>OZ038480.1:47699679-47719679 GCA_964036315.1 Acanthosepion esculentum
AGAAAAGTTGAAATTAACGCATACAAGATTTCACAGCTGTAAAAAATACTCCTTCATAGTCAACCTATGAACTTTTCAGTCCACCCTCATATACAGGGGCTGCAAAAGTAGCTATACAGTAGGTAAACCAATACAATACGTAAAGTAGGTAATCAATGCAATACGTCTTGTGGGCACGTTATGTTTTTTATTACTATATATCTATTTTTGCATCCCCTCGTATATATAATACAAATAATATATGTATTGGAATTTCAATACGGCGTACTTAGTTTTGCACAGAAATAAAGACAGTGTGTCATACCTATATATATAATGTTAATATATGCATGTATTTTTTTAATGTAGACAAGGAAATTCTTTTTAAATTATCAATTTTTTTGCAAGAAATGCAGATAATTTCTCCAATCTGATTCACTTTCAAAATCTGCCCAAATGACCAAGATATTTTCTTTAATTGTTTCTTGGTCAGGCTGAGAATGCTTCAGTTTTCCCTTGTATATGTAAACTAAACGTAGATATCTAAAGCAAATCATTCCGTATAGTCGATCGTGTAAAAAAGACGCTTAGATACAGCATAGTTGTACTGCTGGGAATATTATTATCACTGAAAGAAGCCGACTTGTTTTTGTCCCGCGCGTCTCGTTAAACTTACGGCGTTCTTACGTAAAAAAAAAAAAGTTGTTTTTATCTGAAAAATTTTGAAACTTCCTTAGAGGATATTAAAGAAATAAAATGAAATTAATGTGCATTTTGTATGCAAATATCCATCACTTTGCTTGCATCTTTGTACTAGGCCATTTTAATGTCAGGCTAAAATTACAATGATGGTTATATATATATATATATATATATATATATATATATATATATATATATATACATATATATACATATATACACATATATATATACATATATATATATATATATATATACATATATATATATATATATATATATATATATATATATATATATATATATATATATATAATGAGAGAAGAGTGCTGAATATCGGAGATACGGTGTTTGTAGATAAAGACAGTGTGGACATAAATTAGTTCAGTAATTATCAGCTTGACACTGCAAGCAATCATGTGGGCTCTATGCAAATAGGTATTGCTGATTTAAGAAAATGTCTTACTACACTTTCCGCGGGCTATATATATATATATGTGTATATATATATATATATATATATATATATATATATATATATATATATATATATATATATATACTTAGCGCTTATTTAGTAGCGCTACATCGTCTGAAGATCGTTTGAGGCATGTAACTGACAGTCACCATGCAGTGTTAATTTGTATGTACAAGATCTTCGCCTCTCTCTCTCTCGGTGCATTTGTGGGGGGTGTACAGGTACATTAACAATCGCTATCCTTATGATTTAAAAGGTATTTATTTTTATTAACAAATATTCCTTTTTCGACATAATCTCATTCCTTGTGAAATGACTTAATTCCGTGTTGACTATTAATCTCATAATATATAAAGCAAAACCTTCAGATCAAACTTCATCTTTTAACTGGATTGACGTAGTAGGATCGGTGGAAGCACTATACGATGTAGACACGCTGTTAGATTTTATTATCCAAATCAAAGTAGCCAAAAACTCTTTCTTGAAGTCTATGTGATTTTAAGTAGCCAAAACTCTTTCTTGAAGTCTATGTGATTTTATTACCAGTCGGTGTTGTTCAACATATATTAGGTTGGTGCAAAAATAATGTCGTTTTTTGACGTTCAACTTCATGTGAGAAAACGACATTATTTTTGCACCAACCTAATATATATATTATGAAATGAACAAAGTCCGACAATTATTTTAAGACATTTTTATGTTTGTACATTCTTTTTATAGATACAAATATTTAAGTAAATGCTCCGTTTTATAATAAACAGTATTAATAACATTTACCGGTAAATGTTATTAATACTGTTTAAAATAATTGTCGGACTTTGTCCATTTCATTATGGTACGTCATTTGTTTTCATTTGGATATGCTTTGAGCAGATATGAATGAACGTGAGAGAGATTCATGGACGATTGAAGTCTAAAAGCAGTAAAATCGACCTTGCTAGTCGAACGGTCCTCCGTGGCTCGATCGGTTAAGGCACGTTAGTCTAAATGTTGGTTCTGTATAGGATATAGGTTCGATCCGTGTCGGTGAACGAATATTTTCTATGAAAGTTTTTCGGACATTCAGGTCGGTAAATATTATTAATACTGTTTATTATAAAACAGAGCATTTACTTAAATATTTGTATCTATAAAAAGAATGTATGAACATAAAAATGTCTTAATATATATATAATAATTATTAACATATATATATAATATTTTTATTATTAATATATATATATATATATATAATTAATATATATATTAATTATTAATATATGTATTAATGTTAAAATTTTCGAATAAATAATTTGCTCTACTCTCTATTGAGCACTCTTTTAAGAATAGTATTTGTTGGTTATTGGAATTTATTCCGTATACACCAATCCTATATATATATATATATATATATATATATATATATATATATATATATATATATATATACGATGGCCTGACGATTACGTTTAAGCATGAAACAAACTGTCGCCGCTGGGTGTTAAGCTCAATGTCTGCTATATATATGTTATTATTATTATTACTTCCACCGTTATCAGACTGGATAATTCTTTTTTGAAATAGACGCCCCATTTTATTATAAGCGGTATAAATTACGTCTATCGGCCTGAATATTCGAGAAATCTTAATAAAGAAAATTCTCGAATGCGTAAGCCGATAGACGCAATACACACTATAATAACGTTTGTAGTAATAATAATATTGAAAGAAATTTAAATCCATTAAATCTTTATAAATATATATACAGAAGTTGTATACTTTTACAAACTTTGAAAATGGGTACCACACAGCAAAACAAGAACAAAATCCATGTCAACATATGTCCGCAAATCTTTCGTTTTTGAGTTGTTGCTTGAAGAAAGTTTACGGTAGATCAGGCTGTGTTGCCATGTAGACTAAGTTACATTTGTCATTCGTGTACATTCGTGGCTACTCTGTCTTCAACGTTTAATGTGTGTAGTAGTGAGTTAACTGAGAAGTTTTCCGTTTAACAATGACAGGATATTCACATCGTGAGCAGGCAGATATGATTTTTACATAGGGCCCCGCAAATGGTAATGGACGCGAGGCTGCATGGCTGTAACAGATTGCGTTTCCAGACCGAAGGCAGCCGATTCATCCAACCTTTGCTGTTGATTATCGTCACGTTGCTGAGACAGGATCTGTGGACTACAAACTATGGATCGAGAAACACCGAGATCTACTGGTACACCTGACCACGAAGAACACTTCCTACAGGCTGTCGGAGCCGATCCAGGTATCAGCACACGTCATTTGGCTCTAGCATGTCGCACATCTCACAGTACTGCATGGAGGGTACTTCAAGAGCAGTTCCTGTGTGTTTCGCCCTCTTATCAAGTATATTCATGCTATAAAATATTTCTTCAAAGTTCTGCGAACCTTACAATAATATCTAGATAGTGAATATGGAAAGAATAGTTGTAAATTTTTGGACAAGGTGTTTTTTTTTGTTAGTTACAATTCATAAACAGTAATCAGTAAGCTAAAGCGTATATTCATACCAGATATTGTCCCTTCACATTCTGCAAAGCTGACTATTGCCCACCTTGCCAGAAAAGAAAATAGCTTTTGCGTACACTAAATTAATGTTATTGTCTCCTGCTTCTCGAAATAGTCTTTTAATCGTTTCATCCCAAACTAGGTGTAAATCCACTAAGATGCAAGAGGTTACTGAGAGTGAAAGAAACAGGGAGGGGGTCAATAAAGGAACAGGATTCAAAGAGAGAGATGGACACGGTTAGCATTGCATTTAAAATTTTAAAGATCGAAGTTGACAGGAAAGCCGGAATAGATCTCCCCAATCTAGAAATGTCGGAGAAGAAACTCTTAGCATAGAACTTACGGTTACATTTCAACTGCGGAATTATGAGACCTAGCTGCCAAGTCAAATTTGTGAATTTAATGCACCAAAGAGGAAAGCTCATCAAAACAATTACCACAAAAAATATTTATAGAAAAAGCACTAGGAATCTACATTACGGTGATTGGAAAGTGACTGCAGCTGAGATGCCAGGTTTGGATCGATAACATTGCAGGTTCTTCTTTGGATTCTTCTTTGGATTCTTCTCTCGATACATAGTAGAAGCACCAGACCGGATATGGTAACAATATTCAAAGCACGGATGAATGACAGACTTATAAAGAAAGGTACCTCTATGAGATCGCCAAAAAAAGAGCATAGCATGAATAAAAAGAGCCTTAAACTTGAAAATAATTTTTTATTGTCTAAATGTTTATGTTATTATTAAAAGGAAAGATTAAAGCATTTTGGGGGTACTTTTTTATATTTTTTTAATGTTCCTAGCACGTCCGAAATTTTCGTTAAAAATCTTTCTTTTTTTCCTTTTTTTGAGTCAGCACACTTGACAGATAATCAATCATGTCAACCTTCTTTTTCCATTTTATAAAAAAAATTGAAAATATCAGTTTCAAATTCTTTTAAAAATCAATTATAATTTTTCAAAATTTATTTTAAGAAAATTAGGAATTATAATATTTATTTTAAATGTTTTGAGACAAACATTAATTAGTTTCTGCAGCGAAAAGATGTAGTTTAAAATAAGACAAAGCTAATCATAACATTTGGTGTCACTTGACAGGTGATGAATGATCGTTTCATCACGTATTGACAGCTTACGTGAGGAAAAGCCATCTGGAATTAGTTTTTTAATACCGTTTGGCTCTGCTGATTGTTATAAGTTATACAACTTATAATGCTAAAAGACAGATCTATTTAATAACACTATCGTCTAAACTGAATGCCGTTTTCACTAATTTTAGAATATTTTAACAACTTTAATGTAAAAATAATAACATAATATAAGAAATAACAAATAATTGTTTTAAAAATTAAATTCATTTTTCATCGAAAAAGATTTTTGCTTTCAGACAATATTATCTCTATTCATAAAAACAAATAAAAGCATTTGAAATTAAATAATATATTTATTTTATTGAGTTTTGTATGTTACAATTCAGAGCTGATTTTCAGGTAGGGGTGTCCAATTAAAAAAAATACAAGATTTGCTTTCCTCAAAGCCTTGTGCTTTTAACTAATACAATCACCAGACTGAATGGTATTGAATTTCTAGAGTTTTCGTAAAACGAGTTAGGAGGGGGGTAATAAATATAGAAAAAATGTCTATGACTTTAAAAAAAGAAAACATATTTATAATAATTTCCATCATTTGTGAATAGTTTCTGAAAGTTTCATTAACATCTGACAATTATTTTTATTTTTGCAAGATTTGCATAATTAATGCCTGTCATACAAAAAAATCGAGCTAAAATTTTATGTTATTTATTAGTTCCGATGATACAAAGAGAAACAAGGTTTTTTTTAATCAAAAGTTAGGATGTTCTAAAAAGAAGGAACAATTTTTAAAATAATTTTTAAAAATTATTTGTTCTTTCCTCTTAATAATAATATAAACATTTAAACGATAAAAATTTATTTTCGTCAAGTTTGGCGTCTTTTTCATCATGCTCATTATTTATGAGGTATTAGCCGGAAACATTAAACACGTCTGTCTTCCCTTCCTTACTATTTCTTTCATATTATCGCTGAAACCAGGTAGCGACTCTTATATGAATTTTCCGTCTTTCCACGCGATCAAAACAAATAGCCCATTATTTATGAGGTATTATCAGAACGTAACGGTTGGGCTAACTAAGGGAGGGACAAACACAATTATAATAAAATATTACCATAGATTAGGCATCCCAAACTACAAATATCATCTTTTTTCAATTTTTTAAAAATTAATAGAGAAGTCCAGTTTTCTTAAATATTTGACAAAGGAGAGTTCTGATATACTTTCCTCTATGGTATCTATGCTTCATGAGTTTAAGCGCAGTACTAAACAGGCGGCAAGTTGAAGTGGCTAGATCTAACCATAAGTTCTATGCTAGCGGTTTCTTCTCTCGCAATTCTTGACAGTGGAACTCTCTTCGGCTTCTTAAATGCAATGTCAATTGTTAACTTCTGTCTTCTTAATTTCTGTTCTTTCATTGTTTTTTCTCCTAGTATTTTTTTTCTCAGACACACAGTAACCCTTACGTCTTAGTGTGTAAATTGCGCTCGGGTAGTTTGTAACACGTTTACATTTTTTATCATCTCTCAGTTGCGTCTCTATCTTTGGGCAGAGTGCGCTCAGGGACGGCTCAGTCAAAGAACAGAGTCACAACCGAGGAAAATTATACTGAGAGGTGCCCAGCCCTGTGGAACAGCTGTCCCAAGCCGCGCACTCTCATTGCACCAGAGAGAGGGATCGGTGCTCGCATCGAGGCCAACGCAACCGTTTTGTTCCTAGCCCGGGTGTACGCACTCGGTATCCCCACATTAAACCGACTTTGTGTCCCAACCTGACCGCGTGGAAAGGACTGAGTAAATACAAAAAACACTTATGTCTTAGTGACTTTATTGTCTTGCTTGTAGTAAAATGATTAAAAAATGGGAATTCTTAGTGAACCATTTTACTAAGTTTTTTGTATTATAAGATTAACTTAAGATTGTATTAAAAAACTTGGTTGCAGTTAGTCTTATCTTCATATTAAACTGACTTTGATCAACATTTTAAAATGGTCTACACATTTTTTAAATATTTTTTCCTGTTTAATTGCAGAAGTTAAAATTGTGTGTTATTTAATCAAAGGACTGGCTCCTGCTGTTTTATCCATGAAAATAATTTTTTCCCATGAAATGTATTTTTATGCAGTCAGAGCTACGCCCTACAGGTCTTTAAACCGATTAAAAATGTTTTTATTACGATTAAATTATTATGGGCACGAGGAAGTGAACGAAGTTAAACCAAAAAAAAAGATAATCATCTTATTCAAAAGAGTATATTAAAAGTGTATATAATCCTATTTAGGAAACGTTATATATTTAGTATATACTAAAAGACTCCATAATCACACTTAAGAAACAATATATATATATATATATATATATATATATATATATATATATATATATATATATATATATATATATATATATATATATATATATATATATATATATATATATATATATATGAATGATAAAATGCTATATCATTTTAAATATCAAGAAACATTTTGAGAAAATGGAATGACAAATTGGAAAATGATTTAATGGCGCGTTTCATCCTTTAGGACTTATATAGACACTTTGTTTGTGGCTGAATGGTTAGCAGCACATTAGATGATTGTTCCCTTTAGGGTTACAGGTTCGATTCCTGTCGCAGAAACACATATTTTCTACGAAATTTCTCGAATATTCAGGCCGATAAATGTAATTTTAGCGTAAATGTAAATATTGATTAACACTTGTTTATCTAAAAAAACAAAACAAAAAACAAAAAAGAACAGAGCATTTACTGAAATAAATTCTATCTATTATAATAAAGGATAAATAGAAACTATATTAAATAATTGTCGAAGTTAATCGATTTCGTAATATATTGTCAATGTTTACGTAAACATACGTTTCGTGAGCAGATATGATTGTTCGGGAAAGATCGTTGTTTATAAACAGTAATTCGGACTTTGCTAACCAGACGCTTCTTTGTGGATGAATGGTTAACAGCATATCAGATCATATATATATATATATATATATATATATATATATATATATATATATATATTTGTGTGTGTGTGTGTGCGTGTGAAGAAATATAGTTTTAAGGTGTGCTGAATTTATGGGATAAAGTGCTCAATATCTGAGATAGAGCGTATGTAAATATAAAAGTGAACATTGAAGTCAACACTCAGAGGCGGCTGTTTCATGCTAGACGCAATCGTCAGTATATAGTATGTATTAAAAGAGTATACCATCGTATTTACGAAACATTTTATATATAATATATATTAAAATAGTTTATGGGCATATTCTAAAAAATTATATATTGAAGGAATATATACTTATGATATATCATTATATTTTGGAAACATTATATATATATATATATATATATATATATATATATATATATATATATATATATATATATATATATATATATATGTATGTATGTATGTATATATATATATTAAACGTGTTCACCATGGAATTTAAGAAACAGCTGAAGTATTTATATTTTCACCAGTTCTGAAGATACGAATAAACTTCGAAATATTAAGTTATTTTTAAAATAATTGTTTTCCTGTTTATTTTTTATGTAGATCCAATATGTGTTGTCTATAATAGAATCACCCTTGAAAATATTAATAATTCCAATCTTTTCCACAAATCCAATGGAAAGTATTCAGATTATTAACAATTTTTTGAATGATGGATGTAAACGCTTTCTTATGTGTGGAAGACCGTATTTCTCTTATAATGGTTGGCTTTCTCCGGATTTAGGATAACCCGAGATTAGACACTATTACTTTCCATGAATTATTCAGACTAATCTTTGCTGCGCTTATCTCAACATTTCTTCCTATGCTTTCTGTAGATTTTTTTCAGGTGTATAACATATGCAATAGACTTATTTTAATATAAATAGTTCTAAATCCAAGCGACATATATTCTGACAAAAAGAAGTGTTCTACAAGTCATTCTGAAAACAAAACACAATTACATGTAATGAATATGCAAATTATTGTATCACATATGCAAAACACTGATGATAACATTTTTTAATTCAACCTGTTCTCTTTTGATTATCGAAGTTAAGTAGTATCGATCCCGGTCAATACTTAGATGGGGGACCGCTTTTTACAATTTGAAATATGTTTCGGCGTCTAATAACTTACAAAATGTTGAAAAGCCGTAAAACACATCAATCAAGCAAAAAAAATTTAGTTAACACTTTTGTAGGTGTAGACGTAGTTATACCTCTATGAGAAACTTACATTACCTGCTGTCGACTTATATATACGCTTTCAAGATAGCATCAAAAGTCAATTTTTAACATTTGTGTTATAAAGTGTACTAGCGTATAGTGATATTTCCATACCAGTGTAGACATACTATATGCACTCTACAATCAGTTTCGTGGCGTATTTTTATTATATATTGTGTTATGAGTGAAGTTTACTCTGTCAATACTTCAGATTAATTGATCGAAACCTAAATAACGGCGCCCATGCTAGAACGTCGTTAAAGCTGTTACAGGTATTTATTTCCAGTAAATGGCAATTTTCTGGTTTTTTTTTTTTTTTGTTTTGATTTTTCTAAAACGGGGCGGCGCAGCCAGGCAACAATTCTAGAACAACGCAGCATTGACAATATTAATCGTTGGATCGCAGTTGACGTTTAGCTTTTTAAGTTTATACATTAAGTTTATGTATTTAGTCATGTGCACAGATTCCCCACCCCCGCATTTATATATTCTATTATTTTGATTCTGTTCTGAAGAGGGATATATTTCCTTTTCTTTTTTATATAGGTTCAGCTATGCATGACTTCATGGTATCTCTACGGATTATGAATTTTTAATGAATTTCGACTGCTTTCAGCTGCATGTATTGTTATACTTGGTGATATATAACTCCTTAGGTCTATCATTTTTGAAGATTTTACTGAATGTATTTTTTTTTTAAAAACTGCTTTTATCATTTATTGACTACAAATTCTTTCAATCAAATTACCAAAGGTAAAAACCCCAGAATGAACAATTGCTGGAATAAAATACCCAATCTGTAAAGTAAAAGTCTTGTTACCTCAGTCTGAAGATGAGAAACCAGAATAGGAATTCATCACTATTCTGTGGTAACACCTGTTGAACTATAACTGAGCGTGAAGTGATAGAAGCCACTGTCAGTTCAACACATCACAGGGGCACCATTAATATTTCTGCTTCTTGGCAAAGATGATGTTGCCTCGTTGATATTATGACATCAGTTTAGAGTAGGAACATCAATATTCTTTCAGCTTCACGTGTAGCACTGTTATTTTGGTAATTGGGATATCGGGGAATTTAAAATCTCTCGTTTATTGTAAGAATGATGTTAGCATGATTCGATATCATTGTTTTCAATTCTAGGTGTGACTTACAGTTAATGTGCCGCCTCTTGAGATTGAATTGTAAAACTTTTTCCAGTTGAGCCTTGTCATGCTGTTTGTAAACTGAATTATTGACTGATACTTGAAAGAATTCCCAGACCAATATACTACGTTACCAAACTGTTTATCAAGGGAACATTTGAAGCAATTAAGACGCTAACAATTACTTTTGTTCTAAGCTCATGTTTGTGTTTGTGTATTTTTTTTAATACAAAACCAAATATCAAATTTATGAGATCTGTTTCTCCAGAGAAAGAAAATAATTTTTTAAAAGCATAAACTGCAGTACCACAAAAAATTACAGACAGTTAACTTATAACGTGTAGATACTCCCTTTGCCTGAATATCGGCGGATACGTCAGTTAGTATGGAGTCTACGCCGTGCTGTTGTCGTTGCCTTGATATATCTATCTAGGTTATTTTCCAGAACGATATATAATTGTTGTCTGTTGGGTATAAAGTCAGGAACTTTAGTGAAGTCTGCACCTAGCACCCCATATCTTCAAAGGTCTTTAAATTTGCCGAGCGCCAGATCGAATAGCGTACCCGGAATTCAGTGTACCCGGAATTCATGTCACACGCGCACTGTATGGAATGTGTTGCACTATCTTTCTAGAATAAACCATCACTATCCAGAATCATTGCTAGTATGAAGAAATGTAAACTGTTTGTAAAATATGAGGTATATGTCAGAATTGTTAGGCAAAAATTCTGTTTTACTCGTCGTACTTGCTAATTCTAATATAACTCAGTCCACACAAGAACCAAGAGTTATCACTATCTGGCACAACACCCGACTGACAAGCAGGGTCCATAGCCACATGCGGTTTCCTTCACAAACTGGATAATCTGATCGGGAAAAAAACACGAAACTATAATTCACATGGCTAGGTAACATATTGGGCTATCGAACTTTAATGAAAATCTATACAGCGGTTATGAGCACACCCCAAAAGTCTAGATGACCAGAGCCTGGCAGCCGATCTCTCCTCTAACCTAGCTCTCTCTCTCTCTCTCTTTCTCTGTCTGATACACACACATACACACACACACACACACACACACACACACACACACACACACACACACACATATATATATATATATATATATATATATATATATATATATATATCCCCGGGGGGATTGGTCGCCCATATCCGTATATGCCTGCCTGCTAAAGTGGCTAACCCTAAATGGATCGTAACATTCAATACCTCAAAAACAAAACTAAAATTCCACCATCACCGAGCGAACCCTGAAATTTCGTCCATCGCAGTAAACGGGTGTTCTTGCCTTGAAAGCTTATTCGGACTCAAGACCACTCCAAATCCCCAAGTAGGACATACCGGGTGTAACAGTAAATTTGTCCAAATCGTGTAACAGCAAAATTGTCCAGTTATTAGATTAAGATTTGAACTGTTGTATCTTGAAAATAATTAAATATATCTTACTGGAATTCTCCGAGGTTCTTATAACACTATTGGACATTACTTTGAGCAATAAGGATGCATAATTACTCTCCAAACTTAACAGAAGAATCGTGATGAAATCGATCATAAACGAAAATGACATGCTCATCATTAATTAAAGACAATAGGCGAAAACCTTTTAAGTAAAAAAAAATCAGGTGAGTCACTTTTATCGAAAAGCACTGTACAATAAAAATGAAACAAACAGCCCTTGCCAGTTGAAGTTAAGGAAGTGTCTTTAAATAAATGCTGTTATTTATATATATATATATAGAGAGAGAGAGAGAGAGAGAGGGGGGGAGATAGATTTGTGTATGTTTGTGATGAAGTTCTGAATCCACCCAAGAACGAACCACCCAACATTTTTTTTCCATTTGGTCTAAATTTGCGAAGTGCCTAGTCCGAAAACTTTCAAAAGCCCCAGGCCCATCGAGATAAAAATGAGAAAATCATAGAAAAAGTTGCATATATATATATATATATGTTATATATATATATATATATATATATATATATATATATATATATATATATATATATATATATATATAGGTGGGGGATTGGTCGGTCGTATCCGTATATGCCTGCTTGCTAAAGTGGCTAGCTAATCCCTGTTGCAGGCGCCTGCTCGAGCACTTGTGCTTATTCTACAGCTAACCTGTTATTTATGCCTATTTACAATTTCTGAGAGAGAGTGCATTACTCTGAGTGTGGTCATCTGCTTAAACAAGGTCAGAACGATCCAACCTTCATTCACAGTGACTTGTAGCTTCGCGCTAGCACAACCATCGTCGACTCTAAAACAAGTTCAGCTGACCAAATTTAATTCTCACGACTTTCATTAACCCGTGCTACGGTTTTCATTGACTACTCAACAGTGCCGCACATTGGAATAGAATTATAATATGTATAGTATATATATATATATATATATATATATATATATATATATATATATATATATATAATACAACATGCCTAGCAAGAAGACTCGTCTGACCCTATCTCAATTAGGTCTCATTTAAATACACGTGGTACCTACCAAATTCCATGCAAGATCCAAATTATAGACAATCAATATTATTTATGAATTTACATGTCACTTAATGAAATGTGTTCCTAATCAAACCAAAATTATATTGGATATACTATAATATATATATAAAGGGTGTTTCATTAAGACGGATTATATATAAAGGTGTATCGTTACGACGGATCAAAGTCAGCAGTAAATAAATCAGTGTTATTGATGAAAATTTATTTATTTCTCTATTGGTTCATGTTATTTGTCATGGCAATTATGTGTAAAAGATAATATCGCCCAAATGTCCGCCAAATCTGGAAAAAAAAGAAAACAATCATTAGACGTTTAAAATTAATTCACATTTAAAATCGCTCCAAGTTATTGGAACATCCTTTACTTTTCTTTCCGTTTAGACCATTTTACTGGCTCCCAGTAGAATTTGAACATAATTTGGTCAATGTCTTCTCAACGCTTTCTGCTTTCATAAGTAACTATATATATATATATATATATATATATATATATATATATATATATATATATATATATATATATGCAAAATTCACTTGATTATTTTTGCTTTTTTTGTTGTTTTTTGTTTTTTTAATGGAACAGCAAACAAATATCAAATTGTTGGGATTGCCTTGTAGCTTATATAGCTTTTGTTCACCGCACGTTTTCGAATTCCTGGGAAGTACTTGAAGTTGGCTCTCTCCTGCGAGAAGATTAGTCAAAGTATGTGTGTCTGCATTCCCCATCATTTCAATGCATTTGCAGAATTAAGAGCTGCAATCGAAGAAAATGTCGAACAATTACAAGAGATACGTCAGCTGTGGTTTGCAACTGCCTCTTTCGACGATGGGAGTTTTGACTTGGTGTAGGTCAATGTTTTACACGCTTAACATAAATATAAATAAATGTTTTGTTTTTTTTCTTTTCTAATATCCATCAATATATTTTAATCGTTATTGTTATTATTATTTCGTTGGATTTCTGTTGTAGATCCATTTTCTTCAGTGTCCTATGGATAGAAATAGCTTCATGGCATTTTCCAATGATCAATTTTTTGTAAAAAAAAACAATACCTAAGATCACACCTCTTCGTAATGTGTGAGTTGTATTTGTGAATACAATTCTTTGTATTTCTTTAAGGCACGGGTCTAAAGAAACATGAGTCTATGGGAACCTTATTATTATTATTATTATTATTATTATTATTATTATTATTATTATTGTTGTTGTTGTTGTTGTTGTTGTTGTTTCAGGTAATAACCAGAGCTACTATTGAGGAATAAAATATATATATATATTTTTCCACCTCTGTCAATGCTGACAATTGATTCAGTTAATAATTACTGTTATTACTACCGGGTAAGTTAATTATTAATGGTGAGTGGTTTGCCCAACTGTTCACCTTTCTACCATCAAATCTCGTGACATGAAATAACGATTCCATTTCCATGTTGAAAACGGTTATGCAAATTGATACATAGCAATTTTCGTTCATTTGTTCACACTCTCTCTCAGAGTCTCTCTCTCTCTCTCTTCCTCCATCTCTCTCTATCTCTCTCTTTCTCTTTCTCTCTCTATTTATCTATCTAGTAAGTATGGACGTGCTTCTGAATACCATGTGTGGACGTGTGGTGTAATGGATAATGGCTCGGAATTGTTAATCGGAGAGCCGAGTTCCAATTTCCGTTGGGTTCGTTATATTCACTTACGCTCAAATATCCTTGGGAAAGGTATGAATCCACCTCTTATCCCCCCAGGTAGGAGTTAATCATTAAGATTTGTGTCACTAAATTATTATTGCCCCCACCAAAAAATTCTAAAAATCTAAAAATATTTTCTGGCTTTAAATAACATGCAATGGGTTGATAAGCTGTAAAATGAATCATTTATATATTTATATTTGCATACGCTCTATCTCTAATGTTGAGCACTTTTATCCATAAATTTGCCATACCTTAAAACTATATATATATATATATATATATATATATATATATAATCGTGTATTTTGGCAGCAATCCTTCTTTCATACGGGTTTTATTGCAAACGACTGGCAAGACACTGTGAATACGCTTTTTATCATATGTTTCTTGCTTTCATACAAGTGATTTCTTTTTGGTATATAGATTGTCCATATGACCCGTGGATTCGTGTGTTTTCTGCTAATTTATTAGGTATTATTACGGATGCTTTTTGTTTATCTGAATATGCAGAATATTTTTTTTATAATAGGAATGTTTCAATTTCCGAACACAGTCAGCAAGTTGTGTCCGTGTTTGAGATTTTTTAGAGTTGGTTTCTTTTTTTTTTATTGTTAAGGCTTCCGTTATTTCTAAACGTTTTCTGCATTTAGATGAGTATATATGTGTGCGTGTGTGTGAGAGAAAGAGAGGGAGATGAACAGTCTGATTGATAGACAAATCTAGATAGATAGATAGATAGATAGATAGATAGATAGATAGATAGATAGATAGATAGATAGAAAAAAGAAATATTTAAATTACTCCCATGTATCAAATCTCTATCTTTCTGTATCTGTTGGTCTGTCCTTCTCCCTGCCTCTCCTTTATCTTTCCTTCTTTCTTTCTTTTCGTATACTGATTCTCTGACTCGCTCACACCCTACCCCTTCATGAGCACAGTCAATGCAATGTCGGCTGTGCACGTGCCTCCTGATAGAACGCAGTTTGAACGAGGAGGTGCTTCTTGTACCCATGTCCACAGGATGAACATCGCGACTGAATGACTGACTGACAGATGGACGGCCTCTCGTCAGCTTACAGACACACCCTTCTGATGACGTAGTTTTTCGACCGAAGCACGGGAAAACCCTTACACCGACTACAACCTATCGGCGGGAATTTCTCATTTACACACCGCCTTCTCCCGAAACTGGGGATTAAAATAATTTTTTTTATTTTTTGCACATTTCGAATATTTTTTTTTTACTTACTTTTTGATAAAAGTAAACATAAATAATTACTCTGATTATTATTCTTATCTATCTATCTATCTATCTATCTATCTATCTATCTCAATCATTTTATGATTACCTCACTCTGATTAAATCTATCTCAATCTTTTAAATTCCATATTTTTAAATATCTATCTATATATCTATCTATCTATCTATCATTCTTTTCACATCTATCTTCTGCTCATATCTATCTATCTATCTATCTATGATTCTTTTCACATCTCTCTATCATTCTGCTCATATCTATCTATCTATCTATCTATATATCTATCTATCTATCTATCTATCTATCTCCATTCTTTTCTTTATCTATCTAGCTATCTATCTATCTATCTATCATTCTTTTCACATCTCTCTATCTATCATTCTGCTCATATCTATCTATCTATCTATCTATCTATCTATCTATTTATCTATCTATCTACTCAACTGTTTTTTTTCTGTTTCTGTCATTCTTTCCCTTGGTCATTTTCTTTACTCTACATTTTTTTCATTTCTATGTTTACCTCATCTTTTCCTTTTCCTCTTCTCTGTCCTAATTTCTTTCTATTTACTTGCACCTTTTTTTATTACCCCCACCCGTTAAAAAGAGAAACTCTCTCTCTCACTCTCTCTCTCTCTTTCTCTATCTCTCTCTCTCTCTCTCTCTCTCTCATTCTCTCATTCTCTCTCTTCCATTTTTCTTTCGTATTTTACATTTGTTTTCGCTTTCTTTTGCTTAGTTGCGTCCATATCGCAGTGGTTAACTCACTGCTTCTACAGCAAGGCGCCCTCTTGAATTCTGTAAATATACCTTTCTTCATTCCGTATAGTTCACCCGCGATGCATTTTTTTTCTTTCGATATTAAATATCTTATCTTACCGGAATATCTGCTTCTGTTTTGCCGTCTTCGAGACGCACCCTTTTCCTACCCGTCTAAATTCCGTCTCTCTTTTCCACCGTTTTTCTTTCTCTTCTGCTTAAATTTTTTTACTTATCCTCCTATTGTCACCTTTCTTTCTTTCTTTCTTTCTTTCTTTCTTTCTTTCTTTCTTTCTTAATCCTTTTCTTCCTTTTCTTCCCTATCTCCTGCCTCTATTCCCTTTCTTATTCCTTTTCTTCTTTTTCTTTTACCTTCTCCAACTTCTCCCTAATGCTGCCAGTCTTCATTTCTTCTCTCTCCTCTTCCAAACTCTCCCTCTCTCTCCCTCCCCCTCCCTCTCTCTCTCTCCCCTCTCTCTCTCTCTCTCCCCTCTCTCTCTCTCTCTCTCTCTTCTATGTTTACTGAACTTTGCTTATAGTAACAAGTCAAATGAGACAGGAAGATTATATTGCGCAAATGTTAAAAATGATGGATCTGCTTTAAAATAAAATTCATCAAAACCGAATAATTGCTGCAAATAGGTGTTTAAAGAGCTTAGGTTGATCTGGCACAAGGCCAAACGTGTTTAGCACCTAGTGAAATTTGAGCAGTAACTGCTAACCATTGCTCCACAGTAAAGCGACTCAACCTTTTTGTCTTTTTATGTTATCTAAGTATATAAAGGGTGATATTTACTCGATTTAAATTAGTCTGGCATAAGGCTATAACCTTGCAGGTGAAAAACAAATTCATTAGAGAAATACCGGTTTGCAATCAGCGCCTAGTTGGCTCTCTTGTCTCTCTCTCTTTCTCACCCTCTTTCTCTTCTTACTTACCTACCTACGATATAGCTAACAATTCGAAAATAAAGATTGATAGTTAATAAAATTACTTTAGTCTGGCACAAGGCACAAAACTCCCAGATAGTACAGAGCTCAATACAAAAGTCAGCGAGAATAGATGGGTGGGGGATTGCCAATTACGTTTTCTTTTTTCTTTTTTTCTTTTTTCTCTTTCTAAAAATAAAAGGTTGGGCAATTTTTTCTCCTTTCCCTTCTCTTCTCTCTCTGTCTTTTCTTTCTCTTTTCTTTTTTTTTTTATAAAGACCGCTTCCTTTTCTACTAAATTACAGTTTCCACTTCTTGTGTCTTTCGCAGTAGCATTCTCTTACCTTACTTAAGAAACGGCCTAACAGTAGTCAACCTCAAAAAAAGCCATGAAAGTAAGCAGTAGAGCCACCTACCACTTCTCATCCGACGTCCCAATCATCATCAACAACAACATTACCATTAAACCAAATCTTATCATCATCACTAACCACAACATAAATAAGCGAGGCAACATGCCTCAGCGCCTGCCTATCTTGATGCTGTACCGCCTCTCAGTTTTTTAACCAGCCAGCCAGCGAAACCGGGCGGCTCACCGTTCCACCGGACAGCTGAGAAGTAAAACTCTCCTCAAAGAGATCGGAACTTGTGTCTTTTCGTTCGAAATTTCCCACTGGGTTCAGGTCGGCGTATCGGCGATATTGTCAAATTACTTACCGGGGGTATTTTTCAGTTTTAACTCTGAACGACCCGTTGGGCTTCAACATAAATAACTCGCAAAAACATTAATAATGAAAAAGAAAATATAAAAATATATACTTATACATACACACACATACACACAAATACACAAACGCACATATATATATACATACATATATATATATATATATATACGCACACATACACACACACACATATATATATGTACATGTGCACATATATACGTGTGTGCTTTTCTCTGTAAAACAAACAAAGATTATATCTACATTCATATTTGCTACAAAGTCACTTGCATAAATAAGTGTATATATAAAAATATAAGAAAATATTTATCTACCATATATTTATGTGTTTGTGTTGTTTTGCAAACTCCTATTTCGAGACGAATGAATATACCTCACGAAGAACATATATATATATATAAGAATATACTAATGAAAGAATATATATATAAGAATATACTTCACGAAGAACATATTTTTTAAGTTTGAATCTAAATCAAACACCTTGTTTTATTTTATTTTTAAAGTTTCCGTAAGAATATTTTTATTACTCAAAAAATTATTCCAAAAATTGCATTTATATATATATATATAATAATAATTATTATTATTATTATTTAGTAATTTAAGCATTATGTTTTAATTGTGGTTCTTCTGTTTTAGGTAGTCAGAAAAGATTTTATAGCTTTTCTGTAAAAAAAATATATATATATATATGTAAATATATATATATACGAGTTTATAAGATCTTGGAATAAGAAAAACAATAATGATTTTCCTAGAGGTAATTATATTATTATAATTACATTATTGAAGTTCTATTAGTAAAGGTTTATCATTTATTACTTCTTTCCAACTAAAGAAATGTTAGTTTACTAAGAAACTAATATTATTTTTGAACATATCAATACAAAACATGATTCACCGTAAATGAAAAAATACTTTTAAAAAATGGCAAAAATCTATCAACATTTTAAATAGGAGGATGCGTTTTCTATGTGCAATAAAACCTCAATATTTTTCGTAGACTAGCAACAGGTATGGATCAGAGAGTGTACAGTATGAATGCTCCGGCTCTTCACCACTATCCAGCAACGTTTCCAAGTACCTACGGACTGGCTCCGACATTCCAGAGACAGGCCCCTTTCCCTTCCATGTACGGAGCTGCCGGACTAGGAAGCGGTGGCCTTGGATATTCCCCACACCAGTCGGCGACTGATTGGGATTTTCACCATGGATCATCTAACTTAGCTATGAACCTAAACGGGACCCTAAACGGCACCTCGGCCTCGGCGAATTTCCTGTCAACACGGGATTCGGCCGCTGCGCAGGATTACTTTACCAATGCCAACACGATGGCCCAGGTGTCAGGGTCATTGTCATCTGTCATGACTGAGAGCATGCTTTCTTCTGGCAAGTCCATTGGCGGAGGTGGCAGCGGCGCTGGTGGTAGCCTAGCGGGTATCAGTTCCAATGGAAGGAGTGGAAGTGGACTTGGGGGAAGCAGTAGTGCTGGGGCTGGTGCAGGGGCCACCGGTGGCGGAGGGGCCCACAATGGAGTAGGTGCCCCACCGTCCTCGCCCTATTGTGACTCTGTCAACAGTGCCGGCTACGCTACCAGCTTCCCCGCTGTCAGCCCCGCCTCACTAGCCGTTCAGTCAACTGTTTCAGGGGTCACATCAAAAGTAACAGGTGAGTCGGTCGAACTTTCTTTTCCTTTTGATCTACCTCATCATTATTTACATCTTCATCCCGCGATGATATTCCCTCGAAGCAAAGTGACAGCAAGCCTTCTTAAATCGACCATTATCTTTGAATTCTTGATCACCTGCAACAGTATCGTGGTCTACATTCTCTAAATATTTTTTCTCTGATTTTGAGTTTATACAGTTTATTATATGATTTATATGTTTACCCAATTTCCAAGGGATCACTGTTTTTACC
>OZ038480.1:47732179-47797179 GCA_964036315.1 Acanthosepion esculentum
CTGCTCTTTAATGTAAGTAATATTAAATTTATAAACATCGACCTGGAATAGAAATATTTTTCTCCGAAATTAAAATGAATTTGAAGTGTAAAAATTTATATTTCATAGAATAAATCCGCAAGTTTCATTCTACTTTACCTAAAATAATTTCGTAATTATATGATGATTCCACCAGACCATTTTTACGAAAATGTAATAAATCCTATTTTGCTTTGTCTATATTAAAAATCTATTCGCTCACCGTTTCTTGGAAAAATTGCTCTCTCCCAGACACCCGATGCAAACGACAAGATAAAAATGTTTAAATATGAGAATTAGAAGTTTTTCTTTTGAAAAGTCGATTCCGAATTACAAATGATAACGTTCTTTTATGACTAACCAAGATTCAATAATCAAGTAGGAATAGTTGAGTTGTATGAAAACGAGGAATATTTCAACACGACGGAAAAAGACTATATTAATGGATAAATGTGTCTATGTATTTATTCTGTTGTCGTTCTTTGTCCGACATTGTTCACAAATATATGTATTTTTTTAAAATTATAAATGTTTTGATGTTGAATTTGAAATGCTTTTATGCTTAATTTAAACAGAATACTTTGTATATTTACTTTCTACTTACCATTTATAACAAAAAACTGTGATTTCAGGGATTATTTTTCTGATCTATATTTTCTTCTGTATTGTATATGTTTGCATCTTGCTTGAGTTGAGTAGATATTGTACAGTATTATTTTTTATGAATTATTTTAATGATCTCAGACAAATTTATTATTATTCGTAATTTTGCCAAAACGAATTATTTTATCACAAACCTGACTCTCAATATAATATTGATTTTATATACAATGACCGTTAAATAAACCTTCTGTTAAACGAAAACGATTTTATTCTTAACGATTTAATATAATAAAGGCAATTTAAAAAGAATTTTTGCACTTATCTATACTAATTTTGTAATATTCTAATAATATCTATACTAATTTTATAGATACACACTTAAAATCTTTTATATTTGGTGTTAGTAAACTTGTATAAAAATATTATTGATTTTTCGGTTACAAATAATTGACTCTACGAAATATAAACTAATTTTCCTTTCCATAAGAATTGATGGACTAGATCGATATTTTTCAGGCACATTTTGCTGATTTTAACAATATTTATCAATAAAAAAATTTTTTTTGAGATTTTGCTTACGTAAACGATGTCTCGGCTTTTAAAAAGAATCTTTGATACTACATATCTTAATGAAGTTTGTCATTTCTAAAATAACCTGAAATTTCAGATTTTAATAATGCTTTTTAATTTAAAAAAGAATACGTGGTATTTTATTGAGTTTAACATATTTTTAACTTAAAACCCTTCTGAAATGTAGCTAATTTTTTTAATTAAAAAATTCTCTGAAATTTTACTTAGTTTTTCAATTAAAAATTAGTTATAATTTTGGTTATGTTTAGAATATTCTTGTAATTTAATGCTTTTTAATTTTAAAAAAATACAGGATATTTTATTACGTTTAACATTTTTAACTTAAAATCTGTCTGAAATGTTGCTGGGTTTTTTAATTAAAAATTCTCTGAAATTTTGCTTAGTTTTTCAGCTAAAAAATTCGTTGTAATTTGTTTAGGTTTAAAATAATCTCTGTAATTTTGCTGGTATTTTCTTCTATAAATTCCCTGAAATCCTGTTTATTTTAACTGTTTTATTTCGTTTTCAATTAAAAAAATCTACGTGATTTTATAGATTTTGATAATGCGTTAATATTTGTTTCATTTTAATTTTCGACTCACCAAAATTTCTTGCTAGATAAATTCGAATATTGAATACACCATTACAAGCAACCCGGTATTTAGTTGTTCAATATAAAATTAAGAAACCAAAGAAACTGAAAGTATGTTACAGAAAAATTATCTATTCTTCAAATTTTTCTTCTAATTTTATAAATTTATTCCGCTGCATGTTGTCTGTTTCCTTTGAAAATAATTCTTTATACAAAACTAATGAATTCATTGAAAAATTATTTAATTGGATTCTATAAGTCAGAGTTTTAGCTGCTGAAAAAAATCTAATAATCCCTAGAAGATAAAACGAGAAAATATTCAAGGTAAATAAGTTTTTCATCTTGAACGCCATTTTTGCAAAAATAAAAGCATGATTTATCGTGGATTAAAAGACAGTTTTATTCACGAAATTGTATGAATTTTGAATGTATAATTTCAAACCAATTTAGCCACTTTAAAGAAAGTTATGCTTCACCAAATGCTAAGCATGAAATTTTAGGGATAGTAACACGGTATCCGTTGATGTTTTGGCTCCTTCTCCGCATCCGGCCATAGTTCCGGTCTTTTTCGGTTATTATGCAAAATCTATTTTTACTTTCAATTGACGTCAAAATTTCACTACTTTCTGTAGGAGTTTTTGTAGTTTTCTTTCTGTATCTGTTATCAACACTGTGTCATCTGCATATCTCATACAAGGCTGTTAAGGAAAGCAAGATGAAAGGATTAACGATCAATTGCAAGAAGAGGGAATGCATGGTTTTTGGCAAAAAGATGAGCCCAAAATGCATATTACAAATTGGAGATAATAAAATCAAACAAGTAGAAAACATTTAATATCTAGGAAGTGTTTTAAGACAGGACAGAATGTGCGACACTGAAATGCGAAGACGCATTTGAACAGTCAAAGATGCCATCGAAAAGTTAAGCAAAGTATGAAGAAACAGAAAAAAAATTCTTTATAAACAAAGAAAAGAGTACTGAACTGTTACGTGATATCTGTCGTCCTCTATGCTAGTTAAGGCTGGACTATCTCCTCAAAGATGAAGAAGACACTTGAAGAAACATGAATGTGGTTCTACAGAATGATGATGAGCATACAATGGACTGAACCTGTGAGCAACGACAAAGTTTTAGAGAAAATGGAAACAAAAAGGAAACTTATACTTATGATCAGGAAGAGACAATTGGAATTTCTGGGGCGTATAACGAGGAAAGATGTCTTGGAAAATCTGATACTCACAGGACTGATTGAAGGCTAGAGGGAAGAGGAAAACAACACACCTACTTAGTAAATATGAGTAAATCTATGGCGGAACAAGGTTTAGGAGAAATAACAAAAAGACAAAATTTATTAAGAGCTACGAAGGAGAGGAAATTGTGGAGAGTCATGATCGCCAACGTCCTGAAGGGACACGGCACATAAAGTAGAAGAAGACGTCTAAAAGGAAAACATAGTTCAGTTTTATTCTGTTGAACATTATTAATTAAAGCATCCAAAGGTTTCATTATTGCACTTTATTCAATCCAGATTTAAAATATTTATCGAGCTGTTTACTCTACTGAATACTCATCATTTATATGAATTTTTTTCTGACCTTTGCATCGAATGTTTTAATCGATTTTCCCTTGAACATTTTTATCGTCGTTGATCCATACTTCCGGTTGAACTCGCTACTGGATATTTTTAAACTGAAATTTCCACTGCAAATATTTGAAACTAAAATTGTATTCTTCTTTCTTAAACATTATGGCCACAGAAATCTGAACTTACATTTTTTGACATCTTCAATTCCATTGTGTCACAGCTTGAAGATTAAAATAGCAAACTCTTGAGTTTAAAACTCTTTCCATACTTGGTTAAAAATAGTGTAAATCTAAACGGAATGCAATGAAATATGCACTGAATAATGAACGAAAATATTATTATTTAACAATAAATATGTTATAAATATAATAAATTTCTTGTGTCTTCCAAATCTAAAAAAAGTATTAAGAAACAAAAAAAAGAATTCGTTAGAAACAAAGAAAAGATTACTGAACTATTAGGCAATATCAGTCCTCCTATATGGCGGTGACAGCTGGACAAACTCATCAAAGATGAAGAAGAGACTTGAAGCAAAAAAACTGACGTTCTACTGAAGGATGCTGAGAATACTATGAAATGAACATGTTAGGATAGACGAAGTTCTAGAGACAATGTAAACAAAATAATATTTATGCTTAATATCAGGAAGAGACAGTCGAAATTTCTAGGGTACATAATGAGGAAAGAAGGCTTAGAAAATTTGATACTCACAAAACAAATTGAAGGCAAGAGGGAGAGAAAAACAACGCACAGCCGACCTAGCGAGCTTGAATAAATGGATGGTTTAGAAGAGGTAACAAACAAAGAACAGGATGTTGTGGAGAGCCATAATCGCCAATGTCTTGAAGGAACACTGCACAAAAGAATACTTTGACGAACGTTGTAATAAATTCTCCTGATTTCTATTTTACCACCCCATTTGCCATTATGTTATACATTAAATTTTGTTAAAATACGACATGACACGGGATTGTGTCCTGTTGTCTGGCCTTTAAAGAATTGATTATGACTTTTTTCCTTTGTTTTGGTTTTTATCTCTAAAATAAGAGTTTCTTTCCACCGTAAAATCCATTGTTAATTATAAGTGAATTAAATAAGTAACCGATATTAATTATAAGTTTCTAAAAACCCGGTTGCCTATAGATTTCAATCATTTCTTGGACGGTGGACATTAGTTGCTTAAATTTGTACTGTTTTTTATCTACAAATAAATAAATTCGTATAGTTCTTTACTCAATCAGGCACAAGGCTATAAATATTGGGCACCTATGTAAGTATTGGACTAGCTACAAAAGCAATGGTCCACGAAAATATCTTGTTAAAAAAGATTAGTTTAATTAGTCACAAGGCCACTAGTATAGTGGCGACCAAAAGAAATGAGTCATCCAGACAAGAACATCAATTAGTTTAATATTATAAGATTTCAATTTTCACCAATATACTTTCAATAGTATGTGGCCATTAAGGACTTTAGTATAAGTATTATTATCCCCGTCTCTTCACTGATACGTGATAGGACACAAGGTCGCGTTTAATGTGGGGAACCTGAACGCGTACACCCGGACCAGGGCCAAAAATGGACTGGAATGATATTGGACTATAGTACAAGTTGTCATATACACAATACAATGGAAGATGTAGATCTGAATGAATGATGACGAAAATAAGGCATTCAAAAGTTATGAGCCGCTAGAGGGAAAATTAAACATCAACTTTATTTATATATTTAAGGGAATTTAAAAAGTTTTAATCACTATTTAGTATTCCTCCCACCGACCGGAAGTACTGACTCTATTAAAACATTGTATGAAGGAATAGAAATTCAAAATTGTTTTATCAGGTATGTTCGTGGATGTGTGGGTAGTGTTATGAATAGCGGCTCCGAATGAGAGATCGGTGACCCGAGTTTGAATTACTGCCGGGTTCGTTGCATTCACTTACGTACAAATAATCTTTAGAAACGTATGAATCCCTCCCGTACCCCATAGTCTAAATAGTAAGACTTGTATCTGGAAGAACCACTGTCATTCTAAAAAAAAATCATTAATGCAAAAATATGTTTCGGTTTTAAATAACCCACAATAGGTTGATAAGCCATAACAAATATCGAATCAATCTATCAGGAATCCGCTGACATTCCTCTTGTTCTTTGGGCAGTCTTTTTGTTTTATCTGGCATTATTTTTAGTTAACAATAGCTTTCCCTCTGCTCTTTTTTATTTTATTTTATTTGTTTTATTTTATTTATTTATTTGGTGAAGCTGCCATACTGTCTTCTAAAATGAATGAACGGACACTTCACTAGTAATGCAATTTTCATACATTATTTAACTATCCAATAACTTTTTGTTGTATACTTAAGTAATTTTTATTGCTCTCTCTTGTCTAATTTTAAAGGCCACTGCCCTTTTTATAGCCTCAAACGCTCCCCAACAATAGCATGATTATTCTGATTAACTTTGACAGAACCCCTTAATACACCAAGCTCTTTGAAGATTTCTCTTTGGCTCACTCAAAGGAATTTCGATTATCTTAATCTTTTTTTTCTTTCTAATATCTTTTCTTATTATAAAATTAAAATTAACTACACCAGGAAATCAAGTTGGGCGTTAGAAAATTTATACAATTTTTACTTAATCCATTTAACATTAGAAATGTGTATCTTATTCTGGCGCATAACTTTTGCATGCCATATTTTCAGTCTCACCATGCATTAAGATCTTTATTACCTGTCGTACTGTGTCACTTTGAATGCGACATCTGGAGTACTGAAAGGTCGCAGTTACTACACCTGAAAGGTACATTGTCGAACACTTGCATCTGAATGAATACAAAGAACTTAGTAAAATGTAAAAAATTAGAATTAAATAGATTTTTGATAATCCCAACAATGTAAATAACGTAAATATATTTTTATCTAGGTACCTCATTTCTTTACCTCGCTAACGTACAGGGCACCAAGAGAGGATAGAATCAACTACTTTGCAAAACCAGCTTGCTTCCAGTGGTAATGCATGTCTATCACATATTATATTGCTGTATTTTTGATAGTCTCATTGGATTGTGTCACATTTTTTTTATGTCTGTTTACAGATTTAAACAAGTTAAAGTTAGTTCTGAAAACCAAGTGCATCGTTTTCTTTTGTTAGCACAGCATACAAGAACCTAAAACCAAATATATTAGGAAATTTAAGTTTCGAGCATCTATGTATGATGAGTGCATGGCTTGAACATCATTATTACAAAACTAAGTTGTTGGTTGTGTTTCGATGCCAATCCTTAGCAACATACATCTATCTTAGCTGCAAAGTAAACATTATTATTATTATTATTATTATTATTATTATTATTATTATTATTACATATCGTGGTTCAGACAGTTTCATCTTATGCACCAGCGACAATGTTCGATCCCAATCAGGATTTCCAAATACCGTTTCTTTGAAGCTCGCTGACTGGCGCTACAGAATCACAAAGTACATTATCAAATAACAGAAACCATATCCGATGAAATCTTTTAAGATGCTGTTGACGAAGCTGAGATGATATCAATAAACAGTTGAAAAAGTTGATTGAAGAAGAGGATGATGAAAAGTGGTGTGTGGGGGGGGGTAGCAGAACACAATAAAGAAGAAGAAAGAGAGGGGAGAAAGTGATACGGAAAAGTAAGAGGAAGATAGGAGTGAAATGAGTTCTGTGACGAAAGAAAGAAAGAAAGAAAGAAAGAAAGAAAGAAAGAAAGAAAGAAAGAAAATAGAAAATGAAAGAAGTTCCGTGAAGAAAAATATAGAGAATGAAAAATGAGAGAAGAATTAGAGAAAG
Organism: Acanthosepion esculentum; assembly: GCA_964036315.1. Classification (NCBI taxonomy): domain Eukaryota; kingdom Metazoa; phylum Mollusca; class Cephalopoda; order Sepiida; family Sepiidae; genus Acanthosepion; species Acanthosepion esculentum. The sequence goes on from OZ038480.1 coordinate 47,739,370, forward strand.
AAAAAAAGGAAGTAAAGGAAAATAAGATAGAGTGAGGGAAAGTGGTTAAAGATAACAAAAAATGAGAGGAAAAGAAAAGAAGAAACAGAAGATAGGAGAAGGGGAATTTGGGAAAAACAAGAAAGAAGAAAGAGAGAGAGAGAGAAATAATAGTGAAGAAATAAACGAAAGAATAAAACTAGGAAGAGAAAGAATATAAGATGAAATCTTGTTTGAGCAATTTGAGCTACAAACCAATTTTCTAAACTAAATCGCACCTCAACCAAAAGAAAGAAAGCGAAATTTTTTTTTAAATGTTAATATCTAAACAATGCAGCAAAAAGAAGCTGAAAAATAGGTTAGAAAAGAAACAGCCCATCTGAGAGTGTCTATCCTCATCGAGGATGACAAACAGTCTAAACAGATGAAAGACATCATATGAAGTCATGAATAAATTCGGTAGGGTGATGAAAAATGTTCCGTTTGACCAAGAACCACTTTCCATCCCCAAATTCTGATATTTGGCTTTGCTTTTATGAAGTGGGTCATGCCGATGATTTTCCCATTGCCACATTGTAAATGCCGCTACGATACCGAGAAAGGTGCTGAAACAGTGTCATATATTCTAGAGCAGCAGTCATCGGGGAAACCCGGTATGAGGCAATAATAACAACAACAATATCAATAATAAGAGATGACCAAGTCACAACATCTGAAACCTCAAGCTGTGTTGTTATTATGTGTTTAATATCACGGTTGTTTTAATTTGCAACATTCAGTCAACAAATGTAGACTATTTTGGCAGACAATAATTACACATGTTATCACTATTTTTACGCTTACTGCCAATACCGCATTCATTTTTTTTAATTGGTCTAAGAATTCGGGGTTCTCTTAGAAAAAAAAAGATTACCGAAGATTGGCGGAAACAGCTGAGTATTAAAAAATATATATGTAGCTTGTACATCGGTACGCATGCGTAAACTGTTCTTATAAGCGTAAGATATGTTCAACGTTTGAAAAGTAACATTTTACTTTCCCGCTAAATATAATTGAGTTATTAGTTGTATTCAGTGTTAATAACGCATTATATATATATATATATATATATATATATAGAGAGAGAGAGAGAGAGAGAGAGATAGATAGATAGATAGATAGATAGATAGATAGATAGATAGATAGATAGATATGCAGGTATGTATGTGCGTGAAGGAGGGGCTGAAATGTTGCATTAATATTAGGAAGTCAGTAGGACTAAAGTATTTTCAGCATACTCTCATATATATATATATATATATATATATATATATATATATATATGAGGGTGTATGAGTGCATATATATATATATATATATATATAGAGAGAGAGAGAGAGAGAGAGAGAGAGAGATAGATATGCAGGTATGTATGTGCCTGAAGGAGGGGCTGAAATGTTGCATTAATATTAGGAAGTCAGTAGGACTAAACTATTTTCAGCATACTCTCATATATATATATATATATATATTATTTTGTGTACTGTGTCTCTTCAGGCTGTAAACGATCATGGCCCTCTACCTCCTCCTGTCCCTTGTAGCTTTTAATAAGCATTTCTTTTGTTATTTCTCCCAAACACTGTTCTGCCATCCACTTGCTCAAACCCACTAAGTGTGTCACGCGTTGTTTTCCCCTGTCCCTCTTTCCCTCTATCCGTCCTGTGAGTATCAGATTTTACAATCCTTCCTTCCTCATTATGTGCCCCAGAAATTTCAACTGCCTCTTCCTGATGTTAATTATAATTTTCTTTTTCGTTTCCATTCTCTCCAAAACCTCGTCGTCACATGCTTGGACCATGGTATCCTTAGCATCCTTCTGTAGAATCACTTTTCTGTTGCTTCATGTCTCTTCTTCATCTCTGAGGAGATGAACGGCATTCCCTGCTATGCAGGAGTACAGATATCACCTAACAGTTCAGCACTCTTTTCTTTGTTTCCAACGAAACTCTCCAGTCTCTTAATACTCTGCTTATATTTTGGAATGTCTTTGGCCATCCCCATACGTCTTCAGATCTCAGTGTCCTACTTTCCGTCCTCTGTTAGAACATTTCCCAGATATTTAAATTTCTGTACTTGCTTGATTTTATTATCCCCGCCCTGTAGTTTGCATTTTGGGCTCATCTTTTTGCTGATCACTATGTATTCTGTCTTCTTGTAGTTTATGCTTAGTCTCTTTTTCTAACTCACTTTCGCTACCTTCTGTGGGATATTTTGTAGTTTCCTTTGCGTGTCTGGTATTAGCACTGTGTCATCTGCATTGTGTCTGCCAATGATGAATCCTGGTAAGATTTCTTGTTCTCTCAGATTTGCCTCGCTGTATAGGTTGAATAAGTCCGATGCGAAGGCACATCCTTGTATTAAAGCCCTTTCTGTTTTTGTATATCTGCTGAACGGATTTTTATCTGCATGCAGACGGTTTGTTGCTAGTAGAGATTTTTGATTAGTCTAATGTCTTTCCCGAATATGTCAAGGTTACTGAGCAGATCTAACAGATTTCTGTGGCGTACTTTGTCGAACGCCTTTGCGTACTCTATAAAACACAGGTACACGTCCTTCTGCATTTGTATTGCTCTTTCTGATAACATCCTGAGGATAAATATCGAGTTCTTTGTTCTAGTGCATTTGACGAACCCGCACAGTTCTTGTCCTATCTCTGGTCCGATTCTGCTGCGCGCTCTATTCATCAGAATTCGAATGATGAGTTTTGTTATGCGGAACATTAGGCTGATTGTTCGGTGGAGTTCCGATTCGTTTGCGCCTACTTTCTTAGGTAGTGCTATGAAAATAGATCTGCTTAGGTCTTCCAGTATTTCAACACTGTTTAGATTCCATTTATCATTTCTGTAATCTTGTCTATACCGAAATCGTCTATACCGAAAGGCTACCAGCATCTCTATTAAAATTCCGGTGGGCCCTGCTGCTTTGTTTCTATTCAGCTTGGTCAGTACAGCTTCCACTTCGGTTTTTAGTATTTCTGATCCGTCGGTATTTCTGTGTTTTGCCGGTTGATCTTTTTCGTCAAGGAAAAGATCTCTAATATATTCGTTCCAGCGCTGAAGAATTTTTTCATTCTCTAATATGAGCGTTCCGTCCTTGGATTTTATGCAGCCTGTTGATGAGAATGTCTTCTTTCCTGTTAGTTCCCTTATTATTTTTATGCACATCTCCTTTATCTGTGCTGCTCACTCTCCCTATTTCTGCACATTTTTCGTTGAACCATTCTTCTTTAGCCAGCCTGCATTCGTTCCTTATTTCATAGTGTAGTGTTTTCTGTATTTCCGTTCCATGTCTTGGCATTGTTTTCTGTCTCCTTTGCATCATGTCGAGAATCTCATCTGTGACCATTCGTTTTTTTTTCTTCTTAGTCCATCCTTCGTTGGGATGATGTTTGCTGATGTCACTAAAGCTTCTCTTAATGTGCCCCATTTCGAGTTTCCATTTCCATTTTATCCGTCGTATCTTCTTTTGATACTGTTCATATATATTTCCTTCAGTTTCGGGCCATTCAGGAGTCTGTTATATTGAAATTTGGGTGCTACGTTAGGCCTCTTCAGATTCTGTAGATTCATTCTTAGTTTACATATAACAGGAAGGTGGTCGCTTCCGCAATCGGCACTTGCATCGGTTTTGCAGTGAACAACTGCATTCCTTAAACTTTTCTTGGTAGTTATATAGTCAAGTTCGTTTTTAGTTTCTCCTCCATAATCGTCTTATATGTTCTTGGAACCAGGTGTTGGCTATTACCTGGTCATTGGCCATGCACAATTGGACCCATTTTTCTCCGTGTTCCTTACGAGTTCCTAGACCGAATTTGCCAGCTCTCTCCCCTTCCGTCTCTTTGCCTACTTTGGCATTCTCCCATGATAATTATAACTTCTTGTGATTTGCACTGAGCCACGATGTTGTCTAACATGGAGTAGAAAGATTCGATTTCTCCTTCCGTATTTTGTGCTGTCGTTGCATACACTATTATAATAGATAAGCTGAAATGCTTTCCTTTCAGTTTAACTACAAGAATTTTTTCAGATAAATGACAGTAACCCAAAATACATTTCTTGATGTCTTGGTCTATTATCAATCCAACTACTTTTTCATTTTTCTCTCTGTTTACATATATAATCCTATGGTTTTCACTGACAAACTCTTCGTTGTTTGGCCACCTAATTTCACATACACCTTAAATGCCTTTAGTTAACTAGCTGTTTACTCATCAAGAGTTCTCCCGCTCTTTGTAAGGTTTTATTTTTCGTCCTACTGTGTTGCTGACAACCCGCCTCAATCGCAAGATCATGTAGTGGGGTAGCCGGTTTGGTCGCCGACCCTCCGACAGTGAAATATTTACACACACACACACACACACACACACACACACACACACATATATATATATATATATATATATATATATATGCCTCCACACAGACATGTGCCCTGGGAAATAAAAAAATATTAGCTTTTTTTTTTAACTGCTTTCTCCTAGTTTCCACCAAATAAAACATCATTAAATACTGCGACCGCCAATCAAATACTATTGCATTAATAAGCTCACCAATACGGAAATATATATATATATATATATATATATATATATATATATATATATATATATATATATATATATATATATAGGTATAAATCCGTGGGTAAATAATCCAAGTGAATGCTAATAATATAAAATACTAAAACTGATCCACAAAGAGAGCTCAATATATATATTACAGAGCATATATAAATAAATTACATATAGATGAAACTCAAAAATACCCCATATGTATGTTGCTGGTGTTGATAAACCTCGGAAGATTAATTTCTTGCGGGGTGAAATGAAATGGCCATACAGATGGGGTATTTTTGAGTTTAACTTATATGTAATTATATATATATATATATATATATATATATATATATATATATATATATGCGATCAAGCAAATGTAGGAAGAAATTGGAAAGAAAAAAAATCAAAAATTTATTAAGTTAAAATACACCTAACATCCAACAGTAATTGAATTTGCCTATTTCAAGACCGGCCTTTTCATATGGGAGAAGGTTGACCAAAAGTAAATGAATTCTAGGATATGAAATTAGACGTCATACAGCTCCCTGTGAAAACCAACACCCCCCACCTTGACGATGGTGGGGTACAGCTCTGGCCTTCTTCCCTTCCCTTTTTTAGCAGCTGATGGGTCTACATTTTGTTTCTCCTTCTTTAAATAAAGAATAAAAGAGAAATGTACGTCCACATTCATTTACTCGGTTCGGGGATCGGTAAATATTGTTCGTTTATGTGTCAGTTTTTATGCATTCACTTGATATGGCGATAGGCAAATATTGGCCTTTTATATTAGAGTCTCTAAGTATGTAGCCATTTCTGTGATAGATAAATATTGGCCTTTTATATTAGAGTCTCTAAGTATTTAGCCATTTCTGTGATAGGTAAATATTGACCGTTTACATCTGAGTCTATAAACATTTACTTTTTACATTATTTACATTGTTCGCACTATTATCCTCATCTTTATTGTCACGACATTTCGGCTGTTGTACACTTCGGCCTTCTTCAGGTGATATACGTTGGAATTTCGAACTAAACCTTTTATTTCGTCCACCGGGGTAGATTCTTCTAGTTCTACGTGCCATGTCTTTTTTGGATATCTCAATTTTCATTTATTTCGCTTTAGTAGCGCAACTCTCCAAGTTTTTGTTCAACTCTGTGGGTCAAGTCGCTTGATTACTTGAGCTTTTATCGACATAGCCCAGTTGATAAAAGCGTTGGTTGAAGTATATTAAGATCGGAGAACAGAGCAGAATATTGGAATCGTAGAAATGCTAGGACTGAATACAGCCATTATTTGCCTAACCGAATTAGGATAATTGTCTTCTTGATCTGTTGGGAGAAGTTGTTTGATAGCTAGGCTGGTTCAATTTCACAAATTTGGGGTGCTGAGATTTTTTGAGAAGAATGATGGGCGTCCCAACTTTAAGTTGAAAACTCTTGGGAGAAACACAATGCAACTTTAGGCCCTCGACTGAATTCTAAACAGTTTTTGAAGTCTTTAAATCGTGTCAGTTGACTTATATAGGTGAAGTTATCCACGAATATGTTGCAATAGTTCAGTGGTTATACCGTCGATTGCATCACTCCTTGAAACACGAAATGCTCAGAGATCCACTGACTGCTTTTCGCTTTTTACACATAAAAATGATGGATTATATCACCGGATTTGTTCAGTCTCTAGAGCAAGGATATCTTAGGAGAGCTGAATATTCTATATATATCTATTACCAGTGGCCACGATATTAACGACATAAGATACACAGAAGACACTGTTGATAGCATACAGAAGGAAAACTACAAGGCTTTCTAGAAAATGTAGGAAAGGAAAGCGAGTAGAAGGAATTAAACATAAATTCCAAGAGGAGAAAATGTATAGTTGTCAGCAAGAGAAAAAAAATCCCAAGACGCAAAATACGAATTGGAGATGTCAAAATTAAAAAAACTACAGAATTTTAAATAGCTGGAAAATGTTTTAACAAAGGATGGAAAATATGGCACCGAAATCCGAAGAATAATAGAAAATTGCTTTCCAAAAACAGTAACATTTCGTTAGCAACAAAGAAAGAAACGCTGAAAGCTATGTATTATTAATCCTCCTGTATGGCTGTGAATCCTGGGAAATTTCCTGACAGCTAAAGAGAAGACTTGAGGCAACAGAATTATGGTTCTACAGAAGGATGCTGAGAATACTATCAACAGAGCGTGTAAGCAACGAGGAAGTTTTAAGTAAAATGGAAACAAAAAGGAGACCTATAATTAGAATCCGAAGGGGGCGTCCGAAATTTCTGGAACAAATATTAAGGAAGGAACTCTTGGAAAATTTGATTCTGACGGTATATATTGCAGATAAGATAGACAGGGGGCAACGGATCACCTTCCTGTGAATGGATATCAGAAATGGTGTGAGAGGAACAGACAAATATTACTAAGAGCCCCTAAGAATAGGAAGCTCTGAATGGAGTTCACATGGAAGAAGTTAATTTTGGCAATTTTAGAATGTTTCTCTGAGATTTTGCCCTAAATTTACAAACAAAAAAAGAAAAAGCCAAGTTCTTTCTCGCCGATTCATTTCGTTTTGTAAAAGGAGTACTTCTTATCGAAAAAAAACCCACCTTCAGTGACCCCCAATGACATTTGAGTCTGTATTACATACCTTATCATGTGATTGTAAGCAACGTGCTGCCACAAATCAATTTAACTCGAAAATTGTAATTGTTTGGCAGCCACAGCGATCATAAAGGCTACAAACTATTTCGTTCAGTCATTAGTAATTTCCATTTTGAGGAACCAATTACAATGACGGATGTATCATACTAACAACTAAGTGATAGTTAAGAATAAATTTCAAGTACACTACCATACATTAGTTTCTGCACGGAAATAGCTAGACAGATGAATACTTTCTATGAATATTGATAGAAGAGAAACTAACGTTATACTGATATACTTTTTAAAGGCACGAAAAGAGTCTACGTAAATAGCTAGATAATTATCTTATCAATATAGAAATGTTCTCTTTTAAAACATTGATTGATAGTTGGTTCTCTGTGCCGAGCCAGGAAATTTTTCTCCCCGGAATCGATCCTTCAAGTCTATAAATCGACCATTCGCCCTTGCATGGAGTATTGCTGCCATATATGGTCTGGGGCCCCTGCTGTTTGCCTCGGGGTTCTTGATAAGATCCAGAGACGGATAGTCAACGTGATTGGCCCTGATCTGTCATCTCGTCTGCAGTCGCTCTCTCACAGACGCGATGTTGCCTCGCTCTGCCTTTTTTACAAGTACTTCCACGGTAATTGCTCTGAGGAGTTGCGTTCGCTTGTCCCCAGGCCTCGTGAATTTAAACGCCCCACCAGGCTGGCATCCCGCTCCCACCCCTACACCGTGGAAACTGTTAGATGTAGACGTCTCTTCTACTCCAATAGCTTCATGTCTCGCACATCTCGCCTATGGAACTCCCTTCCCTATTACTGTTTCCCTGACAAATACAATCTCCAACGGTTTAAGTGTAGCGTCAATCGACATCTCCAGTTGCCTTGATCTATCCACTTCCCTTCTCCACATCCTTTCATTTTTCATTCCTATCTGCTCTCGCTCCGGATCTTTTGTGGCCCCCTTGCCTTGATCGACCCACTGTCGTTCTCTTTCTCCACATCCCCTCCCTTGCCACTCCTATCTGCTCTTCCTCCAACCCTTCTTTAACCCCTTGCGTGATGGTGGCCTCCGGCCTTGCTTGGGGTGATATGATTAAAAAAAAAAAAAAAAAAAATTGTTTTCTACGGTTTATCAACGTTTTGCAGGTTATTTAAAACCATAAAATATTTTTAGATTATAATAGGGAGATATAGTAATTATTTAGTGATACAAGTCTTATTAATTAATCCACGTCTGAGTGAAGAGATGGATTCACACCTAATTAGAATTGGATAAGCAAACAAGAAATTATAATATGGATATAAAGTGGAAGATCAGTTCTAGGTTACAATTACTATATAAACTGATCCCTCACTTTATGGCTACGTAGTTTCTACACATTTATATTCCAGAGAACATAGATAATTCTAAAGGACATGCCTGTGTAGCTAATCAGTATTTGATTGATTCGTTTTCTACGGTTTCTCAACATTTTGCAGGTTATTTAATACCAGAAAATGTTTTTGGAATGTAAGAATTTATTCTCTTTTTTCTTTTTTGTGATAATAATTATTTAGTGATACAAGTCTTACTAATTAACCCATAGCTAGGGGAGAAGAGATGGAGATTCATACTCTTCCCAAGGGTATTTGATCGTAAGTGAATATAACGAATCCAACTGGAATTGGAACCTTGCTTTCCGATTAACAATTCCAAGCCATCATCCATTACACTCCAGGCGCATCGAAGATTACAGTACCTGGTATTCCCAAGCGGTCACTCATCTAGACACTGACCAGGATCGACGTTGGTTAACTTCGTCTATCTTAAACTTTTAAAACAGTAAAAACAATTTATATATGTAATGTAATGTGGTTATGTAAATAGAATGTGGAATTGGCGTAAGTCGAAAGTAAACTTGGTATGTCGAGTTCAAATTCCAGCCGAGCCTCTTACGTTCTTTTCGCATAGATACGCTTGGAAGTTCATCTCACCCACCACCATCTAGGGTTTAATAGCAGGGAATAGTTAGCTAGATAGCATTGGTTAACAACAAGTCCCGGAGAAAGACAACTTCTCAGGGAAAGACTGAATTCAAAACCGTTTGGGAATGTGAGTAGCAACTCCACCCGTTAAATATATATAGACGTTTCATTAAAAACAACAGGGTAGCAGATATGATTTTATTTAATTTTTCTTGTGTTCTTACAATTTTATAGAACAACCTATAAATCCAGTTAAAAGTAAAAATAAAATAATCTTTGATAATAACTAAAACTTTGGCCAAAACTGCTTGATATACAAAAGATTTGGACATATTCTACATAATAATTAAATAAAAATCTTAACCGTAGTATCTTTTTTTAATGAAACTTGTACAAAATAAGGATTGCTACACACACACACACACACACACACACATATATATATATATATATATATATATATATATATATATATATATATATATATATATATATACTAGCAGCATGGCCCGGCGTTGCCCGTGCTTGATTCAAAAATCGTACGACTCATACAGCAATCGCTATCACTTGACTTAAAATATTTTTTGCCCTTCCTTACCTTTAAAGGAGTGCCCTTTGCCGTGCTGATGTTGCTACATGCCTTACTTCTTGCCTATCTCACACTGCGAATTTTTTCTAAGCTCTCTACTAAACATTAAATCTGTTACGAAAAAAAGAACTAAACAAAATGAACACAAAACCATCAGCTTTAAAAAAGGACTCGTAACTGGAAAAACCGAATGAAAAAAGAATGTTAACAAATACTTTTTCACACCCAACCCAGTTCTGCGGAATCAGAATCAACGTTGAGTTTAAGCAAGCGAATGTGCCAATTGGAGTAAAGTGCCATGTAGATTTAAATTTTTCCCACTTTTGTCGAATGCAGCTATCGATTTTTTTTACATGCTAGCATGCTAGTTAACATTCGTGTCAGTCAGCTGTTGGCTCTCACGCTGGCCAATAGAATCTTCCTGCCTATTTGTGGCAGCCAGCTATAGACTCTCACTCTGGCCAGTAGAAAATGGCCGCAAACTACATGAAAACTGCCGTAGAAGCATGAAAAATCGATTATTTCCACTATCGATGGGAGTTGGGAAATTCAAAGTCGGTCTTGGCCTACCCACTAACTTGGAGCATGTGCATGTAAATTTTAGTGCAAATCCGTCGAAAATTGCGGTTGTGCATTCGTTGCACACACACACATACTGCCGTTTATATATATATATGTATATATATATATATGCAAGACTCTTCGTTGAGACGAATCGTGTTCTCCAGGCACTGGCCTGTTTATCTAAAAATAAATACGTCTAAATTCACCTTCATCCACGGTGTGCGCCAATGGATTAGAGATAAAGTCGGGTTTCGATCCCGGCTTGAAGCAATCGGATGTCTAGCCAAACTGATGATCTATGAAACAGCGAAACAATCTGTCTGTGGAGATTATATATATATATATATATATATATATATATATATATTACGTCAATAGCATGACTCGTAGTTTCATGCAGTTACGCAATCATCAGGTGCTTAATACTCCCTGACCGTTAAGTGTTGCGAAATTCGTGTTCTCGTGGAGTTGATTTAAAATTGTGTCTTAAAAGTTGTTCCTTATATTATATGATTTTGAATTACTCATCTTTCTCTCTCTCTCTCTCTCTCTCTCTCTCTCTCTCTCTCTCTCTCTCTCTCTCTCTCTATGTATATATATATATATATATATATATAACATAAAGACTAATGTCAAGATGTTCGGAAGTGAATCATTAGCCGAAAGAATTCAGGTTGTCAGGACGTGGTATCCACTTAATGTATTCTTCTTGTGTGCCAAAATTCTTCTTAGTCTTCTATGTGTTTTGTCCGTTCGAGACCAGGGCGATTATGACTCTCCACAGCTTCTTATCATGTGTAGCTTTTCAGTAAGTGTTGCCTTTTTGACCATCCCACCCACTTCAAGAGAAAATTTCAATACAAATGTATTGAAGTATATTTTGCATTTTCTTCAAAAAGATATTTTCCTACTTATTGTTATTAACACAAAATTTGACTCCATATATTCTAAGACATGGCTATTGCACTATTGTTTTTCTAATGACGAATGTATCATCTTAACTACTAATCATAAGTTTCATAATAAATTTGAAGAACACTAACATACGACAATTTTTAATGCAAAATTCAGTAAGCAAAGGATGAATCTTAATGAAAGCTTTACTCCATGGAAGAAAGGTGATGTTCGTATGGGGTGGAGGGTCGTCAGTGTATTATCCATTTTTTAAAACGTTATGAAACAATAAATGCACATTTATACGTTCAGTAGCTGCAACATCTCCATAAAAGTTTGGCTGAAAAGTGGCCTGCGCTCGTCAATACGAAATTGTTTTTCTCCTCCATGACGACGTAAGAACTCATGTCAAGAATAACACGGGAAAAATGTTTGGAAATAAGTTGGTCTATTCTACCCGACCCGCCATATATTCGCCCGACCTTGGACTAATTGACTATTACTTTTCTCAATCGCTAAAAACACTTTTATGGAGAAAGCTTTCTCGAATGAATTCATCGAAAGTTTTTTCAAATTAGAACCTACGCTATTTTACTCAAACGTTAAAGCATCTAATTACCTCTGAAAATGTCAAGACGTATTTCGTTTTAAATCATTAAAAAAGCAAGGCAATAAAGCCACTAAGACGCAAGTGATTATTAAGTGTCAAAGAATATGCCAAAAAGAACATATTATTGAGGGGGGGGGAAGAGAACAATAAAAGAACAAGAATTATGAAGACAGGAGATAACGATTGAAATTGCATTTAGATTTTTGGCGATCAAAGTTGACTAGAAAGCAAGAAGCTGGACGAGAGTTCCACAAGAGAGAAGTGCGAGAGAAGAAACTGTTAGCATAGAACTTGCGGTTAAATTTAGACATTTCAACTTGTTCAACTCAAAACCTGCAGTATTAAACTCAAATGTATCGATGATCTACTTAAGGGGCAACAAGCCATGTCAAGTTATTCTGAATACAAATTGAATTGGTGTTTATTTTTAATGTTTGCGTGTGTATGTGTTTCGAAAACTTAAATAAATAAAATATCCATAATTTTTTGCTGTTTTTTTTTGGGGGGGGGTACAAGAAACCTGTCAAAAAATGACATCTCATATGATAATGAAACATTTCTCAAGCCCATAGGTAGAAATAATCAATCGCTCTATCTCTGGATTTTATGAAAAAAAGAAGATAGTAGACGTACATGCGCATTGAACTAGCATTTCAGAATAGAATTTCAAAATGAATAGATTATGTCTTTTGCGTCTACAAATCGGACTCAAATATCATACGATGTAAGTCAATGAGTAAGTTTTACTTCTTTACTGTAGCCACAATGATCATCATTCTGATATCATTCAAATCAATCCTATTACGAAAATCCCAGTATAACAATCATATGTTAAATCATCTAACCATCTCGCAAAATGTCAGGACTTATATTTTGTTATCATTATCAAGCAAGGCAATAAAGCTACTAAGACGCAAGTGGTTACTAAGTGTGAAAGACTATGAGAAAACAATAAAAGAACAAGAATTAAGAAGACAGAAGATAACGTTTGACATTGCATTTAGATTTTTGAAGATCAAAGTTGACTAGAAAGGAAGAAGCCAGATGAGAGTCCCACAAGCAAGAAGTTCGGTGGAAGAAACTGTTAGCATAGAACTTACGGCTGCCTCTAGCCACTTCAACTGTAAGATGACGAACCTTGCTGCCAATATAGTAGAATAAATTAAATTAATAAAGTCTAGGTAGCAAAGAGGAAAGCGCATCAGAAAGATTGCCGAGGAAATATTTATAGAAAAATCACAGGGAAGCTAATTTAGGGCGATGGGAAATTGACTGGAGCCGTGATGCCGGGTCAGAACCAATAACATTGCAGATTCTTCTTTGTATTTTATCAATAATCTTTAAATACAAAATCATCAGATCAGATGTGACGACAATGTTCAATGCATGGACAAATAACAGTTATTTTGTTTCAATCTAAGAACCCAGCCACTAGGGCAAAAATCATGTGGGTGCCAAATTTCAGTATAATCAGATTAGCGTGCCCTAAGTGCTCACGAAGCCTTAATTTACTCTTCAGTGCGTAACTGTCCAACAAATGACAAACAAATTCCGACAATTGACCTACGAAACATACAGTAGTGATTAGCAAACATGTCTCGTAGAAGAAGTCAGTTTGATAATCACTGATTAGCATTTTTGACCCCGTGTCGAAAGTATGCTAAACGAAGTGGTTATCAAAATGTTAGCATGTTAGTATCGTATAACATTGTATCGGTCCTTTTTTTTTTACAGCACGGTTCACCCTTTATAAGGCCCGGGGACCACCCTTTATAAGGCCCGGGGACCGGGTAGGGGGTTACATCTGGAGGCCATTTGTGTGTATATGAGTGGAAGAAAACGGCTGCCATGGCCTTGAATAGGTTAAGATTGTAGGGATCGGGGAAACATCCAATTGGGAGTCGGTTCCATGGGGCAGTGGTTCGCAGGAAGAAGCTGCTCGAATGGAACCTACTTCTCACCGATGAAATACGAAGGGAATAGGAGTGGGTTACTACTATGGAAGTGGCATGGCGTGTTCTTACTGACAAGATTTGCATCGGCGAGACCAGGGAATATAGTTCGTCCGAGCACTTTCAATGGAGCAACGAGAGGCTTGCCACGTCCAGCCTGTGGGAGAGAGAGAGGTTGAAGGGTAGAGAATAATTCGTCACCCGGAATACACTTTTGAACTCTGTCAAGGTTGGAGAGTGAGGTCTGGGGAGCCCCCGCCCAAATATGACAATAGTACCCCTTTTTAGCTTTGGTCTGGCCCTTGTAAAGATACAGGATAGCAGGAGGAGTCAGGAGCGAGAGCGGTACAGAGAGCAGATCATTTTAACTACATCCTTATCAATGAATCGGATGTACGAGTCCCACTATATAAAGGTTTGAGTTTGAAACTCAGAAGTCATTCAAGGCACGCTGCTTCCTCGAGAGTACCTCCGTTCATCTTGATTGGTGGTAGTTCGGGGTCAGATCAGCGATGATGAAACGTAACTAGCTTGGTCTTCGAGGCAGTTTTTACCCCATTGGGTAGTTTGTGCAAGATCGGAAAACAGATCAGTCGACAGTCTCTGAGCAGTGAGTGTTTCAGAGGTGCGCCCGTATATAGTCGTATCATCGGCATAGATGTTTACAAATGATCTGAATACATTCTCAGGCAGATCATTTATATAGATCAAAAAAGGGTTGTTCCGAGGAGTGAGCCCCGGGAGCCTCCTGCGTTGACCTTTAGTGCTCTGGAGGACTGGCTATTAATAACTACCTTCAGAGATCTACCTGTTAGGAAGGATTATATGAACAAGAAGACCTTTCCGCTGATTCCATAACTGGAAAGTTTGTTTAGTAAACCTTTGTGCCACACCTTGTCGAAGGCCTTGAGGTATCTAGTGCTATGGTCCTCGAGGTATGTTTGTCGTCAAGAGCTTCACTGATTCTCTGAGTGATGGTAATTAGGACGTCAGCAGCGATTTGGGCCGAATAAAATCTATACTCCTCGTCGCTGAAGAATTTTTTTCCTGTTCTTTTCTATGTGCTCGATGACCTTCTTATTGATTATGGCCTGAAAAAGCTTGCTGGTAATACTGATGGGTATATACCGGGGTGGTGGGGGGTTCGAAAGCCTGCGTTCTTAAAAAACGCTTGACACTTTCCGCGCGCTTGGGAAGGACTTCTCCTTCAAACAGCTGTTGAATAATTTTTTCACAATCTTAGTTTAAAAGCTCATGAAACTTTATTAAGTTTATGCTAAATTTTCTTTGGGCAAAACTGAGAAGCAAAATCATTTAAAAATCAAATGTTCTAAAAACAAAACACATCATTATAAATAGTTTTGATTCACCCCTCTAGAATACGTTTAAATAAATACTATAAAATATACAAATTTAATAAATACTGTTTTCTAATATATAATAAATATTTGACAATATTCTAAGATTTAATAAATGCCCTAACCTTTTCCAATATTTAATTCTTTATAGTGTTTTAGGTTTAAATGCCTGTCAGTCTTCGAAGATTTGATAAATACCCTAATATAATTTCATAAATACACTTATATTATTTAATAAATATTCAACATTTTCCTTGTCTTAAATAAATAACGACTGAAGATTTCTTATATACGCCTCAGTGTTTTAATATTTAGTAAATGCTTCAATTTTTCTAGGTTCAGATAAATACCTTACAAAGTTCCTGAATTTCATAAATACACTAAAGTCTTCTCATATTTAATAAATTCTACAATTTACGGAGATTTCATAGATAATTCCCAATATTCAATAACATTCTACAATTTTCCAAATTCTATTAAATCCTTTAAAATATTCTACGTTTCCTTCAAATGTCCCACGAGTAAATTACATTCAACAATGTTTCATGATTCATTAATACCGAAAGCGTTCATCTTCGTAATTAATGTCCAACAATGCACTAAAAGTTGACAACAATATTTAATATTCTTTCATGCGTTATTAATATCTACAATGTTCCAGAAATGTTTTTATTGATTTACAGTGATTTTTTTTTTAAATAAAAAATGTAACCCCAACAATACAAAAACAGCAATAGAAATCCCCACTTCCGTAAGTCGCTAGAAAATAAAGCAAACATTTATAAAAAAATATATCTGATGCAGAATGCGCATGCGGGTTGGTTTGCAGTTATTGATTTTCAAGGTTTGTGACAAAAATGCGGTTAGGATTTTTAATAATATTTAATCAATTTTCTACCATTGCAAAATACCAGTATATGCATTAAAACTTATTAAAAACATCGGTCCCGAGCCTTCATTGGAAAAAGTTATTTAGTGAAATTTATTCAAGTCGCCTCTCCTATGTTCTTATTCCTCCATGATATAAACAATGAAAGTTTAATTTAAAGAAAACATTCCTCGTTTTGGATTTTGGGTTACAATATAAAAATAGAAAATAAAATCCATCACCAGATGATTTGCTCTCATTTGAATCTAAACCAGGATACTAAGAACTGTAATTAAACTTGATTTATAGGGAACAAAGTGCTCTCCCTTTAGTATCTCTTGACTTGGTGTCAGTCTTTGATATTTTATCTTGCCAATTTTCTGCGTACGGCTCCTCAATCGCATCCCGCCAGGACGAACATTAAAGAATCCGACGTAACGATTTTAGGCGTGATTCCACCTCTGGATATTTTGAAGAATATCAAAATGGTTTAACCTTTCCAATTAGCTCCTTCCTTCTTCCAGCCTACTCTGGGCCTACGGTGCCGTGAAAAGAGGACAACTTTGGTCTCCAGGGGATGGCCTAATGGTTCGTTTAGATATCTGGAACCCAAAAGTCAATTTGAAACTATTCTGATGCAATAAAAAAAAACGTTATCGTGATCAAGCTCCAACATTTTGAATACAGAAGAAATGGAGATGATTGTAGTGTAGTCGAAAGTGGGGGGTGAGATCTTATGCGCCTTGTGCGTTGTAAATGTTTCTTGATATCAGTTCAAATAAATAAATATGAAAACGAATTTGATTGAAAGAGAGACAAGGAATGATCGATTTTTGATTCTGAGATTAAAAGGCGAAAGATTTAAACGGAAAATTTCGATATCTGAAATGTAGACGAAATCATCCCACACAGTGTTCCATATTTTAAAGTTGAAATGAAAATTTGTTTGAAAAAGCAGGTCTTTTTAGTAAAATAGAATTTAGATAATTAGTACGAATTTTATTAATTTCATTTGTTTTACGCATGTTACTTAATTAGTTTATTCTGACACGGTTAGGGGTGCCCTTGTGTATAAAGTTTTAAAATCATTTAATAATCTCTGATTATAATTATATTAACGTCTGAAGTTACGCCATGAATATGTCTGGAAATTATCCAGCCATATCATATTAAAGAAAAAAATAGCATTCTTATGGCTATGACGTAAAGTTCTTTTCAATGTTCCCTTTGGGCACTTATCCCAGCGTCCCTTTCACTTTAAGACAGTCAAACTACTTCTCTCTCTGGGTCGTCACGATCTCCTTAATCTCGTCCACATCGTTTTCAGTGCGGATCTTAGCATTGCAAAAAAGCCAGAAATCACAGGAAGCCAAACATGGGTTGTAGATTGTAGAGCTAGTCTAACAGGCTAATGCTTTATTTTACAAAAAAGAAATGCACGAAGAAAGAAAATTATACTTGCTCAGTCTCTACCTCTTGGGTGGGAGGGAACTGTCTGGTCACATTCACTGCCTCGAAAATCAAATTATTGACGGTGCATCATCACCGAGGAAACCCTGAATTTCCGCCTATCGTGATGAACGTGAGTTCTATCAGGGAAGCACCATGCCTTGAGCGCCTATTGGGACTGAAGATACAAGCCTTCGCCAAAGATGCTGGAAAAGTGGTCGGTTCCCTGTAACGCGCCAGTAAGTACCTGATTCCTCCTTCTATCCTATACTTTTACAAGGGCCAGACCAGGCCGAAAATGGGCAGGAGCTGCCCAGTCTTTACCTTCCAGTTTCGATAGAGTCCAACATTGTATGTGAGACCTTGTGGCTGATGAATTATTTCCACCCTACAAATCCTTTCCCATACATGAAACGTTGCAAGCCTCCCACTTCTCTATCTACTATTTTCACGGAAAGTGTTCAGACAAATTAATTCCTTAGTTCAACCAGTTCTAACTTTCACAACTAAGACCCACCATGACACGCCCATTATAGCGAATCACCCTCATTCTATTTGTACTCCATTTATTAGAAGTAAGCTACACTGGAGCAGCTTCATCCCATTAAACGCTACTTTATGGAACCAACTCCCATGACGATACATCCCCGATCACTAAAATCTTAACCTGTGCAAGTCTACGGTTAACCATTATCTTCCGCACATCTCCCCATAAACTGTGCACCTTAATTTATAACACTCTAGCCCGAGTGGCTCTTGGGCCTTGTACATGATGAACTTTATTGCAAAAAAAAACAGTATGAACCTGATGGTTACAGAATGCAAACTTACTCAATAGCATCTCACTGTATAGTGATCAACCACAGGAAATCATGTGTACATTCACTTATGCAGTAAGGTCCCTTTTGATTTTTTTCTAGTTGCATCGAGGTAGTGTGACCGGTTCTCGAACTATTCAGTATGACTGGATATTATCCAAATAGACCTTGTATATCCACTTCCAGAAAGACATGAAAAAAATTATGCTCTATACTCTATAAGATATCATTTCAGAAAGATCTCTTCACTGATATGCCAAAATGGTTTTTGAAAAAGATAAAAGGTAGAAGGAGAAGCAGTATACATATGCTGTTACATCCATTTTTTTCTTGCCAGGTCATGTTTTTTTTGTTTGTTTGTTTTTTTGCTCCAGATGAAAAAAAAAATTAAAAAGATTTAAATTAAAAATTTCTTAACTGCTTTTCGTCTCGGCGGATATCCAGTCTGAGATACCCGGTTTCACACCACCTTCTACGCTGCCTTTAAGATTGGCAGGTTTTCCATTTTTTTTTTTTTTTTGCGCCAGATTAAAAGATGCAGTCTTTTTCCCTTGGGTGGCGAATAACTGGCATTATTCAAGAATTCGGTTAGACGACTTTGAAAATTCCTTGCATTCTATTTTCTACAACCGATTTTTTCTATGCCGTATCCTCAATCAGTAAATACGTTTCACTCCGTGTGGAGAACTTTCAAGTTATTCTTTGAAGTCAGAAAGCTTGCTAAGACTTACGTTCTTAATTTAGCATACCCGTAAGTCTTCTTCTATGTGCCGTGTCCATTCAGAACGTGGGCGACCAAGGCTTTCCAGGAATTCTTATACTTTGCAGTTCTTAGCACTGTTTTTTTTTTCTTTTGGGTTTTGCCAAGCATTTACCCAAACTCGTTAAGTAGACTATTCCCCACTTTCCTCTCTCCCTCCTGCCTTCAACATGTCCTGTGATGATTAAATTTTCCAACCCTCTTTCCTCAATTTTCCCTAAAATTTCAGTTGCCTCTTTCTTATTCGAAGTACAAATGACCTTTTTGTTTCCATTTTTTCTAAAATTTCGTTATTGCTCACATGTTCAGTTTCAACAATATTACACGTAAGTTTATATGTCATATAACGGATCTATGTTCATATATATATATATATATATATATATATATATATATACCTATGTGTGTGTGTGTTTGTCTGTCTGTCTACATGTGTGTATGTGTGTTTATGTATGCATGTATATTAACGTATGAGTTATCTGATAATAGTTCAATTTAATCGAATACAACAAGAAATCTGACAAATCCTTAAGAATATCACAAAAAATTACTACTACATATACTATAGAATGTCAAAAAAATAAACACCTACAAACACTTGAAGCATTAAGCAAAAGAAACAAACAACTCAACATTAATACAGTTGGATTTAGGAAAATCATGCTATTATATTTCAGAAATGAAATTAAAAACAAAACATGAAAATAAAGACTGACATGCGAAGACGCAATACTTAAAAAAAAGACGCGATATTTAAAAAATGATAAAATTGATATTGCACAAAATAAATACTTTTATATAATGACACACTGAAGCTGAAAGTACTCAGTTACTGGACAATTTATATCTAAACATTCACCAGAAAGCAGAAAAATAGTTCGAAATAAAAGAAAGAAATAAAGTAAAATAATGTAAAAATACTTAAAAGCGAACACTGATCTTTAACTAAATATGAATGAAAATTTACTAAATATGAAAATATACTCAGTATACACACACGCATACACACACACATACACACAAATACACACACACACATATATATTTACATATATATATATATATATATATATATATATATATATATATATATATATATATATATATATATGCATGCATATATGCAGTGTCATTGATTCTGAGCTGGCATCTCGGTCACTTTCCCACCGCCGTAATGTAGCTTCCTTGAGCTATGTCTATAAATAGTTTCATGGTAATTATTCTGCGGGACTTTCTTCTATGATACATAGGCTCTTTGAATTTAAGCCCAGTACGGTGGAATATTGGATAGCGGCTCGGATTGAAGAATCGGAGTGCCGAGTTCGAATTCCAGTCTAAATATAACATTACGTGCTAACACCCTTAATCCTATTCTTCTCCATCCCATAGCAGGACAGACGGGGTTCTTTAGCCTTTGATGGCAACTGGTCTACAGCAGAAAGAAATGGCGACCTACCGAGGGGAAAAATCTTCCTCGTCAGTCAAGTATCGAAAGATACATGATCGCCTAAGCGTGTATCCCGCATGGCACATAACTGACTGACGAGATTGGCGGAGGTCTCGTCATTTAGCAATTGAAATGACTTGATATAACAGTAAGTTCTATGCTAATTTTTTTTTTCTCGTACTTCTCACTCATGGAATTATCATCCGGTTTCTTGTTTCCAAGTCAGCTTTGATCTTCCAAATGTTAATTCTAATCTCAATCGTTATTTTCCTATTCTTTTATTGTCCTTGCTCTTTATTAATTCTTTTCTTTTTCTTATATTATTTCACACTCAGTAATCTCTTGCATCTTCGTGGCTTTGCTGGCTTGTTTGGAGTGTTATATATATATATATATATATATATATATATATATATATATATATATATATATTATTTTTCTATTTTTTTAGCAAACCACCCAGAGAAGTGAGGCAATTTGTTTAATGTTTTACGTTTCATTTCCGAATTAGAGGACCAATCTTTCGCCTTCGTGCTAAGGTTAAAACTGACGATCTTTACTCAAAGGCGGCTCGCAGCTGTCAGCAATTTAACAATATCGGAAAAGAAATGGCATCGTCGTTTATTCAGTAGTATGTAAAGTTCTATTTAAACTGTCATGGTGTCTCATCATAGGGAGGCCGTAAGTCATGAGTACTACGTTACAGATAAAGCAGTTATCTGAGATAGAATTTTCGGCGTGAGAAGGTTGCGTACCAATTCACAGATATACCGGGTGTAACAGCAAAATTGTCCAAATCGTGTAACAGCAAAATTGTCCAATTGTTAGATTAAGCTCTGAACCATTTTATCTTAGAAATGATTTATAATATCTTACTGGAATTACCTGTTTTTTGGGGTGAGGTTTACACTATTGGGCTCTGAGATAGAAATGTATAATTACTCTCCAAGTTTAACAGAAGAATCGTGATGAAATCGACCATAAATGAAAATGTTTATCATTAATTAATCATAGGTAAGGATCGGAAGCTTATGAAAGACTGAAATAAAGTTCAATATATATATATATATATATATATATATATATATATATATATATATATATATACATGGTTCATTTTCTACCTTATTCATGGTGATCTTCGCCTTTTCTAACCTTCTATCTTTCTGTCCTGGAGTAACATGGTGCCTCACTTGTTTCTCGTACGATTTCATTTTCAATTCTTTTTTCACCGCCCTTTGGATTGCCATAGCTGAAACTCCTCTCACACGTGCCAAACGTCATATGAATTGAGTTGGATTGTTGAAATGATGATCCTTTTCCTGTTCGGACCTCTTGATCCAGTTTTCCTTTCTACTGTCCCCACTATTTTAAACTTATTCACCGTTCTCTTGATGGTTCTTGAAGATAGAAGACAGAGTATGAATGTTGGTACCATTACTGAAGGCCTGAATGAATCTTTTTCTTCTCACCATTGCTCATTTTAGGAGACAGTGGATCTGATATAAATGATTTTATCCTCTTCTCTTTCTAACTGAATAACTCGAAAGGGTTTTAGTGATTCTTACGATAATCGATGTCAAGATGGCTAAACGTCTTATCTGAAAACCCGGACAAAGGAAAGTCAATTAGTTTAGTGTTTTTTTTTAGATATTAAGCCTTTTGCGTGATGGATAATTATGCTGTTACACGATTTGGACAATTCTGATGTTACACGAGGTTTATAAAAGCATTAAAATGAAACTCTGCGAGCATACAAACAAACGTGATGTAGAATGAGGCCTGAAAAGAAAACATTTTTGCATCATGACAACGAAATGCCGCATTGCAGTGAAGAAAAGCGCAAGCGGCTAGAAACCTGAAAGAAACAGTTGTTTTACGCTCCTCGAACAGGTCCGATTTTGGCATCAAGAGATTCTTTGTTGCACCCAAAATAAACCACAGGTGAGCTCACCTGTGGGTGTTGAACAAACAGAAATATTCCTGAAAGTTAAGAATTTTTCACCTGATGCCGAAGTCGAAGTTGCTGTGCATAGTTGGATCAACAGTAAAAGAAAAAACATTCTTCGTGGACAGAAAGAAAAAGTGATTAAATCTTTGTGAAGAATGTACAGACCTAAATTGTATCTGTTTAAAAGAAAGAAGTTGTTATTTAGTAGAAAAATACATTCGATTAAAACTTATTTTACGAGATCACCAGAGGCCTTCATGTTCAAAAAACTCTCGTATATATATATATATATATATATATATATATATATATATACATATATATATATAAAAGAAAGAAAGAGAGTGAACAACCCTACCTGAGCAAAAATATGAAAAGGCAAGAGAAAATGCTAAATAAAAATTCAAAAGAAGACAAAAAAACAGACATGTCTACCTACATAAAATTGCTAAAGTGGTCATTGTCTTTATAACTAAGACAGACTTAAAGACAAAAGTACCAAACAGCATCCTGGGACTCCAAACCAAATCTTATGTGTGAGATTCACGTTATGACAATCGGCATAGCATGTTAGAGTTATGATTTGGATCGGAGTCCTCGTTTGATATTTCTTAATATATATATATATATATATATATATATATATATATATATATACACACTAGGTTAAAAGCCGATTTATCGAGTGGCATTTAAACTAGATCTTGCAGAGGGGTATTGTTTGGGCCGCCATCACAATATGTAGGAAGGGGTAGATGCAATAGGCAATAATAAACTACAGAAGAACTTAAAATTGATCGCTGCATTTAGGTATTGCATTAATATTTAAGCTTATCTTTAAAAAGTTCAACAATAATTCAACTGCATCCACTTAAAGACAATTTGATGTACGTAGGTCCTTACTTTCCGTACAAACGTATATTTTTTATTTCATGGATGAATTCTGGTGGATTTCGCAGTTAATTTCGATTATTCCCAATTTTATTTCCAAGTTATATAAATTGCTATCGTACAAAAAATTCGTCACAAACAATCACGTAAAAATTCGCCAAAAACAATTTCAGTAATGAAAACTTGGGAATCCAAATGTTAAGAATTATGCATCCGACCCAGAATGTTCTTAATTTGCTCATTGAGTCGGCCTGATTACAAAATGGAATGATATGTTGGGATATGGCCTCTAGGAGTAAAGTTAAAAACACTGACAATTTTATTTTCAAGTACTATAATTTGTTAACAGTAATTTGAACATGAGCTATTGAAAGTTAGAGAGTTGTGTCCCTTTAATTGTTTTCATCGGTAGAAGCCAAGATGGCAGAATCCGAAAACAATCGCAGTAATGAAAATTTGGAAAGCAAATATTTCAGGATTGCGGGTCTAGATCCGTCCCGGAATGTTTTTAATTTGTTCACGGATTTGGCTTGATTCCAAAATTGTATGATATGTAGGGCTACGCCCTCTAAGAGTAAAGTTGAAAAAGTGTGACACAGTGGCACACTGACATTCGCATTAATTTTATATATATATATATATATATATATATATATATATGAGTGAGTGGGATGCGAATGCGACTGTATGGTAAATGTGCAAAATCATCTGGAAAACTTCTACTTTGACATCTTTTGCCGCAGAACCCCTCTGAACACGTGGCTATGTCAAAAACCTGTGTAAGCATCCCTGCCTTGCATAGTTCACTTCCCCTTGGAATATGTATAGACAAATCTCGTTAGCCTTGGTTGGCGACCTGTGTATGTGAAGGATCACCCTGATTGCAAAAGTAAGGTATATGCATTCCCTTGGTGACCATCGGCTTCATTATTGTGATGATGGCTGAAGACCTGCGCCTTGGTAGCTTAGTAATGTCCCTGTTCGTATGTAATATCATATAGTAATTCGTTTAGCCTAGAATAATCCTGAATAAAATGCAGAAAGCACTGAACGGCCGTTTCGTCCTATCTGGGACTCATCAGCAGTGCGCATCCACTACCGAGAAACTGTACCCGGGCCGTTTCGATACAACGCAAATGTCATACCAACTGTACCACGGGCCTCGGTGACGAAGAAGACAAACTAAACTCGATATAGCGCCTCTACTCACTCAGTTTCGCAGCGATACTCATACAAGTATTCAGATAACCTCGGAACAGTGCCCCAAGAGCCATGACTGCTTTTTTACCCTTAGCCGTTCCATCACAGAGCATTAGCTGGGGCTAGCAAGGATATACAAGTGATTATTTTGGGGAGTTAGGCTAATCATATAGTAATTTTGGTCCGGGTTCGATTCTCGGTAGTGGAAGCGCACTGCTGATGACTCCCAAATAGGACAAAACGGCCGTCCAGTGCTTTTTGCATTCTGTTGAGGATTATTCTAGGCTCGACGAATTACTATATGATTAGCCTAAATCCCAAAATAATAACACACACACACGCTCATATATATATATATATATATATATATATATATATATATATATATATATATATATATATATATATATATATATATGAAGAAATATAGTGGCTCGACGATTGCATCTAGCATGAAACAGACTGTCGCCTCTAGGTGTTGACTTCTATGTTCACTTTTATATATATATATATATATATATATATATATATGTAATAAAAATCGAATCTCGTACATGTGTGTTCCCGAGATACAGCTTAAACGATGCATGATATCCCAATCAATCCTTCTTTTATCCTTTTACAATGATTTTCACACTGTACAAGTCTCAAAAGCCACTCGAGGTAGAGGGTTACTGAGTAAGTGATTTTATCATCTTTCCAAGCGAGATGATAATACGAAGCGGCAAGGCGACTCTCGGAAGTGAAGGAGAAGGAAAATGTATTTAGAGGGAACCGGGAAGTCAATCCTAAACAGGAAAAAAAGGATAAACTTCTACTCCTGTTCAAAAGATCGGGACTATAGGAAACTCTCTCTACTCCTATTGACTTATATCAATCCGCATATATAAACAAAAACACTTGCATATTATATTCCAACTATTATATGTGTGAAGAGTAATAATCATGCATAATACATTATAGCAACACTATTAAATAAACTTAAATATGCATAACGAAGCACATATTTATACAATTCACTACACTACATTAAAACTTTTTGTAAACAACGATTTGAAATGTGAAGATGCTATATTTCTCGCATAACTTGATGGCAAATAAATAACTAGATGCACGCTGATTTGCTACCGCAACGTATTTTGAAATAAATGCGGGGAAGAAACAAGTATGTTTAATAAAAAACATAGTTATTATTATAAAATAGACTACACCTATTTTAAGTTATTACACCAAATTTCCACGCAATGTTCAAACCATATGAAGTCCAGCGGAACAATAAATCTTTACCGTCTTTATTATTAACTATTAATTTTATATTCAAATTACATTTTATAGAAGAAATTTCTCTTTTAATGTCAAGAAGTAAAACATATATCTATTAATATCGTAAAATAATTTGTCTAAATTGGGACATATATACATTAAGTCGTTTTTTTGGTGCTTTTCATTCGTTTCCGGGTGATAAAAATCTTTACTTATTATTAAGTAATAATTAATTTACGAAAATATGCATATTATTTGGGAAAGAAAACTACACCTGTTTTAAGCTAATAGTACAAATTTTCAATGTGCTATGGAGGCCATTGGAAGAATAAACCTTCCTTTCCCATCTTTATATTCAATCTAGTCGAATTACCCTCTCCTTGCTGCGTGCCACATATTTTTGTTAAGAAAATGATTGATTCTAAATCAATGTTATAATTTGTGGAGAAAAATGACGCATTTCAATATTACTCAATGAACTTGTGGATGTGACCTCCATTTTCTGACTTTCTCGTTCTATATTTTGTATAGAATTCCTTCCCTTGTTCAACTTTAAATTTGGTTTCAATCAAAGAGAAAAAAAATCAGTGGGGGTTTATGCAAAAACAACTTGATCTGACCCCTTTGTTATTTGATGCAATACTTGATTGAAGGAATTGACGAGCAGATTTCAACATTGATATGACAGTTGAATTGCCGCAGCAAATATATATTATAAGGTACTACCCACTGATTGGTGATTTCTTGCTCAACTTGACATCTATATTGTCTCATTTTGCCGATGTAACCTCCATCTTCTGGCTTTCTCCTTCTATATTTTGGATAGGAGACATTCCCTTGTTCAAATTTTAATTTAATTTAAATCAAAGGGGAAAAACATGAGTGGGGGTGCCCCCGGACCCCTTTAATCAAAATGATTTTTCCGATGTAAACTCCATCTTCTGGCTTCCCCCATCCATATTTTGGATAAGTGTTTCCCTTGATCAATTTTAAACTTAATTTAAATCAAAAGAAAAAAATCAGTGGGGGATTTGTTCACCCCATGACCCCCTCCTCCCGATGAAAAATGAAATATACTTATCTAAGTACCCTGGTTAATGTAGCGTCAGAATATATATGGTTATGGGGGTCTATACAAAACCCTAGGAGGAGTTCGATAACAAACAGACAGACAGAGACAGACAGAAGCTACAACTTTATATATAGAGATTAAAATGTACAATTAATAATAAAATTGCTAATATTGTTACCTCATTATTTTGTATCATGAAATGCTTTTAAAATAAACCCAACGGGTTTATGAGTGGTCTAGCATATATATATATATATATATATATATATATATATATATATATATATATATATATATATAACTGTATTCACATTTATTCTAATTTAGTCTTTATTTAGAAATTTGAAAATTATAATATCTCTACATTATTATCAGGCAGTTTCTTAAAAAGATTTTTAATGATTTTTCCTTTCAGATTCATTCCACATATTCCTTTTCTTTTTTATCTGTGATTTGTCATAACTTTGGTGGGAAAAATAGTAGAGCGGTTTTCCGTTGCCTTTTCCACAGTTTGGAATACAGAGATTTCCATCTCTTACACTGGTTGGCAGCCAAGGCTAGAGAACTGTTGCATCCTTAAAGAGGCTAAAAACAGACAAAGGTGGTACTCGAGTGAAGGAACAGCAACAGTCGCGTAGCTGAAAGAAGAGAGGTTTATCGTAAAGAGAATACACTACTGAAAAACAGGGAATCGGGTGGCAGGCTAGTAAAATTCGAAGCAAGTCCCCAGGTATATCCTGTGCTCACTATATATAGCTACTAATATAGCCAGTCCACCTAGGCGATAGGGAGTGTGGGACATTCCATTACAACAAGAATCTAGTTTATTCTGCTATTTAAAAGTGCTGGGAAATAAAGGATAGATGTGTCTTCTTCACGTGCATTTGTGCGAAAATGAAGGCAACAGACTAATCGGAAATTGAAATGTTTGTGCCGATAGCTGTTGCGCTACCCATTAAAAATTAGAGCCTAACGATGCTAACATTTCTGACGAGATACCAACCGGTGAACTCTGGAGTACTTTTTTCACTCTGGCTACAACGTAACATTACTGAAAGTATTATTTAAAAAAACTTTCCGATAAATTTAATTTTCTGAGAGACATTATTTCCAGCATGAGAATAACTTAGGTAGGTTGGAGTGGTAAAGTTACTGAGTTCAGATACATTTGCGTCCCAGGAAATTTCCTATTAAAGACACGTCATCACAAATCGACTGACAAAATTTGGTAGAACGATAACCATTTCTTTTTTTCATCAGTCATTATTCAAAAACTACGATTATCTTAGTACACTGATATTTTTAATACTTTAACAATATGTTCCTGACTACAGTTTACCAATGATAAGAACAGAATGA
Organism: Acanthosepion esculentum; assembly: GCA_964036315.1. NCBI lineage: Eukaryota > Metazoa > Mollusca > Cephalopoda > Sepiida > Sepiidae > Acanthosepion > Acanthosepion esculentum. The sequence goes on from OZ038480.1 coordinate 47,767,610, forward strand.
AAAAGGATAAAATGGTGGCAGTTACTTGTTGTCCATAAATAAAGATGTTATTTGATTAATCTGTCAGCAGGTTATTTGGTCTCTGACATCGGAGGGAATAAATCATTGGTCGATGAGTATTCGTAAATAACCATCTTGTACCTAATCAGTACTTAATTTAACAGACCGGAGTTCAGTGAAAATTATTTAAATATTTCGACTTTTATTTGCATCATCGTCGTAAGATAATAAAAATTGGTGACATTATCAGCACAAATTTAAACTATTAGGTTAACGTAAAATTTCCTTCAGATTTTTAAGTAAATTTTCTTCGCAATAAGAGAACAAACTATTTTGTGCAACCCAATAAATTAAAATAAGTCTGGAATACGCTTTTTATTCGATCAGAAGTGATATTTTAGTGCTGGATATACATTCACTTAAATACAAGATTCCACAAAACTGAAACTTATATGTGGTAATACAAACTTCCTGCTTAATGAAAATTATCGAATAAATTTATCTCAGTATACAGTTTAAATAAATCAGTTATGAATAAATTAAATATATTGATTTTATTATCCGGTTTAAATCGATTTTTTCATCGGTTTAAACTGTAGATTAGATGGGTTACTTTGATATCTGAATATTTCAATCCTTGAGTCCGTATCTTCGAACGTACAATTGCTGGTCGATCGTTATTCTACAATAATACTTTAATCCAAGGTATTCTGAGATGAATACCTGCTCTACCCACTGCTCTTTTTGCCAAGAATTTATAACTTGGAGATTAAATTAAGAAAATCATATATTTTATAAAATTGCGACCATGTTTTACTAAAGATAAGAGAAGACAGCAAAGAAAAAGAGAAAATGGCGGACGTTACTGGTTGTCTATAAATAAAGGTGCTATTTGATGAATACAAATTGTTGATTCCCAGACAAGAGGGAAAAGATTTATCGATTAATCTGATATGATGAACCAAGGGTTTACTGTCAGAAGATGTAAGGTAAATCATGATTTCAGTTAGACTAGTAACATCATCTTTTTTGTTTGGTAAGCTACGTTTCGGCTTTTGGCTTCCTAGAACTCTCTGAATTGTTGAACATTTCGATGAGTACGTCCTCTTAAATTCATTTCGTTAATTAATGAGACATTTTATTTTAAAAATATTTTACTAAAGTTGACTCTAGTACAGCCCAAGCTCTACAAGAGGAAATAGGAGTAGTGATATGAAATTTGTAAAACAAACATACGTAGAGTTTAAAAAATAATAATCCATCCAAAGCATCTGTTCATCTCGTGAGATAAAGGTAGCGCCCTGCTTGCTCAAAATCCAGTCCTTTGGTGATGAGACTGGAATGACCCCCAACAGGGCGCAAGGCTTGGGCGATAGTTTATGGAGGTCCTGCACTGCCAAGACCACATCTCCCCGATCTCGGTCGTACCGACAAGATCCAAAGGAATATAGGGAATTAAATTTGGAGCCGGTTTGGCTGCAGTTGTCAGAAGACTGCTAGTGTCCGGGGCTCCACTCCGGATCTTCTATCTAGAATTACTTCCATATAAATTTTCATATTTGGATCGGGCCGCAAGGCAGCGGGGGTTAAATTAAGTTTTTCACCTGCCTTGGTTGAACCGCCCCACGGGCTGACGAGCTCTATCTTACCCGAAGCAGCTGGTTATGTTACGCTACTGATGCATGCGTAAACACTAACATCATAAAATACATACAAGACGGCTACACAAGCAACGAAAACAATCCAACATAGAACTTAAAATTCAAACATAATTCAGCTTTATTTCATTTTCAAAATCTTTGGCTGAATCTAAAACAGCGAAACATGTTAAATTTCTAAAGATTTTCCTTATTTAATCATTGTGTTAGATTTAACCCATATAGACTACAGTTCAAAAGTTTGAGAGGGCCCCTGGTAATTTTTTTTAAATTGCCCCCAACTGTACTTGTTTCGTACTTTAAATAAGAGAAAATTATTATACATGATTAAAAAAGTGAAACGATTTATTATTAGAAATTTTATGACAAAAACAAAAAAAGCATTTATGATTAAATTTTGCTCTCGTCAACATATCCTCCCTTAGCTTTGATTACTGCAGCACAAAATTTAGGCATTCATTACATAAGTTTCTCAAAGTATAAGTTTGATCATTGATTCCATTCTTTTTTTTTTTCAAAAAATTAAAGGCAGTACTAACATGGATGGCTTCAATTCCTCTCACTTGTAGAAATAAACTCAAGAGAATAACGTCATTTTGCGTGTCCATGTATGTGACATAATAGGTAAAGAGGTAGTGCAGCTGTGGCGGCTATGCGGACACCATTTGAACTCGAGATACATATTGTGGATAGATAGATGAGGTATCTGTATCCGAGATGGAAACTGGTTTAGATTGTTTTTTCGGGCAAAGGCAGTAGGGCTATATCAGGAATATGAACAGTCCCTGTTCACACTATTTACACCGTTGTACGCTCCGAGCTTCTTCAGGAGCGTACAACAGCCGAAACGTTATGAATGTGACAATAAAGATTAGAACAGCAATCTGAACGATGTAAATAAAGTAAATAGTTACAATACCTCATCTCAGAAATATAGACAGATACTGAATATTCCACACACACACGCACGCACACACGCACACACGCACGCACACACACACACACACACACGCATATATATATATATACACACACACACATATATATATATATATATATATATATATATGTATGTATGTATATTCAACCATTTTTCAACACACTCTCCGGCGATTAGTATATTTCCTGGGATTATATAGTCATCGACCAACAAAGAAACAATTATTATCACCATGGTAATGGTCACTGTGTGTTATTTCGCCAGAGAACCTCGCCGGTGGACAGTAGAAAAAACCTCACCATATCACATTATCAGAGAAGTCACGTTTCCAGCTTTCAGACAGTTGAGTTCTTGCGTGGAGTAGAGCACCTGATATGTTGCACATCGCATGGATTACTAATAAAATTGGAATCTGTCTTGACAGATGTAACATCCACAAAGCATGTTACAAACTGTTTAAGACGTCTTTAATCCCGCCATATTTCAAGATGGAAATTGTTTATTGCAGTAAAAGTCAACACAACTTCCTCATTGGGCGCGAAAGAAAGAAAACTGATTCGGATTCCAACAACCCTCGCGCTTCGACAGATTTAACCCCCCAATGAGTATGCATACGATATGTTACAGAACTAAGTAAATTCCCTGCGTCTACGGCCAACAGAGCTCGGATATCTACAGCCTTGTTCATAGTCTTCGAATGTCATGTCACTTCACGATCTGTGCGATTATTCCTCTTCTGCAGTTTCCTTTATTTTAATTATCTGTTCAATTACCTCGACCTCTTGATAATGATAGTGGAATTGTTTACCGTTACCTACTCCAGTTTTGTGAATTCATAGTTTTCCTTCTGCTAAACTGGCTGCCACCCATGGCTAGAGAGCCAAATCTAAGTTGTTGTTGCTTGACCAAGTAGCTGGTCAGAAAAGATAATGACATTTATTTCCAAAGAGCATTTACTCAAAAAGGGTCTTTCCTTCCGGATTCTGTCAGAGGGGTTGTCAGAGCAGGAGAATGGGGTTTTTCCCGTCGGGATGTATGCTGCAGATGTAGTATACTTTCCGAGCTCGGGGCCTTCTCTCCTTTGCGTTCTCCCTACACACCCCCACTGTTGCGTAACATTTGTTACATAGCGGTGGTATGACCGATTATGACTAGCTTAGACAAGCTCTGACTATCCTAAACAAGCTTTGACAGGCTAAGACCACCTTAGACCTTGTGTCACAACCTGGCTTAGTGGGGAAGGGAGGTTAAGTAAATCTCGGACATTCACTCAAAAATGAATGCAATAGATTAGTCCGGAATATAAACTCGGCTCGTCGATTTCACTCTCAAAGCAGCTAAACGTTGCGGTATACTCATGTCTTCATCGTATATAAAGGATTTGATTTTAATGCGTTTACTTTAGTGATTACTAAGCTAATTGTTTATAATAGATAATAAATCGTAGATGTTTATTACTATCTGTGGGTTTTATATCTCTATGGAGTAGATTTTTTTATTGCTATTTCATCTTTATAACTCTGATTACAATAAATAAAATAATGGTGTTGCTACGCCTTTTATAAGTGTTGCTAATCTTTCTTAAATCAAGCTTTATTTGTTTGTCGAAAATATAACGAGGAAAGCCATTATTGATGTGCTCATATTGAGTTATTTCGTTGCAGAAAATTGTTTTAGATTAATTTGGCTCTATTAATTAAATGTTTTCGAACGATTCACTTTTCGAGCTAAGAGGGCGGGGCTTATTGCTAGAAAGTTATTTTTTTGTATACCATGGTAATTGTTCTGATGACACCAAAACTCTATGAATTTAAGCTTAATACTAGATTAGCAATAAGGTCTCATCCTTTTACAGTTGAAATGGCTAGATGCAACCGTAAGTTCTATGCAAACAGTTTCATCTATCACAATTTTCGCCTGTGGAATTTTCTTCTGGCTTCTTGCTTTCCTTTCAACTTTGATCATCAAAAATGCAATGTCAATCGTTATCTTTCGTGTTCTTAAGTCTTGTTCTTTTTCTTGTTCTCTTTCCTTAATAGTGTTTTTCTCATATTTTCTAATTTCTTCATTGCCTTGCTTGGAGTGAAATTATTAAAAATATATGGATGCTAAACCTGCAGACTCCCGTGTGGAGTACAGAGCCACTGACACACGACATTAGGCGTTGTTTGTGTAGGTCCCGTTACAAGTAAGAGTTTATGGAGAGCAGATGCTTTTCCCACACACAACCGATTTTAAATTCATTCTCTTATACTGGTTGCTAACCAAAGCGGCTATTATCTTACAATAAATCAAAGCGGCTATTATCTTACAATAAACCAAAGCGGCTTATCTCATATAGGAATAAAATGTCGCCGCCGACACTTGAGTTTGAACATAGATCGCCAGTGAACAAACACAGGCGATCCCACTATTGAATTAAGTAGTCTACGTGACCATAGAAGAAACACATAAGTAGGAAGTCGTGTGACGTCTAACTGATCGACATTTCTAGTCTATTCTCTATTACTATACGGATCGTTATTCCTTGTCTATCCTCTATTACTATACGGATCGTTATTCCTAGTTTATCCTCTATTACTATACTGATCACCATTTCTATTCTATCCTCTATTACTATATGGATCGTTATTCCTTGTCTATCCTCTATTACTATACGGATCGTTATTCCTAGTTTATCCTCTATTACTATACTGATCACCATTTCTATTCTATCCTCTATTACTATACGGATCGTTATTCCTAGTTTATCCTCTATTACTATACTGATCACCATTTCTATTCTATCCTCTATTACTATACGGATCGTTATTCCTTGTCTATCCTCTATTACTATACGGATCGTTATTCCTAGTTTATCCTCTATTACTATACTGATCACCATTTCTATTCTATCCTCTATTACTATACGGATCGTTATTCCTAGTTTATCCTCTATTAGTATACTGATCACCATTTCTATTCTATCCTCTATTACTATACGGATCGTTATTCCTTGTCTATTCTCTATTACTATACGGATCGTTATTCCTAGTTTATCCTCTATTACTATACTGATCACCATTTCTATTCTATCCTCTATTACTATACGGATCGTTATTCCTAGTTTATCCCCTATTACTATACAGATCCCCATTTCTATTCTATCCTCTATTACTATACGGACCGCTATTCTCTACTCTATTCACTATACTATTTCTCTAATCATATCACTATACGGTTGTTACTTTTTCTACTATTATCGAGCAAGTATTCGTTGGCAACACAGAAGTGGCAACGAGCGTTCGTTGACATCACAAAATATTATTTTATTTAAATATTTACATTTTTAGCCATGCAGAAAAAGGTAGCGCCCTGCTTGCTCAAAATCCAGTCCTTTGGTGGTGAGACAGGAATGACCACAACAGGGGGCAAGACCTGGGCGATAGTTTATGGGGGTACTGTATGTGTTCGGTAAAGTAATTTCTTTTAAGGCGTGAGCTATTTAATACATAAAGATAAGCCAAAAGAGTTCTCCCCCAACTCCAAAAAACCGTCGCGGATAGCACAATACTCAGCAAAACACATTATAAGCAATTTAGAATCTATCGTTATTAAGTCAAAACTAGGGCCGGTGCGTATTACCCGTTGTCATATAATAACAACAAGTAGAAGCTTATGAAGCCTTATTTGACTCATTCTGGTTTAGTGTTGAAAAACGTTTATTTTATTGTGATAGATAATTACGAGAGAGAATGGAGATGAGATGTGCTTATTTAATACCACAACTCTTAACATCCCGACCGAGGGGACCCAAGCCTGAGTGGGGGCCATCGGCAGTGCACTTTGACCCTTGTTATCTTATCAACATTTTTTTATACCTAAATTTATAGATGGAATTATTCTTACTCTTTCCAAAGACGTTTGTTTGAAATCGAAAGCCACTGCCTCTACTGAAATTTTTATTTATCGATTTTTTTACGGTTTATCAACATTTTGGAGGTTATTTAAACCTGAAATATATTTAGTGATTGTAAAAAGTAATGTTTGTTTTAGCGAGTTAATGTTGTATTTGTAATTTCTTGGAGATAATAATGATTTTCAGATACAAGTCTTACAATTTTTACCCACTCCAATAGCTTCATGTCTCGCACATCTCGCCTGTGGAACTCCCTTTCTTATTCCTGTTTCCCTGATAAATACAATCTCCAACTATTTAACTGTAACGTCAATCGACATCTCCAGTTGCCTTGATCTATCCACTTCCCTTCTCCACATCCTTTCCCCTTTCATTCCTATCTGCTCTCGCTCCAAATCTTCTGTAACCCCCTTGCCTTGATCGATCCACTATCTTTCTCCACATCCTCTCCTTTACAACTCCTACCTGCTCTTCCTCCAGACCTTCTGTAACCCCTTGCGTGTTAGTGGCTTCCAGCCTTGCTTGGGGTGAAAAGCTTAAAAAATATATATATATATGGTGGGTGAAGAAGAGATGGATTCATACCTTTCCCAAGGGTATTAGCACGTAAGTGAATGTAATGAACACGGCTGGGATTCGAATTCGGTTTTCTGACTTCACATTGCGAGCCCTTATCCAATGAGCCACTCGCTCATCTAAGTTCACAGCACCTGGTGTTCTCAAGTAGCCATTCATCTAAAAATGATCGACTTTTCTTAACTTCGTTTATTTATTTTTTTGTTCATCGTTTCACCCCCAAGGCGATAATGCCACAGGGTGTTATAATGAGTGAAAGTGGAAGAGAATGAGAAGATTGAAAATGCGGAGGATTGAAGAAAGAACAAGAAAGGAACAGGGCTCAAGAAGAAAAAAAGAGTGTGATTGACGTGGCATTAACATTTTTTGAAGATTGAAGTTATCAGGGAAGCAAGAAATCAAAAGGGAGTTTCACTAGTGAGGAGTGCAAGAACAAACTGTTAAGTGGCATTTACATCTAGGTAGTCCAACAGTAAAACGATGTAACATAACTGTCAATCTAGTAGCACGCTTAAATTTATGAAGTTAGGGAATCAGGAAAAAAACTCACCCGGACAGTTGCCATGAAAATAGTCGTAGATCAGACAGAAGGACCCCATGTCATGTCAGTGGGAAAATCACTCGAGGTGAAATGTCTGCTCAGGATCGATTGTACTGCAGACCCTTCTCTAGATTTTGTCAAGAATCTCGAGATGCACAGTAGTTGCTCCGGACTAGATATGGCAGCAACATTCAATGCATAGATGAATGGTAGATTTATAAAAATGCAATATGGATTCTGACGAGAAAACCTTTTGAACACGACAGTGAACCAACCATCCTCGTAGCAGACGTAACAATTGACTCGATATATTCGGATCACTTGATGTCAATGGAAAACGTGAAGCCAAAAAAGGCATAGTGTGTTGCTCTCCTGGAGTTCAGCATCAGACATCATGTTGGTAGACAGAAAAGGTTCCCTGTGGTGATTAAATAAAAGCAGTTTGAACGAGAACCGGCGGTTCAACGTGATACGACCGTAAGCCACTTCTGAAATTTGAACACGCTTTCCCTGCTCATTTTTTTTTATAATACTAATATAATTGTTTCGCCCTTCGTTAGTTAGAACGACCGTTATGTCCTGTCAATACCTCATAAATAATGGACTATTCCGCGTTTTAATTGTGTAGAAAGAGAAGAATAGATATTACTTGGTTTCAGTGAGAAAATGAATGAAAGAAAGAAGGAAGTAAGAAGGGAAGATAGAAGTGAAGAGAGAGAGAGAGAGTCAGATTAAGCAGATAAGAACAGGTACTACACTTTGATTTCAGCGAAAAAGCTAAGAAAAGTTGACGACCACGATTAAAGTATCATTTTTCAGATACAGAGTATCGAACGATGGAGACCGAGTAAGGCAAAACACAGTTACCATAAATAAAATAACATCGTCTGCTGAATTATTTTAAAGGGATTAATGTTAATTAATTTAAGAGAAATGTTCGTAGGACGGTAATTTGACTAGAAAGAATGAAAGGAAGAAGGGAAGATAGAAATGTTTAATGTCTCCTGCCAATAGCTCATAAAAAATTAACTTTTTTAAAATTGTATAAAAAAAATAAAGCATACTAATGAAAGAAAGAAGGGGTGAAAGAAGTGTTTAACGGCTGTTTCAGTGAAATGGAAAAAGTTATCTATTTCAAATCTTTTCATTTGTACCAACTTCTTAAAATAACGAACAGAATTCTTATTTATGATTGTTATTGAATTATTTTGTTAAATTTGTAAAGCTCAAACATGTTAACGATGTTATAGGGGATTTTATACGGATATTTTGTTGCCATAGAACTCGCCATGAGCTTATTCAATCATAATTCAGAAAATTCAAAATGGAAAACCATGAAATCTTCACGGGTCTTTCTAGTAATAAATATTTTTTATAGTATGTTACAGCATGTTTAAGATTTTTTTTTTTTTGTTAATTACTGTTTAATTTGTATGTAATGAGCTTACATTTTTCTAGTTTGTATTTTTGTAATTAATCTTTAGTCTGTATGATTGGTCATAAAAGAATTTCGAATGTTTATTTATTTTAATATCGGGTGACCCAAAAAAACGGGAATTTTTGAAGTGCGTATTGCCAGACCTGAGCAAGTGGCAACACTGCGAGACAGTGGCCTTCAGCAAGTAAACATTTCGACATTTTAGTAACGAGAATGAAATTCACAGTATCCCAGCTGAGATGTTGCAGCAGTCAATGAGGAATCTCAACAGCAGATTTCAAAAATGCATTCGTACAGGAGGACGCCATCTACAGGACGTAATTTTTAAAAAAATGAAAATTCCATCATTGTTTCTTAAATGGAATGTTTTAAGGTTTCAATTACTATGAATTCAATATTTTTCTTCCGTCGCTCTAGGTGTTATTGGATTGTTAAAAAGTTCCCGTTTTGTGGGGGTCACCCTGTATTTATGTCTTTTTCTACCCGAGCTATTTAATACATAAAGAAAGGGCAAAAGTGTTCCCCTCCCCCAACTCCAAAAACCGTCGCGGATAGCACAATACTCAGCAGAGCACATTATAAGCAATTTAGAATCTATCGTTATTAAGTCAAAACTAGGGCCGGTGCGTATTACCCGTTGTCATATAATAACAACTCCAAGCTTATGAAGCTTTATCTGACTCATTCTGCTTTAGTGAAAAACGTTTATTTTATTGTGATGGATAGTTACGGACGAGAGGGAAGATTGGATGTTCTTATTTCATTACCACAACCGCGAACATCCCGACCCAGGTGGCCCAAGCCTAAGTGGAGGCTCCGGGTAGTGCACTGTAACCCTCGCTATCTTATCAACATTTGCTTTTTTTATACCTAAATTTATATGTTACACAAAATGTATTTAAATTCTCACAATCCACAATATGTCACATTCACACGATTTTACAAAATTTTAAAACTAAAAAACAAAATCGCATGCAAAATCATGATACGGATAAAAAATTAATTCAGAATCATTCGAAAGATGTAAATTATCACTAAATGGAATTTCAGCTTCATTTAATTTCTTTAATTCTTGATAATTACTAAAGTCTGTTAAAAGTTTAGATTATTAGCAAGAACAGGAACTGAACAATGTTTATATACACCTTCAACAAGAGCACTTCGACGAGGACTAATGGTTAGCAAGCTTTTCTCGCTATATCTTTTTTTAAATCAATTTCGCCCCAACCAAGGCAGTAAAGCCACTGAGACACAGGGGGTTACAGATGTGGAAGTGTTAGAAACAGACACATTACTAAGGAGCGAGAACAAAAGAAGAGTAATCAGGAGGGTAGTAGGTAGCGATTGGCATTGCATTTAAATGTTTGCAGATTAAAGTTGGCTGGAAATCATGAAGCCAGAAGAGAGTTCCACAAGTTAGAAAAGAAACTGTTAGCATAGATTTACGGTTAGATTGCAATGGAGAAGGACTGGTATTACATATTTTCTGCTTAAATACACACACACGAGCAAACGCACACACACACACATCTCTCTCTCTCTCTCTCTCTCTCTCTCTCTCTCTCTCTCTCTCTCTCTCCCTATATATACAGGGTGACCCAAAAAAAACGGGAACATTTTAACAATCCAATAAAACCAAGAGTGATAAAAGAAAAATATTTAATTCATACTAATTGAAACCTTAAAACATGCCATTTAAGAAACAATGATGGAATTTTCATTTTTTTAAATTACGTCCTGCAGATGGCGTCCTCCTGTACGAATGCATTCTTGAGATCTTCTGTTGAGATTCCTCATTGACTGCTGCAACATCTCAGCTGGGATACTGTGAATTTCATTCTCGTTACTAAAATGTCGAAATGTTTACTTGCTCAAGGTCACTGTCTCGAAGTGTTGCCACTTGCTCAGGTCTGGCAATACGCACTTCAAAAATTCCCGTTTTTTGGGTCAACCTATATATATATATATATATATATATATATATATAAAGGTTATTTTTAGTCGGTAGACATATTTATGGAGACGCTCCGGAAAGGAAATATTCAACTTTGCTTAATCGGCATCGCACTCGGTTTCTGACGGCGAATTCTGCCGAAGACCGCATATTTTTCTTTAATAAGATTTCTCGAATAAAATGATAAAATCGGTCAATAATTATTTATAACTATTTATACTGGGATTCATGCATGCAATTACAAATAATCCATAATGATAATTTAAATTTTAAAATCATTTATTTTTACCATATGAATTTTTGAGACTGTTTCTAAATCATTGATTGTCTTTCAGTCATTCCGCCTCACCGGCTATCCTCTTCGCCGAACCTTTGAGGCACGCCGCACCATTTGAGAACCATTGCTTTAGTGCATATTTATCAAATATAATTTTGACTGTTTGAACACAACTGTCGACGTTGACGAGTTCTCACTTTTTTTTTTAATATCGTCTGTTGTTAATATTTCACAGCCCCACCCCATGAGGGATATATGTGGCACAAGGCCGAGTTTAACGTAGGTCATCGGAGCCCGTAGGCTCGGACAAAAAATACGCGTAGAACCCGCATAAACGGGTTCAGATCTGTCTACCTCCCCGGACGAAATGCTGCTCTTCGGCACAGCCCCGTCCGGGTTCCTCTCCGCGCAAGGCAGAGAGTTCGACAAGAGCTGCGAACTGCCTCGGAAAACAGTGTGGATCACTGTATCGTCTGTTGTTGTCATATTTGAGAAGTTATTATTACTCTAGTAGCGTTGGTAGTGGCAATATTATCGTGGTGATGGTATAGTGACGATGGTATAATGACGATGGTATAGTAACGATGGTCGTCGAGATTGTTCATGACAGTAACATATCTGTTATTTTTATTTTCTTCTACGCTTTGTACAGGCCTGCGATTTTTTTATTTTTTTTTTGTTAATGTCTCGTTTCACTTTTGCCATTTATTTATATTTTGTCTTGCCCTGTTATTTTATGAAGACTTTCAAAATATTCCTCCAATGATGATGAATAAATAGGCGCGGTTTTGTTTTGCCAACATGCCGAATTTGGGGGAAGCTTAGCAGTGGGACAGAATAAGTTTAGCTGCATCCCGACTTATGAATGAACAACCAACTGCATGTGTCTGTGTGTGTGTGTGTGTGTGTGTGTGTGTGTGTGTGTGTGTGTGTGTGTGTGTGTGTAGATTTTAAGGAATTAAACTACTTAGTTTACTGTTTGCCTTAAGTCAAAATTTTCCATTATTTTTGCTGCGTCAGCATTGACAGAAAAACAATATATGTAAGGGTATGCTGAAAAGTTATAGGCTAAAGCAAAATCTCGCAGATTAGATGTTTATCCATTTAGTCATACTTCAGGAAGGGGTCAGACTAAAATATATACAGCACTAGCTTTCCCATATATATATATATATATATATATATATATATATATATATATATATATATACATATATATATATATATATATATATATATATATATAGAGAGAGAGAGAGAGAGAGAGATAGATAGATAGATAGATAGATAGATAGATAGATAGATAGATAGATAGATAGATTAAAATATAAAATAAATATTATTATAGCGAAAGATGCTTTCCAAAAGTTCCCAATCTTTTGAACAGGAGTAGAGGTATATCCCTTGTTTCCTGTTTAGGGTTGATTTTCTGATTCGTTCTCCTAAAGTCTTCTCATTCAGTTTTACTCACAGTAACTCCTTGCGTCTTAGCGGCATTATCGCCTTGTTTAGGGTGAAATTATTAATAATTTTACATAGTCACCTAATCGATTATTAATACAATAATATCAAAATCGACTACTCACAGTTTCATGTAATAGCAATCATCAATCTGATATAATCTGGAGCCAATAGCTATAATTTAATTTAGATAATCCGGGGGTGGCAAGTACTTACTAATCCAGATGTATGTTTTTAATTATTTATTTTTATGCCCACAAGCTATATATATATATATATATATATATATATATATATATATATATATATACATATATATATATATATATATATATATATATATATATATGTCACTGTGTGTGTGTGCGTGTGCGTAAGATATATACTTTTTTATATATCAAGAACAATATTGGCGAAAAAGTATGACAAAATGGAAGAAAACAAGAAAACTTTTCTCACTTTGTCATATAATATATATATATATATATATATATATATATTCGTGTGTGTTTGTGTGTGTGTGTGTGTGTGTGTGTGTGTGTGTACGTCTATGCGTGCTGAGAATACTCGAATCAATTATTGTACAAAAAGCATCTTTCGCTACAGAAGATGGTATTTAAATTTTTAAATAAAATAATCAGTGCCGAGTTCGAATTCCAGTCGAGTTCATTACATTCACTTACGCACAATTTCCCTAGGGAAAAGTATGAATCAATCTCTCCTTTCTCCAGTTATGGGTTAAATAGCAGTGCAGACTATGTCGCCATGGTCATCAATCATACCAGGAGATAGACAAATCTGAATTCGACACCATACTTGTCACTGACGCTGCGATTGAGATACTTTAATCGAAAATTCTATTTGCTCTCAATCAAACGTCTTCATCAAAAGCAACTCATTGCACAAATGTGTAAGGATCTATGTAATGGATTATGCAAATATTGTATTTATTACATAATAATAATAATAATAATAATAATAATAATAATAATAATAATGAAATATTTGATGAATATGTTTTTATTACTATCAAACTCTGTAAAGCACTTCGACACGCACACATACACATACACACACAGAGACGCATATATATATGCATATGTATTTGAAACTGAAATGTAGCATTCCAGAAGATTTCATGATGTAGCAAACAAAATTTTGTCTACCATAGTGCCACCATTCAGTACTTGATAATGATTATAGAGGTTGTAAGTACTAGAAAAAAAAGTCAAGGCAGAAACATAAAAACTATATAACGAGGAGAGAGAGAGAGAGAGAGAGAGAGAGAGAGAAGAAGAAGAAGAAGAAGAAGAAGAAGAAGAAGAAGAAGAAGAAGAAGAAGAAGAAATTCCAAAAATTCCATAGAACAATACAGCATAGGAGTAGAGCTGAGGATTGTGTCCTTGGCGCACAAAACAATGATAATTTTTCTTTTCAAATCATTCTGGCTATTTCTTTTATCAAAATTTGTTTTATTGAATTCTACTAAGCGCCATTATTATCTGCTGGCTCTTCAAAGTACGGAACCGATCGACCGGATGGCTAATGGACTATTACAATGTTACGAATATTCGACTGCCATGTTTAATGTTCTTAGAAAACGTACAGTTTGTAGAATTGAGATTTTTTTGTGTATTTTTCTTTAGTTTTATTTTATTTTCACTTAATGTTATTTTTTTTTGTTTACTAAGCTGGAGAACGCATCAATCGAAAAACTGTGTTAAAAATAAAAAGACTAAGATACTAGTCCAAAATCACATAGAAGAATAAAAATAGTTCGTCTCAAGACTTAAGACAATACAAGATTATTGATTGATCATTTTCTACACTTTATGAACGAAAGGGGTTGTATAGTAGAAAATAATTCATCGCACACAAGGCCGCGAAGACGCTTTTTGACTCAAGATTGGAAAGCGGGGGCTGGGCGATGATATGGCAACCATTAGGAGTCAGATACTTTCTGGAGCGGTACAAAGAAATAACTATTTTTCCAGCATCTTTAGTGATGGGTCGTATATAAAAGTCCCACAAATATGCTTTTATCATATACTAGCCCAGGTACCCGGCGTTGACCGGGTGTACATGGTAAAACTTGTATACCCGCACCCCTTTTTTACCCGCATCCCCTATTTTAAAATGTCTTCCTGCGTCCCCGCTTACATGCATCATCCGTTGGTATACTAAACTACTCCCCAACCTCATCTTATTTACGCTATGTCCTTCACAATTGTTTGATTATTCTTAATAAAGGAATTCCATCGATAAAATGTTCGTATGTGGTCGTTGCTAGGGTTTAAATTGCTTCAATGTTTTAGATATTCAGTAAATTTCCTATGTCCGTAATAACTTTCAAATAGTACGTTCACAAATCTAACAATCAAACAAAAACAGGGATGAACCATCAGAGATTGATTCCATTGCAAGTGCAAACGCATGAACGCCCCCCCCTTTTAACGCTTCAATTATCCTTCTCAAACAATTTTTGCATCAAAGGTTGTTCGAATGTCAACTTAGGATGGAATCATATGAAGAAAATATTGGCTAAAAGGCAAAAGCCGATTTTGAACTTTGTTTGTCGCAGATTTCGTCCACTTAACTGGAATAATCGAAACCAAGCATTCACGCAAGACAATTTGTGTGTCATATATAATTTACATGGCAAATTTAGAAAGAATCGGATGAAAAGCCAGGTAGTTATGGCCGAAAAACTGGCTTTTTGAATAGTTATTTGTGGTTTTTCGTTATAGGCAGGAAAGCGAGCAGGACTAAAACAACACTGTCTTATTTCTTGTGTGATGGCAAATGTTTTGTGATCTGTTTGAAGAAAATCAGATAAAAAATGAGGAAGTTATTCAAGTTTTTATTTTAAGTAGAAAGGAAAAAAACAATTTTTTCACAGTTTTTGCAATTTTTTGTGTGAAGCCAATGTCGCAGGAAAACTATTAGGCACTCTATATAAACCCCGTAACATGAGCTATGTTTTGCATTAAGTTCAAAGAACATCAGCTCATCCAGTAAAAATATTGTCCGCGTGTAACTTTGTCTTGGTTTTTGCAAAAAAATCATATTTTATCGATTTTTCTGCCAAACCCGGTGGCAGGGAGCTGGAGATTGAAAAGTTGGTTTTGACCTAATTTAGTAAATTTGCAACATGTGTGCACAATATCATCAAAATCCATCGAGAAATGTGGACATGCATAAATAGCAAACACACAGAGAGACAGGAACACACATACACACGGGCATCTTACGTTTTATAAATATAGATGAGTAACGAAACATATTTCGTGGCGTTAAAAAACAAAAGACAATGACATGGATGCTGATTTAGTTACATCGATGTTTTTGAATGTTCATAAATCTTCATGCGAATAACTCATCACGTTCCGGTCCGTAATCTCCATAGTCAATGAATAAATTTGTTAGAGAATTAATGGAATTTTGATTGTCTAATCTTCTATACTTTACACTGTTCACTTGACAGAATTTCTTTTTAATTGCTCAAGATAATTTTAATATCGATAAATACGCATATATCCTTTTATAATAATTTTTGAAAGGTGCCAGACTCAAGGATTATAATCCTTACATGTATGCTTAAGACGATTATTGCAATGTCAGTTAATCCCACCGTCTATCAGCTTCAGATATTACGTTCAAAGATCCTCCCAGCGAATGCTTGAAATCGCACAAGATACTGAACACTATAAATACGCTATAGGCCAAAAGTCTGAGGAAATCCTCAGGATTTAATAATGAGTAAGTTTCGTACCTTGTTTGGTTTAATTAACTCCTACTAAGCTAGGACGCTGAAAGTATTTAATCTATTAGTACATGGCTTTTAGTTTCTAAGCCAGGGAATACCTAAAATGTAAAAACCGATACCCTTGATTTAACATCAGACAGTAAGATTAGGCAAAAAGAGCTTTTAAGGAAAGTTTATGTAGCTAGTAGGAGGCACGGCCGAGTAATGGATAGCGGCTCTGATTGAGGAATCGGAGAGCCGAGTTCGAATTCCAGTTGAATCTATTACATTACATGCAGAAGAGGATTCATACCTTTCCCATGGGTATTAACCATGTTTTGTATATACGTACTTATTTAAGGAAAAGATTAATTTATAAATTTGTCACATCTATATATATATAAAGTTGTAGCCTCTGCTTGTCTGTTTGTTTGTTTGTTTGTTATCGAACTCCTCCTAGAGTTTTGGAGATAGATCCCCATAACCATATTCTGAAATTACATTACTCAGGTTACTTCGATAAGTATATTTCATTTTGATCAAGAGGGGTTAAAATTTTCGTGTGACGCGTTTCATCCTTTCGGGCTTGATGCGGCTAAACAAAAGCACAAAGGAGAGGATACGCAGACATTTTAAATTCGATTTTTAAAATATTTTTTTAAATTTCAGCGTCCCCTCTCTTTCGATTGCATGTGTAGTCACATACGTAAACGTAAACATCACTTTAGTCCGACGAAGTCCTAAAGGACCGAACGCGTCACACCGAATGAATTTGTTAAAAACGCTCGACCATAGTATTTCAGGAGAATAATGTATTTAAGTCACTCTGTGGAAATAAGTGTCAATATCAAGATAATGTCTCTACTGAGAGTTTCACAGAAGTATATCGACACTGGTAGAATTCATGATTAATTTACCATCAATTCATTTCAATTTAATACACACACACACACACAGACACACACACACACGCACACAAATATATATATATATATATATATATATATATATATATATATATATATATATATATATATATAAATATATATATATTTCCTCAGTTTCTTTAAATAATTTTATAATATTTTAACCTTAATACAGATTAAATTTAAAATTGGTAATTTTTAATTTTCAATTTTATAGTATAATTTAATATGAATTACAATGATATCTATGTTAACCATAACATTAAGGCATTAATTATTATATCCAAAGTTCGTTGTCAAGTTTTTTTAATTCTCATATACATGTATTTTGATTGGTCATTGCAGCTTATCTAACAGCGTTTCCACTGGCTAGGGGTGTTTGGTCGATTTGAACCTTTTAAACCCCTTTATTCTACATTCAACACCATCACTTGATAAGACACCAGAAGTGTTGAAACGAAATCGCTATTTTTGTAGTGATTTTATAACATATTTATGTTATAATTTTCGAGTAAATTACATATATATATATATATATATATATATATATATATATATATGGAGAATTTTCTCGTTTTTCGACGTATGAGGGTTCAGCAGCTCCCTTCTTAAAACCAAAGTCAAACTAAACGTACATATGATTTGATTATAGTGCTGAAGGATTGTGCAGAACAGGTCCACAATTTTCTGAAATGCCGAATGCAGAGAAATGATGCGCAGCGTGCTACAAGGTCTCCAAACGACACCTCTTCATGTTTTTAATTCAGAGTTTTCCTTCTCCTAGACCGGGTGTTATCTATAGAACCTAGTCTGTTATTCTATTTAGCTATAGCTGAGGAAACAAGAAATAGATTCATACTTATAAAAAGTATGAATCTCTTGTTTTCCTCAACTATAGGGCATTAATTTCTCTCTCTCTCCCTCTCTCTCTCTCTCTCTCTCTCTCTCTCTATATATATATATATATATATATATATATATATATATATATATATATATATATATGAAAGCCAAATTCGAATTCCAATCGGGTTCATTACATTTACATACGTACTAATACCCTATAGCTGAGGAAACAAGAGATAGATTCATCCTTTTTTTATAAGTATGAATCTACCTCTTGTTTCCCCAGCTATAGCTAAATAGAAAGACAGACTAGGTTCTAGTTATATATATATATATATATATATATATATATATATATATATATATAAGTGTGAATATAAAATAAATAACGAGATATTAACTACTGTATATGCGTACGATAGCGTGCATACACCAATAAGAAAATAAATATATATTTTATTTAAATTACGGTTTCATGGTTCCCAAGTCGTCAGGCACGAATGGCGAATGAATACAGTTTTTTTTTTCCTAACGGAAAATCTTGTACCATATAAACTTTAAGCATACATAATTATTTTTGGGGCCTTGTTTTTCCAATATCTCCCTACCTACACTGTATATTTTGAATTTACAACTCAATGATATATTAAGTTATATAAACTTTGAGCTTTGAATCAGCGTATAACTTGGCGTTCCTTCCATGAGACACAGTTTTAAAAAAAAAGAAAAAAGAAAACAACTGTTTTAAGTGGCTCATTCGCGCCTGACGACTTGGGAAACCATGAAACTTTAAGTTGCACTACAAACGTAGGTATATACATACAAATATATATATATATATATATATATAGAGAGAGAGAGAGAGAGAGAGAGAGAGAGAGAGACCACAGACAAACTGTTTCACTGTATCACAGCTCATCAGTGTGATTAGATGTCCGGTTGCCTCTAGCTAGAATCAAAACCCGGCTAAATTGGCGTCAGTTTGAGACTCTGCCCCTAAGCCGTTGGAGCACGACAGGGATGAAGGTGAATTTAAGCGTATTTATTTTTAGATAAATACTACAGTGTCTGAAAGAAGTCGATTCGTTTTATCGAAGAGTCTTGCATTAGTTGTAGTATCATTACCATTCCCATTGTCTTCAGCATTGTTCTTTTCAACTTAGCGTTTATTTTGTTTCTATGTCCCTTTATTG
Source organism: Acanthosepion esculentum (assembly GCA_964036315.1). Taxonomy (NCBI): domain Eukaryota; kingdom Metazoa; phylum Mollusca; class Cephalopoda; order Sepiida; family Sepiidae; genus Acanthosepion; species Acanthosepion esculentum. The sequence goes on from OZ038480.1 coordinate 47,787,063, forward strand.
TTTTATCCGAAATTTTGAAATAACTTCAATATTCCGTATATTACTTGGAATACGATCGTCACTGAGTATAATACTGACCGCCTAAACCTTGAATCTGTAGTGTATCTGCATAGAAACCACACTTTGAATGGAAAAGAAGTGCTAGTGGCCTCAAGATACGTAAACTGCGTAGGCAACAAATTGAAAGCTGGTCACGCATGATGGGGAACGAAAACCTTCTCAGCGCGAGTCTAGAGCACTTTTGACGCACTTAACCAAATAGAGTTACTTGCATTTTGATTGAAAACATTAAGTCTGTGTTCATTATACCATAGTGTGTAGTGCTTATATATATGCATGTCCCTGTTATTTCTATAACTCGCTAAAGACGCACAACGACACAGCCACAAATGGGGACACACTTTGGTTAACTGTTTAGAGACAAAAACAATGCGTTGTTTAATGCCGCAAATTACCAATATTTAATTCTCAGGAAATAATGGCATTACGATTCTAAGCAGACACTTAACGCTGGTAAATTGGTGGTACACTGTGTTCCTATTAAGCATCTGAGTATGTGCGGATAGGGTAATGGTTATTGGCGTCGAGTCGGAAAAAACAGGCATTCTAAATAAGTAATTTAATTATTTAATATATATAGCTCAATGTTTATGCGTGTGTCCACTCGAAATTATGAAAATTACTTAAACATTTAATAATGAGTGTGTGTGCAAATAATAGGGAAAACAATAACATTAAATACATTCCTATATATATATATATATATATATATATATATATATATATATAGTTAAATAGTTCTTCTCGTTCCCTATGGGACATTGAGTGACAAGAACTCTCCATTGAGCACGATCCTGGGCTTGTTCTAAACCTTCCTTCCATGCTAGCCCCATCTCAGCCAAGTCTTCCTCTGCAGCCTTCCTCCAGATCTTAAATGGTCTGCCGCTTCATCTGCGTTTCCCATCCGGCTTACACTCCAATGAGGTCCTTAATGGTCATGTCGATTGCATCTGCAACACATGACCAATCATCTTGCGCCTCCGCACTGTGATTTCGTCTGACAGATCAGTTTATAAATCTATATATAACGGCATATGTTTTATATCTTCTGCAACTTAGTGTATCCTGAATAAGGAGGTGACAAATTTCTGTATTCAGCTTTAAAAAATAATATTATTTTGTTATATCCCATCAGGTCTTTTCTGATTTTTATATAAAACTGATTGATTCGTTGATATATTTTATAGATAAACTGCTGAATTGCTCAAATAAAGACATTTTCTGCTCTTAGTGACCATGGCATTTAGACTACAGGTTGGGAGTAAGGGGAAGTAATCAATCTATCCATATAAGTAAGCAATCTTGACATTTTAATCGTATATTTTGAAAAGTGCTCTGATTGGAAGTAAAATTACAACACATTGAAGTGCGATGCCTATTTTGACAGAGATATAGCATGTATATATGTTGGGGCGCACCCACCTTCGCAACCACAATAGACTGATCCTATTATTATAAATAGAACAGTAGTTCTAGAGACTGTGAGTGGTGTAGCAGTGTAGTGCAGTGCAGAGTGAGACTTCTGTAGTGATCAGTTGAACTTCCGTTTCTCGACCGGAAGATACCGTTGGACTTTATTACTATTACTTATTGTTACTACTAACCTACGTTCGTTCTACTACTAATCTCTCTGATGTAAATACCTCTCTGAATATACCAGTATTTTTCCCTACGACTGTGTTTGTTCGTTATTACCATATACTCACGTGGAAACACTCAACATCTCAACAATATACTAACTGATATCCTGATAATTTTTAAAAAGACTTAGTGACACTCATACGAGTACCCCGTCTGTGTTTGAGCTTTAGATAGTGAGGCATTCTGTCTTAACGTTAGGTATGTTGGAAGAGTCTAATGCAAGCAGATGTCATGCAATTGAGATACGTAAGTGCTCCTTTTGTTCAGTAAGATCCGTTTGAGAGAGTGAGCTTACGAGAGACTGGATGGCCATTTAGGAAATTTGCTGCGCAGGTTCGACGTGACATGTCGGTATACTTCGATGAATGCAACAGTTATAAAATTAATTTTCCTAAACCATTAGGTCAGGTTCTTGACGGCGACATCATACAGACGCTCGCTAACCTATTTTGCTACTAGCATCTTCCAGCAGAATATTTCGTGCCCACATTATACCACTACCATTTACCTTCACTGGCCGGTGCGATTGCTAGACTTGTTCCTCATCCGCGCCCTTGTGGGTGACGAATGATTTTCCACTCTACAACCTCTCCCTCACAGGCGAAACATTGTAAGCATTTCGCTGCTCTATCGCTATTTCCATTGGAAGTGCTCAGACGAACTACATTCCACCACTTTTAGTGTTCATGCCTAAGACCCGCTAAACGACGCGACATAGTAGCGAACCACCATCATTTCTTTTGTATTTCATTGGTGAGATGCACGTTCCACTCGAACAGCTTTGTTCCCACGAACTGCTACTTTGTGGAACCGACTCCAAAGAGGATGCTTCTCCGATCACTACAATTTTAACCTAGTTCAAGTCTAAGGTCAACCGTTATCTTCCCACATATATCTACATAAACTGTGCCTTTTACTCTGTAACTCTCTCCCTCGAGTAGCTGTTGGGTCATGTACAGGGTGAACAAAACGGAGCAACGAAAACAAATTAATCCTCGCCTCAGGTTGGATTAACAGTTAATATTCATTTCATACTATTCTCCTTCTTCTTAACCTTTTCCTTCCTTTTTTTCTTTTTTATTTGCTTATACACGCATATTTAAAAAGATATCCACCAATGCATATTAATGCGCACGTGACTAGCACGGTTCATCCAGTAAAGATGTGGTCTTGGTAAAACGCAATCCTAAAGTTAATAACAAAATTAGAATGCGACACTTAAACATAGCTTTTCCTGTGATAACATGTGATAACATGTGATAACATGTGATAACACGTGATAACAAAAGATTTCTTTAATTAACTTTATTTTTCATATGATTGTACACCTCCCGGAATTTGGGATAATCTGCTTGCAATTTTCAATGATTTTTGCAAAATGTGTTGCGAGATTGATAACTTTAAATTCCTGAATGCGTTCAATAAATTATGAATGTATTCGAAGTTGATATTAGTAAGGGTATTTTCACGTTTACGTGAATAAAAGTAATGTGTGGTAGTATTCGTGAGTAACAAAACTACGATATCCCCAAAATGTTATCTCTTGCCAGTATATATATATATATATATATATATATATATATATATATATATATATATATATATATATATATATATATATATGAGGCATGATGGAGTAATGGATAGAGGCTTGGTTTGCGGAATTACGTGCTAATACCCTTGGGAAAGGTGTGAATCCTCTTCTTTCGAGCAAGTACTATTAGTACAAATGCTATTCGAAGGCGTCTGACACCAGTATTGTTGAAAGGCGTAGTTGTATTTGCAATTACAAAGTCTCTACTACAACGATCATTACAAAAGTGGCAACGAGTGTTTGTTGCCATCACAAAACTAATAATATTCTTAAGTTATTAATGGCTCGTGTGATTAAAATTATTTTAATACTATAAGCAAATAGTTCTTCACTAAAAATAATTCTCATTTTTTTCTTTAATAATATCATGTATAATAGTCTTTTTTCTTTTGTTTTTGCAAGAGCATGTCGATATTAAAAGAATCTTCTACAAAGCAACGTACTCATCAGTTTCTTACCGTAATAAGTGTATAGATGAACTACAGTGATTTTGCATTATAGTTGATTGACATTTCACCTTTCTTGGAAAAATATTCTATCATCACAATGCAAGATATTTAATAACAAACGCGATAAAATATAAACAATAAGAAAAATAAACTAAATAAATTTAGCCAGACCTCAAATGCAAAAACAAAATTTCGACGTCCCCTCTCCTTCGTACGCATGTGTTGTTACATAAACGTAAACATCACTTTAGTCTGATGAAGTTCAACATGTCACAAGAAAACTTTTCCACTTTATCATTATATATATATATATATATATATATATATATATATATATATATATATATAGCATGTTTAATAAGCATTTATAAATATATAGCCTGATAATAATACAATATTCTTGTCTGACCCTGAAGAGCGATAACATTGCGAAACTTTCAGTCGATCATAAATAAGTAGTTTTCTATTGACAAAGATAATGCTCTTCTTATCAATAAGAGCAATCCTATTGAGAAAGTTTTGCTCGCCTTGATATAAACTGAAATTAATTTTTCGTATATCAATATGTGTTATTATTGTTATTATTGTTATTATTTATATATGTTTTTTTCTATATTAATATATGAATACACATATATTGCTACGCACTCACACACACACACGCATACATATATATATATATATATATATATATATATATATATATATATATATATATATATATATATACAGTGGTTAGAATGTTAGCTTTCTGCTAATTGTGACTCGGGTTCCAATCGCAATAAGAATGATTTCTCAATTGTGTGACATTTTGCATATATCGATCTTTAGAAATCCCTATTTCAATTTCAAACATTTTCTTGAATTTCATTGGTTGTTAAATAAAAAATAAGCTTCAAGAAATTTCCAAAACAAAACAGTCAAAATTTGTGCAAAAGTAAGCTCAGCCTACATAAAAAATCTTTCTCAAATTCATTCCTAATTTAAATGTTTCAAGAAATGCTATTGGCTAAAAAAATATATATAACATTCGCCCACGCATTTTCTCAGAAAAATTCACAACAGAAAACTATAAATAGAAATAGTAAATGAAATTTCGTCGCATTTGAAACTCACACACGTGAAAGATACACACGAGAATTATGTGCCGCCAAAGAAACAAACTTCCTTTATGAGAGATTAGAAAAATTTACACAACAAACTTTTTCACTCAATATCTTTCATAGAAAAATCTTTTGTCGAAGTTAAATTCAACCTTTTTAGTCAAAGGCAGACAACTTTTAGACATTGAATATTTCCGAAACAGCACGCATCATTGCAAACAAAGAAATTGTAAATTGTGTAAATAAAATTTAATCTGTTGTTTCAAACATATATTTTTTGTCGGGATTGAATATCTTTACCATTTGGCCATTTCTTATAATTTATGTTTGTGGATATTGCATATTTTATTTACAGCACAATCTTAAATATTCACGCAGCCTTCCTAGATCCACTACAGATCTGTGGTGACGAACCCAGTTGAGAAGTCTCCAAAAACGATAGCAAAATTTGACTCAAAGATTTTGAGTCAAACTGGACAGACGAAACTCCTCGGAAGCCGTTTATGATTTCAGAAGTCATCGTATCTGACGGTTTTGGGTGTACTGGCTTTGTTCAACTACTGATCACGCCAGATTATGCTCTCTTCTAGAAACTGTAACAAAGTTCCCCTCCGCATAACTGCAGTATAAACAATAGGATGTCTCTGTGGGTGTTAGAGAACCACAAACGCACCTGGACAGGTGTCTGCAATGCGGCTTATCTTGCATCCTGGTAGATTTTATAATGTCTCAACACTGATATACTCCTACCATTTCCACTTTTGCCCAGTGGGATATCCAGCGTTCAATGGCTTCTCGTAATATTGCAATTGATCCTATATGCTCGACGTCGTTGGTCAATGTACGTTTCTCAATGTCAATACCGACTTATGGATGCTAGTTGCTAGGCGAAATAATGCTTTTTTAAATGCTATCAATGATTTCGATAAAGAACCTATTATTTATTATCTGTGAACTGCAATGTCTTCTTGGGAAAGATATTGGAGCGCTTTTCCATTGCTTTCTCCACAGTTTTAAATTCCAAGTTTTTCTTCTAGACTGGATGCTACATTGCTATTTAACCCATAGGTTAGGTAGAGAATAGATACATTCATGATTTTTCCGAGGGTAATAGCGCGAGGTAAATGCAGCAGACTAGGCTGGAGTTTGGATTCGTCTCCCAGATTCTACTTCTATGTCGATAACCATTCCGTTATACGATCATCAATCGAAAGTTTGTCGGGTTCGTTCAGGATTTGAATCCGAATCCTCTCGCATGAATAATACCGCAAGACCAACGAGCAGGAAAAATAATGATAGCATCATCAAAATACAATGAAATAATAATCGTATATCATTACACATACATTAACAATCTTTATTTAACATATATATATATATATATATATATATATAGTTGTATGGATATGAGTTTGTGACCCTAGGTTTCACGCTTTTGCGATCATCAGTTAAACTGGTTTATTTTTTAAAATTGGATATATTTATGCTAGTTTGGCTATGTTTAGTGGTGGGAGGGGGGTTTCACAAACACATACAACTGAATATGTTAGCTCTATCACTGATATTGAATGCTTTCCACTAAGTACTGCACATACAAAATTATATATATATATATATGTATATAGATATGTGTGTATATATATATATATATATATACATATATATATATATATAGACATATATATATACATATATATACAGATATCTATATACATATATATATGTATGTATGTATAAAGATATGTGTATATATATATACATACATATATATATATATATACATATACATATATATATATATATATATATATATATATATATATATATATAAGTAATGAAACACACAAACACGCACATATATATTTTATTTAATTTACACCCTATACAAGGCCATAGAGCCACTCGAGGTAGAGGTCTATTAAAGTAAGTTGTATTACCGTTAAGAATAAGAAGCGGTGTTTATGAGGATATGTGAGAAAGATAACGGTTAACCCTAGACTGGAAGTGATTAAGATTGTAGTGGTCTGGAAAGCATCCTCTTTGGAGTCAGTTCCACAAACTAGCGGTTCGTGTGAAGAAACTGTCTGAGGAATGTCTTTCTTGTCAATAGAATAGAAAGGAAATGGGGATGTTTCACCCTATTCAACATGATATGGCCGGTCTTAACAGAGAGTGTTAGACTTGGTAGAACTAAGAAATGTACCCCGTCAAAACATTTTCCATGGAAATCGCGGCAGTGTAGAGAGTGGCTAGCACCGTTTATGGGTAAGGAGTTGGAGGGTGAAAAATAATTCCTATATATATATAGAGAGAGGGGGGTAGAGAGAGGGGGAGTTTTCTCTCTTATTTTGATGTATGATTTTATTATAGTGAGGGAGACTTACGTAAAAAGGGGCCTCTATTTCCAGAAGAATTCATAACAGACAACTGCAGCACAGTGTGCCACGCATTCTCTAAGCAGCCTCCCCCCACCTACTATGAGGATTTGAAATCAGATTTTTCATTCTCGCAGACTGGTTACCAAGGTTAGAAAATCCAGGCGGTCCTGCTATTTAACCCATAACTGGAGGAGATTTATGTCTATATACATATTGAAAGGACATTTGGTCAAAGATGAATATAACACTGCTCGCCGATATATATATATATATATATATATATATATATATATATATATATATATATATATATATATCGGCGAGCAGTGTTATATTCAATCTTACAGCGCACCGTGATATTAATATAACTGACATTGGTTTATACACAGACGACGGACTTATGATTATAAAAACTCTACTAACTTTAAAATCGATAAAACTAGAAAGATATTATATAAAGAATTTAAAAGCATGAACTTAAAAATTACGGTAAGCACTAAATTGAAAAAGTTAACTTCCTTGATATGACATTAGATTTAAGGAAAAATACATACACACCTTATAAAAACCCCAATACCAATCCTTTATATATACACCCTAAATCAAATCACCCCTTATCTATAATTAAACATATATCTTTATCTATCCGAAAAAGAATAAAAATTCAGCAAATGACAAGATTGTCGATGAACATATTCATTTCTATAATAAAGCTCTAAAAGATAGTGGCTACAAAAACCAAAACTAACTTTTATAAAAAATGAAAATGGAAAGCATAGAAAAAACAGGAGTAGAAAAATAATTTGGTATACACCCCCATACAACCAAATGGTAAAGAACAAATTAGGACAAAATTTCCTCGCATTAATAGTCAAGCACTTTCCTAAAGAAAGTAAACTAAGTACTATTTTCAATAAAAATACACTAAAGTTAAGTTACAGCTGTACTGAAAACATAGAAAAATTATTATGAAACATAATGCTAATATTTTAAATAAACACTTATACCAAAACAAAAAATTTTAGACAATAAAAAATAAAAACAGTTGAAGATAAACAAAAATTATGTAACTTTAGAAATTCTCATAACTGTCCTCTACAAAATAAATGTCGCACGGAATCATTAGTATACCAATGCAATATCTCTTCTATTGAAAATTTATATAGGTTGCACAAGCCATGAGTTCAAAAAACGGTACAATCAACATCAAACTTCATTTGGGATAAAAACATCTCTCTCGAAGTACTTCTGGCACTTAAAAGAATCCAATAAAACACCTACAGTAAAATGGAAATTAATAAGAAAAGCTAGAATATGTCGGTCATTACGTGTCCTTTGTGCATACATGAGAAACTATATATTACTAAGTTTATAAAATATAAAAATTTACTGAATCAGAGAAATGAAATAGCTATTTTTTGCCGTCATTGTCAAAACTTTTCCTTAAATAATATTTAAAAATAATTTTTAAAAAAATGCGAACTGGTAATATACATACTTATATTTGATATGAAAAAATAATTTTATATAATGTAAGTAATTACATTACATTTACCTGTTTTAAAAAAAATATAGTCTCTTAATAATTAAGAGTGAAAATATTTTAAAATTGTAGTTAAATAAAACGTAACCTAACCGAAAACATACAAAAAACATTCTTTAAGTATACAAGTAGGAAAAAATGCCGAAAGGATTTTTGCCGTTAACAATAAAAATTTTTAAAAAAACACCCAGACGACATGCATTTAACGGATGTCAGAATTCGTTGAAAAATACATCCCTACCCTCCCTAAACTTAACCACTTTTTCGAACGTAACTAATAACTGATACAATAAAAGTTAACAAAAATGAACACGCTACCAACCCTTGTCTGAATGATTGGATTTCTCTGTATCCTTGGAAACAGTGAATTATGAATATTTCTGTGCATTTAAAACTCAGTAAATTTAAAAAATAAATTACTCCAATATTCGCTTGAAGATGAAATGGAACTAATGTTTTTAATTTAATTACAAAATTAAATTTGAAGTTTTTAGCTTACATTTTTGAAACATGGTCATTACTGTGTTGCGAAAAAAACATATTTTAAATCAGTTAATTTATAATATATATATATATATATATATATATATATATATTAATAGTATTTACTCTAATGAATATATATGCATATACGTTCAATTTTGTAAAACATATTTATATACAAATATAAGGGTGGAGGTGTCGTGGTCATGGACACCGCTGCGTACAACCAGAAAATGTTGGACTTGCTCAATGACAGAGACATGTATGAACAGATCTCTCCTCTACAAGTTTCTAAAAATCTTAAAGAATTCAATAAGTCCTATAAGAGTCTGATTCATAATGAAGATAAGATTTGGCTTTCCCTTATCAATTACCACCCCACCATCCCTAAAATCTACGGGCTCCCCAAAACCCATAAACCTGACATCCCTCTAAGGCCCATTATTTCGGGCATAGGCTCAGCCCCCCATAACATTGCTAGGTTTCTAACAAAATTTCTCACCCCAATTCTGGGCACCATAAGTCACGCGCATATAAAGAATTCAGGCGCTCTTCTCAATAAGCTAAGCAATATCGACATAGGAAACAAATCCCTAGCCAGCTTAGACGTTAAATCTCTATTCACCAATGTACCGGTGGATAAATGTATTAAACGGCTAGAGAACCACCTTAAGAAAACTGACTTTAAGCTACCTATCCCCATCTCAATATGCATCAAATTATGCATCCTATGCACATCTCACTGTTACTTCCAGCATAACGACATCTACTATAAACAAAAGTTTGGCTTACCAATGGGTAGTCCTCTCTCTGGGTTCCTAGCATGCATATTTCTAGAATTTCTCGAGTCTGGACCTTTCAAATAT
>OZ038480.1:47809679-47819679 GCA_964036315.1 Acanthosepion esculentum
ACATTAAAACGTGAGTATTTATATCCGTCTTTGCATATTGATACAAAACCAGCATGTCTTTTGAACACAGACACAATATATATATATATATATATATATATATATATATATATATATATATATATAGCTCTTGAAAATACATTTCAATTGAGCACTCTTGAGTGATAAGCTAATTCTATAAACAACAGCCACCTGCACTAATGCAAAGCTCTTCAGTAAAATGAATGGAGCACTTTGGCCGATTGGCATTTGTTTACTTTTGTAAAAACAATACGCTAGATTTAGTTGTATAACTCTACCGAGTGAAGATAGCTCTGGCTGACACCAAATTAGTTGTGTTTCAATCCTGGCTTGAAGCATTCGGAAGTCTATTCGCACTGAGGAGCTGTGATACAGTGAAACAGTACTGTCTGTGAATGACATATATATATATATATATATATATATATATATATATATATATATGTATGTATGTATGTATGTATGTATTTACATATAATTTCCTCCTAAGCAAGGCAATAAAGTTACTAAAACACAAGTGGTTACTGAGTGTGAAAGAATATCAAAAAACATTATTACAGAGAGAGAACCATAAAGGTATAGAATATAAGAGGACATGTGACAACGATTGACATTGCATTTAATTTTTTAGACGTCAAATTTGACTGAGAAGCAAGAAGCCGGGAGAGAGTTCCACAAGAGAGAAGCGCAAGAAAAGAAACTGTAAGCATAGGACTTGCGGTTACATGTAGTCATTTCAACTGTAAAATGATGAAATCTTGCCCCCAATCAAGTACTCGGCTTAAATTCATAAAGTCTAGGTACGATAGAAGAGACTGATTTTCTAATAAACATGTAGAAATTTAATCCCGGTCAAATGTCAAATAACTGCCAGTTATTGACAAATTTACCGACATATCACTGAATAAACTGCCGTGGTTTTATCAGTTCAAGACGAAAAAGATTAGAATTGGCTTTGGACTGTTCTCGTCGTCTAAACTGAAATCAACAGAATACAAAAAAAAACTAACAAAGAATTAGTATTGCATAAATTATTCAATTTAGCATTTTCATTTTTGCTGTTTTTATCATAACGTTTCGGTATATTCCTTGACTTTCATCAGATGCTGATTATAACCGAAAATGCTTATATGCCAAATATATAGGCCAAATGTATGGATCATCCTATGCTTTTCGAAGATTTACTTAAAAATTTAAGGTTTCGTACCTTTTCCGAAAATGATTCACCAGCTCACTTCGGTCCTGAAAGGTTTTATCATATATTCAATAATAATAGTAATAATAATAATGATACTAATGATAATGAAATTAAGTCATTATTGGATGATGTTTCCTTAAAATGTTAGCTCCGTTTGTCTAACCTACTTTGCTGGCTAATTGTAATCTTAGGGCTGAGAGATTTTAAATTTTAGGTAACCCCCACACGAAAAAAAAGATAGACACAGTGCACTAATGGGTTAAATAGTTTCAATATCCTAGCTTAGTAGAAGCTGATTAACCTAAAGACGGTATGAAACTTACTAATTATTAACTCCAGTTTAGCCCCAGACTTTTTCCCCCCATATATATATATATATATATATATATATATATATATATATATATATATATATATATATATATATATATATATATATATGAATAAAGACAAAAGCATTCCTGAAGGAATTAACACTTTCCCATGCCAACATACATGACTATAAAAATGTTAGAAAAATTAAAAGAAAACATTTAAATTCATAATCTCATGTTATTTAAAGAAATATATCACATAAATTAATCCCAAACTAAAATGATTTAATTATTAATTTGCACCCCAAATTTCTTTTTTAAATCACTTACTCACTTTCGGTGATTAGACATTGAATTGACATCTTCCTTAGCTTGCCTGTCTTTTCACATTTTGAAAAACCAATACAATTTTTGCGCTTGTATATACATACTTATTACAAAGTAAAATCCTTGCACAAGTCCCTCAGAGGACGAAACGCGTTGGTTAAAATAAGTGTTCTTTTTGTTTTTATTCCTATTGTCCTTTTACAGATATATTCTATCTGAAATTTTTAAACACATACGCATATATATATATATATATATATATAATGGCACTAATATCCCCCCTCACTTCACACAGTCAAGATTCTGATGTTTAGTTATTGAACTATGAGGAAACTGGTCAAGCAGAGATACTTTAAGTAGCCCCTCGTATATACAGTTGAGCTATATGTATGAACTGAATGCAGTACAGATTTCTGCCACGACGCTTTGTGAGCAGTGCTCTTTTTAAGGTTTCTGTATACAAACTAAGAGCTTTACTACTGAAGAGACGGTGGAAACTAAATGTTAGATTAAAGGAATTTACGATTAAATGCCCTTACCTTTTCAGTACAAATTCATTTTTAGTCATATTTGATAGATAAGACAGTTTTTATTTCCGTATGAGCGCCATTGGCGAGTGATTGAGCTTAGGATGAAAACAAAAAATAATAAGTTTACTAATCCAACTAGGCATCCCATCACTACTTCGAAGTTTTTTATAGATAGATAGATAGATAGATAGATAGATAGATAGATAGATAGATAGATAGATAGATAGATAGATATGAAAATACTGAGATAGATGGATAGATATGAAAAGACTGTGATAGATAGATAGATAGATAGATAGATAGATAGATAGATAGATAGATAGATAGATAGATAAATGCTTATAAGTTCGGTAAAGGGAAAATAAATTATATGTCTTGCAAGTCTCAATTACATAAAACCAAAATTATTTCTTGCAAGTATTGATTACAATTAAAGATAAATTCTAAGGGTCTTGAAAGTATAGATAACATCAAATGAAAATAATTTCCAAGCATAATCCTAGTATTGATTACAATAAAAATAATATCTAAAAGCTTTAGTATCGACTAAATTAAAACAAAATAATTTCGAAAAGTTTTAGTATTGAGCACATTAAAACAAAATAATATATATGTTGTAGTATATCAAATATAATTATAATATCCAACCGACAAATTAAATTATCTACTATAAAAAACTAAAATGGCTAACCTCATTATCAACAATAATAAATCACTTGCAAGATTCAAATTACAGAGAACCAATATTATTTAAGAATTAACGGTCTCTTACAGAACTGTGTTCCTGGTCAATCCAAATTCCAATAATTATATTGGATATACTACAACATGCCTAGAATGAAGACTCACGTTACATCTCTCTAACCATAGCTCAATTAGCTCTCATTTAAATATATATGGAGACCTACCAAAATCTGTTCGCAACATACTCTTTGTTAATACAAATATAATATGTCATCTACATGAAAAAAAGGTTAAAAATAATGGAAGCATTATTAAGAAAAAAAAAGGAAAAAAATAATTTTCAATAATATCAACTATGAACACAGCCACAATGTGCTGACCGTGTTTGTAAAATAAAACATTCCTATAAGTCTAGATAAACACATAAAACAATCCATACATTCAGTTAAAAGTTAAAAAAATAAAATCATCCTTGGTAATGGCTAAAAGTATAACCGAAAGCGCTCGGACATAGAAAACATTCGGACAATTTCTACATAAATTATGTCCAGAAAAGAAGAAAATTAGAAGAACACAAAATAATTAAATAAAAAAACTTAACCGCTGTACCTTGTCAGTCGTTTTTAATGAAACATGCATAAACGAGGGATTGCTACCCAAATACACAATTATATATATATATATATATATATATATATATATATATATATATATATATATATATATAAAAGTGGACATGGAAGTCAGCACTTAGAGGCGACAGTCTGTTTCATGCTAGTGCAATCGTCGGGCGACTAGTCGCCTGACGATTGCACTAGCATGAAACTAGTCGCCCGACGATTGCACTAGCATGAAACAGACTAGTTGCCTCTAAGTGCTGACTTCCATGTCCACTTTTATATTTACACACGCTCTATCTCTGATATTGAGCACTTTATCCCATAAATATAGCACACTTTAAGACTATATTTCTTCATATATATATATATATATATATATATATATATATATATATATATATATATATATATGCGGTTGCATGGATAATAGTTTGTAACCCCGGGCTTCACGCTTTCGCGATCTTCAGACAAACTGAATGTATATGTACGAGCTAACATGCGTACGTCTGTATGTATGTGTGTCTATGTACATGCGAGTGTCATCCCATACAAACACAGAAGAAAATTTTCCCCCTCCCATGAGACACAAATAATTAAACACAAATAAGGCATAAATAGATCCACTTTTGAAAAAATAGACCAGTTTCTCTGAAGATCACGAAAGCCTGAAACCCAGGGTTACAAATTACTATCCATGCAACCGCATATGTTAGCTCAATCACGGATATTGAACACTATCCACTAGATACAGCGCATATATATATATATATATATATATATATATATATATATATATATATATATATATATATATATATATCCGATGCAATGAGAACGAAAATAATATATAAATTCTAACGTTCACTTGGTTCTCACCAGTCGAGGTGCAATTCAAATGCACTGAAACGAAGTTGCATCTTTGTAGTGAGTAAACGGTGTTTTTCTATATGATAAAATTATAATATGCATTAGTTACCGTAACGAGATTGACCACAATTTTGACATAAATAAAATGCTACTCTGATCAAACACGAAAACAATTCTCTAAGACGAAAATGTTTCGAGATTGCCTTGTAAATCTGCGTCCCGGTGCTTGCAACATTTCAGAATTCTTGGCAGTACTTCTATTAATAGGGTGTGGAATATCGAATAACAAAAGTGATGGAAACAAAAAGAATCTAAATGAAATCGGCTAGATTATATATATTTATATATATATATATATATATATATATATATATATATATATATATATATATATATATATATATATATATATATATATATACATACATTTAAATTTAAAATTCCCAGCATCCCTCGTTTGTGCGCATGTGTAGTCGCACCAAAATAACAAAGTCAGTCCGATGATGCCCTAAAGGACGAAATGCGTCACACAAAAACTTTTTTCAACTTTGTCATACATCAATATATATATATATATATATATATATATATATATATATATATATATATATATATATATATATACATAACAATATTTATGTTTCGCAAAAAAGGAACTGTTGACCAGGGTATTTCTTATAAAATATCAATATAAGAAGTCTTTATAACATCAAGAAATGCTGCAAATGGCGAATTTGGTCCAAAATATTGGTTGCCAGAAGAATAAAGAAGGCTCATCCACAACTACAATGCTATCATTTAATTTTCATAATGATTAAATATTTTTTTCAAAACATGCAGATGAAAAAGGCGTATAATTAAACTTTTTGTGGAAAAAAATATGTATTTCCTTTAAAATGTACATGTACTATAAATATGTCAGAAGATACCAAATGTAAATGCCGAATATTATAATTTTATTTTTCATTATTTTTAATTTTAAGTAATTGGTTGCTATTTGTAAATAGTTAAAATAGAGTTCAAAAACACACTAAAGAATTGCATGTAGTGCAGTATATTACAAGCGATCCCTTATGCTCACTAGATGATTGTTCGAATCTGACAATAATTACTTGTGCATCTAGTTCATCTAACATTTCCTTTTCAATGGATATCGATATATATATGATTCCAAATTCTCCTCAGCGAATTTCTTAACCTTGATTTTATAATCTTTAGCCTTGAAAATGTTCTTTCACATTGGACTTGAGAAACTGATTGTGTGCAGATAACTTTATAAAGATCATATTCCTTTTTTATTACCAGAACAGTTGTTTCTTTATTGCATTTTTATTTGATAAAGGGCGCCCACTTCATCAGGGATCCACTTGATATCGGGCAAGCTGACACCCTGGCCAACCCGACACTGGAACTTTTAGTGTCTGGACATGGTTACCGAATTTAAGTCAGGAATTGTATTTTAATACAATGCGTAAGCACATATTGTATTTTAGTTTTTTCAATATATATTATTGATAAATATAAAATATTCTGAAATTAAGACTCATCCGATAAGTATATGTATTTTAATTTTGTATATGTATTAAATTTTCTGTTTATACGGTTTTTATGTATAAACTTATTTGAGTAAATAATCTGTTGTTTTTTTTTAATTAAACAGTATTAATTACATTTCCCTGAATATTCTAGAAATTTCGTAGAAAATATACGTCCTTCGTCAGAAATCGAAACTCTATCCTATATGACCGTTCAGCCACAAAGTTTTTGCAAAGCTCGAATTACTGCTTTTAAACACACAACTTCGCCGATTTTTCTCGATTCATATATATATATATATATATATATATATATATATATATATATATATATATATATATATATATATATATATATATATATATATATATATATATATATCGGATACAGATCCGATCCTGTCGGAGGACGCATATTTCCTACGAAATTTTTCGAAAATTCCGGCCGGTAAATGTAATTAATACTGTTTAATTAAAAAAAAAACAGACCATTTATTCAAATAATTGTATCCATAAAAAAAAACGTATAAGCAGAAAATATAATAAAATATTTGTCGGATTTAATCCATTTCATATAATATATTAAATTTGTGTATAGTTATGTAGGGAACGTGATTAGATTTTCATATATCTTCATAATCTGCAGTTCCTTCTTATATTCCTTTGAAACATCTCATTCAGTAACCCTGTAACTTGAGTGGCTCTCGGCCCCTGAATTCGGTGAAAGTGGTAAGCATAATCTAGTATTGATTCCTTACCCCCTCCCTCTCTTTCTCTCTCTCTCTACATATATATATATATATATATGTGTGTGTGTGTGTGTGTGTGTGTGTGTGTGTGTGTGTGTGTCTGTCATTGCGTCTGAATGCGTGTGTGTGTGTGTTTATATACTGTGGCAATTTCATTTGCGTATGTAGATAGCATCATACACATTGATTGTCGCTATTTGCACAAAGGGAAACAGGCAAAATAAAATAAAAAAAGTTGTGTTTGGATAAAATGGATAATTACGATATCAGATATCAGCTTTCTGCTCAGACGCTCGATTTGCTACTTCATCAATATTTTTCCATAATTATAAATGTAGTTGGCGTGTGTCACCGCCGCCATTATTATGTATACACAGCGGCGTCTCTCTCGCTGGAGGCCGAAAAAGAAAAGAAAAAAGAAAGCCATCTGGTTTTCTATCCTTGACATCATCGCCCATCTCCCCAATTACTTTTTTTTCACTTACCTGTGTCTGCTTGTTCAAATATAGGTCGGGTTACCTAAAAATATTTACTTTACGAATAAATCTATATTTCATCCCAGATACCAATCTTGTTGTCTTATAGCTCTTTTTTTTCTTTTTTTTTTTTTGTTAGCTGAATATCACGGTCTGAAACAAAATACGTCAAACTAATCTGTCAGACTAGATGCACTACAATGAGTTCGATCCTGACTAAATCTCTCGGTATTTACAATGTAAAAATCTCTTTCAATTGTAAGAAGAAACTTTCACACAGAGACATTTTTTGCCCTAAGAGACACTGCTTCTGTGAACACTATAATATTAACCTCTTTTTGTCGAGGGTCAACCGTTATCTCTTCCTCTTTATCCTCATAATCTTCAGTTCTTGCTACGTATTTTTAAATTCATTTGAAACAACTCAATCAGTAAACCTGTACAATGAGTGGCTCTCGAGCCTTGTGAAGCTTAGTAAAAAAAAACATTTTTTCTGCTTATCTGAAAATATGGACCTACCAGGCAGTCACCTACAATTACAACCCATACATTAATCTTAAGCTGGTGTCTAGCCTGAAATATACGATGGGCATGCTAATCTACCCACAAATGTTGGGTGTGTAAATTTGTTATTCCATTTCTTTCAAATGTTGCCTGAACCGTAAACAAGAGTGAAGAGACAAAGAACGAATCGGCAGTTTGTGCAATAACCCATCGGCAAAAGTTCTCCCGTGGTGAGTGATCAGAGGGCAAATGACCCTGGACACGTCGCAAATGATACAGTTACAGGAGCTGCTATTAAATTACGCTCCATGCGGTACTATGAGATGTACGACATGCTAAGACCATTTGACGTTTGTTGATTGTCTCCGACAGTCTGTAGAATGTGAAGTCAAGCGTACGAACGGATCTCGGTCTTCCATGATGCATAGATTGTGGTGCCATTGATGCTATCTCAGCAACGCGACGATAGACAGCAGCAAAGGTTGGATGGCTCGGCTGCCTTCGGTCTGGAAACGCAATCTGATACTGCCGTGCAGCCTCGCGTCCATTCGCGCGGCTGTATGTAAATGATATTAATATCCTGCCATTGTCAAATGGAATACTAAGCAGTTAGCTTACTACTACATGCGCTAAACGTAGAAGACAGACTAGCCACAAATGTACACGAATGACGAATGTAATCTAATCTATATGGCAACACATCGACATCTACCATAAACTTTCTTTTAACTACATAACTCAGAAACGGTGGATTTGCGGACATGATTATATGGAAATTGTCCTTGTTTTGGTGTGTGGAAGCCGCTCCTAAATTATTTTTGGTATATATATATATATATATATATATATATATATATATATATATATATATATATATATGGTATGTAACAAAAATACTTATTTTTCCACTCGTACGCTTGACCAAAAAGAACAGATTCTACAGGCTGTCGGAGACGATCAGCACACGTCAAATGGCCTTAGCATGTCGTACATCTGATAGTACCGCATCATGGGTAATTCAAAAGCTGCTTCTGTATATATATATATATATATATATATATATATATATATATATATATATATATATATATATATATATATTTAAGTAATGAAAATCTTGGTAATCCGTACGGATAATCCCAAGGAGGATGAAATACAGAGAGCTCGATGTTAAATCATGGAACCTTAAAGTTGTCTTGTTTTCTTTACATTAAATCATATATATATATATATATATTTCGCGCGATCGCGAATCTCGAAAGCCACATGGATCGTAGGGGCACTACATATGCTGTAGCCGCAGTAGAAGTGATGTTTCTTGGGCAAGATAGCCCGATGAAGCCCGACCTTCTCCAGGTCATATATATATATATATATATATATATATATATATATATATATATGAGCAAGAAAATGAAACCTGACAGAATCAAGATAAAATAACTATTCCAGTGTTCAACGGTATTTTTTATTCATTTTTTATTAAAACTGGGCCTCTTGCTTTGCGGAAGTGACTCAATAAATGAATATATTCCGTAGGAAATAACTTGCAGCTTGTGTCAGAAGTTGTTTTTACTTGGTCGGCATTTTACTGCAGATTAAACAAAAACAAAAATAATGGTATCATCAAAATATTACATTTAAAACAAAGGCGTCTCGCTTGCAGCTCGAATTTTAAATGCTTTAGCGTAAAACTGCAACAAAATGGCTTCCCAAAATAAATATTTAATGACTTATTCTCAGCGTGATGTCATATCCGTTATTCATTTTATTCGAATTCGTTTTTTTTTTCCTTTTCCTTTTTTTTTTCTTTTTTGGTGGGGGAGTATTGTTTTCTAATTTTCATTGTTATTTATCGCCTACACTTTTCATCATTTTTTTTTTCGTATATCTTTATTGACAATTACACTTTTTTGCTTAGATGATATTTTTCTCCATTGCTTTTGGTTTTTTTTTTTTTTTTTTTTTTGTTTTTGTTGTTTTTTTTTGTTAAAATCGCTTGGTTTGAGTTTTGTCAATGGAAATCGATATTGCAGAAAAATTTCCAATGCATTTGCACCGTGTACTCCTATGACTGTTTATGCTAAAGTTCGCCCAATATAAATCTCGAGATTGACTCAAGGTAGAGGGATATTTTTAAAGTGGTTATAATGAATGAAGTGTGTCATATGAATA
>OZ038480.1:47822179-47832179 GCA_964036315.1 Acanthosepion esculentum
CCTCCTCAATTCTTTCCTCCACCCCTTTCTTTATTCTCGCCTCCTCCTCCTCCTTTATTCTCTCCTCCTCTTACTTCCGTATTCTCTCCTCCTCCTCCTTTATTCTCTACTCCTCCTGCTCCTGCACCTTCTTCTTCTTCAACTGCAACATAAAACATGTAATTTTTTTGCCATCCATTAAATGCAGCAAGGTTTACGGCTATATAACGTTGAAACACCGGTTCTCGGCTGAACACTGGAGTCAAGAAACATCGAGTCTGGTCAGTACCTAGATGGGAGACCGCTCAGGAATACCCGGTGCTCTAAGATTGGACGTTCGGCAGGTATAATGGTTACCGTTTCGGAATAAGTAACCAGAGAGCCGATTTCAGGTTTATAACATTCACTTAGTTGCAAATACACTTCGGCGAAATGAATCGAAAAGAGACATGATCGCCCAAGCGTTTCACATCCGCCCCTTCCAACACAGATTGTGTCAGCGTGGTAAGAATCTGGGGAAGGACTACGTATAATAAAGGACTTAAAAGAAGGTTTGGTTTGGTTTGGTTTGGTTGATTTTGTTTAGTGGCATATTAACATCTAGGGTTTATTTAATGCCGAAATCTACATATTTTTAATACAATATATGGCTTCAACTAAATATATTTTAATCGTAATTGTATGCCTTTAATTACAAATAAAATGTGTTGTTGATCATTTTGCTATAAATATGTATTGTTGGTTATTTTACAATGTCAAATGCAATGCTGGTAATTTTACTACTAAAATGTAATTTTATGCTTCCATAGTGTTTTATTTTTGCTTCGGGTTTAACTATTTGCCCATAGATGGGAACCTAACAGTTGCTGCCATTCCAGGTCATGGTAGACCTGGGAACAACAGCATTTACGAGGTTGTTCCACACGCCTTGCTGTCGGATGTAGTTTACCGTCATACCCAGAATTAGAAGAAACAATTTAGAAAATATTATCGTTAGACTTGTGTTTGTTATGGTTCATTGATTTCAAATAAATATCAATAATTCTGCCATTAATATTTCTTATCTGTATGTAGATTCCCTCTCTGGAACAAGAGTTAGTAAGTTCATATTGCAAGGTATCTCTGAATCCTCGAATATTTGTAGATTTTTGTTAAACTTCGTAAAATGATTATTTACGGCGCCTCGTTGGCTATCAACACTACGTAAGTTAACCTTGCTTATCATTGTCATTCGTTCTATCCTCACTGACTTTTCAACACTAGTTGCTTTGCACTAAAATTAATCTTAGTTCATACAGATACGGGCGAATATCATATACATTTCTATGCCGAGGTCTGTTGAAAAAGTATCGGGACTCGTGTTACAAAAATAAAACTACAACACACACCAGTTCGGCATTTAATCTCCTTCGAAGTAGCCCCCTTCTGAAGTCGCACTCTGTGTCGTTTCAATTGATGAAAGCATTCATGGACCTCCTTTTTTGGAGATAGCGAGCAGCTGCCTCTTGCATTCTCTTGGTTTTCTTGAAATTGTGATCCTTTCAATTGGGATTTTGATTTTTGGAAAGATGAAAAAGTCGCAATGGGCGAGATCTAGGGATTATGGTGGTTGTCGCTCCGTTATGATAGCAACAGATACTTTTGGATTAGAGCTCGTTTATCAGAACAATTGCATTGTTATAATAAACGATGAATGACAAAGTGGAAAAATTCTGTGTAACGTTTTTCGTCCTTTAGAAGGACTGCACCAGATTAAAATAATGTTTTTTTGTTCTAGAGGGAATTATATATGCGCAGAAGGGATAGGGGTGATATAAAAACTCAAGCATTGATTATAACTATACGCCGACATGAAACACTGAAGATGTTGGAACGCTGATTTAAGAATTTCAAATTTAACATTTTATTTATTGTTATTAATTTGTTTTTTTACGGCTTATCAACCTTTTACAGATTATCTAAAATCAGAAAATATTTTTTGATTGTAATAAACTTTTGTAAATGATAATGATTTACTGATACACATCCTGCAATTTAACCCATAGCTGGAGGGAGAAAATGTGTATTCATCCTTTTCCCAAGGGTATTTGCGTGCAAACGAATGTAACAAACCCGACTAGAACTCGGCTTTCCGTTTTCTAATTGCGCGCCCTTATCCAGTACACTGGTCGCACAACTAAGCTTACAGCGCCTGGTATTCCCTTTAACATTTTTTATACTCCGCAACGCGACTGTTAGCAAACTTGACACACAGATCCTCAATGGTTAGTTAACAGTTCTGGCATCTTGTTAGCTCAATGGGGAAAAGACGGACATATATCATTCAATACTCCCAAAACAATGCTAGTAACGTTCCATCGCCAACCTGAATTTGATCCAAGCCTGATGAGTGGACATATTCTCAATTACGCTCCTTGCCTCGCGCGTCTATTCGCTCCAAAGCTTACTACAGACCTCAGAGGGAACATTCGTGTATTCGTGTCATTGCTAAAGATGCTGGAAGAATGGTCGGTTCATTGTATCGCTCCAGAAGATACCTAACTCATGGCGCCATTGTCTTTCTTTACAAGAGACAGATTAAACCAAGAATGCCATATCTGTGCTGGTGCGGTCCTTACAGTCCAGACTTGACAAAGTTCAAAAGCGTTGATTTTCCACCTTGCAGCGTAGCTTAGATGTGTTACAAGGTCGAATGTATGAGGCACCTAGTGAGGATCGAACTCAATTTTCAGTCGTAACTGATTTTACGAAACAAGCTTGCTAACCATTACACCACGCCGAGATGCCCAGATATTGTTATTTTCGAAGCGTAGCTTAGATGTGGCACTAGGCCGAAAGTATGGGGAACACGGTGAGGATCGAACTCACTACTCAGTCGTAATTGTTCTAGCGAGACAAGCTTGTTAACCATTACACCGCCTTGAGGTGCCCTAAATAACGTCGTCGCATTGTCAGGAGTGGGATATGACTTTGCAACGCTTATGTCTTAGACGAGACTTTAGCCTCTCAGTAATCTATCGCTAATGCTATGGGAAAATGTTTTAACCAGTTACATTCTTTACTCCCATGGACTCAAATTTTCACAGCTAGGGTACGTAATGCTCACGGTGGCAAATCGTTCGCATGACATTCGCGTTCCTTTGGTTAAGAGTAAGTTCCACTCAAACGGCTTCTTCCCCAGAACTGTTACGTTGTGGAACAGGCCCCCGAGAGGATGCTTCCCTGATTACTACAATCTTAACCTCTTCAAGTCCAGGGTCAACCGTTATCTCTCCTACATATCCTCATAATATACACTTCTTGCTTCCTCCTTCGCAATCAGGTACAACGTTTAGTAACACTCTACTTTAAGTGGTGCTTGGGCTTTGTATTGGGTGAACTAAAGTATAAAAAAGAGAAAGACTATGGTTAGTTTGGTAGACTCCGATATAAACTCCTCAATGATTATGGATGATTAGTTTTTTTTAGTTGTTGTGTCTCAACAGGACATACGCGATCCTGACTCTCCACAGTCTTCTTTATTTTATTATCTGCAAATTGCCTCAAATTTGGGTAGGAACAATCCAACATGGGAGATGCGTATTGGAGATACCATTTTTTTTCATCTTTTCAAGTAAGTCAATAAAGTACTACGACGCAAGGGGTTATTGAGATATTGAATATGAGTAATAAAAAAAATGAAGCACTATTAAGGAGACAGTACAATAAAAGAACAGGAACTAAGTAGACAGAAGATAACGATTGACATTGCATTTAAATTGTGAAGATCAAAATTAACCGGAGAAAAGCCTTAAGAGAGTTCCACAGGCGAGAAATGCGAGAGAAGAAACTGTTAGCATAGAACTTACGATTAGATCTAGTCATTTCAGCTGTAAAATAATGACACATTGCCGCCAATCTATTTACTACGTTTAAATTTATAACATAGAGGAAATTTCATCAGAAGAGTTACCATGAACGTATTTATAGTAAAAGCAGAGAGAAGTACAAACATTTAACTATCTTGGAAGTGTTTTGACAAATGCGACACCGCATAATAAAATATGCCTTCCAAAAACTAAACAAAATCAGGAAGATTTCATTGAGAACAAAAAGCACCGAAGTATGATGTAATATCAATCCTCGATGGCAATGAATTCGGGACAATTTCCTCACAAATGCTGAGGAGACTTGCGACAACAGAGACGTAATTCTACAGAACAATGCTGAGAATACCATGTATGAAATATGTGAGAAAGGAGATAGTTTTAAGAAAAATGGAAATAAAAGGGACACTTAAATTTAGTAACAGAAAGTGTCGCGGCCAAGTAAATGATTAAGAAATAACAAAACCAGGGTTGCAGATATATCATATATTAAACAGTAAGTACAACAGAAGAGTATTACACGACTAGTGAATGTGTCTCGATTGACCCAGCGTTCAATCTATTCGACTGTTTATATTTAACAGCGCCACCACTAATATTCCCTTAGAACCCGCATAAACGGGTTCAGGGTCTGTCTACCTCCCCGGACGAAACTCAGCCCTTCAGCACAGCCTCGTCCGGTTTCCTCTCTACCCAAGGCAGAGAGTTCGACAGTAATGAACAATCTGTTCGACTGTTAATATTTAACAACCCCCCACCCACATACACATGAGGAATGTATGTGGCACAAGGCTGAGTTTACCGTGGGTTCTCCGAGCCCGTAGGCTCGGCCAAAAATATTCCCTTAAAACCCGCATAAACCTGTCTACCTCCCCGGACGAAACTTTGCCATTCGACAAAGCCTCGTCCGGGTTCCTCTCTGCGAGGCAGAGAATTCGACAGTTATGAACAGTCTGGTCGACTGATCCCCCAAGGCCTTCTCTCCTACTAATCTTATTGCAGGCGAAAGAGTCCAACATAGACTCTTTAGAGTGAGGGAAACACAACAGATATATACAGCTAAAATTTCTAGGACAGATAATGAGGAAAGAAAGCTCGGAGAATTGGACACTCATAGGACATATTAAAGGCAAGAGGAACAGATGGAAACACAGTCACCTACCTATCGAGGTTGTGTAAATGGATGACAGAAAAAGGAATAAGAGGGGTCGCAAAAATATTTCTAAGATTTACGAAAGAATTTATGGAGAGTCATGATTGCTCATATACTGAAGAGCCAGGGCACATAAAATGAAAAGGAAAGCCACTCTTAAGTGTAGTTCGATCCTCACTAGATTTTCCTAAACCTACGTCCTTATTCCCTGGTAAATAGTCCGGTTCGTACTCCTCCCTGGTCTGTTGAACATGAGTAAATGTTCATCCCTTGTTTCCTATTTGGGATTGGGTTTCCGGTTCCTTCTAAATTATTTTCCTTTTCTTTCACTTCCGGTGGCCTCTTGCGTCTTGGTGGCATTAACACCTTGCCTGGGGTGTTGCTACATACTATGAAACTCTTTATCTCAAATGGCTCTTGAGCCTTGTACAGGGTGACTATCATCGTAAAAATATTTTCTAGTAATGCTAGTTGTCAGTATACGAGTTTAAATAATAACTGGAGATATTAATATTGAATTTCAAAGCTTACAGTTGCTTTACAATCTTCCTAACGACAATGTAACTCGAAGAGAAAATAATGAGATATTCGAGATATTGATTTTGTCACACCACCTCAAACAAAAGTTTAGGAAAGACACTCCTATCAATACTGGAAAGAGTGATAACTGGACTCGAAAAACCAATTTTCCGGAAAAAAAGAACTTTAAAAGAAAGCTCTTCACAACTTCCTGACTGTTGTAGCTTTGAGTAAAGTTTGTCATTTTGCTATCAATCTCAGTTCCTGTTCTGCCAACAGTTTACATAATCCCGTTAGGTAGATTATTACCTATTGCCTTCAAAATACCACGTGAGTGTGAAATTATTCATGCCCTTTCCTCATGACATGGCACAAAAAGTTTACGCTTAGACACGTGTGAACAAGGATCAAAGTCAATGCTGATGATCTACGAAACCTGTTTGCAAACCATTACATAACACGGGTGAACGCGGAGAAATATAAATATATATTTTTAAATGGATGCAAAATTCTGTGGTCTGTAAGCAAATGAAATATGTGCGTCTTTTTTAAGTGAATATTTTACGTAATCTTAACACGCAAGTGGACAAGCATATACAGGTAAGTGTAAAAAAGAAATGTAAAAGAAACGGACGGAGTGATCTCAAAAACAGAAAAGCAGATTTGTTTTTGACTTCTTCCAGTAAGAATCGCTGCAGTGCATATACAATAATGGCGAACTGGAAAGATAAATAAGTCAAACTATGTCTGCTGTTTGAGAGACTAACGTAAACATGGATCACCCAACACTTAACACATGTAACAATACCGCCAAAATGACTTCCACCAGTCAACGCTAAAAGCGTTCGTGATTGCAAATTCTGCGATTGCACTGGTAGTAACAAGAAAATCATGATCGAACGCTACTACTTCCATTACTTCTTTTACAATATCTTTTTTTAATCAATTCACCCCAAGCAAAGCGATAATGTCATTAAGATGCAAGGGGGTTCTTCTTGTACGTGTCGTGTCCCTTCAAGACGTAGATGATCATGGCTCTCTAAAATTCACTGTCCTTCGTGGCTCTTAAAAAATGTCTTTTTGTCATTTCTCGTAAACCTTGTTCTGTCATCCACTTACTCAAGCTCTCTCAGTAGGTTATGCGTTGTTTTCTTTTGTCCCTTAAGTATAAGATTTTCCAATTTTCCCGTTGATCCCTGTATACCACAGGTTGATCAAAACTTTGCGAGTGAAATTGAGTAAAAGAAACAGTTGTACTAGCACGAAATTCTTCTTTTATGTGCCGTCTCCCTTCAAGACTTAAGCGATAATCGTTCTCCATAACTTCCTGTCCCTTGTAGCGCTTAATAAGTTTTGTCTTTTTGTTATTTCTCCCAAACCTTGTTCTGCCATACATAAAAGACTTTAGAATGAATCAAAAACCCAATCCTAAAACAGACAATAAGGGATATACCTCTAAACCTGAACCGAGCTATATTCACTTAAAAATACGATTAAAGATTGAACAGGAGGGGTTTTATAATTTTCATTTTTACTCTCAAACTGTGCTCATCCACGTCCTGAAGGAGAACAGCACAGAAAAAGAAGAAGGTACAGAAGCGTATGCTAGAATTATTATTTGCTTTTTCGTTTATTTTTAAAGACTGTTTCAGTTCCTGCTTGCCAAATCCAATCGTCTGATAATGTCGAATAGATCTCTAAATTGATTCCGTGCCGTGGCCATATCTATTTTTTGGACGCGTCTGAGCCATAGACGGATTACCGAAGGGATATCATAAAATTAAGCCAGTTTACAAGAAGGAAATTTCAGAATTCAAACCTGAGATATGTTGTCTGGAGACTCCGTCGAACGTTACACACCTTTTATCCTTTCTTCCAGTTATCACAAACATTCACCACTATAATGAAATCTTATTTGCAGAAACTTCCGTGGTTCAGTTCTAAACTTAACTCATAAGGGAGAGTCCACTATATATATATATATATATATATATATATATATATATATATATATATATGTGTGTGTGTGTGTGTGTGTGTGTGTGTGTAATTTTTCACGCCGTCACATGATTAAAAATCTTCGCCATGCATGTGATAACATCATCGCGTCTTTTGAAATTAAAAGGATTTTGTAACGTTTATTTAGTTTGTAAAAAATGTAGCAACATGATTCCGCTACAAGACAATTGGCAAATGTTTTTAAAAATTTTGACTAAAAATTTTGACCCTGAAGATGAACAATGATGTTCGAAAGTACTCGGTTATCGTACGGACAATATTTATTTCGATATAATTTTCAAATAAAAAGTCTCATTAGAAAATATGAGAAAATTCAAAAGAAAATATGCAGGACTATGTTGTCTTTAACATTCAACACAACATGTTTAAAATATATATATATATATATATATATATATATATATATATATATATATATATATATATATACTGAACTCTCCCGTCGTTTTCAACGTATGAGGGTCAAGCAGCTCAGTTCTTAGACCAACATCCAGACTACCCGCACATAACATTTGATTATAGTGATGAAGGCTTGTGCAGAACATTTCCTTCCGGTTCCCAACCACAGACCAAAAGTCAAATGGTTTCATGAAATCGTCCACTGATCATTTTTACATGAAATCAAAAGAACAAAGTTCACAAATTTTACAGAAATAAAACTCTTCGTAATGTTCACACATCTGTGAGTACAATTTTTGGTATTTCTTTAAGGTATAGGCTACAAGTAATCCCTTTAATGAGTCTATTAAAAACCTTTTCCAATCAATCTGATAGCTCCAACTTCAACTGGAATTATTGATATCCTTATATGCCAAATTTGTTAGATTTACAGTTCAAGATCCTCGTATTTTTGAAGATCTTCAAAAATACATTACAATCTGCAGTAAATATCATATCAGGAAGAAAGCACATTCTGTTCTTGTGGTATTTGACCCCGATGTCTAGGCAATTAGCTTTGATTGTTGTCTGTGTGTATTGTAAAGTCCCATAAAATTGTTAAACGTCCTATCTCTGTAACCGGGTTTGGGTGGTGGTCATACCAGTTTCTTGCAGTTTTCTTCCCGTAAAAGTTGCATAATTTCCAGTGCAGATATTGGCGCACTCATTATTATTATTATTATTATTATTATTATTATTATTATAATTATTTATATTTGTACATCATAATCATAGGAATTAATGATTCATTTCAAGGTGTTTTATTAAATAGAATGTAGAAGGTGTATCTTTTACGCTTTTTGATGAGTTTTTCTTGTGTAAATACGATCAAGACATCACAGAGTGAAATCATTATACGAGGATTTCGTGTTTTCGTTGTCCATTTTAGTACCAATAAAACTCTCATTCGTTCTCGTTAAGATCACGCGAACGGGTTAAATATTTAATTAATGGTTGGATGCAAAACATTTAAATAAGATTTCAGCGTTAGACAATTCTCAGAAAAGTTATTGAAGATTAAACATATCTTTATTTCTTATACAATCACTCAATTGTAGAATGTTGCTTAAAAGACTTAGAAAAAAACGTAAAAGCAATGCATATAAACACAGAAATTGAATGGTGGATTTCTAGAAACTAATAATAAAAGTGGATTTCTAGAAATTAACGGTAAAAGTAGGTTTCTAGAAAATGACCGTAAACGAGAATTTCTAGAAACTAATAAGAGTAGATTTCTAGAAACTAATAAGAGTAGATTTCTAGAAATTAACCATAAAAGTAGGTCTCTAGAAAATGACCACAAAACAAGAATTTCTAGAAACTAATAATAAAAGTGGATTTCTAGAAATTAATCATACTATGTAGATTTCTAGAAAATAACCTAAAATGTGAATTTCTTGAAAATAAGTATAAAAAGTGGAAGCAAATTCTGACAAGAATTAGAACATATTTTGTCCTCTCTACCTAAATGTACTGATTCAGTTATGCGCCAGGCGTAATACACGCTTAACCGATCATACATCTTTCAATACATGACTGACGAGACAGTTTTTTTCCCGCAGTAGATTTCATTTTTTTTCTGTGGTAGACCAGTTGCCATGCAAGGATATAGAACCCAGTGTGTCCTACTATTTACCCATAGCAGGGTGGAGAAGAAGAGGATTCATACCTTTTCCAATGGGTATTAACAGGTAAGTGAATATAATGGAACTCGGCTCTCCGATTCCTCAATCTGAGCCGCTAACCATTACACCATTGTAACGTATAACAATTGACGGTTAAAGGTCTTTTATATTCCAAATGTAGTGATACTTCGGAGTAAAAAAAGACATTTAACTGTCAATTGTTATGCGTTACAATACACTCTATGCCGCGAAAAATTGTGATAATAACAAAGATAAGGAGAATAGTCGGAATAAAAATAGTGTAAATAATTATAACACGTGTATTTACGATGCAAATACGACGCAGCAAAATATTTTGAAGTTTGGAGACGACGCCGTTTTACACATTCGAGGTATTTTTC
>OZ038480.1:47834679-47869679 GCA_964036315.1 Acanthosepion esculentum
GTCACTAATTTTAGCGGCAGCGGGAAATGCATAACTACTTCAGCCACCAATATGGTTCATTATTGCATAATTATTGCATAATGCAAACTTCAGGTAGAAAATAAACGATCAGGTACGACACTTGCCCCTGCTCAGCGTTAACCTCGAATATTGTAAAATAACATCAGTTAATACCCAGCGATTATTTTCCATTGTTATTCTTAGAGTTTTCCCAATCAACTCTTCAACCAATCCTTATATATATATATATATATATATATATATATATATATATATATATATATATATATATATATATATATATATACAGAGAGAGAGAGAGAGAGAGAGAGAGAGAGAAAGATTAGTGCATGCAAATATACGTAGTCATCTTTATGGCCGGGTGCTAGTAAGAATAACTGCGTGTTCTCTTTTCTCTTTTTATTTTCTTTTTATTTTCACCCGGTGAGTTTGGGTCGTTGGGTCTGTCAACTATGATATCCCCACCCACAACATAGCACCAACTCTGCAGCAAAGAAAACAAACCCTGCAAAACAAACAGCTGAAAATAAATAACTGAAACCAAAGATTTCTTATTTCTTATTATTTGCAGACCTTGGTTTATCGGCAAATATAAACAATATATATATATATATATATATATATATATATATATATATATATATATATATATATATATATATATATATATATATATATATATATATATAGAGAGAGAGAGAGAGAGAGAGAGAGAGAGAGAGAGAGAGAGAGAGAGCACCGAGGCGGTGTAATGGTTAGCAAGCTTGTAACAATTACGACTGTGTAGTGAGTTCAATCCTCACTGGGTGCCCCATAGTATCGGCCTTGTGCCACATCTAAGCCACGCTTAGAAAATTGCTATACATGTGTGTGGGAATAGAATGAATAAAACACTTCTAATATCTGATATATATATATATATATATATATATATATATATATATATATATATATATATATATATATATATATATACGTGTGTGTGTATGTATAAAATACTTCTATTATCTGATATATATATATACATATATATATATTTATGTGTGTGTGTGTGTGTTTCTGTTTATACGTTATTTTTACGGATAATCTTATTTGCGTGTATGCTCTGTTTTAGTTAAACTGTATTAATTATATTTACCAGCATAAATGTTCGAGAAATTTCGTAGTAAATATGTGTTCTTCGAACTTGTATCTCATACGGAAACCATCTTATCACCTGACGTGCTGTTAACCATTCCCAGAGAACTTTCCGGTTAGCAAAGTTCAAATTCCTGCTTATAAACACTTGTCTTCGACGATCCGTAACCTAACGTTAACGAAACGTAACCTAACGTAACCTAACGTTAACAATGACAACATATTAGATGAAATGTATTAAATCCGACAAATATTTAATATACGTTATTTTTATGGATACAACTTATTTGAGTAAATTCTCTGTTTTAATTAAACAGTATTACATTTACCGGCCTGAATGTTCGAGAAATTTCGTAGAAAAATATCTATGTATGTGTGTATTTATATGTATGTATATGTATGTGTGTGTGTGTGTGTGTGCGTGCGTGCGTGAACAAATTTTTAGGTGACTCGCGAATAATTCGTAATTTAACCCATAAATACCGGAAGTGTTGCACAAACTCATAAGCCCAAACGGGAAAAAAAACACAAAAAATTAATTTTTAAATGGTACATTTTTATGTTTATTTTCGCTTTAATTATATGCAAAATCTATAAAAAAGGAATATTTTAACTCTTTTTAGATTATAAAAATAAAGAAATGAAACTACTGTTAAAATTAAATATTTTTTGATACTCGTTGAAGCATTTCGCACAGAATGGCGTTGTGCATTCTTTGCACAAAGTTGTCAGCATTTTTGTCTCGTTTTTCTTCGGGAAATATCCATAGAGACATGGCACTGTCTTAGGTTTGATCTACTTTTATTTGCAGGAAATTACGAAACTTCATGATTCCTGGTGTTTCCAGTTAGTTCGCTTAAACAATTAACAAATAACAGGTGACTTATACTTATAGAGTTGTCTTTCTCCTAGATTCAATTCTAAATGTAGAAATCTTCTTATTCTCTCTTTCTCTCTTTCTCAATCATTCATTGTCTTCCCCCAACTCTTTCACATTATTTTACCTTATCTCTAACTACTATCACTTCTCTCTTTCTTTACCTCCATCTCTCTTTTATTGGCTTCCCACATCTCTTTGTCATTTTCTCGTCTACTTTCTCGCTCTTCTACTCTTTCTCTCTTATTCTTTTCCCAATCTCCCTCTTGTCATCTCTCTCCTCTCCGTGCCACTCATTCTCTTACCCCGCTTCTCTCAGTTTCTCTCTCTCTCTCTCTCTCTCTCTCTCTCTCTCTCTCTCTCTCTCTCTCTCTCTTGCTTGCATCTCACTCATTCTTTTCTTTATTCTTCTTTCTCATTCTGGTCTCTATCTCTCTTTTTCTCTCTCTTCCCCAATCTATCTTTCTCATTATCTTCCCTCTCTCTTTGTCTCTTGCTTACACTCGCTCATTCCCTTTCCTACTCAGCTTACTCATTCTCTTCTCCATTTCTCTTCTCTTTCTTCCCCAATCTCTCTCATTATCTTCCCTCTTTGTCTCTTGCTTACATCTCACTTCATTCTCTTTCCTACTTATCTTTCTCATTCTCTTCTCCATCTCTCTCTTCCCCAATCTCTATCATTATCTTCCCTCTCTCTTGGCCTCTTGCTTACATCGCACTCATTCTCGTCCCCACTCCACCTTCTCATTCTCTTCTCCATCTCTCTCTATCTCTCCTCTCTCTCTCTCTTCCCCAATTTCTATCATTATCTTTTCTCTCTCTCTCTCTGTCGCTCTCATTTCCTTCCCCTCTCTCTCTCTATTGCACTCTCGTTCTTTCTTTTGCACTTACTAACTAGACGGTAGATTTTATTAATAAATCAGAAAGTTTAATAAATAATACAAATCAGAATGTTTATGTGGATCAAAATGTTTGTGTAGATGGATGGCAGTACAAGAACAAAAAGGAATGATAAAGAATCAAAAGTTACTTAGAAAACAGGAAAGACAAGTAGTTGTAAGGAGACATGATTTTCCATATCCTGAAAGAACACTGTACGTAAAAGAAGAAGCTGACTTAACCTGGTGTAAATATATTGACCCTGTGGAGGAATGAACGAAAAGTTTGTTACTTTAAAAGAAGGTACGATTCCCACTGGGTGCCCACATATTTCGCCTTGTAACAGACAAAATTAACATTTTGATAGCGAATACATTTCTGAAGAAATTTGTTGTTGTTATAAATATCCACTGATTATTTCGAACTTGGATTGTTTGAAGTTAAAAGCCGTACTAAGAAAAAACACCAACAAATATCGTGACGTCTTTCACAGATAAGCCGTTTCGACATTTCCACTATGAGACATCGCAGGATATAGAAGACACCACTGGCCATAGGGACGAGAAAAAAAAGCCACCCAAGATAAAAATTCGCCTTTTTACGCTCGAACCAACCATGGCTTATTTAACTTCCCTAAAGTATGAGCCACGCCTTCTTTAACTGAATACACGAAACAGGTGAATTTCTTTTCATTTACAATTTGATGATGTTACCAGGCGGACAATATTGCTACAAGAATTTCTGAGCCAACCGTGTGCGGAAAAGCGTTTCTAATAAAACTTAAGTTCCTTTGCTTTTGATTAACTTCATGAAACAAGACGGCAATCTTGTACAGTAAGAACAGTTCATGATTATTAATCACAAATCAAGCAGTCGGGATCATTATGTATCATATACAGATGACTCAGTGGAAACATTTTTCTTCTCTTATTCATCTCAGTGTTACTTCAATTAATCTTGTATGCTGAGGATACCATGGACAGAACATGTGAGCGACGACGAGTTTTTGGAGAGAATGGATACGAAGAGGAATACTTAACATCAGGAAGAGGCAGTTGAAATTTCTGGGTCACGTAATGAGGAAGGAGAGCTTGGAAAATCTGATACTCACAGGATAGATTGGGGGAAAGAGGGACAAAGGAAAGCAGCGCTTAACATACTTAATGGCAGAACAGGTTTTGGGAGAATTAACAAAAAGACAAAACTTATTACGAACAACAAGAGACAGGAGGGAGTGGAGGGCATAATCGCCAACGTCCTGAAGCGATACGGCATATAAAAGAAAGAAGTAGCTTACGGCTATATCACGTTGAAACACCGGTTCTTGTACGATCACCGAAGTTAAGCAACGTCAAAACTGGTCAGTACCTAGATGGGTGACCGTTTCGGAATAATAGGTGCTGTAAGTGTGGATGAGCGAGTGGAGTAATGGATAACGGTTTGGTGTTGGAAATTGGAGAGTCAACTTCAAGTTCCAGTTCCAGTTCCGGTTATATTCACTTACGCGCATATACCCTTCTTCGCATATATTCTGTGAATTCACCTCTTCTTCACCCATCTATGGGTTAATTAGTACGTCTTCTATCAGTAAGTCATTACTAACCCCCCCACCCCGCCAATTCTTACACTATAAATATTTTCTGGCTTTAAATAACCTGTAAAAGGTTGATAAGATGTAAAAAAAAACATATCAATCTATTAGTTTTTCTCTTACATGTAACAGTTATCCGCGCGGAAAGTGATATCGCCAAGATGATTTCAAATTCCGGTCGATTCTGCTTCTTTCACTTCGTGCTGATACCCTTCCCCCAGCAATGGGTTAAATAGCAGGGCAGACCGAGCTTCCTTGCTTTGCATTGGCGCTAGTTTAGGAGAAGGAAATCTCTGAATTCAAACCAAAGTAGTGTTCATTGGAGACTGCATTGCACACTAGCACTATTTCTCTTTTATCCTTTCTTCCAGTTCTATACAAACCTTATAGTAATGGATAACGGCTTGGATTGAGGAATCGGAGAGCCGAGTTCGAATTCCAGTCGAATCCATTACATTCACTTACGTGCTAACACCCTTGGGAAAGGTGTGAATCCTCTTCTTCTCCCTCCAACTATGGGTAAATAGCAGGACAGACTAGGTTCTATAGCCTTGGATGGCAACTGGTCTAGGAGAAGGACAACTCTGAATTCAAAACCTGCTGAGGGTCGTTTGGGGACCTTGTGGCATTCGCTGCACCAGGTCCCTGTATTCGTCCCTCCAAGAAGTGTGGATGGCCCTGCACAAAGCCTTCACCACTATAATCAAATCTCATGTGTCGGTGTCGGGCTTTCAGTTTCTAGGAACTGATCTGCCTGACCCTCATACGTCGAATTCGACGGGAGAGTCAATCATATATATATATATATATATATATATATATATATATATATATATATATATATATATATATATATATGAATCATATCACGCCAAGCAAGGAAATAAAGACGTAAGGTGTTATTGAGTGTCAAAGAATGTGAGAAAAAGAAAAACATTATTAAGGGAAGAGAACAATGACAGAACATGAATTAAGACAACAGAAGATAACAATTGATATTGCGTTTAAATTTTTGAAGATCAATCTTCACTGGAAACCAAGAGGCCGGAAGAGAGTACTACTAGCAGCCAGCATGTGAGAAGACACTATAAGTAGAGAACTTACGGTTACATCTAGCCATTTCAACTGTAAAATGATGAAATCTAGCTGTCAATCTCGTACTGCGCTTAAATTTGTAAAATCGAGGTACCAAAGAGGAAAGCTTATCAAAACAATTACCACGGGAATATTTATAGAAAATGCACAGTGAAGCAAAGTTACAGCAGTGGTAAAGTGACTGAAGCTGAAATACCAGGTCTGGACCAATAATATTGCATATATTTCTTTGTATTTTATCAACAATCTTTAAATACATCGCAGAATCATCAGACCAGATGTGACAGCAATTTTCAATGTATGGACGAATGGTAGACTTATAACTATGTAAGACAGATTCGGGAGTGAAAAATCGTCTTGCACGACATAGTGAATTAACGTCCCTAGCAACAAACCTAGCAATTGATTTAATATGATCTTTCGATTTCCTGCCGACTGATAACGTTGGCCCGAGAGGGCGAAATGAGTCACTCTCCTGAAAATTATCATTAGCAATGCTGATGGAAGGTAACAATTGTTTTTCTAAGGTGATTTAAAAAGAGGAAGCCACCTCTTGCTCCAGTTAACAACTGATTGTAGGTTGTTTTAGAGAACAGCTGCCAATTTCACGTTATACATATATATATATATATATATATGTGTGTGTGTGTGTGTGTGTGTGTGTGTGTGTGTGTGTGTGTGCGCGCGCGCGCGTATGTATGTGCGTGTGATAAAAAATATAGTTTTAATGTTATATTATGGGCTAAATATCTCAATATCAGGAGTAGAGCGTATGTAAATATAAATATAATTCGAAGATTGGATTCAAGCATAAAATGATTATTGCCGCTCGGTGTTGACCTCTGTGCTATATATATATATATATATATATATATATATATATATATATATATATATATATATATCTTATAACTAAAATGTTACTTTTATGGATACACATGTTTGAGTAGACGTCATTTTTTAAATTTTAAACGGTGTAAATTACGCCTACCGGCCCGTGTATTCAAAAAGCTTGAATAAAATGCGTTCTCAAGTAAGGTTTGAATCTAGGTTCTCCTTTGCAATCAAACGATTTTCTGACGTGTATCCACAAAAAATAACGTTGATTGTAATAAGAAATAATGTCGGTTTTAAAAAATTATACATATATATATATATATATGTGTGTGTGTGTGTGTGCGCGCGCGCGTATGTATGTGTGTGTGTAACACGGAGTGGCAAGAGCCTGTTTGATGCTTAAACGAAAACTCACATGGCCTGAAGATTGCATTCAATCATAAAATCGACTGTCGCCGCTCGGTTTTGAACTCAGTATCTATTTGTGGCCGGCTTGGATGTCAAATGTTTCCATAAAAGGAAACGTCTAATCTTCTTTTTTTCTTTTTATCTGCCATGTCCTTTCAGGACGTAGGCGATCATGGCTCTCCACCTACCTTTATCCCTTGCAGCTCTCAACAAGTTCCTTCCTTCTGCTTTCTCTCCCAGACCACATTCTGTCATCCACTTGCTTAAGTCCGCCAGGTATGCCACGCGTCGTTTTCCCTTGTCTCTCTTTCCCTTCATTTGACCCGTGAGTATCAGATTAACCAGGCCCTCCTTCTTAATTATGGGTCATAGAAACGTCAGCTGCCTCTTCCTGATATTAAGTATAAGCCTCCTCCTTGTTTACAACCTCTCTAAGACCTCATCGTTGCTCACACGCTTGGTCCATGATATCCTTAGCATCCATCTGTAGAACCACATCTCTATCGCCTCGAGTCTCTTCTCCATTCCCTTTAATAGTAGGAAAATTATTTATTTATTTTTAAAATTCTGATGTCAAGTATTTTCATAATTGAACATTCTCTGATATACTTTTTAATTAGCGCCGTTATCTTTCAGTTGAAAATCGTATCATTTCCAGTCGAGCTAATTCCACGGCCACTGAGTTAAACGATATGAAATCGGAATAAAGAAAGTTTTTCGCGCAAAACAAACAAAGAGAACAACCTGAACTATACATTACTCGTGCTGTACCATTTTTGTTCCATCCATCATCCGGTTATCTTGTCATCTCAGCAATATTCCCGATATTTTCATTAGAATCTCATTAAGTAGTTTCCATAACGAAAACTTCTCTCACCATGACCGCTTCTGCACATCACGATTACATCTTGTAGATAACTTCACTTTAGATCTTGTCTTAATATATTAACTCAGCGGCAGTGCATCGGAGTGGCTGCAAAAACGTTTGCTGTTCAACTATCTGTATACTAAATTAAGTTGTAAGCATAACGCGCATGAAAGAAAGTTTTTAAAAAATCATTATCTTTAAGAGTAAAACAAGGATACGTTTTATCCCCAGATTTGTTTAAACTATACAACGAGGCGATCATAATAGAACCAAAAGTCCTACCAGGAGTTATTGTGGCACAAAATTTTAGCAACGGAAGATACACAGATGACACCGTGTTTATGGCAGACATAATAATAACTTAAGGTACTTCTAGACAAAGTAGTAGTGATTTTCCAAGCGTAGCTTAGATGGGGCACAAGGCCGAAAGTAGGGGCACCCAGTGAGGATCTAACTCACTATTCAGTCGTAACTGTTCTAGCGAGACAAGCTTGCTAACCATTACACCGCCTCGAGGGGCCAAATGATTTGCCAAGCGTAGCTTAGATGTAGCACAAGGCCGAAACGAGGTGGGCACTCAGTGAGGATCGAACTCACTACTCAGTCGTAATTGTTCTAGCCAGACCATTACACCACCTCGAGATGTCCTTCTAGACAAAGTAGCAAAGGAAAGAAGGAATAAAGAATTAACCATCGATTCTGAGAAAACAGAATATATGACCCTTACCAAGAGGGACAGTTGAAGGTGTGAACTACAAACTCAATTCAAACAATTACAGAAATTTAATCATCTAGAAAGGGTTGTAACAAATGATAGAATATGTCATAGAGAAATTCACACAATGATCTATTTGAACTATTAGGAAAAGTTTTTTTTCGAGAAAGATAGAATGATCCAGAACATTTACTGGGAACAAACTGAATGCATACGAATAGAAAATGGAAAAAAAAAATAGAAAGGGGCTAAAAACAAGACTGTATCTTCTCATTAGATTTATTTAACATATACAGTGAGATGATCTTATGAGATCTATAAGTGATTTATTAATGGTGGACACAATCTTAAAAACATAGGCTACGCAGATGTCACGATGTTTATGGGAGGTATCAACTGAAGGTACTTCTAGACAAAATAGTAAAGGAAAGAAGGAATAAATGATTAACTATCAATTATAAGAAAACAGGGTGTATGGTCATCAGTAAGAGGGACAATCAAAGATACGAACTACAAGTTGAAAATTGTCAAAGTCAAACAAGTACAGAAACTATGAAGCGTTTGTTAACAAACGACAGAAAATGCCATACTGAAATGCGAATTAGAAAAATGCCTTCCAAAAGCTAAGCAAAGTATTAAGTAATATAAAATATAAATGCTATGTCATATTGGTTTCCCTCTATGGCAGTTATGGCTGGACAAAGGCTAAAAAGAAATGTATTTGCACTGTTGCCATCATCTTTTTTGTTATATGCACGACGATTCGGGGGTTATACTATTGGAATTTTGAACTGGTGTAGAGTCCTCTAGTTCCACGTGCCATGACACTTCCGACTGTCTAAGTTATCTCCCTTTAACTCAACTCTCCAAGTATTGGACACACAACTCTTTGGGTCAAGTCACTGGATCCAACCAACGCTTTTATCCACTGGGCCATATGTCCTTGAGGACATCAGTGTACGGATTTTGGGGACTTATAAACTTAATGTCACAGTAAGCACTTTTACCAATAGTTAATTTGGGTATCAGTTATTTTTTACAAAATTAATTGCTATCCATTTTCTATGATAGCGTGGAATAAGTTATTTAGAATTGTTTTATTTGCAGAGTTGGGATAGTTGCCATAGTCAAAAGCATAACTTGCCGCGTATGAAAGTAATGTAAAGTTACATAAGATTAATTGATAGTATATCCGGCAGCAAGAACTCTGCTCGGGAGATTCGAAGTTTGAGCATCAGCGATGAATCGTATGTACGTGTTCCAGTTGAGGTCTGGGTTAAGTTTAAATCCCAATAGGCACCCAAGTCACGAATTCTCGTTCATCGTGATTGGTGATATTTCTGTGTCCGATCGGCGATGATGGAGCCTCATTAGTTTGGTTTTTGAGGCATTGAATGTTACCAGCCAGTCCCCGCCCTCACTGAGCTAGCCGTTTGTAAGGAGAATCAAGAAGGTAGGCACAGGTCCAGAGTGTCAAAAAATAGACACAGATCCAACAAAAAAATTACTATATTTTTAAGGGAGATGTAATTACTCCTCTGCACGAGGAAACAGTCGGTGTATTTTTGATGACAACCGACAGGCGTTATTTAAACTAGTCATGAGTTTATCCTTTATATATAGGTCTATTTTGTCTTTCGACAAGGTCAACAATTTTTGAGTGTATGACAGATTATGCTAGTCTGTAGGTGACAAGTGTTTAATAGTCCTGAGTCCAATAAACTACATCTAGAAGTATGGCCGGGAAAGTGAAGAGTAGCGTGGAAACCACTGTTAGGTTCCCAACTATGGGGAAATAAATATTGAACAACCAAAAGAAAAACACTATGAAAGTATAAAAATACCTTTTATAGTAAAAATACCAACGAAACATTTTTATATAAAAAAAAGCACCAACGATACATATCTTTAAAGCAAAACGACCAGCAATAAATTTTATCTTTATTTGAAGGCTTACAATTGGGCTTAAAATATATTTAGGTGAAGCTATAAAATTATATTTAGATTATTTAAATTTCGACATTTAATAACGCATAGAGGCTGATATACCGTTAAACATGTAGTATCGAATGCAAATTAGATAGACAAGAAAAAATAGAGAACAACTAGCGAACATAGTGGCTATGCCTAACAAACCTTGTTTCTTATTCAGGACACGGAGGACTGTACTACGACAACTACTACTACGCAGAGAGATATGCAAAACATAGCAAAACAAAATCAACTAATTGATACTAAAGAACAATAGCTTCAGAAAATGGACATTAGAAAACTGCTATTGACAATGACAAAAACCTACTACACAACTGCTGGCCGTATGGCTCGGCTCAGCTCTGAATAACCGAGAACAATCACTATACAAAACGACAGTTCTCAATATCCTATTTTTAAACCATATTGTTGATTTATATTATACTTTATGTCATAATATAAATCAACAATATGGTCACTGTGCCTCGCCTTAACCAGAGAGTATCTGCATTAGACAGCAGAATACTGGTGCCATATCGCCTGTTGAAACGCGTTTCCCTCTTTTTCAGACAGACAGCCGAGTTCGTGTGTCGAGAAGATAACCTGAGAATATATCAGACTGTCAGTATAATGTTGGGCGATCTGATGAGGCCTCTGTAGTGGTATAGGGTACGTTCTGTTGGCGTTTTATAAAGCCCAATAATGAAACTGGAGTCTCTCTTGAAAGATATGGTAGATCCGATTTCCGATCTTTCGCACATTTTACATTCGCCATATTACCCGGTGGCGATGATTTCTTCCATCAAGATAACCCAATGCACCTATCGTGCATGAATGATACGAAACTGGATCCAGAAGCATTTGACTGACTTTGCTTTACCCGATTTGCCATCACACTCACCAGATTTAACTCATTATTACCCACTGTAAAATTAGGTAACTTTAAAATTAAAATTAAAAAATTGGCATTACTTTCATTCTCTTCACTCCTAGTGGCTCCTTGCGTCTGAATGGCATTATCGCCTTGCTTCGGATGAATTGATAAAGAAAAATTATATGTTTTTAAGCAAATCCAGTATTAATTATAGGTTTCTGCCTATAACTTATTAATGCCCATCGTACTATTTTTTTTCCTTTTGAAAGGTGGACATTAACGGATTAAAACCATTATGACTATGTACAGGACATGTTGCAGACTAAACGAAATTCTTGTCAGCCACACCCAAAAAAACACAATTTACCTATTGGCTGCCCTCGTATGTACCTGGATAGATATATACACTCAACAACTCCAGCACCTTGTATAATCTATGTCATGTCGTTCAAATTGCCGTTATTCAAGCAGAAAAAGACGATAGACTTCATTGCGCAACTCATTCTAATTGTTATGCGTTTCACTTTATCATGTACATTCAGTACGAAAGAAAAAAATATTTCAAATAATTTAATTATAGAAAAACATTCCTTGTTTTATATATACGATATGTACAGGATAATTAAAAACTCTTATGTATGAGTGGCCAGTCAAGAGTACTGATTTAACACCCTACGACAATTTGCTTTGGGGTTGGTTAAAGGAGTAAGTCTACTAAACCAAACGAAGATTTTGGAAGAACTTGAATGACAAATACGAGAAGTTATGTCTTCCATAGCATTATGGTATATGTTGACGCGAATCCTGGGCAGCTCGAGAATCTGCGATCAAAATATGGCGACCATATTGAATGTTAAATAAAACCTCATGCTAAACGCTTTATTCTCATATCTATTTCTGGTAAACATTATAGTTCATAAATTATAATTATTTTAAAACGGGGAGTTACTTTTCAAACACCCTATACATATACATTTATATATGCATATATATATATATATATATATATATATATATATATATATATATATATATATGTATATATATATATATATATATATATATATATATATATGTATATATATATATATATATATATATATATAGCTAACCTAAACGAAGTAGATTTTCTAGATGTTACCTTCAACCTAAGAAAAGGAACATACAAACCATACAGAAAACCCAATGATAAACCACTCTATATACACACCAACCACCCGCCTTCTATAATCAAACAGATACCAAAATCGATTAACCGCGGGCTTCCGACAATTCCTTCAATGAATCTATATTTAACAAAGCTAAGAAAGACTACGAAACAGCCCTAAAAGATAGCGAATTTCCAGTAACACTCACATACTCACCACAGAACACAAAAAAAGGCCAACAGGAAAAGAAATATCATATGGTTCAACCCACCGCACAGCAAACACGTAAAAACAAACGTAGGAAAAATATTCTTCAAACTTTTACACAAACACTTCCCGGAATCAAGCACCCTACTCAAATTATTCAACAAAAACACAGTAAAAATCAGCTACAGTTGCACCGAGAACATGGCACAAATAATAAAAAAGCACAACAGGAAAATTATCAACAAACCACACGAACAAATTAAACCCACGTGCAGAATAAAAAACGAATGTCCCTTAAACGGTAATTGTTTACAAAACAACGTAATCTACCAAGCCACGATAAAATCACCAGATAATGAAGAAAAAGTATACATAGGAGTAACTGAAGGACCCTGGAAACAAAGAAATTATGTGCACAAAACATCTTTCACAAATAGTAAATATGCGAACAGCACAATGCTTTCTAAGTATATCTGGGAAATAAAAAACAAAACGCACACCACACCAAAAATATCTTGGAAAATAAGGAAAAAATCATCAGCCTACAACAACAAATCAAAAACTTGCAAACTTTGCTTGGAGGAAAAAATATCTATCATTACCTTACCAGACCAAAATAAATTATTAATTAAAAGATCCGAGCTAATCTCAAAATGCAGACATGAAAACAAATTTTTACTACGTAACTTAAAAATTGAAAACGGAAAAAATAAATAAATACATAAACAAACAAAATAACAATAAAATAAGCAAAATAAATTAATCCAAACAAATTACCAAATCACACCTGTTAGAATAGAAGAAATAGGATAAAAAATAAGAAACAAAATCAATAAATAAAGTAAATAATAAACAAATTAGCAAACTATTATGACAAAAATATTAGACTATAAAAATCAAAACAAAAAACCGGACGAAAAATAGCAATAACTGTTATATAACGATAAAAAAAAAATGAATAAAAAATAAAAAATAATATACTGCGTTACTTAAAAATCGAAAACCAAAAAGAGAAAATATACAGTGTAACAAATAAGTAACAAATAAAATAAATTGATCTAAATACATCCAA
The DNA here is from genome assembly GCA_964036315.1 of Acanthosepion esculentum. Classification (NCBI taxonomy): domain Eukaryota; kingdom Metazoa; phylum Mollusca; class Cephalopoda; order Sepiida; family Sepiidae; genus Acanthosepion; species Acanthosepion esculentum. The sequence continues at coordinate 47,848,380 of OZ038480.1, forward strand.
ATATATAAATAAACTAACAACCGATACCGATAAACTATCCGTTTAGAAAAAACAAATAAAGATAATCAATCCAAATAAATAAATTAAAAACTGTTCCCGCCAAAATAATAATCAGAACAAACCACAACAATCAACCCCAAAATTGAGCAAATAGCTTTAATTATCTTCCCAAACAAAAACAAAACTATTAAATAAGCTATATAAACAAATCTTTATTACGTTAATAAAAACACCGATCAAAATAAAAAAATAAATAAATAAATATATAAGATAAAAGATAAAAATAAAAATAAATGAAAACAAGCAAAATAATTTGCCCAAATAAATAAATAAACAAATAAACGACTTCCGGTAAAATAAACGCCAAAATAGACTATTCACAATGCACCACTGACCCGTATATATAAATAGCCGAGAAAAATAACAGCACACGTGGCCTGGCAATTGCATCTAACATGAAACAGATTGTCGCCTCTAAGTGTTAATTTTTATGTTCACTTTTATATTTACACACGCTCTATCTCTGATATTGAGCACTTTATACCATAAATATAGCACACTTTAAGACTATATTTCTTCATATATATATATATATATATATATTATTATTATTATTATTATTATTATTATTACTCAAAGGTTATTTTTATGGATACGCATGTTTGAGAAGACGGTATTTTTTTATTTTAAACTGTGTAAATTACGCCTACCGGCGCGTGCATTCAAAAAGCTTAAATAAAATGCGTCCTCAAGTAGGGTTTGAATCTACGTTCTCCTTTGTAATCAAACCATTTTGAGACGTGTATCCAGAAAAATAACGTTGAGTGTAATAAGAAATAATGCCTGTTTAAAATAATATTATATATATATATATATATATATATATATATATATATATATATATATATATCAATTATGTGGTGCGGGTTCAATTTATATTACGCGAATCATTCATACGAAAACCGGAATTTATAAACAAGGATCATACCATTTATTAACGGATTCGTGGTTAATGTATTTTATTATTAAAAATTTTTTGCGAGAGTGATTCTTGCCATATCATTAACTTCATTATCTGCTTTTCGTATGAATGATTCGCGTAATATATATATATATATATACATATATATATATATATATATAGATACACATATATATATAATATTTTTTAAACAGACATTATTTATATATATATATATATATATATATATATATATATATATATATATATATATGCATGTATGTATGTATATATAATGAAGTGTGTGCAGAGAAAGTAACACAAAACATGAATTATTTATTCGCCTCAATATTTTATCAGTGACTCTCTGCCAGTCTTTGACGCGAGCCCCGCAGTCTCCACCTTTCCCCTCCAACACTCAGTGTCTACATTCACGGTCTCCTATGTATTATCCCTGAATTTGCTGCTTTCATGTCCACTTATCCAACATTTCACGTACTTAAGCTCAAAATATTAAATGCAAACGTGAGCTCACATACTTCTGTATTCGGTGGCTGGGACTGATTAAATGTCAAACGTTTGATTTGTTTGTTTCCTTTGATTTAACGGCATATCAACTCGTTATGGGTCATTTAATGCCGAAGTTTTATTATCTTGTGAGATTTAACAATTTTTTTACAAAAATGTATTGCCGGTAAATTTTTTTTTCTTTTCCAATAATTTATTGCTGGCAATTTAAAACAAAAATTTTACTATGAAAATATATTGCCGGTAATCTTTTCAAATGTATTTTTATATTTTGACACTATTTGGGGGGTTAACTATTTGCACATAGCTTGTACCTACCATCCTGTGTCAGGGCAGACCTGGAAACAACAGCAATTACGATTGCTGTCGGGTGTAATTTTTCGTCATACCCAGGACAGCAAACGTTTGGTGTACACAGCTTCATTCATGTCTTATGGTAATTGCTTGCAATGCTAATCCCGACATCATACTATATATATATATATATATATATATATATATATATATATATATATATAGTTATCTTACAGAAAAAAAAAGATATTGCTAATGATTTTACTATAAAAATTAACTGAAAATCAAGAAGAGATTTATCGATATCGTTGTTGGATAAAATCCAGTGTACAGTGTTTTATTCTTTGTCAGTTGATAACGATCAAGCCTCGTCCAATGACCTGCAAAACTATTCCGTTCGCTATCTTTCTGCCATGCATATTATTTTTTCTCGTGTAGGGCTTACGGCCATATCACGTTGAAACAACGGTTCCCGTACGTTCACCGAAGTTAAGCAACGTCGAGCCTGGTCAGCACCTAGATGGCTGACTGCTTGGAAATACCAGGTGTTGTATGTTTGGATGTACGAGCGGTATAGGGTTCGTCATATTTACTTACTCGCAAATACCATTGAGCAAGGCATGACTCCAACTCTTGTACCCTCGCAGCTATGGACTTGTATCAGTAAATCATTATTAGGACTTGTATCAGTAAATCATTATTACCGCCCAAAAATTCTTAGAAGCTAAAAATATTTTCTGGCTTTAAATAACTCGCAATCGGTCGATAAGCCGTAAAAAACAAATCAATCAACCAAGATGGATAAAGGAAAGTGGCGCATAACCAACCTGGCGAGCTTATGTAAATGGATGGCGGAATAGCGTTTCGAGAGAGATACCAAAAGGACAAAATTTATTAAGAACTACAAACGACGGGAACTTGTGGAGAGCCACGATCGCAAATGACTTGGAACGAGAACGGCGCATAGAAGAAAAAGACTTGTACTGAGTCACTTGACTATCTCTCGCAATTATGAATGTCTTGAACAGATGAAGATACACATTTTTAATGTTAAATAATCCAAACTCAAATTGCATAAACTTCGGAACCTTGAACTTGAATTTTGTCGTCGATTTAAATAGGAAACATGTGTTTGGAGAAGAGGATTAAAATCATGAAACTGTTACAAAGATAGCATTGCTATTTACTAATCGTATTTTAGTTTGCCCTCCAACTGACAGGCATAGGGCACCTTGTGTGGATCGAAATCACTACTCAGTAGTAGTTAACACGATTAGTTTGCGTATCATTAAATGTGAACTCGACAAATTGTCGCTATGTCCACGCCACCAAGAAGAAACTTATTGGTGATTCTGGTATGATTCCAGGATAGGCTTTGCATTCGATTCCACGCAAGAATGTTAACGAAACCGGTTGCAAGGTTGATCTAGGGTTACTCCTAGCCGCCAAATCCAGAAGCACGTGACCTGCATCCGATTTTTTGAAAGCGTTGAAAAGATTTGCAATACACGCGGTTATGTAAATAGAGATGTTAACCTAGTCTCTCAGTTGACATCAGAACGCAATAACAAATGTAATGCCCACATATAGGATAGAAGCTCTGGTCGAGAGTAACTGACGATTATTGAAGTGAATTAAGTTAAATACGAAAGGTTCAAATCTCGTGTGATTAATTAGTTCGCACGTGTTATCAGTAATCGACACAAAGACGTTAACAACCCGATGGTAAGCGCCTTTGGGTCAGGATAAAGTTAAGAAAGCTGTAGAGTAATTGACCATGTTTAAATGTAATTGGCAGGAATGCCTGACAAACAGAATTGAAGAGGTTTTTCATAAACAACAACAAAAGAAAGAAAGAAAGAGAGAATAATTAATACGAATCCAATTTTATATATATATATATGTGTGTGTGTGTGTGTGTGTGTGTGTGTGTGTGTGTGTGTGTGTGTGAATTACAAAAATGAAACCCAAATTACCCCATTCAGATGGGCATTTCATCCCCGGGAGAAAAGAGATTTTCTTTAAAAATCCCAGGGAGAATCTCCCGGGGATGAAATGGCCATCTGAATGGGGTAACTTTTGGGTTTCATTCTTTGTAATTCACTTATATACACTATAATAAATATATTGTGCTCTCATTTGTGGATCAGTTTTAATATTTTATATTAATAGGATCTACTTGGATTACCCGCGGATTTTTACCTGACCATATATATATATATATATATATATATATATATATATATATATATATATATATATATATATATATATATATATATTAAAATAATAAGAACGAACAGTAAAATTTATAATCCGGTGTTCTTAGCAATTATTTTTATTAAAAAAACAGTCCATGATACAAACAGTAGAGAAAAATATTATAATTATTTGAGAAAGTTATTCCTAGCATTGCTTGAAAATTGGAACGTGACTATGGATTTTAAGCTTAATTTCTATAATTAAATATATAAATTTAGTTTCAGTTTGAAACATGGAAATTTTCTGTGTCGCGTATATATATATATATATGTATATATATATATATATATATATATATATATATATATATATATATATATATATATATAAAATGTGCATTTGGGCAGCCATCCCTCTTTTATACATGTTAAAGACGGCTAAAATAAAAATAAAAAATAAAAAGCCAACATTCAATAACATTAACTATGAACACGGCCAGAAATCGTCCTTAATAATGGCTAAAAGAATAGGCGAAAGCGCTTGAATATGCAGAACTTTGAGGCAGTTTTTACACACTTTGTGTCCAGAAAAAAACAACTTCTACGAACTTAATCGTAGCGCTTTGTCAGTCTTCTTTAACGAAACTTGTATGCATATATATATATATATATATATATATATATATATATATATATATATATATATATATATGTATGTATATATATATCAATGCAAGACAAAAGTTGGCAAAGCAATAGTAATAAGGCAAAAATGTTCGTAGCATCCGGTAGAAAGCCTCGGATGTAGAGTACACTGTGGATCGAACACGCTATGCTAACGAAATGGGCTGAGAGACGAGACGATCAAACTGTAGACTCTTATATGTATTTGCTAAGCAACTGGCACAAGGCCACACTAGCTAACCATCCCCTAAGGCGCGAATTCGCTACACTAGTGAATTGGTCTGCGATACGTTTTCACTATCGGACTATTGTACATGTTCTAAATTATTGTGATATAATTGGCGGCCACCAAATTTTTGACAGAGATAAAGATATTAGTCCGAACAAAATGCCGGCGCCAGGAAACAAATATGCACAATTTGCGAATCTTCTTCTCGTGTCTTATCTCGACGAGTGGAGTTAATCTGATTTGGGGCGAATTTAGACATAGTGAAGGTACGACTCTAGGTCTTGTCTTTCTGATAACAAAGCCCCGAGAGATGTAACAGGACAGTCTGTAGGTAGAAACATCGTTATCACTGAGACGAGACAGGCTCTCATAAAAATGTCAATTAATTCCTACTGAACGTATTTACAGTCGTGTAATTGATAGGTTTCCAAACATAGAATCTAATTTGTTAGTTTACTGGAATTCTACGAAGCATGGACAAACGTAAGTTGATGTATATCTAGTCACTTATGCATATACGTTCTAGAATGGGCTTTAATCTCTATATAATTCCTACTACGCTACCTACAACCACGTCATGGGCGAAAAGACTAAATAAAATCGCATAATCTACATGTAATAGACTTTATTCGAAATAACAAAACTCAAAAACAAAGAAAAATAAGCGACTAAGTAAAAATATACAACAAATGAATTGAATCTAAAGGTCATGATCTTTTAACCGGAAGATTTCACTGAGGTACAAAACTGACACAATCATGCTTTGTTAATTACCGTATTCGATCTCTCTCTCTCTCTCTCTCTCTCTCTCTCTCTCTCTCTCTCTCCCTCTCACGCACACACACACACACACACACACTCACAAACACACACACACACTTTTAAGCCAAAGGTTATTAAGTAGAAAATTTACTTAATAAACCGAACGAATTTTGGGGCCAAACCAACAGATATATATATATATATATGTGCGTGTGTGTGTGTGTGTGTGTGTTAAAATCAAACTGATATTGTTCTTTTGTTTGTTTGTTGTCGTTGTTGTTTTTATGATTCCCTTGACCTAAATCAAATCTCCAGCCATTTTGTTAAACTCAAAGTCTACTGAGAGATTAATAGTGAAAACAAAATATGTTTCCCATACGAAATATTCGTAATTTTGCAAAATGTATTTTGGACAGATGAATCCAAATTTGAACTTTTTGTAGTAAAGATGAGCCTGAAGAAAGCCTGACAAATAGGATGAAATAATCTGTAGTTGCTGAAATTTTATCTTTTAATTTTTTAAATACGAAAATATCTCATTTGAATTTTTTTTAAAGAAATGTCCAGCGACACGAACGTCTGGCCTGTAGTATATATATATATATATATATATATATATATATATATATATATATATATATATAATGTATGCACAGTAGCGTCCAATGTTAGAGAATGTTTAAAATTCAAATATTTCCAATTCTACGGTTTCGATCGTGAAATAATCAATAATGATATAATTTGCAGTAAACTCTTAAAATATGAGTTCAACACTTTTGTAACATAATAAAGTTTAATGAATAACTTGATGTAACAAATACAGTTTATTACGCTAAAGTGTAACGTCCAACATTAAAGAAAAACTCCGTTATCTATATTAATGTCAGAAACCATATTTTGTAACAGTACAATGTAAATAAATATGCTTCTGTAGTGTTGTTTCTTAAATTAACACAAGTCGTTTCAATGTTAATGAATCTCTCAGGCGCCGTATTGTCAAAGTGATGCTGATTACTGCTATTTTAAAAGTGAATGGGTCTAAGGGTGTAATTTCTAGAATATTAAAACCTTATACTACCGCCTTTATACCACATTAAAAAAAACAAGGCCATCTATGTAAAAGGACACCTCGACAGAATCAGGTGATTCTAAGACTCTCTATTGTGGATCGTTTTGACACATGAGCGGGAATTGCGCGTCGGCTAACTGAAGAATCTGTCATGAATATGTCACATCGTTTATGCAAAGCAGGGCTTCGTGCATGTACCCTTGCTATCAATTGCCTCATCAGTAAAAAGTGCCAAAAGCTAGACTAGACTTTGAAAACGAGCACATTGTCTTGATGGATGAAAACTGATCAAGTGTATTTTTCAACGATGGAAATACGTTTTATTTGCTTGGTTCTGGCGGCAAGCAGTAATGTCAGACGGTGTCGACGTGAGGGACTCCTTCTGAAAGTTGAAATTCGGAGGTGGCGCGCTGAATTTGGTCTGTTTGGTTCCATGGTAAAGTATATGATAAGGGCATATGATAATTATCGAACCACGTGTTTTTCCCTCTCTGAGAGCATCTCCTATCATTAGGCTCATCTTTATGCAAGAGAATGCCCTTGCAAAAAACAGTGAAACAATTTTTCGAAACCGAAAACCGAAAACGCTGAGTTGAAGGCACATCTCGTCAAAAGTTCAAATTTCAGTTCACTTGAGAAACTTTGGAAAAACGTCGGCAACAATGCTAAGCCAAGGAGACTGTCGACACTGACTGTCTGTGTCATAAACAACAAGAAGAATGGGAACAATCAAACTTAAACAATGTAACAAATTAGTGGCGTCGTGTGGTCATAGATATGTTGAAGTAATTAAAACCCATTGTCCGTAAAGGTATTAATATTTTATATCAATATTAAATAATGTTATTAATTTTATTTCCATGAATACTTACACATTGCCACTATTTTGGGAGGCTACACTTTCTCGTGCATATACATATGATGCCACGTTAGACAAAGTTGAATCCCAGCGCTCCAATATATAGATATAGTTATCAAAATATTTTCCTTTTCCTTACAGTGAAACACGCACTTCTTGATAATAACTGGGACGGTCGAAAGGATTTGAACAAAAACAGAATAAGCCATAAAGATTGGAAAGTTTATGAAAATTTAGAACCAGAGGCGCAACATTTTTTTGAAAATTTAAAAAATAAAATTAAACAGACAGATATTGTCAATTGATTTTAACAAAACTTGCAGATATATATATATATAACAAAACTTGCTTTATAGGTTTATTATATATATATATATATATATATATATATATATATATATATATATATATATATATATATATATATATCCGATGCGATGAGAACGAAAGTAATATATAAATTCCAACGTTCGCAACGTTAATTTTAAAAAAGAGCTCGATACAGGTAGTACAGCGATAATTATTTATTTATTATAATTTTATCATATAGACAAAACCATTTTACTCACAACAAAGATGCAACTTGGTTTCAGTGCATTTTAACTGCACATCTACGGGTGAGGGTCGAAAATGGTTATGAACAATTCTGTTTGTAGGCAAGCCCGGATAAAACCTGGTTTTTATATATATATATATATATATATATATATATATATATATATATATATAGGTACCTCCAAAGTTTTCTAAAAAATTATCATAAGTAATGAAAAAGTGCGCCGCCAAAATTAATAAAAACAAAGTTTATTGTCACTATTTTTGTTATTGCAAAGAGGAATGACGAAAGAATTTGTTTGATTATTAAATAATATTTTTAATCCTATTTAGAACGATCAACATTTTGGTAAAACTTTTTCTTGCGTCATCAGGTGACCATAAGTTAGTATAGGATATTTTAGTGCCTTTTTGCGGTGAGAAACAAAAATTCTTTCAAAATTCTTTCAAAAATCAAATAATTATTGGATTTTAATTAGATTTTCATGAATTATTCACAATTGAATTAAAATTATTTTAGAAAAGTTTCCTTTTTAGAAAATCTTGGTAAAAATAGTTTTTCTTACGTCTACCCTCTCCTTATTTAATTTCATGAAATTTCGAGGAATTCATTTTTGTATGACTTACTATTTCTATTAGTTATAAGCAGAACCCATTGGAGAATTTAAATCATTTTTCTTTTTCTTTCTTTTTGTTAAACAGGACTCCCACTTACTGAAAATATGCTCTGAATATAGGCATCCGTATTTACGGATGCCTATACACGACATTATCAGAAAATAAGAGCGGTGACTATAGTAAATTTAAAATCAAAGTATCTAAAATTCGATGAAACGGAGAGTATTTTACTAAGTTTTTAAGATAACTGATTAGTTAAATAATATATAAAAAAGGTGTTAACGTTATATTCTTACAGTCATTTTTACAGATATGAAACCCGTAGAAAAAATTAGTTAACAATAGAGCTGTCAGCGTGTTAATAGAGCTGTCAACACAACATAAATAGAGTCAACTCCGTGTTAAAAAAAAGCTTTTCTGTGATATTTTAAACAAACATTAAGTAATATTTGTTTCATTTCAGATTAATTAAACTTTAAATCAGCTATTCTTGCTCAAATTACCTTTCAGAAAAGTATATTTTATTTTTGAAAGATATTTTTTATAAGTAGAATTACACTGTGTTGAGAGAATTATAAATATGGCTAAAAACACCGATATTTAGAAATTTAAAAAAAATAAAACTTATTGCAATCAATTTAACTTATTTTTTATATATTGTAAAGTGTTTTGGTTATTGGAAATATTAAATTTAATCTATTAGGTTAAAATTAAAACTAAAATAAAAGGTTCAAGAAAGAATACTGTTTTATTAAAAATTAATTTTAAGCCTTAGGTATCGCTTTTCTTTGGCGATATTTATACATATATATATATATATATAATCATTTATTTAAATATTATAACATAAATATGTTATAAAATCACTACAAAAATAGGCATTTCGTTTCGACACATCCAGTGTCTTATCAAGTGATCACTTGATAAGACACTGGATGTGTTGAAACGAAATGGCTATTTTTGTAGTGATTTTATAACATATTTATATTATAATATTTAAATAAATGATTATATCTGCTCTACTCTGTATTGAGCACTCTTTAAAGAATAATAATTGTTGGTTATTGGAATTTACTCCGTATATACCAATCCCACACTTGGATATATATATATATATATATATATATATATATATATATATATATATATATATATATATATATATATATATATATACCTCCTGACTAGTGGAGCGAACTATTAAACAAAGGTTCGTTTACGAAAATCTGGAGTAGATATCCGGAATATAACACGACTCAACTAAGTGAAACATTTTATATTTGCATTGATCACACAGATGTGCTCAAGGACACATGGCACAGTGGATAAAGGCGTTAGTTAGATCCAGTGATAGGACCCAAGCACCACCTCTTGTATCAGACACCTAAGAGTGAATTTCGTAATTTGTTCACAGTTTTTTATTTGTTTCTTTGGGGTCGACGGGATTGTCTAAATCGAGGCAATATTTCTGTAACAAACTATACCAAATATACACTATTTACATTATTTGGACTATTGTCCTCATCTTTGTCGGCATATTTATTACAACGTTTCGGCCCTTGTACGTTCCGGCCTTCTTCCTCAAGGACACATGACACAGTGGATAAAGGCGTTGGTTAGATCCAGTGACAGGACGCAAACAGTGTGAGTTCAATACCTGGTTAAAGCTGTGGAAAACTTGAAGAGGGGAATTAACAGGAGATAACTGACATCCATTAGACATGGCACGTGAAACTAGAACAGTCTACCCCAGTAGTTGATCAGAACAATCAAAATGCATTTTCCGAGCTGCCGTACCTTCGTAATCATCATTAGACTCATGGAACTCATTCCGAATCCTCTGCACTGTTCTCAGATTGACACCCAAATACTCTGAAATGTTCGTATTGGGAATATCGGCGCGAATACCAAGCAGTACAGCAAGCTGTTTCCAAATTTCTGGCGAAATGAATTGCGTCATTGTACTTTTTTTCTCACAGTCGGTGCCCAACTGACCCTACTATACTGTGCAATCAGCAAAATCATAAACAAACAACGCGCATACGCGAAATTAAAGATATAAAATGACAGCAGTTTACCCATCGCTCTCTCTCTCTCTACACACACACACACACACACACACACACACACACATACATATATATATATATATATATATATATATATATATATATATATATCAGACAAATATTGAGTAAGCGCAATGATGAAATGGAAAAACTCCTAAGTGGTGCGTTTCATTCCGAGAAGGAATTTTCTTCCGATAAATAGCTTATATATATATATATATATATATATATATATATATATATATATATATATATATATATATATATATATATATACCTATGTACGCATGTATTTACGTTTGGACTGGGATCAAACATAGGTTAAATATGGGTAGGGAAAGGTTTATAAATCTAACATGTTTATTTGGCGATGCTTTTTGGGAGCGTCAAAGAATTTACGTTACACCGTTTATAGTATAAAGGTAGCCATATCCGAGATTCTTTAAGTGTGAATTTTATAAATGTTGGTTATATAATAAGGAGTGTGCAGGAAAGATACAACTAACACCAGTTACAGTTTTACATATATAATGTTAAATGTTCAGAAATGCTCAGCATTAAATTCAATTTTTCAGGTCCAGTTTCTCTAGATATTTAACATGGCCGATCTCATTCAGGTTTTGAACAAGTTTTAATATAATATTTACGGTGTGGATTTGACCCCACTTGTTTCTTATAGACGTATTTTTCCGATTGACTCTTGATGACACTCAACTCCTAACCTTTTACACTCGCTGCTTCTCAGAAGTACTAGGAGGTGACGTAAGCCGTTTGACTCATTTTCATTTAACTATTCAAATTGTGAGAATTGAACTTAATGCAATAGTAATGTATTCCGTTAATCGTGATTTGGAGAGTGAAAAGAAGGGACTAAGCATAAACTACAAGACGGCGTGCATGGTCGTCAGTAAGAGGATGAGCTCGAAATGCGATTTGAAATTCGGGAACACTAGAATGAAGCAAACGCGGAAGATTAAATATCTGGGAAGCGTTTTGACAGAGCAGGGTAAGTGCGCGACTAAGATCCGTAGGCGTATTGGGATGTCCAAGGACAACATTCTAAAAGCTGGGCAGAGTACTGCGAGACAGGAAGATATCTTTGGTAACAAAGAAAAGAATACTGAACTGTTACGTGACATCTGTCCTTCTTTACGGCAGCAAATGTTGGAAGGTTTCCTCAAAGATGAAGATGAGACGACAGAATTGTAGTTCTACAGAAGGATGCTGAGGATATCATGGACCAAGCGTGTGAGCAACGATGAGGTCTTACAGAGGATGCAAACAAGGAGGAGGCTTATACTTAAACATCAGGAAGAGGCAGCTGAAGTTCCTGGGACACATAATGAGGAAATAGAGCCTGGAGAATCTGATACGCACAGGTCGAATAAAGGGAAAGAGACACAAGGGAAACAATACATGACACCTATCGAATGACAATGTGGTATGGGGGAGGAGACAGAAGGAAGGAGCTTGTTGAGAGCTGCAAGGGATGAAGGGAGTTGGAGAGTTTTGATCGCCTACGTCCTGAATGGGCATGGCACATAAAAAGAAAAGAAAGAATGTATTCCGTGGCAAATCATCCCAAACACTTTCCAGGGCGATAACAGAAAAATGCTGTGACACCCATTTTCGACCTTGCCATAATGTGTGTATTGAAATTTTCTGAACTTGAGTCACTAATTGCACATCTGAATTCATGACTCTTAAGAAAAGCTTGTCTCAACTCATTCTCTTTTTCTCCCTTTTATACACACACTTATATATATATATATATATATATATATATATATATATATATATATATATATATATATATATATATATAACCAAACCAGGTATCTGTGTCACAATTAATATTGTTCAGAACGTAAAACATTCTGACAAGTTAATTAAGAAAAAAATCCCGAAATAGAAATCTAAATTAATTTAGTTAATCTATGGTGTGGGTTTAGTTATTAATTTTGGTGCAAAAGGCTTGTCAAATTAAAAGAGAGAGAGTGAGAAAGAGAAAAAATCTTTAATAGTCATAAGCAAGTAATGGGGCTATTTACTAAGCTTGGCTTTGTCTGGCTTAAGGCAAAATTCGATAGCAAAATGGCGGAGAACGAAGTTTATATTTTTAACAAGATAATCATCGATGTAACAGCCTAGAGTATTCTCCTGAAGCCCAGGGGACACCTCCACCTTAAATATACCTCCAGCTCAATGTATACCCCCAACTCAAGGTATATTCCCAGCCCAGAACATGGCCGTATTTATTCTAGGCTAGGCTGTTTTAAACCATGTTTATAAGCTAGGCGAGACCACTTTATACCCCCGTGTATCAAATTGGCTAGCCTAGAATATACTCCATTAGGCCACAATATACCGCTTCATTTTCTCCTCTAAAACAATGTGTATTATTGTATCCACAGATATTAGTCAGATCATACAGTGTTGCTTGTCTGCTAAAATTTCTCGTGTACATGCAATAGGGGAAGTTTATATTCACTAAGATTGACTTTGTCTGGGAAGAGAATAAGGAAAAATTAGGAATTACAGATATTGTTTTGCATTAATGTTTCAATTGGTTAAGATTTTCCTGCCTTTCTCGCTTGGAAATAAGCATGTACTACTCACGCAGTTCAGGCGATTGAAAGGTCTTTAAAGTTTATTGATCGCATTCATGCTTGTAAAATCATTAAGCTCAAACGTACGTTAATCTACGTTTAAACACTGCTTTTGCTTGGCAGAGAACAAAGTTTATTTTTAACAAAATAATACCGGTGTAACATCCTAAAGTATACGCCGCAGCCCAGCGCAGCCCAGCGCAGCCCAGCGCAGCCCAGCGCAGCCCAGCGCAGCCCAGCGCATCCCCCCACGCCCAGAGTATATCTCCAGCCTAGACTATGCCCGTGGTTATTCTAGGATAGGCTGTTAAAAGGTAGGCTCGTCCACTTTATAAAATTGGCTCGGCTAGGATATACCCATGAGGCTAGAATGGAGACACGGTAGAATAATGGATAGCGACTCGGAGAGTTCGAATTCCAGTCGAGTTGATTGCGTTCACTTACGTGCTAATAACCTTGGAAAATGTAGGAATCCATCTCTTTCCCCCACTTCGCCAAGGAGAGACTGGGCCGTATAACCTTGGTTGGCAACCAGTCTAGAAGAAGAAAAATTGAATTCAAACCACCTACTGCATTGTAGGTCCTGCCTCTTTAGATAAAGGTAAGAATGTAACTTCAAAAACAAATCATGTCGTCTCGAAGAAAGAACAGCACCCTCCACCCACTGTTTTGAGCCATAACAGAAAATAATGAACTCATCGGGAGTACTACAAAGATTAGAAAAAACGCAATACTGGGACAAGGCATGGTGCTGTGAACCTCACTGATTTCGGACCATTTTCCGTTTGCTATATCACTGACTGTACTTTAGAGCAGTGGTTCCAAACCTTTTTTAGCTCATGGCCCTCTTTGAATTCAGAATTCTTCTGTGACCCATGAAATTATTATAGTGTAAAACATTACTTCTATTTTACATAGAATATGTCCAATTATAAAATTTCTGTGGCACACCTTAAATTTGCAATCGCCTATTTTGGCCATGTGAATATTGGTTGAGAAACACTGCTTTAGACGACGACGAAACCAGAATATGCCACCTCTTTTTTATTATATAATAAGATGTATATTATTGCATAGAGAAATGATAGTCGAAGAAACTATGAATCATGCAGTATCACACATCCGCAGAGTTTTCTTTCATACACTCTACAAGTGATCTATATGGGAGCTTTATATTAGATGTATCCCCCGCACTACTTTTTTATTTTGTGGCGCCATACCTGACATTAATATGAAAAGCTAGTAATTCAAAGATAAAACATATAAGATTTTATTATGAACAAGTTCCTATACTCTAGAGAGCACTCGGTATACAACAACTGTATTAATTGAACAAGAATTAGTTCCGTTTTAAAAACATGGCTACCTGATTACTGTTGAATGAGTTCATATCAGCCATTAATATCAATTTGTAGAATGGCGTCATCAAATGACATTTCAGTCAAGTAAAGCAGTAATGATTAAAAGGTATATAAGCTGGCTTAGGTGTGTATAATTTAAACTAGGCAAATTTTTTAACCCAAGGTAGAATGTAGGCTAGACCGAGTCATGCATTGGATGTTAATCTGGACAAGGCTAAACTAATCGCGGGTATATTCTGGGAAGTGGTTAATCGGAGCTGCTACACAGACAATGAGAAATGGGTTTATTATGGGAATCCAAAACGAAGAAAGAAGTATTTAAATCAAGAACAGTTTTCAATGTCTTAGCCAAAACAGAATCTATTAAAGGAAACATTCTGTGTATTTCGGGATTCAACAGGAATTATTTTACTTCGGAACTTTAAATGAGCAGTTGGCTCGTTTGAATGTCGTATTGAAAGATAAAAAAAACTGAGGCTCTGTTGAGCGATTTGCACATAACCCCATCGTTGGTATTGGGCATCATCTCTAAATTAGACTCCCATAAGGCTAGCGATGGGGACGGGATACCAGCCATTGTCCTGAAGAAATGTGCTCCTGAACTGGCTCCTGTCCTCTCCAAACTATACAACTACTGCCTCAACAATTCTTGCTTTCCATCTTGCTGAAAGTCTTCATTTATTGTACCTGTCTTCAAGAACTCTGGCGACCATTCTGACTCATCTAACTACCGTCCTATCAGTCACCTACCACTATTCGGCAAAGCCTTTGAATTTTTAATCAACGCCG
Organism: Acanthosepion esculentum; assembly: GCA_964036315.1. Lineage (NCBI taxonomy): Eukaryota > Metazoa > Mollusca > Cephalopoda > Sepiida > Sepiidae > Acanthosepion > Acanthosepion esculentum. Next base: position 47,863,968 of record OZ038480.1, read on the forward strand.
AAGTGGTTAAGCACAACATCCCATGACCTGCTATCTGACAAGCAATATGGTTTCCGTTTTGCCCGGTCTACAGTTGATGTACTCACGGCCATAACTGAATTTGTGTACCAAGCACTTCACAATAACGAAGAAGCTCGTGCCGTTGCTCTAGATATCTCTAAAGCGTTTGAAAGATTTTGGCATGCCAGACTCCTCAATAAGCTTCAGGGATACGGTATCTCAGGACGATTATTTGACTTAATACAATTATTCCTGTCAAACAGATTCTACTCCAGTTCCTTTCTCACAAACGCAGGTGTTTCCCAAGGCACTATCCTGGGTCCTACACTGTTCCTTATCTTCCTTAACGATATTCCCGATGTCATCAGTTCCCAAGTAGGCATTTATGCAGACGACACTACTATTTACTACTGAAAATCTGGTATCGCTGACAAAACTAACCTGGCCGTTAGTCTTGAAAAGGACCTCCAATCGGTTATTGACTGAGGCAGGAAATGACTGGTTAACTTTAATGTCTCGAAAACAAAACTACTCTCTATTGCTCACCACAGAGAACCCTCCCTGCCTCCCATTAGAATGCCTGATGCTCAGCTCCACTAGAGCACCTCTTTGCGACAGCTTGATATCACAATATCCGCTAACCTGAGATAGAACAATTACATTGAATCAATAGCTTCGTCTACCGCAAGGAAAGTTGGTTCTCTGTGTTGCGCCAGAAAGTTTTTCTCACCCAAGTCCATCCTTCAAATCTATAAATCAACCATTCGCCTTTGCATGGAATATTGCTGTTATATATGGATGGAGACACCGCTGTTCGTCTTAGGGTCCTCGACAAAATCCAGAGATGGATACGCAATGTGGTTGACCCTGATCTGGCATCTCGTTTGCAGTCGCTCTCTCACAGACGTGTCGTCGTCTCCCTCTAACTTTTCTACAAATACTTTCATGGTAACTGCTCCGACGAGCTATTTTCGCTAGTTCTCAAACTGCATGAGTTTAAACGTGCCACTAGGTCGGCATTGCAGTCCCACCACTTCACTGTCGAAACGGTTTAATGTAGCCGTTTCTTCTACTCCAATAGCTTCATGTCTCGCACTTCCCGTCTGTGGAACTCCTTTCCCCTTACTCGCTTCCCTGATAGCTATAATCTCCAACTATTCAAATGCAATGTCAATCGACATCTCCAGATGCCTTGATCTATTCCCCGTCTTTCTCTTCATCCTTTCGTCTTTCACGCCTCTTTACTCTTGCTCCCATTTTCTGTAACCCCTTGCGTGCTAGTGGCACTTCCGCCTTGCTTGGGGCGAAAAGTTTTTTTTTTAAATTTTCAGTTCGCCAATTGAGGTACACGCAATACCACAGATTCCAGAACTTCCTCTTTCTAGGTGAATGTTCCAGGATCTGTTTGGGAATTAAGGAATTCCAAATTCTCAGATTTTCATATCACTAAGTGTTGAAGCATACCTACGGACGATAATGGGTATGTTCCCATTCACATAAATACAGTAGTAAATACTGTATGTTGGTCTGCAGTTGGAGATTCGTCTCCAGCTGTGCTGGTTAAACTCTCTGCCTCTTGGCAGAGGGGATCCCCAGACGAGGTTATGTCGAAGGGCAGAGTCTCGTCTCTGGAAACAGCTACCCGACCCCGTTTTATACGGGGTCTACGGAGAATTCTTTATCCGAGCCTACGAGCACGGATACTCATCATTAAATTTGGCCTTGTGCCACATCTGACCGCTTGGGGCCGTTGGTAGATATCCTGCAGTTGGAGATTCGTCTCCGGCTGTGCTGGTCAAACTCTCTACCTCCAGACAGAGAGGATCCCCAGACGAGGCTATGTCGAAGGTCAGCTACCCGACCCCATTTTATACGAGGTGTACGGGGAATTTTTGGCCAAGCCTACGGGCTCGGATACCCCAAATTCAATTCGGCCTTGACTACTTCTTCTACGCGCTGCTGGCGAATCTTATATTTGTTGTTCTTGTCCTAAGTTCATTACCAACCTTAGCGTGATTATTATATTCAGTAACAATACTACAACACTAAGTGATATTTTTGTTTTGCCTGTATTAGTTCAACTAATGCATAATATTACCAGAGCTTGGTTTACTAACTATGGAATTTATTGATTTCAAAACACATAATTATCACATATTCAGCTGAATAAATGAACCATTATTAAGCTTAGTGTCGCATTTAAGAATCTTTTAACATTACATTCTTCATCTGCTTGACAAATAAGCTTTCAAACAAGGGGTCATATGATGAGAGTTCAATATTTCAAAAAATTTCCGGAATTTACCTGATTTCAGGATATAACCCATTTTGGGACCTACTCCTTGGCGCTTTTAAAATGGTATTTTTCTTTTTATTTAGAATTTATTTTTAGATTATTTAGCCACGTTTCGAATGTGGCCCCAGAAAATTAACCACTTTTTAATGTATACATCACACCCCCACTTTAACGAGATTACTCACTATTTAACTCACTACTTCTCTTGACTTCAATATGACATGTAAGTGTTAAATTCTTTTGTTTTTCTCATTATCTATCCAAGAAATTTCAACTATTTAAGCTTCCTTGTTTTTCCCATTTTCCTTAAGACTTCCTTGTTGCTCACATTTTTTCTCCGTGGCATTCTTAGCATTTGTCAGTAGAATCACATTTCCGACTGTTCAAGTCTCTTCTCCATCTCCTAGATAAACGTAGAACATACGTTTTCTAAATTGTAAGTGGTGGACACATTTCTTCAGATATTCAAAGTTTTTACTACTGGTGCCAGGGGGAAATGGTAAACTATGTAAAACATATTTTTGCGTCAGTAGAGAAACACAGATCTCAAGCAAGAGTATCGAGATGAAGTGAAGACCCATTAGGGAACGAAGCGACCCGCTGCGTTAATATCAATATCATTGCCTTAATGGTTTCAATGATATTCAGACCAGCTAAAGATCGTTGCCAATCGTCTTGCGTCTTACAGCGATTACCACGATCATAACTTTGCAGCTCTCTGTTAATGTTTCCCGTATTAATATATTTATCTAAATAATTTAAACTGGGGTACCAGCTGGTAAAGTTTACATTTTCCATAATGGTGTCTTCAAAAATATCAAGATACTGTTAAGTTTATGATAAATTATATATATATATATATATATATATATATATATATATATATAGTAGAGTATATAAGTTGGTCAATAAAACAAAGTCAAACCAAAGGTATCGATGAAATCAGTACGAAAATTATTTATTAATATTAACCAGGTGACAAAAATGAAGCACGGAGATTGAGTTTCCAAGTAAGTTCGGAATTTTCGAACACGCCTGTGTTCTTCATCAGCGGATGCGTGAAATAAATAGTGGGACGGTGGAAATTATCCGACATTAGTTATTTGAGGTGGGTAGATTTCGCTTAAAGGTGGAATTATTAGAAAAATATAGATATATATACAGTCTAGAAAAAATATATATACAGTCTATTCTCTCTCTCTCTATATATATATATATATATGTGTGTGTGTGTGTGCGCGCGCTCGCGCGCCTGTGTGTGTGTGTGTGTGTGTGTGTGTGTGTGTGTGTGTGTGTTATAAAGAGAGATTTCCCACGTATTCTTCTTATAATATGTAGACATAATAGGCCGCTGAAAGAAATTCGAAGGATAAAAAAAACGTCTTCCATAATGGGGCCTCCAAAATATAAAGGTACCGTTGTTTAAATTTATAGCAATTTACAATCTTATAAGATAAAATTAAATATATATATATAAAATTATATATATATATATATATATATATATATATATATATATATATATATATATATATATATATAGTATGTTTCTTAAAGTATGTAGATATAATAAACCCGTGAAATAAGTTCGAAAGATTGATGATAAGACTATTCTTATTAATTATATATCAATTGGTCTTTTGACCAAATGGAAACATGATGAAAAAGAATTTATACCGGAATTTTCGCAAACAGCTGTGTCTTTTCTAAATGAGACGAGAAATTAAAAATTAAAATTAAATGGGACTTTCTTTTCTGGCGATTTTTTCCGCGTCTGTTATATTACTGAAGAGATCCGATAGGTTTTTGCCACGATTAGGGTTGTAGCGGGTTCTTCGAAGGCTTTCTGTTCAAACTTAATTCTTTGATTATTCCTAAATTCTAGCATTAAGCATACACGCAAAAATCATATATATATATATATATATATATATATATATATATATATATATATATATATATATATATATATATATATATATTATTTTTATAAACCTATAATTAATGCACGATTTTATAAACTTATCATTTACCGGAAATTTTAAGAACTTATCATAAATGTCATATTTTATTTTTATAAATCTATGATTATTGCCGCAGTTTTATCCTTCTTATGTTCATGATTTTCATATTACATTCCTCATTCCTCATTACCATTTTCACAATAAAACTCTACCTTGACCGAATAAAGTATAACGGATTTTTATAGAACGATATTTAATAATTGATATTTTATACCTATAATTAATAACTGATTTTTTTTTAGACCTTATCATATTGGATTTTTTAGAAACCTTTAATTAATAGCAGATTTTTATTTTTATTTTTACAATTATTACCGAATTTTACGGTAGGCATTTATAGATCTACAGTTCCTTGCCTGCTTATCTCCTATGTAGAGGACTGTGCCTTGTCCCTTCATGACACTGGCGATAATGGCTCTCCACAATTTCATGTCCTTTTTTAGCTCTTAATAAGTTTTGCCCTTTTGCCATCTCTTTCAATCAAGCTCTTCAATCTGCTCAAGTTCACTATGTAAGTTATGCATTGGTTTCTTCTGTCCTGTGAGTATCAACTTTTCCAAGCCCTCTTCCCTCATTGTGTTCCCTAGAAATTTCAACTCTCGCTTCCTGATGTTAAGTATAAGAGTCCTTTTTGTTTCCATTGTCTCTAGAATTTTGCTGTTGCTCACGTTCGTTTCATGATATTCTCAACATCCTTCTGTAGAGCCACATTTCTGTTGATTCAAATATCTTTTTCTGTGAGGAGATTGTCCAGTATTCGCTACCATATAGAAGGACTGATATTAGGTAACACTTCAGTATTATTTTCTTTGACAAACAGAATATAAAAACCTGCCAAATGAAATTTTAAGTCAATTTAAGTGGTTAAAAATAAAATTTCCAAATTTAAATCTCATGTTTCTCTGTTGATTTCTGTTGGTATATCAATGAGTTCACCTTTTAACACCAAAATTAAAGTACACCAACGTTGGGCGAGGGTAAAATTATTTTTTAAGTGGATACATAACTCTGAAGTTAATGTTTTCTTGTAGAGCATAAACCAATTTTAAACGATTATTTTTAACTTATTAATATTCTTTTCATCAGTGAACACGATATGACGTGTGCAATGGAAATTTTGTCATCTGCTTCCTACCGAAACATGCTTTTACTGTTTACAGTGTTATTAAATATGTAATTATTTGGGTGAATGAACGTTTTCAAATGTTTGCTTAATAAATTCTGCAAGTGATATTACTCCGTATATGACCAGAGTATATTTTCGCTGAAAATTAACTCTTACTTTGAAATAGAAGATACCAGAGATCTATAATATGCTGAATTAATTGTCCGATAATCTTGCATTATTAAAATATCTTTGCAAATAGGAGTGAATAACCGTTTAGTTCGTAC
>OZ038480.1:47872179-47897179 GCA_964036315.1 Acanthosepion esculentum
GATATCTGGGAACACAATAAAGACTTTTGGTTGATTGCAACAATTTTTGGCCACTCCTACAGCTTTCGTCAGTATTCAATCTCAAAACACTGATGAAAGCTGCAAGAGTAATAGAAAATGTTATAATATCCCAAAGTTTTTGTTGTGCTCTCACAACAAAACTTATATATATATATATATATATATATATATATATATATATATATATATATATCGATGTAAGACATGGCTCATCGATAATCTGGCTCATGTGAAAAATAATATTATTTCACAAGAATAAAATCTATAGTCTACATAAAAATATTAAGCTAAAGAATTCATCTTATATATTCTTATATATTGCCTTTTTACGTCATCCAACTTTACTCTTGCTCTCTGTCTTTCTTTGTTACGCACACAAACATACATACATTTATATATACGTTTATATGTATATATATATATATGTATTATATATATATATATATATATATATATATATATACATGTACATACATAAATATGTGTATGTACATACGTAAATATGTATATGTGCATATATATCTGTATATATATATGTGTGTGTGTGTGTTTGTGTGTGTTTCATAACACAAATTTGACCCCTGTGAAAGAGCACATTTTCGTTTCTTTATTAAGATATTCGAATGCAGAGGCTGATATATGAAACTCAGTCAAACACGTTTATCCACTAATATGTATGTGTGTGTGTGTGTGTGTGTGTGTGTGTGTGTGTGTGTGTGTGTATGCCTTTCTTATTGCTTTAAACGATATTTGTTTTAGTTGATACACGCTTATGTGCATATATATATATATATATATATATATATATATATATATATATATATATATATATATATATATATATGCCTGTGTGTATTTGTAAAAGTAGTTATTTACACAAGCATATCAAAAGCTATAAAGAAAACAGTTGGGCATACACGCAAATATACACTGACACACTAATGCACACAGTTTTCTTTCGAAAAGTGAAATTTCCCCCGTCAGATGCATCTTCTTCTTTATGCATTGTGTCCCCTCAGGACATAGGTGATCATGGCTTTCCACAAGTACCTGTTCTTTGTAGTTCTTAATTAGAATTAAATAATCAGTGTTTTAGCAACAAAAAACGAAAAGTATTCCATTGCATTAACTAAATATAAACGTACTATCGTAAAAAAAAACTTCTTTAATTTCAGTTAACGTGCAATTAATTATAAAATTCTATTTTAATACTTTAAGGAATTAATTGTTAGGTTCACATAACTACCTGACCTTTTGAACAGGAGTAGAGGTTTATCCCTTGTTCACTGTTTAGGAATGGGTTTCCAGTCCCTGCTAAAGTCTTTTCATTTTCTTTCGCTAATCCCTTGCGTCTGAGCGGCTTTATTGCTTTGCTTGGAGTGAATTGATTAAAAGAAAATTCCTGAAAATAAAGAATTCAAAACACTGAATTCTACAGTCTTTTGGCCATTTTTTATTGGGCTAAAATAGATATCATGGAGTCATGTCATATATAAATCAATTTAAGATAAATAAAGTGATCAAAATCATAGACTTAAATTTTCCATTAGAGTATTTTAATATAATAATCAATGATAAATCGTCAATAATAATAATAATAACCTTGAAATCGATATCTCAAAAGTGTGGCGCATGAGGACATTAACAATTCCAGTTGTAGTTGGAGCCCAATAGACTCATTGAAGGAATCCCTTGTAGCCCATGACTTAAAGAAATAAAAAAAATTGTACTCACACGTACAATCTACACGGTACGAAGAACTTTTTCTATGTAAAATATATGCGATTTTTTTTTTCAAAAATACTCAGTAGAAAATGTCATGATGCCATTTCTGACCTTAGGTCTCTAGTTGTGACCTAGAAAGAAATGAGTATACCCCAGAAATCAAAGGAAATAAAACAATAATATTATATATATATATATATATATATATATATATATATATATATATATATATATATATATATATATATATATAAACTGCACGACTCTTCGACAGAATTGAGTCACTGTCAGTCACTGTGTGTTTATCCGAATCTAAAAATAACACGCTAAACTTCACCTTCATCTCGTACCGTACGCTGACGGCTTAGTGGGAGAAGTTCGGACTGTCGCAAATACAGTCGCGTTTCGATCCTAGCTAGAGACAACCGGACGTCTAGCCACACTGATGAGCTGCGAAACAGTCTGTCTGAGGATGACCCAAACAAAATTGAAAAATACCAAAGTTCTGTATTTTTCTCTGTTTTCTTTCAGTCTCAGGCGAAGCTTTAATAAAACTAAAAGATGTTAGACTGATAAGCATTTACTAATTGTTCGTTTTGTCGCATTCCGATGTATATTTGATCCTTAACTCATATACATGTATCTATGTATGTATGCATATTTTGAAAAGGATCTTTTAATAAGATATTATTTCTTATTACTATAAGCGTTATTTTTACTGGTTGCATTTGTTTGAGTTGCTATCCCTGTTTATATATTATATATATATATATATATATATATATATATATATATATATATATATATATATATATATATATATATATATATATATATATATATATGAAAGAGAAAGTAAAAATAGTGATGAAAAGTCACAGATTCGAGTTTCTACCGTTTCAGGATCTTTTTTAAATTTAATCAATCTGTTTATGGCCGTTTACCTAGATATTTTCGATTAACGCTTCTGAAAGCTTCACATTAAAACATTTGAAATAGTTAGACAAATAGCTCTATCTTTTCATCTATTTATTTATTGAAATTCAAGTATTACTTGGCAGACATTTTAAAAATCTTTCGAAATTACTCGAATTAAAATGTGAGAGATACTATTTTATATAAATATTTCATTTTTTATTAAAAACTTTCGTGCTTTCATTTTATTGAACTTTTTGGTAGCACTTCATACATCGATAGATAGATAGATAGATATATAGATAGATAGATAGATAGATAGATAGATAGATAGATAGATATGAACAGACTGAGATAGATAGATAGATAGATAGATAGATAGATAGATAGATAGATAGATAGATAGATAGATAGATAGATAGATATGAACAGACTGAGATAGATAGATAGATATGAACAGACTGAGATAGATAGATAGATAGATAGATAGATAGATAGATAGATAGATAGATAGATAGATAGATATTGATTCCTATACAGGGTGTGATGGGTAAATTGTCGCCATTTGATATATTTAATTTCGCACAGGCGCGTTGTTTTTTTGTTTGTTTTTTTGTTTGTTTTTATTTTATTTTATTTTATTTTATTTTATGGACTTTACAGTATAGTAGGATCAGTTGGACACCGTCTGTGAGGAAAAGAGCACCATGTTGCAATTCACTCCGCCGGAAATGTAGAAACGGCATGCTCTACTTCTTGGCATTCGCGCCGGCAGTTCCAATAGCAACAATTTCAGAATGTTTGGGTGTCAATCTGAGGACAATGCAGAGGATTCGGAAAGAGTTGTATGGGTCTAATGATGATTACGAAGATGCTTGGAGTTATCACTAGTGATGGCGACATTATGTCTCCATTCCTCTTCACACAGGGCCTCAGACTCAACATTGGGGTCGACATCAATTGCCTTGAGGAGGTAGTGCTGCCATGGGTCAAGACGGTGATTGCTGGAAGATACTATATCTGACAACGGGACTTTGCTCCATGCCAAACAAGTAGGAGAACCTAATCATGGCTGTCAGACAATTTCTGCGACCACATCACTCCTTAAAATCTGGTCACCTAACTCTCCAGACTGCAACCCCCTTGATTATTATGTGTGGGACGCAGTTGAGCAAGAAAACAAAACTCCAAAACAGAACAAAACTCCAAACAAAGATGAACTGAAGACAAGGATCACGGCAGCATTCACCATGTTGAACAAGGAGACCGTCCAGAAGAGTTGCAGGCGATTCCAAAGTCGTCTGGATGTCGTGGTTGACGCCAATGACGATTTTATTGAATAAATTTAATATTTAGTATTTCAAGGTATTTTCGTGTAATTTTGATAAATATATCTGTTAAAATGAGATGTCAGTATTATTTTCATTTTTGCGTAATTTAGACGACAATTTATCCATCGCTCACTGTATGTCATGGAGGGAACTTGAGATAATGTACGTTTATTTTTTATTTAATTCTCGAAGAAAGATTTACCTATTTAATTACTCATTCAGACGGATATTTTGAAATATTTTAATATAAAGTAATTCTGCAAAATTTTTACTTAATACGACGTAATATTTATTAAAATGTTCACGTTGAAAAATTCCCACCTGCTTGAATATTCCATACAGCACTTCTTATTTGTTATAAAGGTGTACGAATCTTATAATTGTCTCAAATGTACTTTAGAAGTCATAACAAAATCACAAGGATTTTGAAAATTTGAATAAGAAATATTTGTACAAAGTTCTATTAATGCGATCTCTTTTCCTGCACTAATTTATCTAAAAAGGGAACGAAAAAAAAACTACAGGGTAAAGATAAAAGGCTATACGTACACACTCACTTCCCAAAATCTGATCAAATCTCCAAACAAGGCAATTTTATTGTTGGGAATACTTAAATTCTTGTACTTCTTTGATTTTTGTAACCCTGATTTGTAATTTGCATTTTGGGTTGACCCATTTGCTGACAACCATCCATTCTTACTTCTTGCAGTTCATGTTTAGTCCTTTCTTCTCGTTTTCCTTCACTATATTTTGTATGAGCTTTTGTAGTTTTCTTCCCGTGTCTGCTATGAACATTGTATCATTTCCATATCTTATGTTGTTAAGGTTGTGGCCGCCAATAACGAATCCTGGTAGGACATCTAATTCTCTCAGAATTGCCTCGCTCTATAGGTTCATTAATCCGGTAAGAAGACACATGCTTGTTTTACATCCATTTCTATTTTTGTACATCTGCTGGGTTTATTTTCTCGATGTATGTAGGCTGTTTGCTGCCATTAAAAGTTCTGAATTATCTTAATATGTTTTCTAAATATTTCAAGGTTTCTAAGCAGTTATAATAGATCTTTGTGGCGTACTTTGTCGAAGGCCTTTACGTAAAATATAAAGCACAGGTACACTTCCTTCTGCATTTGTATTGCTCTTTCTGATAAGTTTTCTGTTCAGACCCGTCATGACATGGGCTAAAGCAAAGCTGTAAAAGTATGGCTTCTGTTTGAAAAATGCTGAAGTGAAGAGATACTTAGCATCTACAGTGTGTATATTTGCTTTACACTGATAATGCTCATCTGAGTAAATAAACAGTTCCATACAGTGCAAACTTTGGATTTGTCGTTTAACTGGCATATAGCTAATGATTTGTGTAACTTTTTAATCAGGCCAAGGGCTTCAAATGTTATAGGTAAAACAAAAGTTTTAAGGTGTGACAGTTTTTAAATTTTAAGACAATTATATTTCGTTATTTTGTCATATTTGTTAACAGATATATGATGACACTACCATATATAAACGAAGGCATTTTCGTAATCATTATATCTGGTCTTTTATCCTTTACACACACACAGACACACGCATATATATATATATATATATATATATATATATATATATACATATATATATATATATATATATATATATATATATATATATATATATATATATATATCTTCTAATGTATATACTGCCTAATCTTATGTTGATTTTTGTGTCAGATTATTGCAAAATTTCGTGCCCGATTTTCATTTCTTAATATAATTTCTAATCGGACACGAACTTTTGCAATGATTTAATATTTCTTTGGTGTCAAGATTGAACATCAGTCGCATCATGTTGTTCTCATGATCTGCATTATAAGTCTGTAACTTTTTTTGTTACGTTTGCCTTGTAATTTCAAGTGAATAGGCTTTGATCCTATGCAGCCATGATAAATGATTCCGTCTCTGCTTTTATCCTTCAGCTCTTCAGTCACTGATATGGTTATCTACATCGGCATCGTTACTTTTCAGTGCATATTACCTATGTATAGTTTTTTCCAGGTGTGTGTGTGTGTTTTTTAATTGTTTAAATATATATTATATTTTAACATTTTATTTCATATGGTGGTTATCCTTAAAGCGAGATAAAATCACTTCAATTCTTTAGCATTTTCTCCGTGTCCTAACAAATCCCGGTACTGTCATGATCTGAACAGTCTCAATTGTTTTGTTTCAAATTTCCAATTCGTCTAATCTTGCCTCGGGTTTTGGCATGATTCCAAGTTGCCCCAATTATCATGGGTACGACCTTTAAATCCTACAGTTTTCTTATTTCTCGAACGAGATCTTATTATTATCATTAGTTTTATTATCATTATTAGTAGTAGTAGTAGTAGTAGTGGTGGTGGTAATAGAAGTAGTAGTAGTAGTAGTGTTAGTAGTAGTATCATTGCTTCATACATTTCCGCATGTTTATGCCAGGCATCTCTGTGATTATCTTTGAAAGCCAATCTAGTAGTAGTGTGCCAATCTGCAGAACCTTCCTCAATATCGTTCATATCATTAGCTGTTAAAATGTTACGAAGTAATTTATTTTGTCAAAAGAAACGGTAAGCCTCTCTTTCTTTCTTTCTGTCTATCTCTCTCACACTCTCTCTCTCTTTCTCTCTCTCTCTCTCTCTCTCTCTCTCTCTCTCTCTATATATATATATATATATATATATATATATATATATATATATATATCTTTCTCTCTGTCCTGTCAGTAAAGAATTAAATAAGTTTTTCCCTCTTGAAAATAATATAAATGTTGTTATTAATACCCTAAAGTGTTGTGGTTAATACTATCCATCATTGTTAATATAAAAATAATAAAGGAAAGACATGGACTCGCATGCTTATGGATAACATCAGTCAAGATCTGAGATAAGTAACTTTTAGTGTGTCAGAGATAGATAGATCTATCTAGACTTCTGAGCAGGCTTAGATAGATAGATAGATAGATAGATAGATAGATAGATAGATAGATAGATAGATATGAAACGACTTTGATAGAAAGATAGATATAAAACGATTTTGATAGATAGATATGAAACGACTTTGATAGAAAGATAGATATAAAAATAACTTTGATAAATAGATATGAATCGACTATGATAAATATGAAATGATTTTGATAGATAGATAGATAGATAGATAGATAGATAGATAGATAGATAGATAGATAGATAGATAGATATAAAACTATTTTGATAGATAGATACTAACAGATTCTGATAGATGATTCAATTTGTTCCTGAAGAACGGAGTTATATTTTTTGCGAATCTCCGGTGATAAGCCTTGGAACTTTTTATTCATTTAATTATTACTAATGACTTATTTCTTAATATTGGGAACTTTTCAAAATCCGCTAGCCTTAGAAGTGTTATCCTCCAATAATATGCTGGATGACGGTTTCTTTTGGGCAATAACAATCTTTGCTATTATTAATACTGTTATTATTATTAGTTAGATATATAGATAGGAATAGAATAGATAAATTTAATGCATATGTTTCTAATAAAAAAGACACTTATGACTAACATCAGGAAGAGACCGTTGGAATTTCTAGGGCGCATAATGAGGAAAGAAGGCTTGGAAAATTTGATGCTCACAGGAGAGATTGAAGGCAAGGAGAAAAAAGAAAACAACGCATAACATACCTAACGAACTTGAGTAAATGGATGCCGGAACAAGGTTTTGGAAAGATAACAAAAAGACAAAACTTTTTAAAAGCTACAAAGGACCGGAAAATTTTTTGACGCAAAAATTATTTCTAATAAAAATAGATATCATAACCTAAAATCCACATTGTACGCTTATCATTTAATGCTGAAAATCAATTGGTTAATATATAGTTTATTGTAAACGCATTGATTTGCATAATCTTATCGTGTCGATAGATATGAAAGGATTGATATAGTTGTAGCCTGCATCACTTCTGAAGTAGTGAGTTTTCAAGCATAGGTAATTCTAGGAATACAAAGGTCTCCCGAGCATATAACCTTTCTCGTAATGTTACTTATTTTTCAGATTTTGCCACAGACATCAAGATATGCTGATGTTACAATACATGGTGATGAGGTAGGTGTCGCCTGGAAGATGGGCGTCAAGGAATTAAACCTCTATTATTATTCCCATTGGTTTCCCGCCAAGAATGAGTAGAAAACATTAAAAAAATTTGGTAAACATAGATCAGTTATAGATAGATAGATAGATAGATAGATAGATAGATAGATAGATAGATAGATCAGAAAGGACGAAAACCAATTAGTAGGTAAGTATTAACAAATTTAGATAGATATGAAGAAAATGAAATACGTGTTGATATGCTTACAATTCTCGGTCTTTTTGCTGGAATTAATATACGTTTTTCTTCAGGTGTTCTTATTTCAGGAAAAATCGACTTAACCATGCTATGATCCATATATAGCTATCGATATATCTGAAAAGCATTTTAACACATGTATTCCCAAAATCCTAGCGCAATAAGCAACCAACAAAAAGAAACATCTTAAAATTGTTTTTTACGACTTATCAACTTTTTCGTAGGTTATTTAAAGACATAAAATATATTTTTAAATTGTAAGAATTTTTTTTTGAGATAGTAATGACTTACTAATATAATTCCAACTAATTAACCCACAGCTGGGGGGAGAATCAGATTCATACCTTTTCCAAGGTATATCCGACTAAGTGAATATAACGAACACGATTGGAATTAGAACTCAGCTTTCCTGTTCCGAGCTCTTATCCATTACACCACCCGAACACCCAAGTTTACAGCACCTGGTATTCCCAAGCGATGAATCCTCTTAGAGAGTAGTAAAGTGTGGAAGTGAGCAAAGATATATTCTTTGGCCCCGGCTGTTGGCTGTCTTTACAGGGTTAAAAATGTGATGTGAAGAACAGGGGGTAAAAAGAACATAGGCAGAGCGAGAAATATGCCAACATGTGTTGCTCAGTTGGCAAAGGTCCGTATCCAAAAGACCGACTTAAACGAGGCTATCACAGTCACGCTCCAGCGAACGCCGCTTTATCGAAAGAAAATCCCAAATGTTTTGTTTACTACCAACACAGTTCTTGTCGTCCTTCTGTCCCTTAGCCGCTACCCCTACCCAAGCTGAGCCACCCTGGGGCTCCATCACACCCCTTCCACTTCATTCAGCGCATCTCTCATTTCAAGATTCAGGAAATCTGCAAATCTCATTATCTGGGAATGTCTACGTCAACGGCAGTGGAGCAACTGTTAATCTCAACCGGTTTTATACAGCTACTGACGGATGCTGACCAAAGATGCTAAGAAATGGGGCCAATTTGTCATTCGATCCGCTGAAGACGTCGGTTATTTTTAACCAGATACTTCGTGTTCGAGCCGAAGTCGAGAGTAAAAATGCAGACTAAAGACGCTTTGAATTAGAAAGATATCGTTGAAATGTTAAAAAAAAACACATGATGAGGAAAAGGGGCTTGGAGAATTTGACACTCTCAGGTTTCAATGGCAAGAACAGGGGCAGACAGCGAGTAACTTGACTAACAAGTTTGTGTAAATGGATGACAGATTGGAGAGTAGGTAAGATAACCGAGTTCGAATTCCAGTCGAATCCATTATATTCACTTACATGCTAATACCCTTGGGAAAGGTATCAATCCTCTTCTTCTCCACCACTCTGTGGGTTCATAGCAGGACAGACCGGGTTCTATAGCCTTGGATGGCAACTGCTCTACCGCAGAAAAAAATGGCAACCTAATGCGGGAAAAAATCTGCCTCGTCAGTCATGAATCGAAAGATACATGATTGCCTAAGCGTGTATCACACATTGCACATAACTGAAGATAGCAAAAATCATTGCTTAGAGCTACAAAGAACAGGAACAGGAAGTTATGGAGAGGCATGATCAAGAATAAAGAAGAAGAAGAAGAAGAAGAAGAAGAAGAAGAAGAAGAAGAAGAAGAAGAAGAAGAAGAAGAAGAAGAATGGTCGTGAAAGTTAGTTATGGTCGGATCTGTAATATAACGTTAAATTTGTTTTTTCAGGCTAAAGTTAAAAAAAAAACAAGAATGCTGAGTCAGTTACTGCTCAGTAAATTTAACAAAAAGACCTGTTATTAATAAAAATATTTTTGCAAAAATAATGTAAATATTCAGTTTTTGATAGATTCTTGTAACAAAATTTACTAACTAGTTATGTCGCCTGTCGCAATTTTGTTGAGTTTGATTTTTTTTAAGGTTTTCCACGTTTTTATCATTGGAGGAAGATCAGTAAACATCAATAAATCAGACATCATACTTCTTTATGCGCCGTGTCCCCTGAGGACGTAAGCGATGATGGTTCTCCACAACCTCCTGTCCCTTGTAGCTCTTAATATACTTTGTCTTTCTGTTATTTCTCCTAAGCCGTGTTCCACAATCCATTTACACAAACTCACTACTAGTCCAACATGTTTATTATTCTTTTCATGTTTCGAGTCACTTCAGGATGTGAACGATCAAGACTCTGCAGACTTTTCTGACTTTTACGGATCTATATAACTTAATATCTTTATTACTATCTAAACAAAACATTCTGCATATATTACCAGCAAAACTAGACTGTTTCCCACGTCCTCGCAATTGGTGCCCCAGAGCATAAATACGAGGAACGGAGTGTCAAGCGACAGGAGCCACCTCGACAACAGCACCATATGCGTTGAACCAACCCCTTTCCTTATTGAATGTCGCTTTGCAGGCTCTAACAGGTGATCTGAATGGCATGGTAATAGTGAGATAAACCGTTTCCTTATAAGGAAACATTTGACATAAATTGACAGAACAGTTAACAGTTTTTCGTGAGTATCAGATTTTCTAAGTTCTCCTTCCTTATTGTCTAACTGTCTCTTCCTGATGTGAAGTATTAGTTTACTTTTTTGTTTCAATTTTCTCCAAAAATTGGGTACGGTTTACTGTATCCTCTATAGAACATTTCTGTTGTTTCAAGTCTACTCATCATCTCTGAGTAGATCGTCCAATATTTACTGCCATACAGGAGCACAATTGCGTAGCAGTTTAGTACTCTTTTCCTTTTTTCTAGTACTCTTCTTAGCTTTTGGAATGCTTCCTTGGCTATCCAAGTACGCCTTCGAATTTCGTTGTTACACTTTCCGTCCTCTGTTAAAACGCTTCTCAGATAGTTAAATTTCCACACTTGTTTGATTTTGGTGTTTCCTGTTTGCAATTTGCACTTTGGGCTCATCTTTTTGCTAACAAACATGCGTGCTATTTTCTTGCAGTTGATGTTTAATCCTTTCTTCTCGCTTCCCTTCGCTACAATTTGTAGGTGTGTAGCTTTCTTTTCT
Source organism: Acanthosepion esculentum (assembly GCA_964036315.1). Lineage (NCBI taxonomy): Eukaryota > Metazoa > Mollusca > Cephalopoda > Sepiida > Sepiidae > Acanthosepion > Acanthosepion esculentum. Next base: position 47,883,521 of record OZ038480.1, read on the forward strand.
CTGTCCGCTATCAACACTGCGTCATCTGCATACCTTATGTCGTTAAGATTGTGGCCGCCAATAGCAAATAGGTAGGACCTCTAGTTCTCTCAGAATCGCCTAGCTGTATAGCTTGAATAAGTCCAGTGAGAAGACACATCTTTGTATTATACCACTATCTATTTTTGTGTATCTGCTGAACTCATTTTCTATCCGCCTGCAGGCGGTTTGCTGTCAGTAGAGTTTCTCTATTATTCTAATATCCTTCCGAAATATATCAAGATAGCAGCTCTTACTTACTTAGACAAAAATTGTTTTGTATATGTCCCGCGAATTAGACATGCTTCTAAAATTGAGACACTGTGTTTCCAAAAACCCCACAACCAATAAAAGGAAAAAAAATCGATAGAAATCAAACAGCTTGTCAATAAATTTGTTTTTATTTTTTATTTTATTTTTTTATTTTTTTAATTTGTTAATAGCATAAAGACTGGTTAACACAGGGGAGATAATTAAAACAGGGGAGATAATTGTGATATAAAATAAATTTTTATGGTAAAAATAAATCACTGAAGTTTCGAAATCGGTTATTTTCTCTTTGACAAAACAAATTTGTTCGTAAGATTATTAATGAAGTCATTTACAGAAGCAATCAAAAATGTTAGGAAGATGTCTCTCTGCCGAGAAGCGAAGCTCTTCCCTTTAAGAAAGCCCTCAAACATCTTACTTTTTTTCTTCTTCTTTATCTTTCTTTAATAATTTCACCCACAAAAAAGGCGGAAATGCCACTAATAAACAGGGGGTTCCGGGGAGTGAAAGTGAGAGAAAAGGCTGAGGATTTAGGTAATGACAAAAGATGAACGGGATTCAAGAAGACAGAATATGGCGACTGGTGCATTTCAATTTTTGAAGATTGTAGTCTCAAGGAAACAAGTAAACAACGGGAAGTGCAAGAAAAGAAACTTTTGGAGTAGAAATGGCGGTTGCATTTTGCTATTTCAACAGTAAACCGGTGGGACCTAGATGCCAATCTAGTAGCACGCTTAAATTCATGTAGTCGGCTCGCCAGGGAAAAAGCTTGTCAAAGCAGTTGCCATGAAAATATTTGGATAAAAGACAGAGGGAAGCCACGTCACACCCCGTCGGTGTGAAAGTGACTGAAGTCGTGATGCCAAGTCAGGATCGATTACATTACAGATCCTTCTTTGGATAAAAGTATTGGTTGATTGATCTAGAAGTGACTTGACACAAAGAGTTGTGAGTTCAATCCCTGGCCACAGCAGAGAGAACAAAATCTTGGAAAGTTGTCTTATCAAGGGGAATTCACTAAAATTGAAATATCCAAAGGCATGACACTCGGAATTAAAACAATCTATCCCCGTGGACTAAATAAAGACTTCGGTCCGAAATTCCAAATATCACCTGAAGAAGTACGGAGCGTACAACGGCCGAAACGTTGGGAATATGGCAACAACAGTCCGAACAATGTAAATAGTGTAAATAGTTACAATAGCTCGTCACAGAAATATAGACAGATGTTGACTAGAACTGAAGTCATGTTGTTAAATCGTCTCCTCAAATCTAGACACTCATATCGATGTCAAGCATAGCGTCCATCTCGTTCTGAAACTATCAGCTATATACAACCGTTTATGATTCATCAATGATTAAAATTAGCTCCAAATGAATAAATCCTCTAGATCTTAAATAAGATAACCTTTCATCAGATCCTATAGACACGCGATACAGAAACATAAGCAAAATCTTTACCAAGTAACAAAAACGAATCGTTTGAAGACTTCCAACAGCAGCAACAAGTAAAATGGATAGCACTTATTCCTAAAAAGAAAAATAGGTATGTAATCAAGATGTTGAGTTCTCACACTATTTTCAACAAAAGGTTGAGAAAAAAGACTCCTATAAATACTAGAAAGAGTGATAACAGTGGACCTGAGAAACCTATTTTCTTGAAAAGTTGTTTTAAGAGAAAAATTTTATAAATTTCAATCAAGAGTAGTCATTGAATGGTGAATGTTTCTTTATAAAGAAATAGCTTGTATGAGGTTTCAAATTAGTGATAAGGAGGAGAGATACTAGAAAAGGGGCGACAACTGCTACTAGACTTGAGAAATTTATTTCCTCGCAAAATTGTTTTAAGAGAAAGATTTTAGAATATTCAACCAAAAGTCACGTTAAATTTTTGGTTAATGAACGTCGATAGTTTCTTGTATCACAACTATATCACAAATGCAAATTTAAATACACTAAAATGATTAAATATTTGAGACAGAGAACTGAGACTTATTACCGTATAACTTGCACGAGGAACAAATTCGGCCATTTCTAAAAACAGACAGAATTATGTTTTTTCTCTTAGAAAAGAATCGGCTATTAACAGAAAGAATTAAGTTATGTTTATTATACGTTTTCAAGCCTTTCAAAAGCTACAAATAAAAAGATTGGCAAAACAAAACAAAGAAAGACATAAAATAGAAGATCGCGAAGAAATACACACTTTTCCCTGGTCAGATCTCGGTATTTTCGTTCTGAAAGAGTTATGGTTAATGAGCCTGTTCTATAAATATTTGCATGATTGAGGGAGGGCGTATGAAAGAGATGAAAGTGAAGTTTAGATAACAGTGCTGACACATTCCTAAAGATATTTAAACATCGCAATATAATGATATCGTTTTATAAAAACATCGACACATGTGGATGCACACAGGCATACACAGACATTCATATGTATCACAGGATATAAATATACACACACACACACACACACTCACATATATATATATATATATATATATATATATATATATATATATATATATATATATATATAGTTTCATATGATCAGTAAACTTTTAAAATTAAAAATAAGTAAGAAAGTATGAGTATATATATATACACAAATATATATATGCATACATATATATATATATGCACACAAATATATATATATATATATATATATATATATATATATATATATATATTGCATATATATAAACTGCGTCTAGAGATTATATGCAAAAGAGCTATTGTCAAATATTTTATTTAAAACGCATAGATATGTGTTATCCAATGAAATAATTTGTACTATTATGTATAGCGAGTAAGCATGAAAGCAATTAAGTCCCAATTTTCAATTTCAGATTGATATTTAGTATTTTTTTTCAGTAATTATAGCAATTTGCAGTGTCAAGAGATTATTTGCAAGAACTAGAATTTAGTATTATGGCCCGTAAAAAAGAACTAACAATGAATGAAAAGAACTATATAATCAAAGAAATTAGCAAAGGAAAGTCTTCGCTTGAAATTTCTAAGGATTTGAAAAGGGATCATCGAACAATCAAGAAAATATGTCAAATGGAATTCAACCAAGGAAAAAAGTCTCAGGCTGAATTCAGGAATTTGACAAAGCGAGAACTATCACATATACGAAGAGAATTACTAAGAAACTGAAGTGCGTTCATATTTGAGGCCGCTGGAGCTCCTATGGTGTCAAGGGAAACAAGGTGTAAAGCATTAAGGAAGTTTGCTGATGTAAAGAATCAAATAAAGAAACCCATTTTAACAAAAAAACATAAGGATGAAGATTGCAGTGGGCAAAAAAATACATGAAAACTGATTTCAGTAAAAATGGTTTTTACAGACGAATCAAGGATCACCCTCGATGGACCCGATGGATGGGCTCGAGGATGGGTTTGCTAGCAACATGACTCAAGAAAATTTTTTAAACGCCAATAAGGCGGCGGTGGGATCATGATATGGGCTGGGATTATTGGTAATGAGCTCATGGGTCCATTTAAACTGAAAGACGCGGTTAAAATGAATTCCAAAAGTTACTGTGATTTTCTAGAGCAATATTTCTTTGAATGCCTTGATAACCAGTCTTTAGCCAAGCGTAGATCTATGATCTTTATGCAAGACAACGCACCAAGTCATGCATCAAAGTTTACTAAATCCTGGTTGAAAGAAAAGGGATTTGTTGAAGATTCTCTTATGGACTGGCCTTCAAATAGCTGTGACTTGAATCCCATTGAGAACCTGTGGAGCATCCTCAAGAGATATTTATTCTAATGGAAGACAATTCAACAGCAAGTGTGATCTCTGGGAGGCAGTTAAAGTTGCTGCAAACAACTTACCAGCCGCTAAAATTGCAAATCTGACATCAGATGTTGACAATAGGCTGCTAAGAGTTATTGAAAAGAAAGGAGCATTTGTGCAATAAATTTTAGGAGGTTCTTATTATTTTTTTGTTAATATATCTTTTATTTTTAAAATAAAATGTTTTTCTTTTGTTTTTTTCTTTAAGAAATTGACGAATTTGTTCTAAAATCTTTTCATATTATTGTTTTACATTAGTTTTACAAGGTATAATAATGTAAAAGTATCAAAATAAATAGTTGCAAATAAACTACTGACAGTCAAATTAGTCTGTTTTGTTAACTTAGTAAATTTTTTTCCAACCAAAAACAATAGTTTTCTCTATCACTATATATCTAAGTTAATAATATTGAGTAGGATCTAAACAACATCATAATAGGACGTTCAACATTAAAGACGCAACTCTTTATGCCAATTCATAACTTGCATATAATCTCTAGACGCAGTTTATATGTGTGTGCATATTATATATATACGCACACAAATATATATATATATATATACATATATTAGTGTGCGCATATATATATGTGTGTGCATATATATATATGTGTGTGTGTGTGTGCGTGTGTGTGTGTGTGTATGTTTAACCATTTATACTTCCTTATACTCATTTTTTATTTTTCCAAACATCATGATTAAAGGTTTACTGATCATATAAAACGATATATATATATATACATATATATATATATATATACATATATATATACATATATATATATATATACATACATATATATATATATACATATATACATATATGTATATATATATATATATACATGTATATATATATATATACATACATATATATATATATACATATATACATATATGTATATATATATATATATATATATGTATATATATATATACATACATATATATATATATACATATATATATATATATATACATATATATATATATATATATATATATATATATATATATACATATACATATACATATATATATATATATATATATATATATATATATATATATATATATATATGTATATATATATATATATATATATGACTCCTTTGAAAATGCCTCAGGTAGTGGCTGAAAGTGCTTGGCACATTGGACAGCATGGGCAGATTTTGTACTCACTTACTTCCACTAAGCCGAAAAATTCAAGAAGGCTGAAAAAACTAAATAAATATTAATAAAATTCTCCTTGTTCGTCATATTTAACGAAAGATGTTTAAAAGAAAGTTTGCTGCCCAAATAGTGATTTTCTAAATGTAGCTTAGACGTGGCACAAGGCCGAATGTTTGAGGCACTCAGTGATTATCGGATTCACTATATGAATATATATATAAAGAAGTTATGGATTTTCATTTATTAATCCGACAGATTTTACAGCTTAAGCGTTATTGTTATTGAATACCTGTATTTGAATAGACGCCCTGTTTATTTATTAAGCAGTATATTTAATTATTTTCATCTGCCAGTTTCAATATTCAAGAAATCTTATTAAAGAAAACATGCGCTCTTCAGCAGGAACCAGCGTCCCCCCTGGGCAGGGAAAACCGTCATTAGATCCGACCTGCTATAGATCCATCGACGATGATCAATTAATATTGAATAGTGCCTTTAACTTTGCCTGATCATCGACACACTTCGTAGCCGAGAGGTCAAAATATTTCTCGAATATTCGGGCCGGTAAAAGAAAACAAATAAATATATAGTTTAAAAAATATATATAAATAAAATATATAAATAAAATAAACTATATAACAGAATAAAATAGATATATAAATAAAATATATAAATAAATAATATATATAAATTTGTAATATAAAATATAGTTTAATAAACACATAAATAAAATATATAAATAAATAAAATAAACTATATAATAGAATAAAATAAATATATAAATAAAATATATAAATAAATAATATATATAAATTTGTAATATAATATATAGTTTAATAAATATATAAATAAAATATATAAATAAATAATATATATAGATTTGTAATATAATAGATAGTTTAATAAATATATAAATAAAATATATCAATAAATAATATATATAAATTTGTAATATAATATATAGTTTAATAAATATATAAATAAAATATATAAATAAATAATATATATAGATTTGTAATATAATATATAATTTAATAAATATACAAATAAAATATATAAATGAATAATATATATAAATTTGTAATATAATATATAGTTTAATAAATATATAAATAAAATATATAAATAAATAAACTAAACTATATAATAAAATAAAATAAATATATAAAATATATAAATAAATAATATATAGAGATTTGTAATATAATATATAGTTTAATAAATATATAAAAAAATGTAAAAAAAATAAAATAAAATATATAATAAAATAAAATAAATATATAAATAAAATATATAAATAAATAATATATATAAATTTGTAATATAATATGTATTTTAATAAATATATAAATAAAATATATAAATAAATAAAACAACCTATATAATAAAATAAAATAAATATATAAACAAATTATATAAATAAATAATATATATATTAGGTTGGTGCAAAAATAATGTCGTTTTCTCACATGAAGTTGAACGTCAAAAAACGACATTATTTTTGCACCAACCTAATAAATTTGTAATATACTCAAATATGGCTATCCACTCAAAATAACATTTCGGTTCTAATATATATATAAACTTTTGCAAAGCTTTTGGTTCTCTTGATACATTAAATAAGGTCCAGATTTTTTTACTGGGATCTTATCCTATCATTTTTGGCGTTGATCCTAAAGGTCTTGGAGATTACGTGGTTTTCCTTAGACCATTTGTTTCTTCAGTTCTCACTACAATGGTTAAATTATATTGAGATCAGGAATTTTTGCTGGCTAGTCTTCCAACAATCGTACATGTTCATCCACCAGAAACGTTTTTGTAATGTGGCGTGTGGCAAGGAACATCGCCATATTGAAAAAAAAATCTCCTCCTTCGTAGTCTGGTAGAAGATTAGACAGTAGTAAAGTAATAGTTTTCGCTGTTTCGATTTCCATCAACTTTTAACAAGTTTCTTTTTTTTCTTTTTTTCTTTTTTTTTAAGCGTATCACCCCAAGCAAGGCTGGAGGCCACTATCACGCAAGGTGTTATAGAAGGGTTGGAGGAAGAGCAGATAGGAGTGGTAAAGGAGAGGATGTGGAGAAAGAGAAAGACAGTGGATCGATCAAGGCAAGGGGGTTACAGAAGATTTGGAGCGAGAGCAGATAGGAATGAAAGGTGAAAGGATGTGGAGAAGGGAAGTGGATAGATCAAGGCAACTGGAGATGTCGATTGACGTTACACTTAAATAGTTGGAGATTGTATTTGTCAGGGAAACAGGAATAGGGAAGGGAGTTCCACAGGCGAGATGTGCGAGACATGAAGCTATTGGAGTAGAAGAGACGTCTACATCTAACAGTTTCAACGATGAAGGGGTGGGAACGGGATGCCAGCCTCGTAGGACGTTTAAATTCAAGAGGCCTAGGGACAAGCGAAAGCAGCTCCTCGGAGCAATTACCGTGAAAGTATTTGTAAAAAAGACAGAGCGCTACCATCGCATTTGATACAACCCCACACCCTTGCGTATCCACCACCAAATTTTACCCTCTTTGTGGTCTGTCTTTCATTGTTTCTTTCTCCAACTGGTTTTCTACATATTCTCTTGCATTAGAATGTAACTCTATTTTGCATTCATTACTAAAAATTACTTTTTGCTACTTTCCGTCATGTTAAATGTTATTTTGACCACTTTGATCTTCTATTTCGATGGCTTTTGGTTAATAATGTCTATATTTTCTTTTTCTTTTCTTGCTTCTATACGCCCGTTCAAGTTGTTTTTTGTAATATTCTACATACCGTATCAACTGAAACCTCACCGTTAAGACCACATTCAGTCCTCACTTGTCTAACTTTTAATTTTGATTTTGTTACTGAAACTTAACAGTTATATATATATATATATATATATATATATATATATATATATATATATATATATATATATATATTCGAACAGCTTTTCTTAAAGATAACAGACAGCTTAACTTTATTATATTTCTTTAATCAGTTTTTCTTGTTGCCGGATAAGTTTCCGTACTTTGGTATTGAAGATGTGGAGATAGAGTCCACAGTTCATTTTCATCCCTGAATGAAAGAATGAAAATCTACGAGAAAATGTTGTGGTTATATATCCTATATATAGTTATTGTTTTCATGTTATTTTCAGGGTTACAATCTCCAGTAGAAGTGAATTTTTAAGCATCTAGAAGATTTGATTTTAATACAGTTTTATTAATGACTTCTAAGTTAAGAGATTTAAACTTATATAATAGATCACAGGCGTTTATTACTATCTGTGGGATTTATGTCTCTATGGATTATATATATTTTTATAGCTAGTGTTACTACTGTTATTTTCTGTAGCATGTAGTTTTGATGGGGTGGAGTTGCTACCCCCACACCGAGTCAGTTTTGAATTCCTGAGTGCTAGAGTCTAAATGGCAAAGTTTTGAACAAAAACTGTTTCCGATATCTTTTATTTAATTCACATGAGAAGAATTACGGTGTAAATTCCCAGCGGAGTATACAGTCACTGTCTCACCAAGTTAGGTGTTGTTGTGTTTTCACATAAAAAGCAGGTCTTCGATGTGTCGAATTACTAGCTCCATATCCAACCAGTTTTGAATTCAGAGTTTTCCCTTCTCCGAAACTGATTACCAATTCTCAGCTAGAGGGCCAAGTCTACCCTACTGTTGTTGTATAAATGTATAACGAAGAGATAGATTCGTTTAAAATGTATTTGTGCAAACAGGAGCACAAGGCAGGAGTTGATACAGCGGAAAGTGTCCATACAACAATCTCATTTTGTAACCCTCTACCTGGAGTGGCTCTCGAGATTTGTACTGAGTGAACATTTAGTAAAAAAAAACAGGGAATTTAATACTCATAGAAAAAAAAACAGTGGAATTAAATACTCACAGAACATAATGAAACCTAGCGAACAGAGGAAAACATCAAGTATACTTAAAAAATCGAGAGATAGGAAGTTGTGGAGAGCCATGTTCGACAACTTTCTAAAGAGACATGGCACATAAAAGCTCATTCTATGAAAGAAGAAAACGGAGATAATGCAATGTGTTTATTTTCTAAATACTGATATATTTGAAGTATTTAAATTGAAACATTGGCAGCTCTTACGATTTCAAGATGTTTGTAACGCGAAGAAACATGATCAACCCCCTCTTTCGAAAACAAGAACATATTTATTTTATTCAAGTTTATTAAAATTTACTTCGCTTAAAAAATTACTGGTGTCAATTCGGTACATTTTTCAGAAACACGGTGCGTCGGTACACGGAAAAAGGAAATGTAATACCTGAGTTTGAAATCATATATTTTAAAACGGTATGAATCTAACATTACCCGGCACGAATTTTAACTTACTAACATATAACATTCGCATTAACCATATAAACATGAGTCCCGTCATTGGAGCATTACATGCAACCGTAGCAATGGCGTTGATTTTGAATTCAGTTTTTCGTCGCCCAGGGAAGATATTCTGTTGTGTCCTGCTATTAACCTTCAGCTTTTTCTAATGTATTTGTGCAAAACCATACGCAAGGGCTCAGGCTCAGGCTTGACGTTGCTTAACTTTGACTACCGGATGCCAATCTCACTTCCCTTGTCCATAGTGACTAAAATACGTGTATATCCATTAAGCATATATCTTTGTTTTTAAATGAAATATATCAATAGGGAAGTCGTAAGAAAAATACGTATTTTTTTCGGGATTTTTAATTTTGTTTGAATTTTCTAACATTTTCAAAGGTCTATGTGAAATGGAGATGTGGAATTGGCCTAACAGTTAACGTTAAATAAAAATGGGATGGGTTTTTTTCACATAGAGTTTAGCGTTTCAATAAAAGAAGAAAAAAAGAGATGCCAATAGTGGTTTCTTTAAAATCTAACTTGATCTTCTCAAATATTTTTGAATATTTAAATTGCAATCTTTGTACTTTTGTGTACTAAATACAAATCATTTCATTCACTACCACGTCGTTATGTTTATTTTGGGCGGCATGCTTATTTTGGACGGCATGCTTATTTTGGGCGGCATGCTTATTTTTCAAATAATTTATATCCACAGCACGATTATTCTAGGCGTAAAGTTTACATGAACAGGTGCTTTATTTTGTAAGTTAAATTGCAGACAGCATTTGTAGTTGGTATAAAAGAAGTTTTACGAGTTAATGATCACTGTATCTCCAGGAACAGTGGAGTAATGGATAGCGGCTCGGATCGAGGAAACAGAGAGCCGAGTTCGAATTCCAGTCGAGTCCATTACATTCACTTACGTGCTAATACCCTTGGGAAAGGTATCAATCCTCTTCTTCTCCTCCCAGCTATGGGTAAATAGCAGGACAGATCGGGCAACTGGCCTACCGCAAAAAGAAATGGCAAACTACCTCGTCAGTCATGTATCGAAAGATACATGATCGCCTAAGCGTGTATCACGCATGACACATAACTGACTGATCTCCAGAAAACATGGTTAATTCCTCATTCTCAAATAAGAGCATGTTTATTTGACATAGGCTTATAAAATTTGCTTCTTCATTTTCCTGTGCGTGTCGTGTCCGCTCAGGACGTGGACGATCGTGGATCGCTATAACTTCGTATCCCTTGTGGCTCGTTATAACGTTTGTCTTTTCGCTATCCCTCTACTCCCTATTACACTATACATCCCACAGACAGATGGGCTTCCACTACCTCCTTACATCCCCTTTGCCTTCGGTGTCCTATGAGTGTCAAATTCTCCAAACCCTACTTCTTGATTATGCGTCCAAAATATTTCATCTGTCTCTTTCTGATTCTGAGTGTCCATTTTGTTTAGATTTTACTTAAGACTTTCTCGTTTGTCACATGTTCGGGCCTTGGAATGCTCAACATCCTTCTGTAGAACCTCGTTCCTACTGTCGCCAGTTTTCTGTTCATTTGTGAGGAAATGTTCGGCATATCCTGCCATATAGGGGGACTGATATTACATAACAGTTCAACACTCTTTTGTTTGTTTCTAAAGAAAATTTCCTGTTTTTTAGTATTTTGCTAATAATATTTGCTCTACATTTGAAGAAATATTGGGACCAGTTTTGTTCGTTGGTAGAAACTCGATGTGTTGCTACATCAAAAAAGAAACAGAGTTTAATCTCATTCGCGAACTTTTAAAGTGATCTAAGTGTTTTAATAAATTGAAGAGCTTCACTGAACTGGAGCTGGTCAAAAATTTCCCATAATATGGGTTTGCTGTTGTAATTTTAATTGATAATTGCTCAGGAACTGATTCATTTATTATTATTGTTATTATTAAAACAGAACAAAACTGATTTCGAAAGCTAAAAAAAATACTCTTACCACAAAAATGTATTTAACACTATGACTGTTTTCTCTGATTTAGTTAATATTTTTCTGCAAATAACTTCATTGATAAAAAGCTTTGTCCCACCTTCTGATTACCTTTTCTTTCTGGTTTAGCTTAAAGCGTCGAAACAAGCCGAAACTAAAGAAAAGAACAATTTTGTACACATAATTAATTCACACGATTTATATGATGGAATAGACGTTATGTATGCACAAAAATACCTATCGATTTTAATAACAGTAGCTCAGTGGTAATGGTAACATTAGCAGTTTCCCTACAAGGAAATAGATGGCATTCATTCACTGAGCAGTCAGTACTTTTTTCTGTTTAAATTTATAAAATCTTTCTCTCAAAACAGTTTTTCAGGAAAATAGGTTCCTCAGGTCCAATAGCTTTTATCGTGCTTTCTAGTACTGATGGAGAATTTCTTCCTAACATTTTCTTTGATTGATTGATTCGTTTTCTACGGCTTATCAAACCCTTTGCATATTATTTAAAGTCAGAAAATATTATTTTTTTTAAATTGTGTAGATAATAATGGCTTTAGTGATACAAGTCCTACTAATTAACCCATAACTAGGGAGGGAAGAGGTGGATTCATACCTTTCCCAAGGGTATTTGCGCGTAAGTGAATATAATGAACCCAATAGGAATTGGAACTCGGCTCTCCGATTAACAATTCCGAACCATTACCCATTACACCATCCGCACATTCAAGCTTAAAGTACACGATATTCCCAAGTGGTCATCCATCTAAGTACTGACCAGGCTCGACGTTGCTTACGGGAACCGGTGTTTCAACGTGATGCTACCTTAAGCCCCCTTTTTATTTTAAGTTGTGTGGAGCGTCAACATCTTGATTACGTCTTAATTTTCTCTTCGAGTAAGATGTACTATTTATTTTAGTTGTTGTTGTTGGTAGCTCTCTGAGTGGTTTATATTATTTGGTACAGTTCTTTGTGATTCTGTAGCGCCAGTCCACAATATTTAAAGAAGGATGATCTTTTTCAAGACTCGCACGAAAACATTTTTAACTGTTGATCTTAGAAAGCTGACAGTTTGTATATTTCTGAACGGATTTGGCGCCCCTGCATGACATAGGAATGAAACATTATTATTTAAAATGTATATCGATATCTCTATCATGTAAAAACGTATATTTACTAATGTTAGTCGGCCTGTCGGCTAGAGCTTCAGAATACGCCGACTGCACCTCTGCAGAGAGGTAAGACCCCACCCCCAATGACGATAAACTAAATCTGGCAGCAAGCCCTCTGATCTGTAGGTTTTGAGGAGCATGGAACCACCTCTTAATTGCTTGTGTTCCCAGTTCCATCCTGGCCCGGTGTGGTAGCACCTGTTAGGGTCCCAACTATGGGCAAATAGTTAACCTTCAAACTGGAGTCAAAACACTATGAAAGTGTAAAAATAAGTTTTAATATCAGCAATACATTTTTTTGAAAAAAATATATTACAAGTAATAAAAATCTTATCGGCATTAAATAACCCATTGAGGTTGATATGCCGCAAAACAAAACAAACCAACTAATGTTAACCAAAGACTAAAAGAGGATGAATCAAATTCCCTTCACTAATAACCTGATTATCTTGTTTAGTATTGTTCGTTACCAAATACATCAGTGTGATTTAAAAGTTCGTAGCATTGACTTTTTACACTATTTTAGAGAAATCTTGAATTGTCTTCTAAGTTTATTTATTCGTTATGGCTTGTAAAAACGGTCACACCGATTTACACAGCAGAGTAAATACTTGGTCAATCGGTCCCATAGGACTTTACCTTAGTTGTATGATTTTACATGTCAGCTCCTGCTGGGTTATTTGATGTCGAATTTTATTTGGGGTACCCAGTGAGGGTTGATTCACGACTCAAGTAGTAATAGTCAACCGTAACTATATATACACTATTTCATATTCAATGTGAAACAAAAAACTCATAAAATATTTAAAAATAGAACAATCTAACAAATCAAAATAATATATTTTTCTACCCATTAATTTTATCAAAAGTACAATCGAAAAGAATTTATCTAAA
>OZ038480.1:47902179-47924679 GCA_964036315.1 Acanthosepion esculentum
CCCTCTATTTCAATTAACAGTATATTACTCTATAAATAAACTGTAATAATATTTGTAGTTTGTTTTTTTTTATTCCTCGTGGTACAATATTGTTTGAATTTCTGAAAACTGAAAATATCGGTAAACCGAAACATAACTAGTGCCAATGATTTCGGATATGGGATTATGAATGTGTAGTATATTTAACATGTACACGTGTTTGAGTAGACATCCCTGATATTTTTAAAAGTTGAATTAATTTCTACCAGATTAGAGATAGAAAGATGAATAGAAAAAATAATATATATTCATTTTTTAAAGATATTTTTTTTTCTTCATCTGGTTTTCTTATCGTTTTCTTTAGCTTTCTTACTTTCTACTCTTGACCTTGTTGTGAGTAATTCCTACAACCTGCTTCCCCCTCTGTTTGGTAATGGACAGACTTCATATGCTTACAAATAAGCTAACTTAATTCTTTTCTTTTTCTTTCTTTTAGCAGTTGTATTAAGTTGAATAAAGCTTTCTTAAGTTTATTCGCCTTGAGTTATTCATTACAGACCTTCATACCGACTTTTCCCCTCATTCTCTCTCTTTCTCTCTCTTCCGAATTCTTTCCCCCCTAATATTATTATGTATGATTCCCGGACAGAAAGTGTAAATGATTCCATTTCAAAAGTATCCTAGTTAGAAAACTAACATTTATATATAAACAATACAGAATATCAAACAAGATTTTGCCGCGATGAAGGGTCACTTTTATTACATTTAGAATCTGCGTATAATTGAAATGTAAGGCTTCGTAAATTAATTTCAATTTTTTTTAAATAAAGAAGACTGTATCTATTAGTACAATTTTTTTTATTCTTATTAGTAAACACAGCACTCTGTAGCAACGAGTCACACGGCCTAGCGAAATGTTCTTGTAGTCATTCTACATCTGGTGCTATAACCGATGCTCTCGCGATTATTAACACAGCTTAACTTAGTCTAATAAGAGACCGTAATAATAAGGATCTCAGTGAGGATCAGAATCACTACGTTTAGGACTTGGTCTGAGAAAGGTTATAACAATAGCGCTACGGGTGACGTATTATGTCATATTCTGTTAATTAGTAATTAACCTAAGCCGTCAAAAAATGACGATATTTTCCAAGTTTTTTCCATTTTTTCTTTTTATATTTGTCAAACTTTTCCAGATTTTTTAAATGTCGAAATTTATTGTTTTTATAAATAGGTAGATATAGTGCTGGTTTACACGGGAGTCAAAATGGTATATTCGGATCTGGTTTATTACGAGTATCATAAAAGTAGACATAGACCTGGTTTGCACAAAAATAAAAAAGATGGACAAATGTCCAGTTTACACAGTAGTCAAAAAGTAAGCATTAGCACGAAAGTAAAAATAGGTAGATATAAATTTCAGTTGGACAAAATAAAAATGGTAGATTTGCGTCCGGTTTGTACTAGAATGAAAAAAGTAGACATAGGTCTGAATTTCACTAGAATAAAAAAGGTAGACAAAGGTTTGATTTGTACAAAGGATCACAAAAGTAGACATAGGTCTGGTTTGCAATAGAATCAAAAAAGTAGACATAGGTCTGGTTTGCACTTGAATCAAAAAAGTAGACACAGGTCCGAATTGCACTTGAATCAAAACAGTAAACATAGGTCCGAATTGCACTATAATAAAAAAAAAAGTAGACATATGTGAGGTTTGCACTTGAATAAAAAAAGTAGACATAGGTCGGAATTGCACTAGAATCAAAAAGGTAGACATAGGTCCGAATTGCAATATAATCTAAAAAGTAGTCATAGTTGTAATTTGCACTAGGATCAAAAAGGTAGACATAGGTCTGATTTGCAATAGAATCTAAAAGGAAGGTAGACATAAATCCGAATTGTACTAGAATCAAAAAAGTTAAACATAGGTCCGATTTGCACTTGAATCACAAAAGGCGACATAGGTCTGGTTTGCAATAGAATTAAAAAAGTAGACATAGGTCTGAATTGCACTAAAATCGAAAAGGTAGACATAGGTCCGATTTACACTAGAATCAAAAAAGTAGACATGGGTCCGAATTGCACTATAATAAAAAAGGTAGACATAGATATGGTTTGCACTAGAATTTAATAGGTAGACGTAAGGCCGAATTGCACTATAATAAAAAAAAGTAGACATATGTGTGGTTTGCACTTGAATCAAAAAGTAGACATAGGTCTGAATTGCACTAGAATCAAAAAGGTAGACATCGGTCCGAATTGCACTAGAATCTAAAAAGTAGTCAGAGTTGTGATTTGCACTAGAATCAAAAATGTAGACATAGGTCTGGTTTGCAATAGAATCTAACAGGTAGACATAAATCCGAATAGCACTAGAATCAAAAAAGTTAAAGATAGGTCCGATTTGCACTTGAATCACAAAAGTAGACATATGTCTGGTTTGCGCTAGAATAAAAAAAAGAAGATATAAGTTCGAATTGCACTAGAATCAAAAAGATAGACATAGGTCCGATTTGCACTAAAATCAAAAAAGTGCAGATAAGTCTGGTTTGCACTTGAATAAAAAAAGTAGACATAGGTCTGGCTTGCACTAGAATCAAAAAGGTTAGCATAGGTCTGGTTTGTAGTTGAATCAAACGTAGACATAGGTCCGTTTTGAACGAAAATCAAATAAGTTGACATAGGGTCAATTTACATAGGAGTGAAATAAATATAAGCACAGTAAACTGGTGGCCTTTTTTGGTTGGTGGTAAGTTAAGAAAAAAAATAAAAGTTAATTTGATATTTACCAAAGTTAGTATGATATAAGTATCAAAATCTACACTCTCAAAATGTTCTGCAAAATCAGCCTTCCGATCACAAAACCGCACCTGCACTTACTAAAGTCAGCTCCATCTAGCACAAGACTGCAAGTTTGGGGCGTTGAGTGAAGATCAAACTCGCTACAATAGTAATCGAGTGTAAGGCAATCTACAGTTAAATACTAAGTCTTGTTTGGCATATGGCCACAAATATGATAACCCCAGTGAGGATCGAACCCATTACAACAGTAACGACATGCTAAACTATCAATCATTATTATTCCACAGTGAAGAGCCTACAAATATTGACTTTTGATTTTTATAAAAAATAGCCTTCATTTTCAAATCATTGTTTAATAATCTACTTTAAAGGTTTCATTAACAGTAAACGTGTCCAGGAAGCCATCAAAAAATAAATTGTAAGCAAGATGTGCATATGTTGCCCACCCTGACGCAACGAACTCAGTTCCTCAACAGGAATGGCGAACGTCATTACTCTCAGTAAGAGAAATGTGCAAATGGCAGACTTGAAAGAAAGCTCACCGTAAGTTACAACACACCTTCGCAAAGAAACGTAATTGATATTTAATTACTCCCCTCGAAGACGTCTGCTTTGAAATGTCGGATGAAAGTTGATTACGAGAAACGATTCGACACGGGACACATTTATTTTCGCTTTTGGCCTCCACAGCCGGCACATAGTCCCTGCAGTTTCTATAAATTATCTGTAAACGATAATCTCGTTCTTTTGGTAGCTGAGACCTAAAACAAATTAGGCGCCTCAGTACGCACATATTCTACGAATAGGAGACTGGCAGAAAAGATTTTTAGTGACAAAAGCCTTTGTTTTCCCCAATGTAAATATAGAAGTTCCATTTCACGTTTTTATTGGCATTTGCTTAGATTCGTCTAAAGGTCAAAAGGTTATCAAAGACGTAATCGCGCGCTATTTTTTAAATGCAGTAAAATAGAAAAAATTTCTAGAAACAAGGAAAAGAGTACTAAAATGCTACATGATATCTGTTCTCTTGTATAGCAGTGGGTACTGGATAATTACTTAATTAAGATGAGAATTGAAGCAACAGAAATGTGGTTCTACAGAAGGATACTGAGGATAACATCGACCGAACATGTGATCAATGACAAAGTTTTAGAGAAAATGGAAATATAAACGAAACTTATACTTAACATCTGGGAGAGGTAGTTGAAATTTCTGGGGCTTATAATGAAGAAAGGGTCTTGGAAAATCTGATACTCGCGGGACAGATATAGTGCAAGAGGGACAGAGGAAAACAACGCATAGCATATTTAGTGAGCTTGACTAAATGGATGGCGGAACAGGGCTTTGGAGGAATAACAGAAAGACAAAGTTCATTAGGAGATACGAAGAACAGAAAGTTGTAGAGAGCTATGACCACGTACATCCCGAGGGGGACACGGTACATACAAATGAAGTCTTTCCGGCTTTATCTTCACCAAACTCGATTTGGTTTGTCACAAAACCATGATGTTTGAAGGAAATATTTCACATTGTTTATGGCGTAAACATTATAATTTTTTATTTTCGATATGACTGAGTGGTTAAAACGTTAACTTCTTTGATTTCTTGATAATATCGACCTGGAGAGACGACCCCAGTGTGTGAACCGTTGGGAGGTGCTTGAAAAGCACTCCACGGTTTGTACTTGTGACTGAAATTGGGTAGACGTATCTATTCGCAAGTGGTCGCAAATCATCGCAATTTGAGCGTAATTTTAGGCTTTGAGCGAACTGGCTTTGTTCAACTCCTGGTCATAATACTTATCGACAAAAATATACATCAATTCAGCACAAGGTCGGAAAAAATTGAGCGAGGAAAAGGGTTTGTCATGCAAAGTCTAACCCTACAAATGAAAAAATACCCTCTCATTACTGATTATGCCAGATGGGTGCAAGATGATTCATCACCGCTGACTCAACACCGCTAACTCAACGACATGAGATTTTTTCGCCTACTTTTTAAAAACAAATAAAAGTAATTTATTAAGGATCATTTTAAAAACATGACTTAACAACATGCAAACTATGAATTGACCTTCGTGTGCAAATTTTTCTTTTCCTCTTTGACTTAGTACAGTGTAACCCGGCTATAAGAAACCCGGATATAAGAGAGATTTTATCTTGTCCCAAATTAGAGCCATACCTACCTAAACAAAATAGACCAAACCCGGATATAAGAGAAACTCGAATATAAGAGACTTCTTCTCCGGTCCCGGCAACTCTCTTATATCCGGGTTACACTGTATTTCCATTTTCGGTATGATGAAAACTTTGAAAATTAAACACTATTCAAACAAATAGGCTGTTGTGACTAATAAATCACTAAGACAGACAGCGAAACTTCCAAATTATCTACGACTCAAAGTCGATCTAAAATGTGCACACTATGACAGATAACACCGGTCGGCTGGTGCTGAGTCGGCGGTGATGAAATGTCCACTCCCGTGCCAGATTATGCGCTTTCTTCCAGAAACTCTAATGTCCGCACATTGTAGCTGCAGTAGAGACCACAGGTTGCCTTTGCGTGTGTTGAAGAAACGCAAATATACGTGAGCAGGTGTCTGCGACTAGCTATGCCAATAGACGAACATACGCACAAATGAGTACCAGTCAAACATTACATTATTTTCCTTTTGAATATTTAATAAACTTCGCGGATTTTGGCACAAGGCCTTGACATGTTATGGAGATTATATTAAATTTGCATTGTTTAACTTTGAAAAGCAGTGTGACCTGCTACTGCTACTGCTACTGCTGCTGCTAGGGAAGCAGATACGTGTACATTTTTCCATCATGGAGATTAGTCGTTGGTCGAGAATACATTACTATCCAAGAATACCAATTTCCAAAATAATTAAGCCATCTCCATTTGAAAGATTGGCGCAACACAATCTTTCTATCTATGGTTTTGCATTCATTTAGCTGTAATGTAATTGTAATTTTATTGACACTAACAATCTACTGGGTCGTATATCGAGTTATTAGATGAACATTTCAGATCTACTTCCCCAAATCAGATCCAATGACCGGACGTCAGAATTCTGGGAGGGAAGTCTTCTTCTTCAGACAAAGTGCGCCACAAAGATTTGCTGGAACTGCCCAGCAGCCTTGATATATTTGGGAAAGATATAAAATAATCAAGAACCTATACTGGTAGCAAACGGCCTGCATGCGGATAGAAAATGAGTTCAGCAGATATACAACAATAGAAAGACAAGGATGTATCTTCTCACCGGATTTATTCAACTTATACAGCGAGGTAATTCATTTAAGTAAAGGCTCTGTTTTTAATTAAACACTATTAATTACATTTACCGGCATGAATGTTCGAGAAATCTCGTAGAAAATATGCGTTCTCCGACAGGAATCAAACCTGTATTCAGAAACCGTAATTTTTCCTGACGTGCTATACCATTCAGCTACAGAGAAGCGACTGTTTATAAACACACAGTCTTCGACCATTTTTCTCGATCGATCATTTCTGCACACCGAACATATCTTAATGTAAACAATGACAACATATTATGAAATGGATTGAGTCCGACAATTATTTAATATATTTTCTGTTTATACGTTATTTTTATAGTTACAATTTATTTAAGTAAATGCTCTGTTATTTTTTTAATTAAACAGTATTAATTACATTTACTGGCCTGGACATTCGAGAAATTTCGTAGAAAACACGTGTTATCCGAAGAAAATTCAGGCCGGTAAACGTAAGTAATACTGTTTAATTAAAAACAGAGCATTTACTCAAATAAATTGTATCTATAAAAATAACGTAGAAATAGAATACATATATATGTGTGTGTGTGTGCGCGCGCGTGTGTGTGTGTGTGTGCGTGTGTGTGCGTGTGTGTGTGTGTATGTGTGTATGTGTGTGCGGTAATACTTCGGTTAGCCTTCTAGATATATTTCTAAGAAATTGCAGATCTATGCTAATCAGCTCTATTACTCTAACAAAGCCAAATAACTCACGTGTAAAGAAATGGTCTGAATCTATGGATAGAGAGCCGCCTGTAAGCGATTGGGTGGAATGTGGGAGTATCCAGAAGTTTGAAGATAGTTTTCTTTTATGTGTTAAAATTATTCTTTCTCAGTGAAAAAAATTACGAAAATAATAATTTAAAGGTATATGATGTTCTTTGGTAACAAAGAAAACGATATTGAGCCGTTACGTGACATCTGTCCTTCTTTACGGCAACGAATGCTGGACGATTTCATCAAGGAGGAAGAAGAGACTTGAGGCAACGGAGATGTGGTTCTACAGACTGATGCTGAGGATTTCATGGACCGAGCGTGTGAGCAACGATGTGGAGGATGCAGACAAGGAGGAGGCTCATGCTAAACATAAGAAAGAGGCAGTTGTAGTTTATGGGACACATAATGAAGAAGGAGGGCCTTAAGAGTCTGATACTCACGGGTCAAATAATGGGAAAGAGAGACAAGGGAAAACAACGCGTGACATACCTGGCAGGCTTAAGCAAGTGGATGACAGAACGTAGTCTCGGGGAGGAAGCAGAGGGAAGGAACTTGTTGAGAGCTTCAAGGGATAGAGGGAGGTGGAGAGCTATGATCGCCTACGTCCTGAAAGGACATGGCACATAAAAAAAAAGAATATGATGTTGTTCATCCTCAACAAAATATAATTGGCTAATGATACGTATCTCACCTGGATTCTGGAGCTGGATAAATATCAATAGGTGTCGATGGATATCGTTATATGATAATTAGGATATGTATAAATTAGATGTCTAAATGATTGTTCGCTCCGAGTGCTTTCAGCTAATCTATTAGCCGTTTTCAAGGAGTTTCTTGTGCCATTGCAGTCGGTGTGTAGATTTTAGAGACATAGACAATCCTTTTTTCTGAAACATCGATATACTTTTTAATTACGCTAGACATATCGCCATACTTTTATCAAGACAACTAACATTACCCTTCTCGATCCATAGTCATATAAGGACCCATTTAAACTAATATGAAACCATTCCAACTTCGATACACAACATCACACTTCATCATAAGAAAACAGCCATTAACAACATCCGCCATGAACAGTCATAATGTACTAACCGTGTTTGCGGACAAAATATATGTTTGCATATCTTAAAAATATATATAATAGATATAAAATGATATACCATGTTAGCTTGGTAAGGTTGTTATATCTTTTTTAAGTTAATATTTACAAATATTGCTGTATGGAGTAATTATTTATCACTTTCTAAGACTACTGGAATTGGTCGATTTCGGGTACACTTTATTCCGCAGTTGATTTATACAAGACCAAATTACATACGTCTAGCATGAAACAGCCTGTCGCCTCTGAGTGTTGACGTCAATGTTCACTTTTATATTTATATTTACATACGCTCTATCTATGAAATTGAGCACTTTATCCCATAAATATAGCACACCCTAAAACTATATTTCTGCATATATATATATATATATATATATATATATATATATATATATATATGGGAGAGAGAGATTTAGCAATGGTTGGCAGTAGAGATCAGCATTGACTGATTGATTAGTGTCTCACTGTTGATAAAAGGGATTTCCTTGAAATTCCCACCATACAGTCAACTTTCTCCTCACGGTTGCTGAGCAAGTCTGTTTCCTCAACTTCTCCACTGACGACGGCGCTTAACATCACGGTAAGCGATTCACTTTTTATCACCAATAAAAAGCCTTTCCAAAAAGAGCACTTGAGGTTGTCGTGTAAGCAATGACATGCAACAATTGACACCTTGTCGGCGACTCTCTGGGGACATGTCGTGTGGGTTTGATTTTCCAATGGGATAAACCTTCCCAAAACATTTCAAGCTGTACGCAATTGTTAGGAGTTGGGAATTAATATAAACATTGCTGGCAGAATAAACATTGCTCATTCAAATGCATTGATAATGATCTTAATACATGAAATCATTAAAAAAATCAAATAGAAAGGAATTGGTAGTGATCAGAAATTAATGCAAAACTTATCGGGAGAATGGAACTATTATACAAACAATGTATGGTCGATGGTTTAATTATAGATATATACTGATAATCAGGAAGAAAAGGATTATCATTTGTCAGGAATTAATATAAATATTGCTGACAAAATATGGTTATTATATGTATAATGCATGGCTAATTATTTTACCATTGAAATGCATTAGAAACAAAGAAGAAAAAGATTGTAATATTTTTTTTAATATTTACTTAATATTCGTAATTTGGGGTTGGCACAAGGATATAACTATGTGAGGATCGAAATATCTAAGCATTTGTAGGAATCTCAGATTAATTGGCGAAAAATTGCTCTACAACAAGGAGAGAAAATGTATAATTGGTTTTTATGTTGTTCCTCTTGTAGTGATGTAAAAGACAACTATCTCCTCTTTTAACAAAACGATATGATGCCTTAAGAGACCCTTAAGGGTCATGTATCAGCCCTTTTGTGAGGATAGTCACTCGTTGCTGAGCTCAAGACGAAGGAAGATGCGCTAACCGGTTGCGGTTCGGCTGATTACAGCGGACAGCAAAAATTCCGAGGTGTTATAAATTGGAACGCAAAAAACATCCCCAGACTGTACCATGTCCCTCTGTGGAATAGCCACACACACACACACACACACGCACACACACACACACATATATAT
This sequence comes from Acanthosepion esculentum, assembly GCA_964036315.1. Taxonomy (NCBI): domain Eukaryota; kingdom Metazoa; phylum Mollusca; class Cephalopoda; order Sepiida; family Sepiidae; genus Acanthosepion; species Acanthosepion esculentum. The sequence continues at coordinate 47,911,655 of OZ038480.1, forward strand.
ATATATATATATATATATATATATATAACATAAATATGTATAAAAATTATAACATAAATATGTTATAAAATCACTACAAAAATAGCCATTTTGTTTCACCACATCCGCTGTCTTATCAAGTGATGATGTTGAATGTAGAATAAAGGGTTTTAAAAATTTCAAATTAATTAACGATCCTTCGTAAGGGGAAACGCTGTTACATAAGCTTTTAATAGCTATTATTAGTATACCTTACTTCGTTGTCAAGTTTTTTGAATTCGTGTATACTTGTATTTTGATTGGTCATTCCTACTTATGTAACAACGTTTCCCCTTAAGAAGGATCGTTAATTAATTTGAAACTTTTAAAACCCTTTATTCTACATTAAACATCATCACTTGATAAGACACCGTTGGTGTTGAAACAAAATGGCTATTTCTGTAGTGATTTTATAACATATTTATGTTATAATTTTTAAATAAACAATTATATATGCTCTACTCTGTATTGAGCATTCTTTTAAGAATAGTAATTGTTGGTTATTGGAATTTATTCCGTATTCACCAATCCTAGACTTGTATATATATATATATATATATATATATATATATATATATATATATATATATATATATATGATCGACTTTCCCGTCGAATTCGACGTATGAGGGTCAGGCAGATCAGTTCCTAGAAACTGAGAGCCCGACACCGACACATGAGATTTGATTATAGTGGTGAAGGCTTTGTGCTGGGCCATCCACACTTTTTGGAGGGACGAATACAGGGACATGGTGCAGCGAATGCCACAAGGTCCCCAAACGACCCTCCGCAAGTTTTGAATATATATATATATATATATATATATATATATATATATATATATATATATATATATATATATATGTACAGACAAACGAATATGTGTGCGTGTGTGAGTTTTGTGTATCTCAGTGCTGTATGTAAAATGATTTCATGTATAGCTCAATTATGGAATTCATTTCTTTGGGTTATTCTTGTTCTTTCTTCCGTTGTGTTAAGTTGTTAGTGTATTCCGTGATGTGGCCAACTTATTCAGATACAACTGTTTTCTCAGAGCAATGATTAAAAAATGGCTTCAAGCGAATGAATTCTCAACAACCCCTCATCAAATCTGATAGACTCACGCTGCAGAATCACAATCAATTAATTTTACGAAATAACAAAGATCACGTCACTTGAAGACTTCCAGCAACAGCAACAACTAAAATGGATATTACATGTAAATAGAAGGCATGATAACAACATAATCAAGATGTTTACTTTCCACACTGCCCGAGACAAAAGTTTAAGAAAGAAAGAAAAATGGATATCACCGGTTCGTACTCCTCCCCGGTCTTTTGAGTAGAAGTAAAGGTTTATCCCTTGTTTCCTGTTTAGGACTGGGTTTCCGGTTCCTTCTAAAGTCAACTTCCACACTAAACTTTTGACGTATTAGGCTGAACTCTGAAATGTTATTCACTAATTATATCTTGACTTAGTCAAGTGTAGAGTTAGCATTTCCTGCATAGCCCCCTAGAAAGTCACTTGTTGCCCTTTCTTACACTAATACAGCACCACATAGTATTCCATCTACCTTGAGTGGCTCTTGGGTCTTGTATTTGGTGAACACTAGTAAAGAAGAAAAAAGGTGAACTCTATTAATGGCAGAAAGACCGATAACAGTGAGGTTAAGGAACCTATTTGCCTGAAAAACTGTTTTAAGAGAAAGATTTTTATAAATGTCAACCAACATCGACATTAACTTTTCGGTCATAGAATGCCCAATATTTCCTGTATGGAAACGGTTATTCTCACCATTACCTCGTGGACTCTTGAGAGTGGAGAAGACCAAGATAATTCCTTTCTCTTTCTAAATACCGCCTATTGCTCTCATGACGCGTAGTAGTAGTCTTTATAGGAATTTTAGTATCTGTAGTCGCTGTTGTGTAGCTGTTTCTGTTGTAATATTGAAATAGTCCCGGTTTAGGTTACATGAAGTACGAATAACTACATTTCCCATTATGTTACTTGTCGTTATCTTAAAAATATGACCATATTTAAACACTTATGAAAGTGTTAAATATCAGTTGATGAATGGACGCAGACCCGTCACCTGTTTCTAATATTCTTTAGCATTCAACTGTTACTATAATCATGCCAGTTGTCTATGAGTAATTAAGATTTATTCCAAAAGTGGCCAAACATGAACTTGCAGACCTGGACCTTAAAAAGAGATGGAAAATGAATCATTCAAATGCTTTTATTCTGTTACGCATAATTTTAATTCTATATTTTGTCAAATATTTTCGGTTGCTCGTCCTATTAGGCAACTGAATCCGATTTCTAACCCTCATTTTCTATCAGTGTTTGTCTATACGATGTTAACTCCACGCTGTATTATTGACTATGAAATAGCTATTTTAAGATTCTTATATGTGTTATTGTTTATATTTTAATGTTAGTTTTAACTACTTTTATTCTTTTTGTTGCTTTCTTTATCTATTTTTTTTATCATTTTATCATCTATCTTTTTTATATTTAGCTTATCTGTTTTTCGGCCGTTAAACGGCACTGCGGGACTTCAGAACGAAGAAATAATTTTAGACGAGACTCAATCTTGTATTCTGTATCCAATGAGCTCGTATTTGATGGCCGACACCTCAACCATTTAGGCTACCAAAGTTGAGGGAATAATGCAGTGTTGACTTGTTGAATTCATCATTTTGATCTTGAACAAATAGCAAAAAATTCAAACAGTTACTACATTGCAATACTTTCGGGCACCTCGAGGTGGTGTAATGGTTAGCAAGCTTGTCTCGTTAGAACAATTAAGACTGAATTGTGAGTTCGGTACTCACAGGTTGCCCCCTACTTTCAACCTTGTGCCACGTCTAAGCTACGCTTGGAAAATCACTACTACATTGCAAAACCTTACAAGAAGACAAGAGAACATTTATTTGTAAATGTAGCGTTAGTTAGAGGTTAATAAATGTTATATTATTATCTAGTAGTTATCTATTTTGTAATAAAAATTACCGTATATATTCGGTTAGTTATCCGGTTAAATTTTAAGACAAAAAGTGAACCCATACATGGATAAAAGCACTTAAAACGATTGTACGTTAAAACTTAAAGAAGCTTAAAAAATCTTAGTTTCATGAACTAAAAAATCCATAACTACAAGGCTATTGTCCTCGTCTTTGTTGCCATATTTATCACTAAGTTTCGGCCGTTGTATGCTCCGGCCTTCTTCAGGTGGTTGGAATGTTGAACTGAACCCTTTATTTTGCTCGCTGGGATAGACTGTTCTAGTTCCACGTGCCATGTCTAATGGATGTCAGTTATCAGTTATCTCCTGTTAATTCACCTCTCCAAGTTCTCCACTGCCTTAACCAGGTATTGAATTCAGTTCAACGTTCCAACCACCTGAAGAAAATCGGAGCGTACAACGGCCGAAACGTTGTGATAAATATGGCAACAAAGATGAGGATAATAATAATAATGTAAATAATGTACATAATACCTCAGCTCAGTAATATAGACATATTTCCAGGCATTAGACATTCCACATGAAGAGCTTTGTCGTATTCTTGTGTACCAAATAGAAGTGCTGACAAGATGTCTTTCAATTTCCCACCGGTACGGTGCTTCTTGCATACGGTAATATTTTTTTAATCATCTCACCCCAAGTAACGCAACAATGCCTCCAGAACGCAGGCGGATACAGAGAGTGAAAGTGGATGAGAATGAGAAGATTAAACATGAGGAGGATTGGGGAAACAACAAAAAGAGAACTGGGTTCGAGGAGAAATAAATGATGATTGAAGTTGATTTAAAATTTTGAAGATTGTAGTTATCAGGGAAGCAATAAATCGAAAGGAAGTTCAGGTTGGAAGTGCGAGCAAAACTGTTAGAGGTCGCACCTAACTAGTTCAACAGTAATACGGGGAGACCTAGCACGCTAAAATTCATGTAGTTGGGGCACCAGACCAGATATGACAACAGTATTCAATATACGGACGAATGGTAGATTTATATATAAAATGAATTCTGACGAGAAAAATTTTCTGGCATGACACAGTGAACCAAACTTCCTTGCAGCAGACGTAGCAATTGATTCGATATAGTCGCCCCACTTTATATCAGTGGAAAATGTGAGGCCAAGAAAGTGTAGAGTGTTGCTCTCCTAGAGTTCAGCATCAGACGTCATGATGGGAGGTAGAAAAGGTTCTCTGTTTTTGATTAAATGAAAACAGTTTTGTTTTGGAGGTGTTGGAATTTACAAGCCATATCTTGCTCCAGTTAACCACTGACTGTAGGTCCTTTTCAAGAGTAGTTGCCAGGTTTACTTTGTCGAATCTGTCATATTTGCTACTAAGACAGGAGTAAATTGTCGCGTCACCTGCATAAATACCTACTTGAGAACTGGTGAGACCAGGGAGATTATTTATGAACATCAGCGCAAGTCCAAAGCTAGAGCCCTGGGAAACGCCGTGATCTAGAAGAGTGCAGGTTCAACACGACCTATTTTTAAAATAATTTTCTATTCCTTTTCGATCATTTTCTTCTACGTTTATTAAGGCAATGTGAGGGTATTTTTTCATTTTTTATTTACTTAAAATGTTTATTTTTAGTGGAAACACATATTTCAGTAGATGTTTTGTTTTACTTATGATACTATGGGCGAAAAATTATTAAAACTTAAAGAAAAATCTGCCCTCCGGCAGGGTTCGAACCTTCATCGCAATTTGTAGGATGATACACTCTTTTAAGCCCGACGTGTTTTAAACCGCTCGGCCACGGTGAACCTCACAGACAGACGCGGTTCTATTTGCCTTAAAGCACATTTTCTGTATTGTGTTTTCTCGAATGCGCAGGCCGGTGAACAAAATAAACACTGTTTAAAAAACAGAGCGTTCTACTCAAACATGGACAACCCACTAAAAATAACTTTGAAGTAATATATATATATATATATGTGTGTGTGTGTGTGTGTGTGTGTGTGTTTGTGTATTTTTTAATCATTTCACCCCAAGCAAGGTGATAATACGACTAAGATGCCAGGGGTCACTGAGAGTGAAAGAGAATGAGAAGCCTTTAGTTAGGAGAAAGGATAAAAGAAGAACAGAATTTAGGAAGACAAGATGGTAATTGGTGTTGCGTTTAAATTTTTGAAGTTTATAGGTGATAGGGAAGCAACGAACCGGAAGAGAATTCCACAGGCGAGAAGTTCAAGAAAAGAAACTATTAGAATAGAATTTACGGTTACATCAAGAATATTTCAACTGTAAAGCGATGAGATCTAGTTGCCGACCTAGTACTGCGCTTAAATTCACGCAGTCGAGGTAGCGAGGAGGAGAGCTCTTTTAAACAGTTGCCATGGAGATATTTATAGAAAAGACACAGAGAAGCCATGTCATGGTGGAAGAAAGATTTTAAAAGCATTGGAGAGATTGTTGCGTTCCATGTTACCTCCAACGCTACATCATAAACTGCATCAACGGTGCAAAATTTTTCTTTCTTTTTTATCTCGTTTTATTATATGAGGGGTACTAGTGGTAGTATCGTTTCCAGAAGGAAGCGATAGCGAGAGGCTATGATTTCATCACCACATTCAGTCTTGTATTCTCTAATGGAATTTGGATTCGGGAGGCATGTTATACCATAAAATTCCCGCCGCCTTCTCAAAGACAATTCATCACTGTCAGAATGCCACATCCACGGGCGCTTCAGACTAGTAGCTTGACATGTTGGGCCAGCCTACATTTTCTGTAACCAGTTCCCCAAGCAGGTTTGTATACCATATCATACATGCTGTGAAAGTATTCATAGATCTATACCGTCTTGTGTATGACGATAAACTACATCCGGCAGCAAGGCCTTTGATCGGAAGGTTTTGAGGATCGTGAAATTACCTCTTAACTATCATTGTTGCCAGATCCACGCTGACCAGGGGAGGTTGCACCTGTTATGGTCTCAGCTATGGGCAAATAGTTAGCCCACAAACTGGGGAGAAAACACGATGAAAATATAAACATTTTTATAGCAAAAACACAAGTAATACTCTTTTGTAAAAGAAATTACTAACGCTACCAAGAAAATTAAATTGCAGCATTAATAAGGTGTTGATATGCCGCTAAACAATCAAACACATAGATCTATACAAAATAATTAAAATCGCTTTGATATTTTCCTACAACACTATTCTTATATTGGTTACACTGATACTTGATGGTCCATCTGCTGTTATTATTTATAACAGAGACCTTGCTTCACTATGGAAATCCTAAATAAGTGTTTGATAGATTTTATTATAATATTTGAAGATAGTGTAAAACTTTAGTGATTAATTACCTGAAATGTAATTGATGTACGAGAAAGTGTTTGATTCAAGCAAGAACTGTTCCGAAAAGCATCTTATATTTTCTCATTTTGATTGAATTTTAGCAAGTTAACACACAGAAGCGTCGACAGCGACATCTGAACTGTATAAACATGATGCTGTTAATTTCTCACTTAATAGACGTTTACAAAGATTCTGTTCAGAATTAACTCCTATCACCTTCTCTCGTTATGTATTATAACTATTTACCAACTGTATTTCAACAAGAATACTTTCATTTCTGCCTAACTCTTCGAAACAAAATGTTATCAGGCAATGATATGTTCAGGCTTGAATTTTCATCTTGCTTTTTAAAATACAGTTTTTGTTGTTGTTACTGGGTTTTTTTAACCAGATGTTATTAACCAAAGATTTTTTCAGACGTCTATCCACATCTTAGTTGTTTTTAGTACAAAGATTTTTCTACTGTTGCCATTATATTTCAATGATTACTACGAAGTTTCATTGTAACATTTGTTTTTTCTCTTTCCACATTCCAAAAATAGAAGTCTTTAAAATCAAGACTCCAAAATCCTATGAGCCAAAGTTATGCAGATTGGAGAGTTGATTTTATTCCCTTTAAAACGTAAACTAGTCTAGTTGACTATCATTTGTGAGTAGTGAGATTAATCGTCATTGCGTGCCTTATATATGCGGCCTTGTGCCAAGCTAAGCTAATATACCTGGGTGTAAGTTAATGTTGGGCGAGGCTAATCTGCTTGACAATTACTAGTGATTAGTAAGTTTGAACCTCAATGGGCGCCTCATATAAGATTCGACATTAAATAACCGATCAAGGATTGAAACTCCGCAAAATCAACTCTTTTTTCGACATAATCTCCTTCTTTATCAATACACTTAATCCTGAGATTGCGTACTTATTGAACCACTGTCGTAGTTTCAAATTTTTTAATGTACAAAAAATAAAACATTGAATTCTAAACAAAATCAATCACAATGTCTGGTTTGTTAATTGAATATTGATTATTTCGTGCTACTTTAATGTTTATACTAAAATGTTTGTCGATCTGTAGTAAAACCTGTAGCTTCAAAGGCATCTCACCATGGGTTAGTGGTTAGCACGTAAATGTTATAGACCTTCAATACAATGTAACGCTTTAAACATTCAATGAATGCCTGTACATGTGGCCTTGTGCCAGACAAGTTAAACTTAATGTCCCGTCAAATATCGTGACATGTAACCCACCAAAGTCATAGGAGCACCACATATACTGCAGCCATAACGGCAATGGTGTTTCGAAAGTGAGATAGTCTGACGGAACCCATCCCTTTTGAGGGTGGTTTTCCTTTTAAATAGACTGATTTTCATGAAAGACCAGCAAGACCTGCTATTTAATTCATCGTTTGGGATTGGGGAGGGAAAGACAGATTCACTGCATACCCAAAGGTACGAAAGGGAAGTTAAAAACCATGACCAGAATTGGAACTTAGCTCGCCAATGTCTCTTTCCGATTTAATAACCGTTGCGCTACCCTAATCTTAAGAGATACCTTTAACCAGGGCTTGAGAATAGAATATACTTTTGTCAGATATTGTGCAGTTAACAAGAACATTTTATGGTTTACAAGAACATTTTGACTTCAAAAGTGATTATTTCTTATGTGGTCATTCCAAACATTTTATGATACTCTATAAAAGATGAAAGTAACTCCGAAAAACATATTTGTAAGCAATCAAGTGTGTTGGATAATTTTCTTTGGAATTTGATGTTAATCTTGTTTTTTTTTGTTTCGTTTTTCTTTTTTCGTTTATTTTTTGCATCAGAATATTTTTCTCTGAATATTATACATACAGATACACCGGGTCCCACATACTTCCGGCCTTGGGCCACACCTAAGCTACGTTTAGAAAACGACCTTAATTTTCGGAGGATAATGTAAATAAGACATCGAAATATGTTTAATAAATACGACTGTTGATTATTAATTGCTTACAAATATGTTAATTAGTGTTACCATTATCCTTTACACTTCACAGCTGTCCGATTTCTATGACTCCCAAGTGTATCAATCTTTTTATTAGCCAGTGATCGAATCAGATCAAGTATTTCTTCCATATTTCTCTAAGCCACGAGGCGGGCCCCAAAAGTGATGCTCGAAAGGTTAATCTGTGTATCTTCCATCGCCCTAAGTAGTCAGCGACAATGTTTTAATTATTAAAGATAGCTAAATTTCTATAAGTATCTACGAAAGATATTTTCCGGAATGTAAGAAAAGCATTAACGCACAAGAAAGGCTAAAAAACAAAAGAAAGTGTGTTAAACTGCTATGTGATATATATCTTCCTGTATGACATTGAATGCTGGACAATTTCTTTATTGATGAAGAAAAGATTTGAGGCGAGAGAGATGTGGTTCTAAAGACGAATGCTAAAAATACCTTAGACAGAACAACAAATAAAGTTCTCAAGAAAATGTAATAAAAATACATACTATTACTTAAATCAGAAAGCAGCAGTTGAAATTTTTGAAACAATTTATGAGGAAAGACGACTTAGAAAATGTAATACTCACATGATGTATTGAAAGAAAGAGGAGTAGAGAGAAACAGAAAACAACTTGATGAGTTTGTATGAAGGAATAGCAGAGGAGGTATAATGAGGGAGGGTAAAGATTGATTAGTTTTCTACGGTTTATCAACCCTTTGTATGTTATTTAAAGCCAGAAAATATTTTTATACTGTAAGAATTTTGGGGAAAATAATGATGATTTAATGATAAACGTCTTACTAATTAGCCCATAGCTGGGGGAGAAGATGTGGTTTCGTACCTTTTCCAAGGGCATTTGCGCGTAAGTGTATATAACATAACCAATAGGAATTGGAACTCGTCTCTCCTAATAACAACTCTAAGCCATTATACGATTAAACCACTCGAACATCCAGTCATACAGCACCTGATATTCCCAAACGGTCACCCATCTAGGTACTGCTCAGGCTCGACGTATTCTAACTTAGGTGATCGTACTTAAACCCGTGTTTCAACATAATGTTGCCTTAAAAAGTCAAATGTTGCTTAAAGTTAAAAGAGACAGAATGAGGCGAAGCGCCATAATCGCCAACCCCCTAAAGAGGCACAATTCGTAAATGATGAGAATTTCAGCTATAATTCTTTCATCTAAGTTATGGGCTCCAAAAGGAAGTATCAAAAGTTAGTTAAAAATGTAAGTAAAATTTAAAGATGTTTCTAAGATTTCTCTAACACTGTGTGATAAAAGAATTGCTATTTGCAGTCACGACCGCACGTTTCGTGTAAAAGGAAACCAAATCGAAAACAAAGAAATCAGATGATCACATCTTTTTTATTGTCGTAAATTTATCATTTTTTTATCTCAACGAAACGGTTTCTCTTCTTCGAAATGATTATGCCACCGAAAGATAAACTCATATTCCTTTTCAGTGTTTAATTTCCCTAAATCGGACAGCGAATAATTTTTAAGGGAAAGTTTGTTCCCCAGTTATTCTAATCGCAAACAGCTAATATATTTGGCGTCGTTTTATCTATTAAAAAATAGAAAGAAAGAAAAAAAAAAAACTATTTAAAAGAACGTGCAGCCTAAAAATAGTAAAAATCCAATTTGAAAATTATTTGCAAGCGTTTCATTAAATCCAAACTTTATGCGACTTTAACAAAATCAAACTAAAAAGCGAAACATCCCACACAATATCAAACTTCTTCCTCGGAATTATTTATGCCTGGGATCCTATAGAGCAGAATAGATTTCCTTTTGACTTGATACTTCATTAATACAAACATGGACATTAACAGCAGAATTACAGCGAAGAATCCAAACATTAGAAATGAGATTTTATTTTAATCATTTGACCCCAAGCAAGACAGTAAAGCCATTAAGACAAAAGGGGTTACTGAGCGTGAAAGAATAAGAAACAAAGGGAAACATTATTAAGGAGAGAGAACAATAAGAGAAGAGGAATCAAGAAGATAGTATATAACGATTGACATTGCATTTAAATTTTTGAAGATCAAAGTTGCCTGGAAATCATGGAGCAGGAAGTGAGTTCCACAAGCGAGAAGTGCGAGATAAGAAGCATAGAACGTACAGTTGCATTTAGCCAATTTAAAAATTCCCAATCTAGTAATGCGCTTAAATTCATAATGTCTAGGAACCATCGCTTAAATTTCATCAGAACAATTACTATTAAAGTATTTTTTTAAAAAGATCATAGAAGCTACATTACGGCGGTGGGAAAGTGAGTGAAGCCGAGATGCCAGGTCAGGAACAATGACATTGCGGATTCTTGTTTGGATTTCATCAAGAATCCCTAAATGTATAGCAGGAGCGTATGTAGCAGCAATATTCTAGATAGGATAGATAGATATCTGGTTGGTAGGAAACTTCTCGCGATTTCTAAATAAATTTAATGTTCGACAAACACCGAGAACTTTCTTGACAATCGATATATATATATATATATATATATATATATATATATATATATATATATATATATATATATGTTGTGGTGGGATCCACCTAATCTGCATAGGTGACTACCAACTATATAAATAATGGTTGATACCGGAAGACGAGGAGAGAAGAAGGACGTGGAATCACGAGATCCAACTAGAGACTCTGATCGACTGCGACTAGTTAACACATTCTCCAGGAACGTATTCCCAGAAATATACAGAAATACTATATGTACTTATTGTGTACACTTTCTTGTTATAATACATTCTTGTTCCAAGTACATTTTGTGTTGCATTATTATTCCATGCAATAGGCGAGATTCAAGATTGAGTCAAGACTCAACAATATATATATATATATACAGAGACGGGAAAGGGATGGAGACGAAAGACAGGCATAGGGACATATTTACTGGTTAACAATGAGGAAGAGATTGAAAGACATGCATTGCGATATAGTAAAATTTCTTTATGGTAAATCAGAGCAAAAGATGAATGGGGAGAATACAATATAAAATATTACTGAATGACTTATCCTTTTTTCGCATCTAACCCACCTCGCATCAGCAAGGTTGATTCTCGACTCCGTGAGAGTGTGTCGCTGCGCCTTCTTGGCCTCGCGTTTTCCAATGACTTGAGGTGGACCAACTACCTTAAATCAGTAGCTGTATCTTCTGCAAGGAAAGTCTGTTCACTGTGTCTGCCAGAATGTTTTTCTCGTCTAAGTTCATCTTACACGCCGACAAATCTGCCATTCGTCCATGTATTGAATATTGTTGCTATATCTGCTCTGGTGCCACTGGTGTTCATCCCGAGGTTCTCGACAAAATGCAAAGAAGAATCTGCAATGTAATCTGTCCTGAAATGACATCTTGACTTCAGTCACATGCTCATAGACGTCATGTGGCTTCTCTCTGTTTATTTTACAAATGTTTTCAAGGCAACTCTTCTGATGAGCTATCTTCCCCGATGCCCCGACTACATGAATTTAAGCATGCTACTAGATTGGCATCTAGGTCTCACCCTTTTACTGTGGAAATAGTTAAATGCAACCGCCACTTCTACTCCAGCAATTTTTTTCTCGCACTTCCCGACAGTGGAAATCCTTTCCTCTTACTTGCTTCCCTGATAACTACAATCTTCAAAACTTTTAATTCGCCATCTTCTGTAGACTTGATCCCCGTTCATCTTGTATCCTTTTCTCAACTTTCCCTCTGTAACCTTCTGCGTGCTAGTGGCACTCCCGCCTTGCTTGGGGTGAAAGGCTTAAAAAATATAAAATAAAACTAATTCATGTTTATATAATAGATGAAATCAAGCACAATTAATGATGATTTGATGTGATTAATTAATTAATTAATTAATTGAACAGTTTTCGACGGTTTTGTCAATCATTTCCGGGTTATTTAAACCAGAACATACTTCTAGATTGTAAGAATTTTTTAAATAAAATGTTTAGTGATACACGTCTTACTAATTAATCCATAGCTGAGGGAGACGAGGTAGATTCATATCTTTCGCAAGGGTATTTGAACGTAAGGGAATATAACGAACGCAACGGGAATTGGAACTCAGCTCTCCGATTAATAATTTCGAGCCATTATCCATAACACCACCCGCACATCCAAGCTTTCACCCGGTTTCTTCCCGTTTTTTCAATTGCTACTTTTCTTCCTTCACATTCTCTTATTCAAAAATCCTCCTTTCTCTTGCTTTTCATAATCCCTTTCCGCTTCGTGTGTAGGTTTTTCTTTCAATATAACCAGGCACCAGGCAGATACTACACTCTGATCTTAGGTAGAAGCGCATACTATCTAAAACGGTAAAAAAAACAAGTAGAATAATAATATACAGATAGATACTAAAACTGGAAACCTCAACCATCTCTTCTAATGCTGATTCCAACCTACACGTACTGTCTGCGTTTTGAATTAGATCCACTGAGATTATCTTGACTCTCGATATGGGCACTGAACCGTCAATTTTTAGGTATAAAAAAGTATTGCCGCTCAGTATATTTCAAAGGTATATATATAGCAGTTAATTAATAATCATTATCTGCACTGATAATTTTATGATTAATTTTCAAAACCCCTTCAGCTCGTTCCTTTATATCTTCTGGAAAATATATCTTCTACAACTATTAATAACGCAATATAATCCAATCACTTAAGTAAACCGACGTCTAGTCATATTT
>OZ038480.1:47927179-47934679 GCA_964036315.1 Acanthosepion esculentum
ATACTAGAGACGTTAGTGTGTGTTGTATTTTAGACCATCCCATTCAGGTTAGATCTATACTGTAATGGCTCGTATACCGCATTGCAAACCCGTTGAGAAAGTAGTGCAAGTGCTCTAAAACCTTTTATTCGAAGTATTCCAATTTCATTAGAGTGATTGAGCGGAGATGATATCGTGCAACAGGTATGAATCGATTTTGCTGACTGACTATGCTATAGCAAATGTACGTTTGGATGATTAATGGTTATCATCCCTATCTACTCAAACTTTATCAGAATGTCCAAACATCAGAACTTGGAACGGAATGCTTCTTGGTCGGACCGAAACTTTTCAATAGATCCTCGTAATATAGGATATACATTTTTAGAGCATTGGCTCTTATCAACTGACAGAATGATTATCATTTTTAAAAATACTTTTGCGAATTTTATCCGAAAAAATATACAAGAGCCAGTGGACTATCATTCTGATTTTAATAAATTTTATCACATCTACAAGTTTATATTTACAGAGTTGATAGTTTCATTAAAATTCTGTGTTAAAAAGTTTTAGACTGAAATGGAACAGATTTTGTTTCAAATAGTTTATTTTATTTCCCATATTTATGTAATAACGGTCCTCCTATATGGCAGTGAATGCTGGACAATCTCTTCACGGCAGAAGAGACTTGAGGCAGCAAAAATATGGTTCTACAGAAAGATACGAAGAATACCATGGGCTGGACATGTGAGAAATGACGAAGTTTTATAGAAAATGGAAACAAAAAGGACACTTATACTTAACATCAGAAAAAGAGAGTCGAAATTTCTAGGGCGCATAATGAGAAAAGAGGGCATGGAAAATTTGACACTCACATGACATATTGAAGGCAGGAGGGGCATAGAAAAGCAGCGCGTAACTTACCTAAAGAGTTTGTGCAAATGGTTTACAGAACAGGGACTGAGGAAGATAGCGAAAAGACAAAATTTGATAAGAGCTACAAACGTACAGGAAATTGTGGAGAGCCTTGATTGCCCAAGTTCTGAAGAGTCCTTGTCCTACAAGAAGAAGAAGAAGAAGAAGAAGCAGATGATGATGATGATGATGATGATGATGATGATGATGATGATGAGGATGATGATAAAAAGAAGAAACGCTCATGTTGCGTTCAACTCTATAATTATTAATGAAACGAAATATTTTCCTTATGTTTAAATGCAATCTATGTAGACTCTTGTGAGCCTCAACATTATGTCTTCGTATTTCTCGCAACCATTATCTGAATTCGATTCCACATAGTTGTAGCAAGACAATTCCGTCACCAGAAGAAAATAAAACAAAAAAGGACAGCATCCTGTAATGATGTCACCAAATTAAGGACTTAATACCAACTATTAGTCCATCGTTAAGAATTAAAACTATCCAGTATCTCATAACACGTGACTGTTTTAATCATCCGGTCGGAGAATGTCTTCAGATCTTCATCGGCAAAAACCTACAGGTGGCGTCTGTCCCGAAATGTAATTCACATGCCGGGTCGCCCCACAGGCCACATCAAAGGGAGCTTATCAGTTTTACTGGCCCTTAAAATCAGCCAGACTCTGTTATCATCGTTATCCAGGGGTAAAAGCGTTTTTTTCTTTTAATTTTAACATCCCTCTGTTGTTTTCTACCTTCTTTTTTCAAATAAAATTCATCATAAGACGTTTGTTTCTGCCTACTTAGACTTTCATTTTATTTTATCGTGATAAAGAAATCAACAAAAGTAAAAGTGATAAATACCCTAAAATTACATTTAAGAAAATTTTAAAAAAAAGTCTTGGTTTAACCCTTTCAAATCTATTAGTTTGAGTCAGAAGTAATTTCCGTATTCCAATTTTAGTGACGGATGGATCATCCTAGTTACTAATCATACCTGGCAATTAAGTGTGAATTTGGAGTAAATTAACACATTTTAGTTTTGCACCGCAGTGGCAGCGTACACAGGGGATTAAAAGGGAAATATTGTTTTCCTCAATGACAGCGAAAGGCCGCATAGAACAAGAATAACACAAGAAAAACATTGGAAACTTGGTTAGTCTGTTCTACCCCACCCGCCATATTCACCTAATCTTGCAACATCAGGTTTTAATCGCTTTTTAAATCGTTGCAACACTCTTTGATGAGGAAATCTTTCTCTAATGAAAACCGAATTCAAAGGTTCGCTGTCGACAAATGATTCGCATAAAAACTTGCTAATTTTTACTCAAAAGGTATCGAAGAGCTCTTTGATTAGCGTCAAGGAGTCATTGCAAGGAATGGTGAATATATACTTGAATAAAATATAATTGTATTATTTTTTTCATCTTTTCGCCCCATGAAAGACAATAAAGCTACTAAGACGCAAGGGTTACTGAGTGTGAGAGAAAACGTGAGAAAACTACTATTAAGGTAAGAGAACAATAAGAATTAAGAAGGCAAAAGATAACAACTGACATTTCTTTTAAATTTTGAAGATCAAAGTTGACTGAAAAGCAAGAAGCCAGAAGAGAGTTCCACAAGTGTGAGAAAAGAAACTGTTAGCATAGAACTTAGGGTTACATTTAGCTATTTCAACTGTAAAATGCTGATTTTCCGCCAATCTTCTACTGCGCTTAAATCCATAGACTAGGTAACAAAGAGGAAAGTTTATCCGAAAAATTACGATGAAAATATTATCAAAAAAGCAATTTGATTGTTTGAAGAATGAAAGTGATAAAAAAAAAACGAACATTATTTATGAGCTACCCTCACTGATTTTCGAGAAGCTAGAAAATATTTATTTAAGAAAAAAAAAACTGGCCTGGTTCAAAAGTCTCTTTCAAAGTTGAGCTTTTGTTTCAATACTCACAAAACGCAGATTACGTTTGTGCAAAAATTCTTATCTCGTTTTCCTTTCTTTCTTTTTCGCAGACACCAGGGAAACTCTCTGACCTGATCCGCCTTAGTGCAATAAAAATATGTTGTTAAAGGGTGGTCTTTGCGTTACTTTTCGTCTTCTGATCACTTGGCCTAAAAGCATGGCATTGCAAGGATCGTTCACTCTCTAAAAATGATTACATGGAAGCCGATTTCAAACTTTGCAGACGATCGCCTTATTTCACGCGCAATAATAATCTAACGTTATTTAATTACTAAGACCCAGAACAAGATTTCACTTTCAGACAACATTCGGACTAACTTCCCCTTTTCATGCAGGAACATCTATATTATGCTATCCATGGGTACACGATTTTATAACAGTGTTATTAAATATCTCATATCTTCCACAACTGTCTTTCTTCTTACTTTAATCAATGTCATCTACTGCCTAATAAAATGGTTGTTTTTTTTTTTTGCTTATTTTTGTTTATTGAGGCAATTTTCCACCTCGCCCGAACTTATTAAGACTATCTCGTTACAAATTAGTTTTTCACTTTTTTTGACATTTCAAATGATTTCCGAAAACACTAGTCATGTTCGTAAATAACCTCGTCAGATCGAGGCTTATACACGAATATCATGGATGACAACAAATTCGTTCAGAAATATCTAAACTGACAGCTGTGTACCATGGTTAAAATGGCTTTGAGCGAGTGAAGACAGTTATTGTGAAGCCCAGCCTTCTTCGAACATTGTGGACTGGCGCTACAGATTAAAAAACAAAGAATTGTACCAAATAACAAATACCACATCACTTGAGAACTTTCAATAGTAAAAATAGCTAAAATGTATACCACATGTAACTTGAAGAGAAAATAATGAAGAAAATAATGTAGAAGTTGACGTTCCACACCACTTCAAATATAAGGTTAGGAAGGAAATTTCCATCAATCCTGGAAAGATTAATAATAGCTACTTGGCTGGAAAAACCTATTTTCCTTAAAAATTGTTTTAAAAGAAAAAATTTATAAATAAAAGGTTAGGAAGGAAATTTCCATCAATCCTGGAAAGATTAATAATAGCTACTTGGCTGGAAAAACCTATTTTCCTTAAAAATTGTTTTAAGAGAAAAAATTTATAAATAAAAGGTTAGGGAGGAAATTTCCATCAATGCTGAAAAGAGTAATAACAGCTACTAGTATGGAAAAACCTATTTTCCTTAAAAATTGTTTTAAGAGAAAAGTGCTGGCTGCTCGGTCAATAAATGCCGAATGTTTCCTTATGAAGAGCCGGCTAATATTACCATTAAACGTTATCTAGAACATCCACTTTTTTGTCGAATTACTACTCTACAATTATTAAAACACCACCACTTGTATCAGACACCTAAGAGTACATTTCGTAAGTTGTTCACTGTTTTTTATTTGTTTCTTTGGGGTCGACGGGGTTGTCTAAATCGAGGCAATATTTCTGTAACAAACTATACCAGAGATACACTATTTACATTATTTGGACTATTGTCCTCATCTTTTTCGCCATATTTATTTTAACGTTTCGGCCTTCTTCCTCAAGGACACATGGCGCAGTGGATAAAGGCGTTGGTTAGATCCAGTGACAGGACCTAAACGGTGTGAGTTCAATACCCGGTTAAGGCAGTGGAGAACTTGGAGAGGAGAAATAACAGGAGATAACTGATAACTGACATCTATTAAACATGGCACGTGGAACTAGAACAGTCTACTCCAGTGAAAGAAATAAAGTGTTCAGTTCGACATTCCAACCACCTGAAGAAGGCCGGAGCGTACAACAGCCGACACGTTGTAATAAATATAGCGACAAAGATGAGGACAATAGTCCGAATAATGTAAATAATGTACATAATACCTCATCTCAGAAATATAGACATATACCAGAGATCAGTTTTCAAGCTATTCTTTTTTTTATAAATCAATTCCGTTTAGTAACAATAGAGAATATATAAAATTTTACTATTGTAATTAAAATTTGTATTTACTTAATTCGTTCATATCGTCATATAGACAAAACTGGTGCAATCTATTTTTAGATATTGTTTAAATAGATTTCATATTATTATTAATTTTGACTCGTATTTACTTTCATATTAATTTTTTAGTTACTTGTCACACAGACATCATTCTGCATCGATAAGTACAGAGTACGGTCGGAGATATGTAATGAGCCCTGTGAACTACGAACTGAGAACTTGACGGTTTTCAGAAGGCCAAATTTAAACTATAACTCATCACTCTATTCCACGACATTTTTCGACGCCATATTTGTTTTTGTTTTTACGTTAGTAGTATTAGTAACAGCAGTGTTCTGATGATTTTTACTTCTAGTGTAAAAGCAAAATTAGAAAATAAAGAAGACGCAGGGTAAATGCTTAAGTTTTATTTTTAAAAAACTAACTTCATCAACGCAGGAAAATTTGGTGATATATGCGCTGTTTTCAAAGTTTGATGAGAATTTGGGGGTGATTTAATGTTTGTTTTTTGTTCTTTTTTCGCACATTCAATGTTTACACAGATTTTTGGTGAAATTCTTCGCTAAATGATTGCACAAAGTCACCAGTGTTTTCTAGCCCGACCAAAAACATTTTGCTCGGAACGAAAACTGTTAAATCCATTCTATTCGTTCCTGATTTTATTTACGAAGCGGGACCCGGTCACAGCGGCCCTGTTCTGTCAACAAGCCACCGGTCTATCAAAAGGGTAGGAATGTTCTGAATTATTATTATCTTATCTCTGTTTCTTTTACCTCAAGGGACATTTTGCCTTGTCAATCCGCCATGTTTTGGATCACTTCAGTTTCAAACAAAGAACTTTATTCTTTTGTAATTCAGATTCAAACCATCTTAAGAAACGACATCAATCAAATGTTTTGGGGTTTTTTGTTTTTTCATAAGAAACACTTGCCATTTATTCTATCTTATTATTATTACTAGTGGTGCTGAAAAATTCTCAGCCTGATCCATTTCCAAATTATCAGACTTTTGCGAATGGTTTCTTGGAAGAGAAACACTCTTGAATTATTATTATTATTATTATTACTATTATTAAATGGTTGGTTGCTCGTTTCCGTGTACGGCCTAGGTTAGCTAGCCAGTCCCTGTTGCAGAGACCTACTCAGGCACATTTGTTTCTTCAACATCCACAGAGCTAACCTGTGGTTTATACTGCAACTATGCTGAACGGACCTTAGTTACGGTTTCTGGGAGAGAGCGCATAATCCGGCGTGATGAACACTTCGCAAACTGTCAATAGTCATCGTAACCGAGAGTTCCTACTATTGAGTTTCACTCGCCAATCTTTAGTTAACCGGTGGTATGGTTTTCAGGCACTTCCCAATGGCGATGTACCCTGGAATCCTCTCCCGGGCGGATATTATCAAGAAGTCACCTTCCTGATTTTATATACGAAGCTGGGCCCAGTCACAGCGGCCATGCTCTTTCAGCAAGCTTCCGCTGCAATGCCGGTCTATCAAAATGGTAGGAATGTCCTGAATTATTATTAATTTATCTCTATTCCTTTCAAATAAACTGACATTTTGCTCTTGACAATCCGTAAAACGAATTATCATTATTTCGTGAGAGAACAAAGAGGCACTGGGTTACCAATATACAAATCATGACACCCAGTATGATAAGGGTGTACTAAGCTCATGCCTCACAGCCAAATATTCGCGACATAATGACAGGTTTTAATCTTTAAAAAATAGAGGTGGGACTCACTTAGAAATGTCTTTAGGTCGAGTAACCTAGTCTCCTCTGATGGTCTCCGAATGAGGATCTTTCCAGGTAGGTATTTATCAGAGCGCCAACGTCGTTACCGGTGTGACACAAGGTGAAGTGGGTTTAATGGCAATACTGTAGAAAAAATGCCTAAGTCTCCTCGCCACTTCTCCTTTTAGGGGCGCCTCAAGCGGCGGGCAATGAACCCAGTCCCCTCCTTGTGCCAGTTAAGATGTTCCCAAGTATCAAGATATGACTCCCAAGTCGCTTTGGTTACCTTATACTTTAAACTTTAAAAAAATCCCTCACACCTCCAGACAACAAATACAGAGCAAAATGGTAAGCTTAATGTTCTAGGATTTTTAAAATAATTTTAATTTAAAAATTGTTTTAAAAATTTGTTAAAAAAATATTTGTTCAGTTATTCTTAAGAAGCCATCTTATATTGTTGTAAATAATTTTTTGTTTTTTGTATCTTTTTGTTTTTTGTATCATTTTGTTTTTTGTATCTTTTTGTTTTTTGTATCTTTTTGTTTTTTGCTGTATCATTTGTTTTTGATTGATAGATTGTTTTATTGTTTCATAGTCTATATTCCATATTATTATTCAGCGAGAGAGAAGCTGAGCCATTTAATTGACAGATCGATGACTTTCTGCTTCTTGATTTCTAGATTGTTGGAAATTCTCTTTTATAGTTCCTGTTTTTAGAACTCTGGAGAGACTGTCTGATCCTTTGCGCTGTCAATTTATGAGTCTTCTACCGTTAGTTTCCGATTTTCTAAATAGAACACATTTTTTTTTACCACCGGAGCCTATGTTACACAAAATGACATTTCTTCGTGTCTAGCAGGAAGAAAAAGACAATTATTTAATATTTAACGATCCTTTAT
>OZ038480.1:47937179-47957179 GCA_964036315.1 Acanthosepion esculentum
GTAAGAAAAATTAATTTTTGCGGAATGAATATTGCATTCACAATTTTTTGAGAATAACACTGTTTTCCCTAAAATAAAAGTTCCACTATTTAACCCATAGCTGCAGGAAGGAGGACGATTTATACCTTTCCCAATGGTATTCGCGAGTAAGAACCCAATTGGAAATCGGACATTGTTCTTATTTCTTGTTACTATGCATTCAGGCGTAAAACTGGCAGTCACCATTTACATTCCTATGTTCACACTACCCCCCCCCCCCCATATATATATATTGTTGTTTTACGGCATATCACCTTCAATGGGTCATTTAATGTCGACAAAATTTTCATTGTTGGTAATATTTTTTTCCAAATATCTATTTTTTCCTTCAAAAATTTGTTTCTGGTAATAATTTTCCTTCGCTGGTAATATTTGTTTTTCAAAAATGTATTGCTGGTAATAATTTTTTTACAAAGTATTTCTGGTATTAAAACCTATTTTTACACTTTCATAGTGTTTTGACCCCAGTTTGGGTGTTAACAATGTGCCCATAGCTGGGACCCTAGCAGGTGCTACCACCCCGGGACAAGGTGGGAACACCTGCAATTAAGAGGTGGTTCCACGCTCCTCAAAACCTTCTTATCAGAGACCTTGCTGTTGAACGTAGTTTATCGTGTTACCCTGGACGTGGATGTAGTTTATCGGATAATGACTCGGAATGGTTAATCGGAGAGCTGAGTTCAAATACTTCTAATAGGGTTCCTTAAATTCTCTTATGCACAAATACCCTTGAGAACTTAACCCGTATCCTCTTTCAGCTATGGGTTAATTAATAAGACTTGTATCACTAAAAGCATTATTATCCAAAACAATTCTTGCAATCTAAAAATATTTTCTAGCTTTAAATAACCTGCAAAGGGGTTGATAAGCCGTAGAAAACGAATCAATCAATCAATAAAAGAAACATGAGGATAATTTATTCAAACATAGATGGACCGAAAGGGTCATGATCTACGACTCACCTACAGTTTATATTGATTATGTTTCTTCAGCCTGTCACCCGTTCTTACTAAACTGGTGCTGAAACAATACGGGATACGAAAGAGTTAAAATTAGTGAACTCTAAGTTTTGTTTATTAATCGCGTTCACCATAAGCAAGGCAGTAAATCCACTAAGATGCAATGGGGGTTACTGTATGTGGAAGTATTAGAAAACAGAATCATTAATAAGAGCGTTCATATGACTAACGTGAATCGTGTTCTGTCACACCAATGTAGATTTGGTCGAAATAACTTCCGTTTCTCTGACGACGCTGTTTGATCAGTGAAACTCGACAAAACCATATATATTGCCATATATATATATATATATATATATATATATATATATATATATATATATATATATATATATATATATATATATATATATATATATATATATATATATATATATATATATATATATATATATATATATATATATATATGTTGAGTCACTGTCAGTCACCGTGTGTTTATCTAAATCTAAAAATAAACACGCTAAAATTCATCTTCATACCTACCGTGAGCCGACGGCTTAGTGGTAGAAGTTCCGACTGGCGCCAATTCAGTCGGGTTTCGATCCTAGCTAGAGGCAACCGGACGTCTAGCCACACTGATGAGCTGCGAAACAATCTGTCTTTGGATGACAAAAATATATGTATATATATATATATATATATATACAGGGTTTCCATAAAGTTCGTGTGCACTTTAAAAAATTTATAACTTTATTTGTATTTGCGATAGAAATAATTTGTAAAAACGATTAGAAAGAAGTAAATGTATATTTTTTATTGAAATTTTATTTAAGTTTCCACATGTCCTCCATCATTAGCAATAGAAAGGGTAATACGATTTTGCAGTTCACGGAAAACATTTGCCAACTCATTTGCAGTAATGCCTGAAATCACATTAGTTATTTTAACTATACTTAATACTAGGTACATTAAACTTTATAACATTTTTTACAGATTATTTCTATCGTAAATACAAATAAAGTTATAAATTTTTTAAAGTGAACACGAACTTTATGGACACCCTGTATATACCTAAAAGTCGTACGTTGGACATACAACTCCCACCTTGCCTACACAAGCACGTAGATTAACTTGCTATTAGTCTGACAAAAGTGCCATTCGTGTTCGTATTAAGGAACGTCGATTAAGATCTACGATATTAATGAATCTTGTGTCTGTCATATAACTTTTATGAAATTATAAGCCTCTTGTTTTATTTCTAGTAATAATTGTTAATTTCTTACTGTACCTAATTTATAAATGAAAACTTATCATAAATGCATGTGTAAGAAAAATATCATTTGTCCGATACTGTCAGTGTTTTTAGTCCCCTGGTGATGACGTCGAATCACATTCCCTGCGGATAAGGAGGCATTGCTGCAAATAGTGTTCGCTACTATCCGCGTTTGTTTTCACACATTCTTGAATCTTGGAACATATTTCCCGTTGAGGAGACATGGGGGATTGCTGTATAACTTTTTAGGCGGACATTAACCCAGTATCTTTATTTTCAGTATGATTGTAAGTATACAAATTTACGGCCATAAAGCGTCTTTCCTCAACTTAAGCAGAAATATCATCTGAGAATTTCTAAGTTTCTCACCCGACTATTCCACATACCCTTGTTGATGTTTTCTCCAGAAGCTAAACAAACTTTTTTTTCGGATTTCGTCGATTATTCACTATATTTATTTTACCGACGAGATTTCATTTTGCCATGGTTTTTACATTAAGCACCTTTACAGGCTGTTTTACACCCCCACCGACCGCTGTCTGTCCACTGAAAGCAAGACGTATAACAATATTTATGTTTGATTTCCTCAACTTCAGTGTTGACGTCCATTACTAAAACCATAAATAGTCCAGCCGTCGTAAACTTTATGAAGATTTGCCATTTGAATCAATGTAAGGTCAAGTTCCGATCACCGTTTCCCTGTTCATATGTGACAATATATTTGTTGTTTTAATTAACGATTACGCTATTTTATGGCTTATAAAACTCTCTCTATGTATTATTAAAGTTTAGAATATATGCCAGACGCGCATGCGCAAAATGATATATTAAAATGTGCACATTTTGCTTATATTTGTGACCATATTACAAAAAGATTGGCGATTTTTTTTAAATATATACTCTACAAATATATTTCCATTGACAGGGAGTTTGAAATTGTTCTTTTTTCCTCTCTTACAAAGCTTCTTTTATTTTGATACAGCCAATTCATTTATGTATATGGGGAGATGTATTATCCGATGATACAAAATACAGACCTTTATGTACAACCAACCGAACATTTCTTTGAAACCATGTTTTCGCTGTAAAATTGATATCCAGTACTAGATGCTATCAACTTGATTGTTTTTATTATTGTTGTTGTTGTTTAAAAAAAAAGGAAATAGAAACTTCTATTCTTTATTGACGAGTCAGAATAGTTATTCAATATTAATTTTGTGTACGCGTATCTAGCCTCTATTCTAAATTCTTGGGCACTTGGATGTGGTGTAATCGTTAGCAAGCTTGTTTCGCCAATCAATTACTACTGAGTTCAATATCCACCAAGTACTCTATATTTTTGGCCTTGTGTCGCATCTAAGCTGCGCTCCGTAAATGACTATTTTATTGTGCACTTCGATGTGGTATAATAGTTAGCAAGCTTGTCCCACAAGATCAATTACTACCGAGCAGTGAAATCGATCCTTTCGGCCTTGTGCCACATGTAAATCACGCTTACTACATCGCTATTCTATCTAGATTCTTATTCTGTATATAATTACTGTCACTCTCTGGTGTCAGGGTAAACAATCAACTAGATATCTTAATTTGATATATGAGATCCGTGATATATTTTGAAGAAAGGATATGTTGTATGTCAACACATTCGACATTAATGAAGAAGCAAAAATTACGATAAAAGAAAAGTTAGTTAAAATTAATATTTAAGTCGCTTCTTCTAAGTAATCGAACACTTATGCATTTAGAATAATTTACAAGAATTAAAATGTTAAACAATTGTTATACTACTCTATGTACATTTATTATTTAAAACAATATTAATGTCAATATAACTTGGTACTGAATAAACTACATTCAACAGCAAGGCCTCTGATCGAGAGATTGAAGGTTTTGAGCAGCGGGGAATGACTTCTTAACTGCTGTTGTTTCCAGGTTCACCCTCATACGGAGTGGTATTATCTGTTAGGGTCCCAGCCATGGGCAAATAATAAACCCAAGCAAGAATCAACAGCATATTTTTTATGGTAAAATTACCAACAATATATTTTTATAGTAAAATAATCAGCAATACATTTTATAGTAAAATCACCAGCAATACATTTTATAGCAAAATGACAATCAATACAACACTACATAATAGTAAAAAATACATTTTATAGTTTAATTACCAGCAATACATTTTTGTAGCAAATTACCAATAACACATTTTCATATTAAAAAGACCAAACAATACATTTTTATAGTAAAATTATCAAAAATATAGTTTTATAATAAAATTATCAAAAATGCATTTTTATAGTAAAATGGCAATCAAAGCAATATTAAAAGGTATAAAAATAGATTTTTATAGTAAAATTACCAGCAATATATTTTTATAAAAAATTACCATATTAAAATGACCAAACAATACATTTTTATAGTAAAATTTTTATAATAAAATGACAATGTACCATTAAAAGGTATAAAAATACATTTTATAGTTTAATTACCAGCAATACATTTTTGTAGCAAATTACCAATAACACATTTTCATATATTTTAATATGAAAATGTGTTATTGGTAATTTGCCAAACAATACATTTTTATAATAAAATGGCAACCAATGCAACATTAAAAGGTATAAAAAATGCATTTTATAGTAAAATTTCCAGCAATACATTTTATAAAAAATTACCAAAAATACATTTTGGTAGTGTAATTACATTTTTTTAATTACAAAAAATACATTTTATTATCTTCAAACTATATATCTAAGAAAACATTCAGTTATCCTGTAAGTATAAAATTGTGTATAAAATATCTATAGTTGAAGGCCTAAAATTGCTTTCAAACTATTTAGATGTCGGCATTGAATAACCAATAGTGGTTGATATACTGTTAAAAACATCAATAACCTAATCAATATAACTAATTGATTTATTGATTTTTAAAAATATATGTTCTTGAATGAATAAATTAATAGAGGTGCAACTAATGCCAATTATTATGCAGACATAGTTATTATCAAACTTATATTAAAACAAATCTTTATTATTTAACATAATCTCGATATTCTTAACATTCACTTAATGTTAAAAAGCATATGTGTATTAAATTTTAGATCAGTTCATGTAATAAGTCGATGACAGGTAACTACGAGTGTTACTGGTAACATGTAACTCACTACTATCTGTCGCACCGTTGGGTCATTGACGCCTAAATTGTTTCCTCCACCAGGTTTTTTTAGTGCGGAAGTTGGATAGACACTCAGCAGTATTAAAAACAAAACCTGTCTAATACAACTGGGTAGAGTGTGTTCCATGGCTATGTATACAGTCAATTATGACATGGCGTCGGTAGGCGGAGAGCTTCCTAGAATGAAATCAACAGTCTCGATGGAAGACATGGCCATTTGTCCTTGACCAAGACGAGCCTTCAAGCCTTCATCGGCTGGAGTTGACCTAGAGACTGGTGGGTTCTGCCACGTCTATTTGACCAAAACACGTTACCAACGAATTAATACCTCTCCGGCTTTCAAAATAGGCATGTGGAATGAACTGGTCAAGTGCTCAATTGCGCTTCAACCCGCCGACGACATACAGTCATGGGACTGATGATGATGATGATGATGATGATGATGATGATGATGATGATGATGATGATGATGATGATATAGACAACAACTGGTCAGCTGGGAAAAATTGTGCGGTTAGTTGATTTTACGACATGTCAGGCCTTGTTGGCTTATTTAATGTCGAATTTTATATGGGGTACACAGTGAGGTTCAAACTCGCTTTCTTTCTTTTTATGTGTCATGTCCTTTCAGGACTTTGGCGATCATGGCTCTCCACCTCCCTCTATCCCTTTGCAGCTCTCAACAAGTTCCTCCCCTCTGCTTCCTCCCCCAGACCACGCTCTGTCATCCACCTGTTAAAGCTCGCCAGGTATGCCACGCGCTGCTTTCCCTTATCTCTCTTTCCCTCTATTCGACCTGTGAGTATCAGCCCGGCAAACTATTAACCCACGCCAAAAAGAATGAGAAAAAATTGTATAGCGCCAATATATATTGTTGAAAACTAAATGGAATAATAAATAAAAAAAAAACACATTTTCAAAGAAATAATGACACAATCTACTTCTCACGATACACTTAATTCTCATTTCTCACTGAATCGAAGTTTTGGGACGATACAGCATACATTTTGGCCAATTTATCCGCGCACAACAACCACATTTGCTAAAGGATATTCGTACATTAGAACAAAAGACCGTTAAATTTATTAGACATAAAATATCTATTGTTTTTAACAATTAATGTTTAAAAGGACAACTGCTTCTCAGATATACTGAATACATATATTTTCTAAAGAATTAATGGTATATATTTTAATGGATTTTAATTAGTTTATTTTAATGGATTTATTTTAATTTTTAATTAATGGATTTCTTTTCAATCCGAAATTTATATTAATACAAAACTTATTTTCTCGCACTGGCGAAATTTTTCGAATGCGCAGATGGATAAACGTAAAACATACTGTTTAGAATAAGAAAAAATTTAAAACACGGATACGCACTAAAATAACCTTTGACGATATACATACACAAATAAATACATATATACATATATGTACATGCATAAATATATATATAGTACGAGTCAAAAAAATGGATGCACCCACAGAAATGAGGATGAACAAAATATAAAGCTTATTACATTTGTATTTACATTTATTAACATGCCTAAGAATTGTTTTGACTTTGAGAAAGGCCAAGTCGCCGCTTTTCCTGATCTTGGGCTCTCGAATAGATCGATAGTTGATAAGATTAATCGAAGTGGGTCATGTGTCCTGAAGTTAATCAAAAAGAGAAATCAAATTAGAACATGTAATAGACGCAGCGGATCTGGCCGTCTGCTAAAAAATACCGACAGGGAAGATAGGAACTTGGTTCGTCAATGCAAAAACGATCGATTCGCAACAGCACAAGATGTTTCCAAAGTGGCTAGTTTGGCGATTTCTTCAAGAACAGTCAGACGCAGGCTTAAAGCAAAACGAATTGTTTCCAGATACATAAAAAAAGAAATCTTTCGTATCTGGAAAACATCGACGGGCACGGTTGGCTTGGTGCAAAGCTCATTCACTCTGGACTAAATCAGATTGGGAAGATGTTATGTGGAGTGACAAGAGCCCCTTTACTTTTAGATATGAAGGACGAATAAGTGTTTGGTGTCCGCCCGGTAAAACGAATACTGCAGTGACTACCAAGGGAACTGTTAAACACGATAAAAAAAATCAACGTTTGGGATGCATTCTCTGCAGCAGGAGTTGGTAATTTGTACAAAATCAAGGGAATCATGGACCAGCATCAATACCACAACATTGTTAATCAAATTTGTCTTTCTGCTAAAAATTGACCTAATCAAAGACCTGACTTTAACCCAATTGAAAACCTTTGGGTGATAATGAACAAGCGTGCCTGTAATAGGAAAGTTAACTCAGAAGATGAGCTTTTTCACGAATTAAATGAATGCTAGAAAAATCTGGTTAAAGACGTTCACTTACTAAAGAATTTAGTCTATAGCATGCCCCGAACAATTAAGACCGTTATTAAAGCAAAACGTTACCCAACAAAATACTAAATCATTTTTTAACTTGTATAATGTACATACCTGTATTGATACCCTGTATTAATAAACGAATTCTATTACTCACTTGTCTTGATAAAAATACAAAAATCGACTTTCTATGTGTATGTTTTTCATCGTACTGTATATATATATATATATATATATATATATATATACGTTTTTCATCGTACTGTATATATATATATATATATATATATATATATATATATATATATACAGTACGATGAAAAACGTACACATAGAAAGTCGATTTATATATATATATATGTGTGTGTGTGTGCACATATATATATGTGTGTGTGTGTGTGTGTGTGTGTGTGCGTGTGAGCATTTGTATTTGTTCATTCCTACATTTTTACATTGGCTTTTGGGTTAACATGTGCTTCACATATTGTCAACAAGTTTTGGGTATGTCTCTGGGTGACAAATATAAATATTTATGTATGTATGTGTGTCTATCTACGAATAAGTATATTTGTATATATATATATATGTATGCTTAAGCACACACACGCTTGCCCACAAACACACATTCACACATTTACATATGGATGAAAAAATTAAAATTCTCAACACTTCCCAAAATCTAACCAAGCAGCAAAAATTATTTTAACATTTTGGTTGGGCTGAGACCTTTTCAGCACCGCCTCATAAATATACGTTTTGGTGTACACAGCCATTTGCGAAAATCCGCACTTGAATGGAAGCATATTTGAGTATACTGGTGTATTCATAAGATCTCAATGCCTTCTTTCTTTGCATGTGTATCATTTTAGTGAATAATGGCAAGACTGACAATAAATATAGCAGTTATTAGTTTAAAAATGTCAACTGGAAAAAATTCTTAGTTCTTGCCGACGCCTTTCATCTTCCGACTTTATTTTTACTAAGAGTTTGTTTTTTGTTTTCCATGTCGACAATATAGTTCAATTCCCTAGAATAATTCTGAAGATAAGACAAACTGGTTTAAAAATGACAATTGGATAAAATTTAAAAAAGTAAAAATGAAGTTACGAATATCGAGAAAGAGACTTACGCAGGAACGGCTCTTTTTAAATTTTGGATTTGATGTAACTATGGCTACAAATCATTTCGCTTCCATTGCTTGCCTTGATAAAGTCGGAAGACGAAACGCGTTGGCAAGAACTAAGAATTTTTTTCCATTTGTCAATTTGTCTTATCTTCGCAATTATTCTGGGAAATTTAAGTATAGTAGTTATTTCTTTTACTAAAAGCAAAAAGGACCAAGAGCTGCTTAAGTAAAAAGGTTACTTAATGTGTTTGTTATATGGATGTAAGATGAGATAAGTGCAGAATAGATAATGGTTGAGCCTAGACTTGAAGTGGTTAAGACTATAGCACTCGAAGAATTAACTTCTTGGTAGTAGCAATTTTGGAGAAGATGCTGTCAGAGTATAGCTTCCTTCTTACCAATCGAATACGAAGGGAATGAGGATGATTCGACTCTGTGTAAGTGGCATGGTTCTAGCTGTAAATGACTGAAATGGTGAAACTAAAAAATGTAGCTCGTCTGAAAACTTTCCATAGAAATAGCGATATAGTGATAAGCTTGCAACGTTTCGCCTGTGGGATAGAGGCTGTAGAGTGACAATAATTAATCACCCACAAGACCGCGCAGACGATTTTGGACACTATCAAGACTGTAAAGTGTGGATTGGGCAGCTTTCGCCCTGATATTTTTTTTTAATCAGTTCACCCAAGCAAGGCAATAATGCCACTAAGACTCAAAGGATAGTGAGAGGAAAGGATAAAAACGATAGTGTGGAAAAGGCTAATAAAAGAAAAGGTTACAGACAAGCCGCAGATGACAATTAATGTTGCATTTAAATTTTTGATGATCCCAGTTGGCCAGAAAGTAAAAAGCCAGAAAATAGTTTCACAATCGAGAAGTGCGAGAGAAGAAACTCTTTGAATAGAAGTTACGGTTACATCTAGCTATTTCGACAGTAAAATGATGAGACCTAGTTGCCAATCTAGTATTATGCTTAAATTCATGAGGCCAAAGAGGAAAGCTCATTAGAACAGTTACCATGAAAATATTTATAGGAAAGATATGGGAAGCAACGTTACGCCGGTGGAAAAGTTTCTGAAACCGAGATGCCTGATCATGGCCGATAACGTTGCAGATTCTTCTTTGATATAAAACGGGAGCACCATACTAGATTTAGCAGCAATATGCAATGCATGGATGAATGGTAGATTTATAAACGTGCATAATGGATTGTGGCGAGAAAAGTTGGTTGATACGATATATTGAACCAACATCTCTAGCAGCAAACCTAGCTACTGACACAATATTATAATTACACTTCATGTCCATGGAAAACACACGACCAAGAAGGCGAAATGATTTGCTCCCTTGGTGGTTAGTATCAGCCATGCTGATCTTAAGCAAAAATGTTTCACTGCGATGACTAATAGAGAGCAGTTTTGTTTTGGGGCACTAAAATTTACCAGCTATTTCTTGCCCCAGTTAACGATAGATTGAAGTTTATATTCGAGATAAGCTGCCAATTTTCTTTTATATAGGGACCTCCACAAAAGACGCGATAGCTAAGTTTTTAAATGAATTTTAAAAAAATGAAAAATCTTTCTTGAAGCTTTTATTTGAGTTTTAATTTCAAGCTAATAGATTAAATTTAATATTTCCAAAGAACAAAATATTTTGATGTATTTCACAAACTAATTTAAATTGACCTGAAAGAATTTCTTTCTTTTTTTTTTCTTCTTTTTTTATAAAATAGCTAATTAGCGCCCTTAATATTTCTCAAATAAAATTTCAGAAAAGTATATTTTATTTTTGGAAGACTTTTTAATAAAGAGAATGAAATTGTGGTGAAAGACGACTAAACAAGGACGATAATTAACTATTTTATCAAAAACAGAAAAAAGAGACGTTCACATTCGTAATATTAATATTTGGCCCACCCGTTGACGCACGAAAAGCAAGATTTTAACCAAAATTTCGAACGTGCCAAAAATAATTTAAGAATTTAGTAAAATAATCAAAAAATAATTTGATCTTTCCTCTTAATAATAACATAAACATTTTGACGATAAAAAAAAGGTATTTTTCATCATAGTATGCTCTTTTTAGAAAAGTTTTGGCGGTACCTATTTTATATAACTTATCCTACTTACTATTAAGACAGAGGTAAATAGTTGTGTCAGCATAGCTACTGAGATGTGAAAAGGAAGGTCGGTGATGAAGATCAGAAACAAAGTAAGCCCAATGATAGAGCCCAGGAACACATCCGCATTAATATGAAAGAATGTAAGAGAGTGACCGTTCTACACGATTCTCATTACACGATTTGTTAAGAAAGATTGGATCGAATAAAAAATTCGAGCGGAGACTTGCTAAGAAGATCAACATGCCAAACTCTTTCAAACGCCTTCGAACTATCTAGAGCCACAACCCGAGCCCCTTCGTTCTTATCTGAAGTTTAACAGACTGTTTTAGTAAAAACCGTTAACACATCGACGCTTGACCTAGAGAAGCGAAAGACATTTTGTTTGTCTGGAAGAAGGCCGTGCGAAGTCAGATGCTTAACCAATTCTGCGTTTATGAGAGCTTCTATCTTTCATTTTTTTTATCTAATCTGACTCTTGTAAAGATAAAGCATAGCGTGAGGAGTCGGGAACTTTCTGGAGCGGTACAAGAAGTAGACTATTTTAAGGCATCACTACAACCTGAAATCTAGTTATGGGGAAGTGCTTAATTTTTCACTCGTTCATTTTTTTTTTTTCGTCAAGAACATCTGAACAACCAAGAAGTTTTAGAGAAAATTGAAAGAAGCAGGACACTTATACTTAACATCTCAAAGAGACAGCTGAAATTTCTAGTGCGCAGAATGAGGAACGAGGGCCATGGAAATTTGACACCCGGAGGACATATTGAAGGCAAGTACTGCAAGGAAAGTTGGGTCACTGTCGTGTCAGAAGATTTTTTTTCTCGTCCGACTCCATCTTGCGCATTTACAAATCTAATATTCGGATTTATATCTGATACTGTTTCCATATCTAGTCAGATGCTCCTGCTACTCATCTCGAGGTTCTTGACAAGATTCAAAGAAGGATCTGCAATGTAATCGATCCTGACTTGGCATCTCGACTTCAGTCACTTTCTCACCAACGTGATGTGGCTTCCCTCTGTCTTTACTACAAATATTTTCATGGCTACTGCTCTGACGAGCTTTTTTTGCCTACATGGGTTTAAGCGTGCTACTAGACTGACATCTAGTTCCCACCCTTTTACTGTTGAAATAGCTAAATGTAACTGCCACTTCTACTCCAACAGTTTCTTTTCTCGCACTTTTCGGCTGTGGAACACCCTTCCGTTTCCTTGCTTCCTTGATAACTACAATCTTCAAAAAATTAAATATAACGTCAATCGCCATCTTCTATCTTCTTGAACCCCGTTCAGCTTTTATTCTTTACTCGGCCCCATCCCTATATCCAGTCTTTTCTCTCACCCTCACTATCTGTAAACCCCTGCGTACTAGTGGCATTCCCACCTTGCTTGGGGTGAAATGAGTTTTTTTTTAAAAAAGAGGAAAACAGTGCATAACCTACCTAACGATCTTGCACAAAGAACAGAACAGAGCTGGGTTTAAGGAAGATAGCAAAACGACAACATTTACTAACAGCTGCAAAGAGAGGAAATGGCGGAGAGCCATGATCGCCAGTGCTGTAAAGAGACATGGCACATAAAAGATCATGGCACTATAAAAACAAAGTATTTTTTAGAGGAATATGCTGATAAGCCAGAGTGCAGGAATTAATACCTCTCCAAGGAATACTTGAACAACCTAATTTAGAAATCGAACTCAATTCCCTGATTCCATCATCCATATCGATAATTTTTACAGCATATCGCATTTCCAGAACGCATATGTATGTCGGACTGAATAAGTTTCAAAAAGGGTTACAATCGTTGTTATTGCACTCACCGCACTAGCAGTGACTAATATGAATAAGTGTGTACGTGTTAATACGTGTACACAAACTTTATAGTACTTGTATGTGTGCGTAGCGTAGTGAAAAGTGAAATCGGCGGGCTGAGTTCAAATCCACGTTGATTTCGTTGCGTTCACTTTCACATAGATACGCTAAGGAAAAGCTTGAATTCATCTCTTTACCGCCCTGACCCAAACTGAGCTCTCTAGCTTGAGTTGGCAACCATGCTAGGAGAATAAAAAAAAAATCTGAATTCAAAGCCGGTTGGTCGTGTGACAAAAAATTATTACCCGGTAAAGCAAACAACATCTAATTTGGTGAGGTCGTGGTCTTCTTTTCCACAATGGAGTCTACAGGACGTCCATACTTAGATACATGGGGCACTTCAACGTAGTGTAGTGGTTAACAAGCTTGTATTACTAGATCAATTACGACTGAGTAGTGAGTTCGATCCTCACATGTTCAGCCTTGTGTCGCATCTAAGTTACGCTTAGAAAATCATTTGGGTACGCCGACGTGGTATAATGGTTAGTAAGCTTGTCTCGCTAGATCAATTACGACTGAATGGTAAGTTCGATCCTCCTCCTACGCTAAGAAAATAACCATACACAGATACATGTGTGTCTGTGTGTCTTGTAAAGAGAATGATTGTGTTTTAATGTCTTAGAGAGGAAGAGGGAAATAATATGTATTTATGTTCATGTATGAATCTTTGAGTGTATGTATGTATGTCTGTGTGTGTGTGTTTCAGAGTCTATATATCTATCTTGGATGGAGAAACTGCGTTAGAGAGCAAACGTGGCAGTTTTCTAGTTAAGATCACCTGCGTATGTCAAAGAATGAGACATGTACGTATCTGATAGAGAGGGCAAGAGAGAACGCATGTCTTACAAGGAGAGAGAAAGTTTCCGTGTGTATGTGTGTGTTTCTGGATGAGTTTCTATGTATGTATGTATGTATGTATGTATGCGCGCGTCTGCGCTCTAGAAAAGGAGAAAGAATCCGTGTCTTAGAAGAGAGACGGCATGTGTGCGTCAAAGTGAATACACACATTTGGCTATGTGAGTGTTTTCGAAGGAGAGAGAATGAGATAGAGAGTGTGTGAGTGAGAAGGAGAGAGAGAGAGCAAAGAAGTGTGTGTGTCTTAGAAGCAGAAAAGGAAAGAAATTAGATGTGTGGTGTGATATCCATAGTAGTCTCACGCCAGACTTGCCCTTAAGTATTCTGGCGTTAATCATCTTACACCTCAGTTAATTAAACTTCCCCGTAAACGCACTTCTGTTTCCCTTCTCATCTGGCACTAAACAATCTTTATTAGCTACCAACGACGTGTATTTTCGACTTTCAGAATTACGACAACCTTTTTTCCTTTCCATCTTTATCTTTTCTCCTTCGAATGGCATACAGTTTCATTCTGGCTTTTTTGCTTCTTTCCATTTTCTATACACTTGCCTCTAACCTGTTTCTTTCTTTTCTTTTATAGCTGTCCAGTGATATTCATACATATTTCAGTGTTTTCATATCTATCCAATTATATTTATACATAAATAACAATCTATTCTTATCTATCACCGAACTTATATCAGTGGATAATGTAAAGTTATCGGGCCAACCCACTTCATAAATATGAGCAAATGACATTTTCGGGAAGGGCTCTTTGTTGGGCCGTGAAATTTTCTCACACACACTCAACGCACATACACGCTCACGCGTGCACAGACACACACTCACAGATACATACATACATACATATATATACAGTGTAACTCGGATATAAGAGAGTTGTCGGGACCGGGAAATTCTCTTATATCCGGGTTTCTCTTATATCCGGGTTTAGTCTATTTTGCTTAGGTAAGTATGGCTCTAATTTCGGACCAGATAATATCTCTCTGATATCCGGGTTTCTCTTATATCCGGGTTACTCTGTATATATATATATATAAATGCATATATATATGTGTGTGTATGCATATGTATGTACATATATATATAGAGAGAGAGAGAGAGTGAGAGAGAGATAATAGTAGAATGATTATAGTTAAAAAATTACTATATTTGCTGCTAGGAAAGACGATTCGCTATGCCGTACTGGACAATTTTTCTCACCAGAATCTATCTTACACGTTTTTAAGTCTGCATGTAGTCCGTGGATAGAATATTGCTGCCACCTCTGGTATGGTGCTTCTATACCTAGCGATTCTTGACAAAAGTCAATGAAGTATCTGCAATGTTATCGGTCTTGACCTAGTATCTCAGCTTCAGTCATCTTCCCGTCACCGTAACGTAGCTTCCCTTTGCCTCTTCTATAAATATTTTCACCATAATTGTTCTAATGAACTTTCCTCATTGCTACTTCGAATTCACAAATTTAATCGCAGTACTAAATTTCATTGTTGAAATTTCTAGTTGTAACCATAAATTCTGTGCTAACACTTTCTTCTGTAATTCTCGCATGTGGAACTCTTTCCCGGCTTCACACTTTTCTGTTTATTGCGTTTTTTAAAAAAGGTATATGCCATGTCAATCACTGTCATCTGTCTCCTTGAATCTTGTTATTTTACTGTCCTCTCTTTCTTTCACTTTCAGTAGCCCCTTGCATCCTAGTGGTTTTCATTACCTTGCTTGGAGTGAAATAATAATAATAATAATAATAATAATAATAATAATAATAATAATAATGACACAGGTAGAACAATCAAAGCCAAGCGTCAAGTCATAGCAATCAAAGACAACAAAAACAGGATTTGCTTTCTTATTAACATGGCAGTCTATGCAGACTAATGTATCTTTGAATATCTTAAAAATAATATCAAAATACAAGCAATTTGAAATAGAAATCTTAAAAAAATGTAGCACATGAAGACATCAATAATTCCAGTTCTGGTTGGAGCCTCCGGTTTGATTGGAAAGTTTCTGATAGACACCATGATGGAATCCCAAAGTAGCCCATGTCTTAAAGAAATACCAAAAATTATTTTCACAAGTATAGCTCACACCTTATGAAGTGCTTTATCAATGTAAAATGTGTGTGCTCTTAAGTTGTTTTAATTTTAATTTTTATTTATTTTACAAAAATATTTCTTCACCCAATACAATGTCAAGAGCCACTCAAGGCAGAGGATTACTATATAGAGTTATATTAGCACAGGAAAGTACAAGCGTTAGTA
The DNA here is from genome assembly GCA_964036315.1 of Acanthosepion esculentum. Classification (NCBI taxonomy): domain Eukaryota; kingdom Metazoa; phylum Mollusca; class Cephalopoda; order Sepiida; family Sepiidae; genus Acanthosepion; species Acanthosepion esculentum. The sequence continues at coordinate 47,953,231 of OZ038480.1, forward strand.
TTATAGAGCGGAAGTGGACTTTAGAAGGAATTTAAAACACAATACTTAATAGGAAACACGGGATAAACGTCTACTCCTATTTAAATACGGGGAAATAAAACACATCATGATGCCATTTCTGACCTTAGGTCTCTGGTTGGGACCTGGAAATAAATGAATACACAACATAATTCAAAGGAAATAATAATAATAATAATAATAATAATAATAATAATAATAATAATAATAATAATAATAATAGTGGGATCAAATTGTCTTTATATGTGTAAATTACACAAGTTTTAGTGTAAAGGTTTGTAAATAGCGGAACATTTTTGACGCATTCTAATAAAATTAAATATTTTCAATATTTAATATATTTTCCTGACTACTGTTTGAATTGTGCTTTGTTTGAAAAAATATATTTACAACGCCGTATTTGAAGCTTCTGTATATTTTCCGAGGTCCCTAGATTATGCGTTTTCAGGATTATACAAATTTTGGGACTATTGTCGTCCTCTTTTTAGCTTCGGAAACTTTTTTCCAATCCTTCATTTGATCTTCCTCGGTTTATATTGCATCCGGTGTCACCAGATGTCGCTTCGTTCTTTTAGAATCCTTCCGGCTTCTTTTTCGTTTCAACGAGAACAAGCCACGCCAACATAATAAGAGCACTAATAGTAGCGAGAAAATGGGCAAATTGTTTCAATCAATAGAACCTCATCAAAATCTATTTCCCATTAACTGAAGCATCTAGCAACTGAAATTAAAACCATTTTCCACTCGTAGAAATTCTCCGCTCAGACTCCCATCCAACTGAAACCGATATGCATATGTCAAGTTAAAGGCCGTGTAGTTCGTTCAGTCCAGAAATATATCTTTCATAAATTATCGAAATGTACTCTATTTTTCTAAGCCGAGATGTCAATTTTTTTGAATGATTTTCTATGGTTGAGAGATTCTCGAAAATAAATGGCCTGCAGAAACGGAATCAAATATATCAGGCATTTTGACGGATTTTGTATTACTTTCTTCTTTTTTTGGTAGAGCTTTTTTTTATCGTGAATAAAGTTTTCCGTGTACTGATAAAAGCTTATTTCAAAGGCTCAGTTTGCTGATCGCCAACGTCGTCATTTCGTCATTTTTGTCTAATAAATAAAAAGTGAACTGAGGGGAATAAAATAAACTTGTCATTAGTTCAGTTTTTATTACGGTATGAATTTTTACATTCAGGCTTCCCTGGCGAATTAAAGAAAATCAAGAGTAAAGATTATTAAATAATCTACTTGTGGTAATAGTTATGGTAAGAATAGCATTAGGCATTCATTGAACGAACATTTAATTCTTACTGTCAGTTGAAAATTATAAACTTTTTCTCTTAAAAATGTTTTTGAGGAAAAATAATTCCCACGTCTTTTGTTCTCGTTCTTTTTTAGGATTTTCCTTTCTAACCTTTTGTGTAACGCAAATATCTTAATTATATCCTTATTTTCCAGCCACTTAATCGTTTAATTTATTGATTTGCTACTACTGTCTCACTCCTTAGTCAAGCTCAAGCATCAACACTCTATCTGTTTGGCTTAACTTTTTAAAGTATAGCTACAAATATTGGCATCATTTAATATATGCAAATATACAAAACCTCGAGACAACCGAAAAAGCAAAGAAATACAACTTAACTTTATGCAAAGGCCGAATAAAAGAAGTTTGATATCTTTATTAAATAGTTGCGTTAATTTTGACCACACGGATTCGAATTCTTCTCGTGTGTAAATGAGTTTTGACACGCGTTCAAATCTTACCTTGGTCGATTTTTCAAGGAGGTGATTTCTTGATAATATCGACTTAGGGAGACCACCCCACCAGGCAGCACTGTCGGGAAATTCCTGAAAAAATACCACAGGTTGACCCAAGCCTTGTAAGTGATATTGGGTAGAAGACACTGTTCGGAGTTCATCAAGATACCCGTCAGCACAAAATCAAAAATCATCGGGTTTAAGCGTACTGGCTTCGTTCAACTCCCAATCACGCCAGAAATATTCGCGCTCTCCAAGAAAAAATAAAGTTTCCGGGTAAGATATCGACAGTATAGAAAACAAAGTATGATGTGTGAACTTAATTAAAGGCCAATATTGCGCATGTTGACTTCATCATGCTCATTAAGGCTGCCGAAGCACAATATACCTACAATGGTCAATCTTGTAGCATTCTTAATTAAGTATAGTAAATGTCAAGATATAGATAGATAGATAGATAGATAGATAGATAGATAGATAGATAGATAGATAAATAGATAGATAGATAGATAGATAGAGTCTGCGATAGCTAGCTAGCTAGCTTTATATGGACAGTGACTGATATTAAAGACTAGAATATTTAAATAAATAATTTGAACTGACTGAAATCGATCGATTCGTTAATACACACACATACATATATCACCTTTTAATATCTGATATATATATATATATATATATATATATATAGAGAGAGAGAGAGAGAGAGAGAGAGAGTGGGGGTAAGGTGAGTGATGAACAGAGCAAAAACAGATTGATAGATAAGAACAAGCTGATAAATAGATAGATAGATAGAAAGAAAGAAAGAAAGAAAGAAGTCTGAGATAGATACTTAGCTAGCAAGCTAGCTTTATATGGACAGTCACTGATAGATATCTGAAGAGACTAGAATATTTAAATATATTTGAACAGACTAAAATCGATTGATTCGTTAACACACACATTTATCATCTTTTGATATATATATATATATATATATATATATATATATATATATATATATATATATATATATATATATATATACTCATAGGGAGAGGGAAGGTGAGTGATGAACAGAGAGAAACGGATTGTTAGATATGAACAAGCTGATAAACAGATAGATAGATAGATAGGTAGATAGATAGATAGATAGATAGATAGATAGATAGATAGATAGATAGATAGATAGATAGATAGATAGAAGCTTTCTCTGTGGGTGTTGGAGAAACATAAATGCGCCTGAGCAAGCGTATGCAACAAGGATTAGCTAGCCATTCTTGTAAACATACTTACACATCAAATAATTCGCCAGCCATTATAGCATTTTAAAGTTGTTCTGAAAATTATGTAATGTTTTGAAGTTTTGGGCTTAAAGATTTAAAAATTAAGCTTTATTTTTTTGTTTCAAAGGGGAAAACAATCCTTTTAACGTTTCAAATATGTTTCAAGACACCCAACGGATGTCTGAGAACGTGTATAATTCAGAGCCGCTCCCCAGACTTTATACTAAAACTATAAAAAAATATTATTTTTTAAATCTTGGTGCAAAATACTTTGTATTAAGCTTTTCAACTTTTGATTAGTAAATATAGTTTTCAATTTATATTAATATCACCTAACCGGATGAAAGTAATGCAGAATTTAAAAAGGTTTATATGTTATAAATTATTATAATTAAAATATTAAACACAGAAAACAATGCTTGTGAAAATTCATAATTCATCGGAAAAAAAATTTTCTTAAGAAAATAGTGTCCTTAATAAATCTTAATTATAGAAGCAATTAAAAGTTTTTCTAATTAAATAATGTCATAGTTTTATTGCATTTATTATTTTACGATTCAGAGCAGATTTTCAGGAAATGCTCAGTAGGTTGAAAAAAAATTGATGATTTACATTCTCCAAGGAGCCCTGCTTTTACTCATGAAACACATTTTTAGACTGAAATTTAATTTCTCGAAATTTCATGAAATTAAGTAAATGGGGAGTAATATATGTAAAATAAATATTTTTACGACGATTTTCTAAAAACAAATTCAAAATTAATTTCATTCATATGTGAATAAGTCTTAAAAGTTTCATTAAAATCCGACATTTATTTGATTTTTGCAAAAATTTCCAAATCAGTGCATTTGCACCTGAAAACAGCCGCAAAATACTAATCGTAAATATTATGTCGACCGCTAACGTAAA
>OZ038480.1:47962179-47984679 GCA_964036315.1 Acanthosepion esculentum
GTTTCGGTGGTCAAGTCGGTTAAAGTGACGTCCATGTCATGCTGGATCTCAAAATGCGAGTTGAGATCTCGTCAGAGTTTATTTGATAGTTTATAATAGATGCTGCTTACAGCAAATAAATAAAAAGACAATAAAATATAACAGGAGAAAAGAAACCACCAAAATGGCATTTCATTCTGGTTTATTCGCAATACCCGTACACACGGAGGGGGTGATTTTTTTTATTTATATCAGTGATTTTTCACTTTAACAATGTCCCTATGTCTGTAGATTAAAAGTTAACACACCACTTTATGCCACTCCTATTTGTAGATATTCTGTCTATACACTTTTGCCGTAATAAAGAAAAAAGGTATATATATATATATATATATAGATAGATAGATAGATAGATAGATAGATAGAATATAAAAGGCTCAAACACTAATATTCCAGGGTTATAATTTATTACATTGGAATCGTAATCACGATCCAATTCATCAGACCTACAAATTCAAAAAGAAAAGAGAAAATATTTTCTGTTCTCTTTTAGAATTTGTAGAAAATAGTTTGAGCATTTTATATTATATACTTGCTCTTGGACATTGAGCTTTACCTGGATTCTATCCTCTTGGAAAGATAATATATATATATATTACCGTGCATATGGTATGGTGTGACGTGACGCTGTGTCATGATGCAATAATAATAATAATAAAATTATTTAACTCTTCTTTTTTCTCACACTCATTTCCTCTACCCTTTTCTGTGGCACTCTTTCTTCTCTTTCTACCGTCACTTATTGTTTTCTTCTTCTCTCTCATTGTCTTTATCCTTCTAATATCTATTATCGGGAGGAGATACGACTTTCATAAACTTCTTTAGCTTTGTCTGAAAAGTCTGTTTGATTTTTTGTTTTTTTTTTTGTTTTCTCACCATAAATTACACGATATGGATTAATCGTATCATGTATTATCCGTTCAATACTTGCAAATCGTTCAATATTTTTGTACATTCTTTCAAATTGTGTCGTCGCTGTAAAGTCGGACCATTGTAAGTTGCATAAGTCGTAAGTCTGAACTGTGACGCTCAATGTGGCCGAGCGTTCTAAAGTCCACCGGATCGATCAAACGGCGGTTCGTACTACAAAGGACGCAGGTTCGAACAAACAATATATATATATATATATATATATATATATATATATATATATATATATAGTTTACGAAAAACTAGGTAATCCGTATGGGTAGACCCAAGGAGGATAAAATCCAGAGAGCTCAATGTAAATCAGAGCTAATAATTTAAATAAAAACAGACCACTTTAAGGTTCCATATAATAAATTATTTCACCACAGCCCATTTAAAGGACCGTGGATCATCAGATTTTACTTCCAAAGGCTGAAACAAAAAATGAAAAGAAAAATGAAAAAAAATATATATATATATATATATATATATATATATATATATATATATATATATATATATATATATAAAGAGTATCGTTTCCTGATTACCCGAATTTGTCTATGAAGCTTTAGATAAGAAAGGCTTGGGTTGTGGTTTTAGATATCTCAAAGGCATTTGACAGGATTTGCCTTGGTGGCCTTCCTCACAGGCTGAAGGGCTCTGGTATCTTCAAATATTTGATTTGATCCAATCTTTCTTAACAAATCTTGCATTGGTAATCATGTTGAACGGTCACTCATCTAGATACCTTTTATTTTAATGCGGGAGAGGCTAGTTCTCCAGGGGTATATCCTTCGACCGCGATTGATTTTCATTTTCATCAACGATCTTTATCAGTTGACAGATCGGGACTGATGCCGATGACACAACTATTTACACTTGTTTTAATACTGTTCAATAAATCCAACAAATGAAACTGGTTACTGCTCTCGAAAATGACCTCCAAGCAGTTGTTAACTGGCTCAACAAATAACTTTAATTTTAACGCCTCCAAAACGAAACTAATATCTTAGTAATCATACAGAATTACTTTTTATTTCCATTAGCATGGTTGATGCTGGCCCCCAGGAGAGCGATTCACTGCGCTTTCTTGATCCTACCTTTCTCCTGGCATAACGTGGAATGATTATATTGAACCAAGTGCGATGTTTGCTGCTTGAAAAGTTGGTTCACTGTGTCGTGTCAGACAATCTTTGTCGCCCAAACCCATCTTGCATGTTTATATATCTTGCATTCGCCCGTGCATTCAATATTGCTGCCACATTTGGTCTGATGCTCGACAAAAAATGCTCTGTAATGTCTGGCATCTCCACTTCAGTCACTTTCTTGCCGCCGGGTCGTGGCTCCCCTGTGTTTTCGCCATACATATTTTCATGGCAGTTGTTCTAAAGAACTTTCCACCTTGATACCTCATCTGTATAAATTAAAACTTACTGCGAGATGGACAATTAAATCTCATCATTTTACTGTTGGAATACCTATAAGTAAACATAAGTTCTATTATAATAGTTTGTTATCTCGCCTTTCTCTCCTTTAGAATATTCTTCTGACTTTTTCCTTCGCTACCACCTACGATCTTCAAATATTTAACTACAACGCCCATCGCCAAATTCCTAATTCTTGTTCTTTTATACCCCGACTAACGTCTTCTCATTCTTTTTCACTCTCAGTAACCTCTTGCGTCTTAGTAGAATTATTGCCTTGCTTGGAACTAAATGATTAAAACAAAATTGTGCTGTTAGAGCTTGGTCAGAGTCGAGATCATTTGTCAGGCTTTGGTCATCTAGATGTTTGTATGTGCACCCATTAACCGTGTTATCTTTTGTATATATATATATATATATATATATATATATATATATATATATATATATATATATATATATATATTATATGAGAATGTACTTAGGAAGATCGTTAATATAAATCAGAAAAAGTGGTGGACCGTGGAAAGTACATAAGGGACTCCGGCATTGATCTTATAAGCTTCAGAAAACAACGGCCTTCATGGACCTATCCGATAGGTTAGACTTGATAATTGAGAAGCCTCTTACAATAGCTCGCGAATTTATAGCAACGCTTCTCAGCCACACTATGTCAAAAGCCTTATATCTAAGGCGATCGCGTTGATGGATTTATCATCAAGCCCTTCATTGATTCTATGAGCAATATGTCATTCTCCTGTTTCGAACATCCCAATAAGAGCTAAATGACATATGTACTACGCAAGTGGTCTTCTTCTTTAGGGGTTTATCTAAAATAAATAGTCAAAATCAAAGAGCACGGATACAGAATGTTCCTAGGATCGAGAGGTGACACTTTCATCCATGGCTGAGCTTACAATTATTACACTAACCAGAAGAGTGAAGCCATGCGTAAATAATCCTGTCATTTTTTACGGGTAATACGCATATTTATGTATTCAACATCTGACATGCTAAAATTTTATGATAGAAAGTACTTAACAGAAGCTTTATTTTTCAATTTGCTAATGCCGCAATTGGATAGTACTTACATATTTTTTTACACGCTTAACAGTTTATAGCTATATCATAACATACAGCCTTACAAATTAACAAAAACAAGTTCCAAATCGCCCCAGGAATTTTTAGAAGGTCCCAAAAAGTTCTAGGTGGTTCCAGAAAGTCATAATACTACTATACTTATATACGATTTTAGAAAATTCGTGTCGGGAGTGACATTTAAAAATAAATAAACTGAATAAAATCCTTCTTCATTATTTTTTGACAAAAGTTCATCGAACAATCATACAGTAAATCAATTATTTTACAAAAAGTCATAACCGTAATATATATATATATATATATATATATATATATATATATATATATATATATATGTGTGTGTGTGTGTATGTGTGTGTGTATATATATATATATATATATATATATATATATATATAATGTGTATGTTAAAAAACGATTTCATAATGTGACTGTCTTAAGACGTCTGAATTTTTTTAGATGAAGCGAGTAGTCCAAACATTATATAGAACATGTGTAACTGAGTTTGTTTTTATACTATTGTTCACCTACTAAAAGGCCCAAGAGTCACTAAAGGTTGAACGTTAATAAATGAGGTTTTTGTAAATGTTTACAAGGATGTAGGATGCATATTATGAAGATAAGTGGGATATATAACGGTTGACCCTCCCTAGACTTGAAGAGATTTAGATTACTGTGATCGGGAAGAAAGCCTTTCTTTAGTCTCTTTACCACTAGTCCTGGGTATGACGACAACTACATCCGACTGCAAGGCATGTGCTTGGGAGATTGGAAGCTTTAAGCAGCGTCGAACCACGTCTTAAATGCTGTTGTTCCATGGTCCAACCTGACGCCGATTTTTAGCCCCTGTTAGAGTCCCAGCTATGGGCAAATAGTGACCCCGCCACCAAATAAAAACAAAATCCTACGAAAGTATAAAAATACATTTTTAAAAAATACCAGTAATACATGTTTATATAAAAAGAATTCACCAACAATATCTATTTATAGCAAAATTACCAACAATACATCAATCACCAATAAAGAACTCTTTCATGACATTAATCCATATAATATTCTACAATTTCTTAAAGAAATCAAACTGTATTCCAAAATATAACTTCAACTACAAAATAAAATACACGTATCATCACCTCTAGTAATTATGTCCACACAAATATGCACAAAAGCTGAGTATCATCTACCATGTATTCAATTGTGAAAGCAGAATGACATATATCATATTTTTATTACTTCAAAGCTCCCATGAAAATTAAATTTCGGCATTGAATGACCCATTAGGAGTTGATATGCTGTTAAGCAAACATATCAAATTAAATCAAACCTCTTTCCCACAATGCAATTCTGCTAAAAGTCTTCTTTTAGTGAGTTACCCCTTCCCAATATAACCTTATGATCTCCTTTTCCTAGGACACGTAATAATGCAACCAAATGTCTGATCTGATCGGTCTTGATATAAATAGTTATGTACAATTAAATAGTATTAAATAACATTTACCGGCCTGAATGTCCGAGAAATTTCTCGGACATTCAGACCGGTAAATGCTATTTAATACTGTTTATTATAAAACAGAGCATTTGCTTAAATACTTGTATCTATAAAAAGAACGTTAAACATATTATAAATGTCTTTAAATAAATTGTCGGACTATGTCCAATTCAAAAATATACAATTAAATATGTATTTTAATCGATGTTGGCATTTTACGCCCGTTTTATAAGCACGCACGCAAAATCCAAACAGAAAAATGTTCTTGTTTTTGGATTTTTTTCAAATTCAGGTTTTTCGTTATTATACATATTTTTGAAATTTTAAAATATTAGCAATTTTTTTTTTAGGTTTCCTTAGAGTTTACCAATTCATTTTTTAGTCATTAAATTCAGCAATGGGAATTTGATCATCGTAATAGTAATATTAGCCATTTCCTTATAAGGAAATATTCAGTATTATTTGAGTAGCCAGTCTTGCTCTCGGTTGAAATTTGTAAAAATCATTCCCTTAAAAATCTTTTTCATGAAAATAGGTTTATCAAATCCAGTAGCTGTTATAGGTCTTTCCAGTATTGATGAGGGGCTTCCTTCCTAACCCTTTTTTTTAAGTAGTGTGGAATCTTGATTATGTCATTGTTTTTGTCTTTGACAAAAAAATGACATGTGATATCCATTTTAGATGTTGTTGCTGTTGAAAATCCTCAAGTGACTTGTTTTATTTTATTTGGTACAGTTCTTTTCTGCGATTCTGTAGCACCAGTACTCAAGGTACGAAGAAGGATTGTCTCCGTACAGGCTTCACTCGCTCAAAGCCATAGCGACGCGTTAAAAGATCAAGTTGACAAAGTTAAATTCTCATCTTGAATTTTCTGACTGCCTTTTTTTCTTTTTCTCTCCACCTCGATTCAATTTTTTTTTTTTTTGTTGACCATTGCGTCGTAGTATCAGCATTAATAATATTCTCAATTTCTATAATTTCAGAGATGATGGATTTTCATTGCAGCATATAATTCTCACCAGTTTTAATTATATTTTTCTTAGGCCACTTTTCTTTTATCATTTTTTTAATTTTAGCCGCCTCATTCTTATTCTCCAGCCGAAGAAAATATGTGCGGGTAGCGCAGTGGTTATCGGCACGAAAATAGGATTCGGCGAATAGAATTCAAATTCCCGCTTAAGCTGTTATTTTCACTTTCGCACACGCCTATATTAAAAAAAACAACATGAATCCATCACTTCACCTTACTTCCCAGCTATAGGTTAAATAACAAAACATAATTTAGGGAACAGACTCTCGATAGAATACTTTCCCGTTCACTACAATCTTAAATTATCAAAGTCTAGGATCAACCATTCTCTATCCTATATATCCTCGGGATTTGCATCTACTTCCACTTTTTACGTCCATGCAATAGCCTCATTCAGTAATCCTCTACTTTGAGTAGATCTTGAGTCTTTTATAAGGCGAATCTTAGTAAGAAAAAAATTAAAATATTTGATTCTCCAGTTTTGTGACGCTAACCGTCTAGGAGAAAGATCACTCTGAATTTCTTCTCTAGTGATTGTAAGTCGAATAAAGAAAAGGAATCTATGGAGAGCCATATCCTATGTCCTAAAGGGACGAGGCATTCTATCTTAAACAAAATATCTGCTACAATAATATGAATAGGGAAAAGATGAATATGAAACAAAAATGTATGTAAAATAAAATGATAAATGACATTATTTGTGTTCAGTCATTCTCTCATTCTTATTCTCATAATCCTTGTCAATCTCATATTATCTATCATTCCCATATTGTCTCATATTCTCTCATTGTCATATTCTCTCAAATTCAATTCGCATATTCTCTTTCATTCTAATTCTGTCGTTTTCATTCTTACATTATTATTATTATTATTATTCCTCCCAAGATCCATTTGTCTGTTTCATTCTAGAGTGCACTCTCTTTCACTCACTCTTTCTTCCTTATACTCTGCTCGTAATATCACTCTCTTTTTCACTCTCATTTGTTTTCCCCCATTTTTAAGATGTTACTTGCTTTCTTCAATTTCTCATTACAGATGTCTTCCACTCTCACTCCCCTCTCTCTCTCTCTCTCTCTCATTCTCTCCATACACACACACAATATATATATATATATATATATATATATATATATATATATATTCCACTGGGTACAGTCTTCAACTTTTCCACATATTTTAACCCATTCGCATCAAGTTTTCTCCTGGCCCACACATGTTCACTGTCTGCCTCGGGTCACAAGACGGACGTGTGTAAACGTCGAGATTAAAATCAGTTCTTGTCCGAACTAAAGCGTCCGTAACAAGATGAGGAAATGTTTTCACCGAGGCATACCAGAAGAGCAAGACCGTGTCCTTCTATGACACCACTGATTGAGCCCTTTCCCCCAAAGGAACGGAAAAAAACAACACAAACAGAGCAATTTAGTTCGTACAAACCGTACAGGGGTCATTAGGTCGGTACGTCATAACTGACAGATGACTCTGTTTGGATACCTGGACGTGTTAACAGATCTCATGAATACAGAAACTGATGGTTAAGTAATTTCGACGATTCGGAATCACTGGATGCCGGATAAGAGAATGTGAATCGCTTTCGAATACTACCTTGAAAATCAGCATTCGAAGCTTGGATTTTACCTGTACTTGCACACTAGTTCAATACACAAATATCTGTCACAAATCGCTATCAATATGGGCGTTTCCTAACGCTTCAGGGAAATATGAGCAACGGAATAATATATATATACATATATATATATATATATATATATATATGCGTGCGTAAGGAGTGTAAAGCAGTCTGTTTGATTTTCGGCATCTGAAATATTTAACAGTAACATTCAATATCCCCAGAAAAAATAACACACACTCATATATATATATATATATATATATATATATATATATATATATATATTTATATATATATATATATTATATATATATATATATATATTATATATATATATATATATATATATATATATATATATATGCGTGTGTGTTATTGCTAAGTAAGGTTTATTTAGGCAGCAAGAATTCTTTCAAGTATGTATGTATATAAATATATATATATATATATGTATGTATATATAAATATATATGTGCGTGTGTGTGTGTGTGTGTTTGTCTATACTGACGGGTACATATCTGCCTTCATTCTCATATGATTTATTCACCGATGTGCAACGCTTATTCCACAGACCAAACGTTACTATCCTCTTAATATTCTATCGCTATTACTATGCAACAGGTTCAGCCAAGTTATATTCCGTAGTTCTACCAGCTCAGACCTTCATAGTTAGGACCCGCCGTGCCATGTGGGAAATCATCACCCTTCCCTTCGTGTTCCTTCGATAAGGAGTAAGTTCCACTCAGACAGCTTCTTTCCCGGAACTGTTACTTTGAGGAGCTAACTCCCGAGAGGATGCTTTCCTGACAAGGATCAAACGATATCGATCCTACACGTCATAGTAATGCGGACCTCTTACTCCCTTGCAACAATCTCACACAGTAACCCTTTATCATAAGTAGTCATTGGGCCTTGTATTGGGTGGAGTAACAGCCTTATATATATATATATATATATATATATATATATATATATATATATATATATATATATATATATATATATATAGATAGAGAGAGAGAGAGAGAGAGAGAGAGAGAGAGAAAGAGATACAGACAGACGGACAGACAGAGGAGGTACGGTGGAGTAATGGATAGCGTCTCGGATTGAGGAATCGGTTGAGCCAAGTTCGAATTCCAGTTTAATCCATTACAATCACTTACGTGCTAACACCCTTGGGAAAGGTAGTAATCTCCTCCTTCCTCCAGCTATGGGTAAATAGCAGGACAGACTAGGTTTTATCGCCTTGGATGACCTAGGAGGACAACTCTGAACTCAAAACCTGCGGAGGATTGTTTGGGGGTCTTGTGGCACGTAGTGCACCAGGCCTCTGTATTCTGGCCTTCAAAAAGTGTGGTGTTTAGCTGTAGGTTCCTAGGAACTGAGCTGCTTGACCGTCATACGTCGAATAAGACGGGAGAGTGCACTATATATATATATATATATATATATATATATATATATATATATATATATATATATATATATATATATATAATAAAAGCGAATGTCAGTGTGTCACTTTATATATATATATATATATATATATGCATATATATATATATATATATATATACATACATATATATATATATATATATATATATATATATATATATATATATATATATATATATATATATATATATATACAATGAAACTAAACGACTAAACATCAGATTTGTTAGAAAAACGCTTCTTAGTCGGATCGAAAAAACTTTGTCGCTCTCTTTTATCCACTAATATAAATGAATGCATGCTGGTGTCTGGCTGTCGGTTCCTAGGAACTGAGCAGCTTGACATTCATACGTTGAATACGACGAGAGAGTCCACCATATATATATATATATATATATATATATATATATATATATATATATATATATATATATATATATATATATATATATATATATATATATATATATATCAAACAATATATATAATCATAGTCGGATCCACTAATATAAGTGAATGCATGCCTAAGCCAGCGTATTTGTGAACGTAATATATCATGACAGGAAATGCAGGATTAAATTATTTTTCAGATAAAGACGCCAGTTAGCCATGTACACTAAATGCAGACCAATTAATAAATGTGTGTAAATACAAAGAGCAGAAAGCTAAATGAATTTCCGGTCCTTCAAAAACATTATAGTTTTATGTGCCTTGGAGCGTTTTTCCGTCTTTTTTAATCCACCCTCGGCTCCTATTTGACTGTGGATAAGACTTCGCATTTCTTTTTCTATACTTAAGCCTGACACATTTATACTGGGTTTGAACAAAAGTTTGTAGTATTTTTCAATAGGTGGCGGTTGAACCTGTGATTTTTTTTTTTACACGTGACTGAAATTTTCGACGTATACACGTATTTTGAAAGGTGACATTTCAACTGTTTTTCTATTCGTCTTAAGATTCGTGGGTGGCTCATGAATTTAAAATCTTTTAAGTTAAAATGAAAACGGAATAAAACGAAATCCATTTCCGTCTTTTGATGTTTCCGAAAATAAAAACATTGTACGAACAGAAAAACAGATATGCGCCATTTATGGAGATGGTGCCATAGCTGAGAACAGTGTCCCTAAGATTTGATCTGGAAAACAGTGAACGTTCCGGTAGACCTGCCATTGTTGATGATGAGCGTCTCCAAAGGCTGATTATCGATAATCCATTTCAAATGATAGAGGATATCGGAAAAATACTCCCCAGTTTTGTAAAACACTTGACGGCGTCTTGGATACGTGATTCGCTCCGATTTTGGGGTGCTTCACGATTTAACGCGGAAAAAGATTAACGGGCCGCATTTACATCTGCAATTTTCTGTTCAGTTACAATGGAAATGATCCGTTTTTTCCAAAAGAACAATCACAGGCAATGAAGAATGAATTACTTAGAACAATTCGGTACAAAAGAAAGTGTCCAGGGAAAATGAAATGCTCTGGTCTGCATCTGAAGAACTTGATGCGGGTGAGATTTGAAAGACATTGGGTTATTTATTGTAAGATCCTTCCACAAAATCAGACGTTGAATTTAGACAAGTTATTTATTATTCGGTCGTGCCAGCTCGGAAATTCATGAATCTCTCACGCCAACCATCACGGTCCTGCATCAAAGTCGGAAAGTTATTAGGGTGGCATTCAGTGTCATAACACAGCTGGTCAATGAGCGACCAGCTCGTCTTACGTCATAGCTAAATGTCCAGATCAGTAAATCACGGGCAAGTCCTTGTTTTCCTCGCCAGCAGTGTTTCCTTCATTATCCGTTCGCGTAAGTTTGTAGAAATATCAGGGATGGGAGCATAAAACTGATTTAGTTGGATATTGTCGCCAAGAGATGTTAAGTATAGCTCTCAGTATCCGAGTGTAGGTTCCATCAAGTTTTAGTTAATGTTCAAGCATTGGCACCGGACTAGAGTCCGGTGCCAGTGGCTCGAAAGAATCTCCGTTTGGGATTTTCTGGTAGACCAGATTCCATATTACATCCATTTTATTCAAGGTGGCCCATGCTTTATCTATGCCAATTTTCATATCCTTTTAGTTAGAATTTATGTATGTAAAAGATTCGGCAGATTTTTATTGATTCACCTGAGACAATTTGTATTTAACCTTGCTGGTTGAAACCTCAGGTAGGGTTAGCGATTAAAAGCTGTAATCGATGACAAGCGTCTGGAATTAGTCAATCTGAAGTTTGTCATCTTTCATCGAGACAAATCCCAATCACATGGGTCTTTGCAAAGCCGCCGGAAATTGCTACAGCTTGAATGGGATGTCCTTCTACACCTGCCGTACACACCTGACCATAAGCCTTCGGATCCCTACTTCTTTTGATCCCTACAAATTTCTCTTTACGGGAAGAAGTTCAATTGTTTTGGAAGCTTGTAAAAAAACATTTAGACCAGTTCATCACCAAAAAAAGATGGGAGGGTGGAATCATGAAGCTGACACAGAGATGGAGGGAGCTAATAAAACAAGAAGATAGCTGGCTACTTGTATCCGAGTATGCCTGTCTACTAAGACGCCCGCTCAAGCCCATTTATGTTTGTTCTGCACCCACATAGCCCAGCTGCATTATATACTGCAACAATACTGAGCAGACCTTAGTTACACTTTTTGGGAAAGAACAGATTATCTGACGTGATCAACAGTCTAAAAAAAGCCAGTACGCTTAAAACCTCGGTTAGGATGACTTGCGACTTTGTGCTACCACTACCGTCGACGTCTCTCGGATAGTAAGCGTCTACCCAGTTTCACCTAGAAAGCTTGGGTTAACACGTGGTATCTTTTTGGGGGCCGATGACATCAAGAAGTAATCTTTCTGATAATTTGTTGATATTCGAACCCGGTTCTCAGGGTCGGAACGAGAACATACTAATCACTCGTCAATGGTTTATATATGCTTGAATAAATATATATATTGCCTTTGAAATCCACTTTAAAAACTTTTAATCCGACCCAATATTTTCGCTTCAAACTGTGCAGTAAAGCTACTATATCGGAATATTACGGAAATTTCTCGAACAGAGTGGTTTTATGTTTCTTTAAGAAATGTGCTTGTTATTTGTCACGTGTTTTAAATTGTTATATATTTCCAACCGGCGCCAGAGATCTGTGCCCGTTCCAATATAAGACATGTTTTTCATTCAATCTAACAAACAGTGTTTAATATATTTGTTGCCAATTTTCAAGAATAAAGAAAACATATAAATTCATTTTCATATGTTAGTGCTTTATTAAAATCGCTTTTTAAAGCAATAAACATTGCAGAAAGGCTTCTCTGCGATTATTAATACAGAACAGTTTTGTTTTGAAGGCGTAAAGCAATCATTTATCCCTGTCAGTCTAGGCTAAAAATTAAATCAACTTATTTCAGCACCTGAATCACCGGTGTGGGTCTTTCATCGCATTTCTATTTTCTTATTTTTTTTTATGCGCAGTGTCCCCTCAGGACATGTAATTCATTCTTTATTAAGCGTGACAATCCTCTGATCAGGCGCATAATTAAGCTGAACATTATAAATATCAGTTTAAACTGCATATTGTCGAGCAAACCCTATTCGGTTGACCATCCTTAGTAAACTAATTAGCAAACTAATTCGGCTGTCCATCCTTTCTTCGTTCAAGATTTTACTTTCGCTAGAGGAAAAAGTGTCTGTCAAAGGACATAATATCAAAAGAGCTTTCGAAGGACTTCGCATTTTCAGTCCCTTTTGGACAAAGAAACGCCCAAGAAAGTGATGCATCGCTTCTTGTCAATAGAAATCACTTTACTCGTCTTGTCTCTCAAATTATGGATGTTTTTTGCTTCCAGAGTTGTTTTTTGTTTTCTGGCTGTTGATCCTTTTCCTGACTTCTGAACAATTTCTGTGAATGAGGTTCAATCTGAATTCTTCCTTTTAGCCCCTTCTTCATGAGCAACATAAAGTGAGAAAACTTTTTCCATTCTTGGAGAGGTGTAGTTGCTGTCTTCCTTCAATGGGGAGCAGTGAGCCTAAGAGAAATAGTTTGAATCTTTTCAACAGTAAATTACATTTACAAAGGAAATCAAGCGTGCTTACATGCATAGAAACTGATAAAAGCTGAATTTCTCTTTTTGTTTTGTTTTACTTCTATAACAGATTAAAGAAAGTCAGCTTTTATCAGTTTCGTTGATGTTTCCTTTAATTGCAAAAATCATTGCTGATCTCAAAGGCTTATTTTCACTAAACGTTCATTTAATTTGTTTACTTACTTTATTTCATTTGAAAATATTCAAACTGATCATATATTTCACATTTTTTCTTTCTTTGATAATTTAGAAAACTTCTTACACATTATCTTTTTAATTAAGTTTCGGTTTTTGTGCTTTTAATTCATTAGATATTTTAAAGAATTCATTCTTGATATTCTTATATTTATAATTCTTCAAATACTTTAACTTTCCTAAAATAATATAATATTGCAATAAAAGAAAAAAAAACAACGGTTGTCGTAGTTTTTCCATTTGTTATGGGCGATTATATACATACATACATATATATATATATATATATATATATATATATATATATATATATATATATATATAATCTGCGTGTTTTGTGTGTGTAGATAGAGACACGAAGAACACTCTGAAAGTAATGGAACGCATTATCTACAACTTAACTGTGCTCATATCCAATGTTTAGTCTCCGTAATCCTTCAGCATGTGTCAGTTTAAGTCAATGGATACAACTTTGTCTGGAATGACAATTCAATTACACACCTTCAATTCGGACACATTTTATACCAAATATATTATACATATATATATAGCTAAATTTTTGTTTTAATATCCTAAAATTTATAGTTAAATTTTTGTTTTAATATCCTAAAATAAATAATATTTAGCTCTACTATATATTAAGCCCTCTTTTAAATTAAATACTACAAAAGTAAAATTATACTCCATTTGTTCTCTTTTTACCCGGATATTTCGGCCCCTTCACGGTGGAGCACTTTTTACATTTATTTAATACTCAAACACGAAAAAAACTAATTTTGGAATTTCGCTAAAAAAAAGGAAAAAAAAAACATTCCCAGTACAAACAAATGGGAATATTAAAAAAAAAAAAAAACTGGTTCTGAAGACTAAAGATCTGATTAGAAGAATGAGATCTGCGATTTTTAACATGTTTTTGATTTAATATCCTAAAATAATAATTATATATATATATATATATATATATATATATATATATATATAAAGAGAGAGAGAGAGAGAGAGTAAGAGGGAGGGGTGGAGAGACTGGCTGTCGACTCCTAAGGCGATTATTCTCACCGTTCACAAGTACCCCGTCTAACAGGATTGTGAATTTCTTCTTCTAGACCACATGGCAAAGAAGCTGGTTTGCCCAAATTGTTAACCCATAGCTGAGAGAAGAAAAGAACTCATACCTTTCCCAACAGGCCCGTTTCACTTCTGAGGGATTTCCTGCATATATGACAGACGAAAGTGTAAGGAATTTTATCCTGTCATTATGTAATGTAACTACATACCTATGCATAGATGCACACATACATATATATATATATATATATATATATATATATATATATATATATAGATATATAGATATATATATATAGATATAGATATAGATACATAGATATATATATTATAAATTAACTGATTTAAAAAAAGACAGACGGAAAATTTGTCTTCGCCGATACTTTTTGTCCTCTGAGGGACTTTACCAACGCAAATGACTTGTCTTGATAAAGCCGCTCAGACGACGAAACGCGTCGTGAAAGATAAGTTTTCCCTTTGTCATTATTCATATTATCCTTTTACACATATATATATATATATATATATATATATATATATATATATATATATATATATATATGATAAAATATACCTTTAAGGTATGTTATATTTATGGATAAACGTGCGTAATATCACGGATAGAGCGTATGTAAATATAAAAGTGGACACCGAGAGACGACAGTTTGTTTCATGCTTAATCACAAACTTAAGGTATGAAGATTGTCCTGAAACCTGAAACAGTCGTGTTGATATCAATGTCTACTTTTATATACATACAGGCACGTGAATATATATATATATATATATATATATATATATATATATATATATATATATATATATATATGGATGTGTGTGTGTGTGTGTGTGTGTGACATCTGACACTTTGTGGTTATTTTAGTAGCCTTTTCAAACAAAAAGTAATGAATATCAGTAAATTAAACAAATTCAAAAACAAAAAACTTAGCTCTCAATGTTATCCTAATTGTGCCGATTGAGGCATAAACTGTCATAGGCATTACTAACAAATTAATAAATTACCACCAAACTTGAGCGTAGTGTGTCTGTCAGGAGAGGTCTGTTTACAAAGGGAAATAATCCTAGACACATTTGATACCTATCCCTTTTGCTAGACCGTAAAGCAAAATGTGTCTCGTATCATTGATGCATACTCTAATAAATACTTACAACTTGTCACATGTGTGTGATATTAAGTATTAGAGAAAACATTATGTTACGCAATAAAATGCTACATTAATTTCGAGTGGGCAGATTTTTTTTCTTTACGGCGTATCGGGTGGAGTTGCGAGCGGATTTCGACAAACAAAAAGGTCATTTATTGAAGTAATTTTTATTCCTCTTGGAAGAGCCTCGTTACTCAGCTTTTTAAGAAATTACTTAACGGATTAAAAAATTAAAATAAAAAAAAAACACTAAATTCGAAAATATAGTTAGGAATTATTGGATTACTGGCGTCTGTCAGCCTAGAGCAATTTTCTGCCAAAGTAGTTTTCCCAAACATGAAAATCTTTTTCTTTGTTCTCTTCAGCCTTAAAACCAAACACGAATATGTATGCTAATAATGGCTACAATATCATTGATGTTTTTTACATACAATATTATAAATATTAATCCTTAAAATTTATTATTTTACCAATGTACACTCTTCCCTCTGTATCCGAAAGTAATTGGATCCAGGGAACCCACGGATTCCAAAATCCGCGGATATTCAAAGCAATCTGTTTATCTCGCGAGATAAAGGGTGCGCCTTGTTTGATCAAAATTCAGTTCTTTGGTGGTGAGAATGGAGTGACCTTTCCAGCGCGCAGGCTTGGACGATGGTACATGAAGGACGTACGTAGCCCAGATTACATGCCCCACCCCGCTTTCTTGGCCGTGCCGACAAGATTCAAAGCAATACAAGATATTATATTTGCGGCCGGCTTAACTGCAGGAGTTGCAGAAAAGCTATCAGAGTTGACAGCCAACCGCCTTGTGATTCTGTAGCGCCAAACCACGATATTCGAAGAAGGATGACTTCACCAAGCCCCACAGACTTCACTCGCTCGAAGCCATTTTTATAGATTTATCTGAGAAACCATTTATATATTTCTGGACGGGTTTGGTGCCTTGCATGACATCCATATGATAGTCTCGATCTGACGAGACTATTTTAGAACAACACGACTCGAGTTTTCAGGTTAATGTTTTGTTTTTTTGTTTCTTTAGCTGTTTGCGGTGTAGGGGCGAAACTAAACAATCAGAAAGAGACAGATGAAATTTTTAAAGATACTTAAAGAAAGAAGGTTTGGGAGATTTAACACTCACAAGACAATGAGAAGCCAAGCGTAGCAGAGGAAAGCAGCTAGTAACCTACATAACGAGCTTGCATATCTGAAAATGGATGGAAGAACAAGTGTAAGAAATATAAAGAGGGGCATAGAGAAGCTGTGAGTTACAAAATACTAGAAGTAGTGGAGAGCCATGATTTTGCACTTTCCTAAAAGAAATACAATAAGTTAAGTAGAAGAAAGTATAGAAAAACATGTTGAATTAGAAGAATTGTTTCATAACACCGGAGATCATTCACCACTGCACTCTCCTCGGTATTGTAAGTGATTTTATTGGTGCTGTCATCGAAATGGTTTTGTTTTTCTCGAAGATTTCCGGTTCTATGTCTTATATTTTGGCAACTCTTGAAAACTATCCCCATGTTGAAATTTATAAAATCTTTTTCTTAAAACAATTTTTTTCAGAAAAATAGGTTTCTCAAGATCAGTAGCTGTTACTGCTTTTTCTTATCATACATTGCTATCACCGATACTGGAAAACATTATCTACAACTTAACTGAGCTCACATCCAATGTTTGGTCTCCCTAAACATTCCGCATGTGTCTATGTGAATGAGTGTAATTTTGTCTGCATGGTGTATTCAATTACAAACCTCTCTTACCCTTTTAATGGGGGATTTCTTTCAAGCGTGCTAGTGATGATGAGTACAATCGTCGCCTTTAAATTCTACAATTCTTCAGTTCTCTGGTAAAGTCAACGTATTTATTAAACTTCCCTCTTTCTTTCAATTTTACTGTTGAAATAACAAAATACGCTATTTGGCAATTTATTTCTTTTTAATTATTACTGGATATAGTTTTCTAACTTGAATTAGCGGATTCGTTTGATTTTTTCAACTATCAGCATGACCCGGCGTTGCCCGTGCTTGATTCAAAAATCGTACGACTCATACAGCAATCGCTATCACTTGACTTAAAATATTTTTTGCCCTTCCTTGCCTTTAAAGAAGTGCCCTTTGCCGTGCTGATGTTGCTACATGCCTTACCTCTTGCCTATCTCACACTGCGAATTTTTTCTAAGCTCTATACTAAACATTAAATCTGTTACGAAAAAAGAACTAAACAAAATGAACACAAAACGATCAGCTTTAAAAAAGGACTCGTAACTGGAAAAACTGAATGAAAAAAGATTGTTAGCAACAAATACTTTTTCATACCCAACCCAGTTCTGCGGAATCAGAATCAACATTGAGTTTAAGCAAGCGAATGAGCCAATTGGAGTAAAGTCCCATGCAGATTTAAATTTTTCCCACTTGTGACGAATGCAGCTATCGAGTTTTTTTGCATGCTAGCATGCTAGTTAACATTCGTGTCAGTCAGCTGTTGGTTCTTACGCTGGCCAATAGAATCTTCCTGCCTATTCGTGGCAGCCAGCTATAGGCTCTCACTCTGGCCATTAGAAAATGGCCGCAAACTACATGAAAACTACCGTAGAAGCATGAAAAAATCGATTATTTCCACTATCGATGGGAGTTGGGAAATGCAACGTCGGTCTTGGCCTTCCCACTAACTTGGAGCACGTGCATGTAAATTTTGGTGCATATCCGTCGAAAATTGCAGCCGTGCATTCGTTACACACATGCACCCATCCTGCCTTTTATAGATAGAGATAACATTTTCATAACATTTTACTCTTTCTCTTGCTATTATATATATTACTATTAAGATTATGTTTAGTTAAAAGTTACGCAAAAGCGTCTGATAAACTATGTCACAAAGAACTGTTGGACCTGCCAGGTAACCTGGAGATATTTGGGAAGGATATTAGAATAATCCAGAACCTATACTCGCAGCCAGCGACCTGCACTCGGATAGAACATGAATTTAGTAAATATATCAAAATAGAAAGGGCTGTAAGGCAAGATTTATTCAATCTGTACTGTGAGACGATTCTGAGAAATATAGAAGTAATACCAGGATTCGTTAATGGCAACCACAATCTTAACAACATAAGATATGCAGATGACGCAGTGTTGATATCAGACACTAAAAGGAAACAAGAACTCCTCGAGAAGATAGCGAAGAAAAGCAACAAGAAAGCACTAAGTATCAACTGCAAGAAGACAATGGAATAGTCCAACATGCAAATTAAAAAATTGAAGATTCTAAGGTCAAATAAATACAAATATTTAAATATCTGAGAAGTGATTTTAACAGAAGACGGAAGTTGCGAAACTGAAATCCGAAAAATCTAAGCAAGGTATTAAGAAAGAATAAAATTTCTTTAGAAACAAAGAAAACTGTACTGAGCTGTTACATTATATCAGTACACCAATATGGCCGTAAATTCTGGACAATGTCCACCCAGATGAAGAAGAGATCTGTAGCAACAGAAATGTGGTTCTATAGAAGGAATCTGAGAATACCATGGAATAAACATGTGAGCAATGATGAAGTTTTTGAGAAAATGGAAACAAAAAGGGCACTCATACTTAATATCAGGAAGAGACAGTTGGAAATTCTAGGACACATAACGAGTAAAGAGAGCTTGGAAAATTTTTTACTCACAGGGTTTGAAAATTGAAATCAAGAAGGACACAGGGAAACAACACATAACCTACCTAGAGAGATTGAGCAAATGGATGGTAGAACAGAGTTTTGAGAAATAAAAAAAAGACAGTGTATTAAGAGTTATAAAAGACAGGAAATAAATGAAGAGCTATGATCGCCAACGTCCTGAAGAGACTCGGTACATAGAAGATGAATCAGTTAAATAATTAAAATAGTGTAATATCGATTTCTTTTCGGAGACTTTAATATTATTAATGATTTTATTGTCAGATAAAACTGCCCGATCACAAAAACATCAAGAGTTATGCATAACGATGTGTCATTTGGCTGGCATTAGAATATCTTAGTGAAAGTAGCTTAGCGGTAAACAAAGCTGAAACGAGGCAAAATCTGTGCAGTTGTATAGAAAGTAAACAGCATTTAATTTGGACTCTAACGACGAATTTGTCTCCACTAACGGTAAAGCAAACAATGACCCGACGTGGCGCTGATTCTGGCACGAAAAGACCCAACTTCTGGAGGAGAAGAAGATTCTGGTTCAGAAAAGAAGGAAGAAGATGACTATGCTACCGAAGAAGAAGAAATAAGGGAAACAATAAAAACGTAAAAATGCTACCGCTTCGGCCGAGAAAGAAATTAAATCTTAAAGTCTGTAATTGAATATAAACGCAGCCACTCGAATCTGAGGATGCCAGTCTACTAGGGCGGCTAGCTAATCCCCATTGCTGTCACCTGCTCAGGCACATGAGTGTTTGTTCAACACTCACAGAGCCTACTTGTGGTCTATACTGCAACTATGCTGGGCAGACCTTAGTTACAGTTTCTGGGAAAGAGTGCGTTATCTAAGCGTGATCAACTGTTCGAACAAGGCTAGCACGCGCAAACCCTCAGTCACGATGACTTGTGACTTCGAGCAAACACAACCACCTACGGCTCCCAACTTGACTCAGGCACTTTGCAGGTGTGCCGCACACTGGCATTACCTCCTCCAGGCCGATAACACAAACTCCTGACAAATTGACATGGTGAGATCCGAACCCGTTCTCATGGTCAGAAAGCGGACGTTCTAACCGCTCGGGCACATATAAGTGAATGTATCAAACATTTGGTCGATATTAAATATAAGATTATTATTCTTTTTTTTTCTCTTCAAATTGTTCGTTGATGCGGAGTAAAAAAATCCTGTAGCATAAGGACTTGCATATTCGGAAATTTCACTGAATAAAAATGTTTAGTGTAAACAGTAAACAGTAACAGATTTCGAATGTTGATTTTTATCACTGGTAAGCCGACTTGGAAGAGGAGACTCCCTATAGCTCATATTACACTCTCTAATCTTACCTTGTTAATCTCGTTATATCCTGGGTTACGTATTCTTAACCAATGCCAATAATCTAAATTAGAAAAGCCACGATTTTAAATCCTGATTATCAAGGAAATCAAGCTGTCGTTATTTGGAGGATTTTAGCAGATATTTTAATCAGAAATTTTACGCAATACAATCATTCTTCTCCAATTTTTTTTTCTTATTTCGTCCTGCCATTGGAAACAGAAATGAATAGATAAAATGAAATTGAATTATTAGTTCTCTATGTTGCGCCTGAAGGTTTTTCTCGTCTGAATCCATCCTTCAAATCTACAAATCTATCATTCGTCCTTGCAGTGAATACTGTAGCCATATATGTACTGGTGCCTCCGCTGTCCATCTTGAGGTTCTCAACAAAATCCAAAGACGGATAGGCAATGTGATAGGTCTTAACCTGGCATCTCGACTCCCGTCACTTTCTCACAGACGTGATTTGGCTTCCCCTCTGTCTTTTATACAAATATTTTCTTGGCAACTGCTCTGACGAGCTATTTTCACTGGTGCCCCAACTGCATAAATTTAAGCGTGATACGAGGTTGGCATCTCGGTCCCACCCTTTTACTGTCGAAACAGTTAAATGTAACTGTCTCTTCTACCCCAACAGCTTTTTATCTCGCACTTTCCGATAATGGAACTCCCTTCCTCTTACTGGTTTCTCTATAATCTTCAAAAATGTAATTCATTAATTCTGATGCCTTGATCTTGATTCCCGTCCTTTTTTTATCCTTTCTTCAAGTACCTCTCTTTTCTCTTACTTTCCCTCTCTGTAACGCCTTGCGTCCTAGTGGCACTCCTGCCTTGCTTGGGGTGAAATGCTTCAAAACAAAAAAAAAGGGCATTATATAGTGAATAGATATGTTATAACGGTTCAAACTCTTTTCTTTGTTTCTATCGGCATTTTCTTATCTCTTAATACCTTGTTTAGTTTTGAGAAGGTACGGTTGGGGGACCGGTTTAATCACAGATGAACCCACATGCAACACTTGTAGAGAGGCAAAACATTATATATATATATATATATATATATATATATATATATAAAGACATTTTTATGTTTATACATTCTATTTTATAGATACAAATAATTAAGTAAATGCTCTGTTTATAACAAAGAGTATTAACAACATTTAATGGCCTGAATGTCCGAGAAAATATCATAGAAAATAAACGTCCTCCGACAGGAATCGAACCTGTATCCAATACGGAACCGTCATATAGTCTGACGTGGTTAAATCGGTAAAGCACGTCAGGCTATATGACGGTTCCGTATAGGATACAGGTTCGATTCTGTCGGAGGACGCATATTTTCTATGAAAATTTCTCGGACATTCAGGCTGGTAAATGTTGTTAATACTGTTTATAATAAATAGAGCATTTACTTAAATATTTGTATCTATAAAAAAGAATGTATAAACATAAAAATGTCTTAATATATATATATATATATATATATATATATATATATATATATATATATATATATATATATATATATATATATTGCTGCCTCATATGGTCCGGTACCCTTGCTATTTATCTTGAGCCCCTTGGTACAATCGAAAGGAAAACAAGCAATATTATTGGTCCTGATCTAACTTTAGTCATTTTCCCACCGCCGTAAGGTTGCCTCCCTCTAACTTTTCTGTAAATACTTTCATGGTAATTTTTCCGATGAGCTTTTAGCTATGGTACTTACACCTTCCGGATTTAAGGGCAGTACTAGACTGAAGTCGAGATCTCATCAATTTACAGTTGAGCTGGCTAGATGTAATCGTAAGTTCTAGGCTAACAGTTTCTTTTCCGGCTCCATACTTTCCAGCCATCTTTAATCTTCATATAAAATACAATGTCAAACGCT
>OZ038480.1:47989679-47997179 GCA_964036315.1 Acanthosepion esculentum
TTTTTTCACATGAAAACATTTCATCGTACTAAAATGATGTTTACGCTGATGTAACTACACATGCATGTAAAAGGAGAGGGGGCTTTTAAATTAATGTCTTTTATCATATCTGTGTTTAGATATAGTCCAGTCAATTTTGTTTAGTTTCTTTTTCTTATTAATATTTTTATCACTTTTCTTATTAGTTATTTCACATTGTGATAACTGATGACTTTCCCAGAAAGAGGAAATGTTATATGCAGCTGGACGCAAATTTACTGTGGATAATCTAGCAATTAAAGCACTTTCTATATGCTATCGTTTAGTAAATTTCTTTCACTTTTAATCAAAGTAGGATTTTTTTTAATCGAAATTAGATATGTCAGCTTTCCGCAAAAGTTCATGAAGTGCCTTTTTCTCAAAACAGAGATAGAATATAAGTTAGATTGCCAACTTTTTAAATTAAAAACACTGAAAAATATTGCACGCACCTAACGTGTGTGTGTGTGTGTGTGTGTGTGTGTGTGTGTGTGTGTGTGTGTGTGTGTGTGTGTGTGTGTGTGTGTGTGTTCCTTCGCTTTGGAGTCCGGAGCGTCAGAGGGTTGGGTGGCATATCCTAGCTGGTTACCATAGCAACAATGACACCTGGATGATGGAAGAACTAAAATTAGAACATCGTAATTATGAGAATTGCACCAAGTCAACTTTGGTGCACACGGCTTCCTTACTAAGCGAATCCATTTTCATGGCTTTTTATCTGTTATGGTTCCATGAAAACGCTAACCCAAAAATTCGAAAAAAATAAAAAAACGAAATTTTTGTTCATAAGAGTGGTTAAATATCGACATAAATCTGACATTTTATTTTCATATTAGCACGATGTTGACGAAAGGAGTTCTTCCATAACTCCCAATTTGCATCCATCCATGGGACAGCGATCAGTCATGCGCACACATACATACACACACACACACACACACATATATATATATATATATATATATATATATATATATATATATGGGGGGGTGTAATATATATATATATGTAATTTATTGAATCCACTTTAAAATTTGTTATTTAACTGACAAGTTCCATTTAATTTTTTTCACTAAATAATGCATGTTTATAGATAGATAGATAGATAGATATATAGATAGATAGATAGATAGATAGATAGATAGATAGATAGATAGATAGATAGATAGATAGATAAGGGGGTGATAAAATGTTCTCTGTCCAATCTACTCCTCAAATGTAAGCCAGAGATGACCAAACGTTATAATTTCAATTGAAAGTTTTCAGCACGCTTTCAATGTATATATTGGGCATCTCTCGCTTTCTCTCTCTCCTCTCTCTTTCTCTCTCTCTCTCTCTCTCTCTCTCTCTCTATATATATATATATATATATATATATATATATATATATATAGGTAGATCGATAGATGTGTGAGTGAGTTATTATATGTATAAAACCACTTTAGAATATATAAACATGCAATGTAAACCAGATTGAAAAGATTATTCGTTTAGATGTAATAACTTAGTTATATTTTTCTAACAATGGGCCTTTTATTTCTGTTATATGTCAAATCCTTTTAGGACGTTGGCGAAACATCGCTTTCCTCAACTCTAAAGTAACGTTGGACTCTTTACCATATTTCTTTGTCCCTGTCCTGCCGTCGATTTAAGCAAGCTCGTGTAATGTGTAACTCGATTATACTCGCTGCTTCTCTTCAGTGACTAAATTGAGTGTTTAATTCTCTAGGCATCTTTTCTTAAATTATTTGCCCCCAAAACTTCAGCTGAATCTTTCTCTTTCCTTATTGTTGTTTTTTTTTTCAAGTTCCCTTCTTCTTTATATTTTCCTGAAAACTTCCTAGTTGTTCACATGTTTTGTCCATTTTCTCAGCATTTGTCGGTAGAATCATATCTCTACTGCTTCAAGTCTATTCTTTCTCTATGAGTAAATTACCGAGCATTTACAACATACTTAAAGTGGAACGAATACATCGAATCGATAGCTACATCTACTGCAAGGAAAGTTGTGTGACTGTGTCGTGCCATAAGTTTTTTTTCTCGTCAGAGTCCATCTTGCACATTTGCAAATAAATCATTCAGCCGTGCATTGAATACTGTTGCCATATCTGGTCAGGTGCTCCTGCTACTCATAACGAGGTTCTTGACAAGAACCGGAGAAGGATCGGGAATGTAATCGATCTGACTTGTTATCTCGACCTCAGTCACTTTCTCATCGTCGTCACGTGGCTTCCCTTTGTCTTTTCTAGAAATATTTTCATGGCTACTTCTCTGACTAGGCTTATTTCACTGGTACTCAGAGTATGTGCGTAACCCTCTGAGTACTAGTGACATTCCCACCTTGTTTGGGGTGAATAAATATATAACAGTAGATATGACATAGCAGTTTATGACTGTCTTCTGATATCAGTCATATATATATATATATATATATATATATATATATATATGATAAAAATATAGTTTTAAGGTAAGCTATATTTATGGGTTAAAGTGATCAATATCTGGGATAGAGTCTATGTAAATATAAAAGAGGACATTGAAGTCAATTGCATTTAAGCATCAAACAGACAGTCGCCGATATACATATATATATATATATATATATATATATATATATATATATATATATATATATATATATATATATATATAATAAAAAGGCTTAAACACTAATATTCCATGGTCATAATTTATTCCATTGGAATCGTAAATACGATCCAATTCATCAGACCTACAAATTCAAAAAGAAAACAGAAAAAACAACTCCGGGAATAAAAAATAAAATTTAGTGAGAGTGTATGCATGAGAGTGTGGGACGAATCCTAGAGTAAATGAAAGCTATAGGGAGGGGTAACAAACGAGAGAAGAACAGGAAGGTCAAAAGATGAAGGGGGGATTAAAATTTAACAGAGAGAAGTTTTAAACAGGGGAGTCAAAGACGGTTTAAGTGAGAGAAATATGAATATTTTCAAATGTCTAATACATTAAAGATACACCGGAAAAGAGTATACGTTTTGTGGTGACATACACACACAATAGACGATATAATCTTAAAGATCAGAAGATAAGAGAGGGACAGGAAAAGAAAAAGAGATGAGGGGATTTTATTCATGTGGTGATATATGTGTAAGTGGGTATGTAGATAGACGTTTTCCATAATAACTGATATGCAAAATCAGATAGTCTTATAATATTTATATACCTAGGTTTATATGTAAACGTAAGAGATAGATACGCGTTAATCACTCAGCCGGTTTTTAATATTTTTAATATTCTTAACGTTGTCTTCCTCAATGTTCTTGAAGTATAAATTAATTTAATTCCACCCGTATATTTTTATGTTTTAAATGTATATATGGATGGATATGGTCCCTAAAAATCTTTTTTTAATTAATTTTTTCATTTTGAGAAAAAAGTTTTTAACTTTTACATTTTGATTTATATATAGATATATATATGCGTTCATGTGTATGTGTGTGTGTGTATATATATATATATATATATATATATATATATATGAAGAAATATTTTTGAGGTGTGCTATATTTATGGGATAAAGTGCTGAATATCAGAGATAGGGCGTATGTAAATATAAATATAAAAGTTAACATTGAAGTCAACACTAAGAAGCAACAGGCAATCTCCAGGCCTGGTGATTGCGTCTAGTATGAAACAGACTGTCGCCTCTGAGTGCTGACTTCAATTTTCACTTTTATATATATATATATATATATATATATATATATATATATATATATATATATATATATATATATATATATGTATGTATGTATGTATGTATGTATTGCATAATAAGACAAATAAGGACACCATAAAACATATCAAGCTGAAAATTTTCGATTAGTATTAAGAATGAAAACATTCCACGGGTTTTTTTAATTCATTATTTTTCAAGGAATATAGCGTTGATTTCACAAGTTTTATAATTTCTGTTCATAATCATAACAATGTTATATAAACAATTTTTTTAAAGCCTGTTCGGGCAGATTCAATCTAATTTCAATGAAATTAATAAACAAAATTTCGTTCACCCTTTCTCATAATAATCGGGATAACAATTCTGCCCAAACTATT
This sequence comes from Acanthosepion esculentum, assembly GCA_964036315.1. Classification (NCBI taxonomy): domain Eukaryota; kingdom Metazoa; phylum Mollusca; class Cephalopoda; order Sepiida; family Sepiidae; genus Acanthosepion; species Acanthosepion esculentum. The sequence continues at coordinate 47,993,796 of OZ038480.1, forward strand.
TAGAATTCATTTTTAAAAGTTTTAATAATTTTAATTTATTCTTTTTCAGTGTATATAGCTCTGTTACAACATCATTATTTAAAATGTTGACTAAAATAAATTTTGTATTCCATAATAATGTTATATGAACAAAATTCAATGAGAATCACACGGTCTCACTGAGTTTAGACGGATCCGTTGAAACAATCAAACCGTAACACAGGGTCTTAACAGTCAATACCGTTTACTAAACATCTGTAAATGTAAACAGCTGTTTCTCCTTTTTATTTCTGGATTAAGTCATCAGAAATTTTCATTTCTGGATTTATCCATCAGAAAGTTTTAATTTCTGGATTTAGCCATCAGAAAGTCTTCATTTCAGGATTTAGCCATCAGAAAGTGTTCATTTCTGGATTAAGCCATCAGAAAGTTTTCATTTCTGGATTAAGCCATCAGAAAGCTTTCATTTCTGGATTTAGCCATCAGAGAGTTTTCATTTCCGGATTAAGCCACCAGAAATTTTCATTTCTGGATTTAGCCATCAGAAAGTTTTCATTTCTGGATTAAGCCATCATAAAGTTTTAATTTCTGGATTAAGCCACCAGAAAGTTTTAATTTCTGGATTAAGCCATCAGAAAGTTTTAATTTCTGGATTAAGCCTTCAGAAAGTTTTAATTTCTGGATTAAGCCATCAGAAAGTTTTAATTTCTGGATTTAGTCATCAGAAAGTTTTCATTTCTGGATTAAGCCATCAGAAAGTTTTCATTTCTGGTTTAAGCCTTCAGAAAGTTTTCATTTCTGGATTAAGCCATCAGAAAGTTTTCATTTCTGGATTAAGCCATCAGAAAGCTTTCATTTCTGGATTTAGCCATCAGAGAGTTTTCATTTCCGGATTAAGCCACCAGAAATTTTCATTTCTGGATTTAGCCATCAGAAAGTTTTCATTTCTGGATTAAGCCATCATAAAGTTTTAATTTCTGGATTAAGCCACCAGAAAGTTTTAATTTCTGGATTAAGCCATCAGAAAGTTTTAATTTCTGGATTAAGCCTTCAGAAAGTTTTAATTTCTGGATTAAGCCATCAGAAAGTTTTAATTTCTGGATTTAGTCATCAGAAAGTTTTCATTTCTGGATTAAGCCATCAGAAAGTTTTCATTTCTGGATTAAGCCATCAGAAAGTTTTCATTTCTGGATTAAGCCATCAGAAAGTTTTCATTTGTGGATTTAGCCATCAGTAACTATTTTGTGCAAACAAGGATTGCAAAATACTTTTAACCTTATCTCTAGTATTAAAATAATCTACATTTTATTAATAACAAAGAACTGAGTAAATCAAGAGTTGAATAAGATTTTCCTGCCTAATTATTTGTTTTATATCAAAAATATTTTCCAAAATAAAATATTATTAATTTACTTTTTACTGTTAATTAAATGAATGGGAATATTACTTCTATTTTACTAATAACTAATTTTGTTTGGCATGTTTTCAACAAAACAAAATAACAAACTAATTAGTCCGACTATTTATTATTGAAGTTATATTAAATTGAATATTATCACAAAAACAAAAAAGTTATGAATAAAATTAAAAAAGAACAATTTATTTCATAGTAGTTAAATAATTTAAACATTAATTAATTTATTAAAAATAAATACTTAAAGTATTACTTATTTTATTAAAAAATATTACTTAGTAAACTTAGGAAACGCTACCCGTTATACTTAGTAAACGCTATCCATTAATGGATAACAGCTCGGATTGACGATTCGGGGAGCCGAGTTGGAATTCCAGTCGGATCCATTAAATTCACTTACATACTAATACCATTGGGAAAGGTATGAATCCTCTTCTCCACCTAGCAATGATAGTTGGCAATCGGTCTATGAGAATGTAACTCTGAATTCAAAGTCGGCCTGGAGAGAGTTGGGCACCGTCAGGTTATCTTGCCCAAGAAACACCACCTACTATGGCTGCAGTACACGTGATGTCCTTACCACGGGTCACGGGATAAAAAAACTTAGTAAACAAATTAAAATATTACTTATTTTAATTTTTTCCGCATTGCACTATATGGATGCTTTGCATCACAAATACCCTGATATATCTCGAAATCGTTCGACAGCGTTTGTCAAGCTCCAGGGCTATAGTGACACGGGACGAATATTAGTCTTAATCTAATTGTCCCTATCAAATCCTGAAATGAATGTCGTTTTGAACGGGCTCGCTTCCAGATCTTTTCTTACGAACGCGTGTGTACCCCAGTGCTCTATCCTAAACACTACGCTATTTCTGATCTTCATCAATAATCTCCCCGATGTTATCAGTTCCCAGCCAGGTATTTACACTACCATTTACACCTGACTCAATAATAAACCCATCAGATCAAAGTAAACCTGGCAGCTGCTCTTGAAAGCGACCTCCAATCAGTGATTAGCTGGAGCAAGGAATGGCTTGTAAATTTTAACGCCTCCAAAACAACACCGCCTTCATTTAACCACCATAGAGAGCTTTTGTCCGCCTGACATCAACATATCTGACGCTAGACTGCAGGAGAGCAACAGACTGCGCCTGCTTGCCCTCACGTTTTTCCTTGACTTGAAGTGGAGCGACGATATCGAATCAATAGCTGCATCTGCTGCGAGGAAAGTTGGGCCTATGAAAATTTTTCTCGTCAGAATCCATCTTGCACATTAACAAATCTACCATTCGTACTTGCATTGAATACTGTTAACATATCTGGTCTGATGCTCTTGCTGTACATGTCGAGATTCGTGAAAAAATCCAAAGAAGGATCTTTTAATGTAATCGACCCTGACCAGGCATCTCGACTTCAGTCACTTTCTCACCGACGTAACGTGGCTTCTCTTTCTCTTTTCTACAAATATTTTCATGGCAACTGCTCTGGCGAGCTTTTTTCCCTGGTACCCCGAATACATGAATTTAAGTGTACTACTAGGTTGGCATCTAAGTCCCACCTTTTTACCGATAAAATAGCTAAATGCAACCGCAACTGCTACTCCATCTGTTTCTTCTTTTGCGCTTCCCACCTCTAAAACTCCCTTACATTTACTTGCCTGCCTAATAAATTAAATTCAGAGTTAATCGCCATCTTCTGTATTCTTGAAACCCCGTTCATCTTTTGTCCTTTCCTTAATCCTTCCTAATCTTAGTCTTCTCTTTCACTCCCTGTAAATCCGGCGTACTAATGGTATTCCCGCCTTGCTGGGCTGAAATGATCATATATATATATATATATATATAGTAATGAAGATACTAATAAGATCGTTTAAGCCTAAGGAAACAACTTGATAGGTAATTTACGGAACGATAATGCGTTCAGGGCGAGCAGAATTTTGCAAATAAAGTTCTCAATATAAGAAATAAAACTATAATAGGGAATAGATA
>OZ038480.1:48004679-48037179 GCA_964036315.1 Acanthosepion esculentum
AGACTGGATCCTATAGCTTTGGTTGGCAATCAGTCTACCACAGAAAGAAACGCTAGCATGCTGCGGGAAAATCTTCTGCTTAGAATCTAAAAAGTCATGATCGGCCAAGCGTACATCACGTATGGCACTTAACTAATTGATGAACTGACTGACCAAAAAGGAAGCGATAGTCATTTTAGCGCCGACTATATTTCAAACTGATATACATCAACAGTTTCAAATTTTCTTGTCGCGATTCTCTGACTTTACCGATACTCCAATAAACCTTTAGTCATTTTCGGTACCAATAATAAAATTTCTGATCTTTAAACAACGAAAATTGATTTTTTTTATCTATATTTAATAATCGAATTCGGATAGAAGGAGCTTGTCAGTATTCCTTGATTTTAAATTTCCGCTAATTTACGGTCATATCTAAACATGGAGAAAGATATGGCAGTAAATCCAAACAGAAATCCGGAATGGATCCAGTGACAACCTTCTGGCAACTCCTGTAGCGGAGCCGACTCAAATGGGAACTTGTTGGTACGGCTAAGTGTACGGGGTGTGTAATCTGAGTGATGTACGACTTCCATAGACTATTGTTTAGGCCTGAGACCTGAAGCGGTCACTAGATTATCATCACTAAAGGAGTGAATTTTGACCAAACGGGCAGCTGCCTTTATCTCGAGAGATTCACGGATACCTACCACTCATTCAAAAATCAGGAAAGAAAAGATTGTCAGTGGTCATGATCGCATCAAGCGATCTTCTAACAATAGTACACACACACACACACACATACATATATATACATATATATATATATATATATATATATATATATATATAGTAAGGCAAAAAATTCGGTCTGGAGAGTTAGGTGACCAGATGTAAGAGATGATGTGGTCGCAAAAAGAAATTGTCAGACAACCATGGCCGGGTTCACCTGTTTGTGTGCCATGTTGCAGAGGCCTATTGCCAGACATAGTCTTATTCCAGCACCCACCCTCTTGATCCAGGGCAGCATTATCCGGGCTCTTGATGTAGGTCTCCATGTTGAGTCTGAGGCCCTGACCAACAAATTGGGGAGATCTTTTCTTGTCGAAACGATCAGATTGAGTTTTCCGAGCTGCCGTACCTTCGTAATCACCATTAGCCAATATTTTCGTGGGCTATTTTGAACGAATCTTATTTGATAAGGTCCATATACCCTGTGTCTATATGAGATATGTGGACGATACTTTTTTCATTTTTGATTCTTCTACAGATGCCACAAATTTTCTGGTTCAACTTAATTCTCTCCATCCTTCCCTTAAGTTTACAATGGAGATTGAAAAGCATAGAGCTCTCCCTTTTTTGGATGTCCTTGTTCAGCGCAAGGATGGGGCTTTCGTCACTAATGTTTTTCTTAAGCCCACATTCACCGAACATTATACGAGCAAGATTGGTCTCATTCCGACCTTGGTCCACCGTGCTGTCATGATTTGTTCCCCTGAAATGTTGGATGGTGAACGTATTAAGATTCGAGATATTTTCGAAAGTAATGGTTATCCCATTAATGTTATCAGGCGTGTGATTGATAACAAAATCAGGCGGTTTAGGGAGCCTGTGGTATTTGGTCCTGGCCAGTGTCCTGTTTATTTAAAGTTACCTTGGCTTGGTAGGAAATCTCAGCTATTGTCGGACAAAATTTCGGCGTCCATTTCGTCTACCTAGAATGCTGTTAAGTTGCGCACAGTTTTTCATACTAGACCCTTGCTTCCTTCCTTTTCTGAAGATAGGCTGTCCTATTTCCATAAAAATTCAGTTGTTTATAAATTTAAATGCCGTTGCGACGCGGTATACATAGGACGTACCAATCTTAGGTTGGAGACGCGGATGGCGCAGCATGTTCCTGCTTTTGTTCGTTCAGGCAGTCCCAGTCTGCCGATAAAAACAACAACTCAGTCAGTCCATGAATCTGCAATAGGGCAACACTTGCTGAACAATCATGCTTGTGCCTCTGAGTAGGAAGACACGTGGTTTTCGGTTTTACAGAGTGCTCGATCAACACATCATCATCGAGTTTCTGAGGACGTCTATATTAAATGTCAGCAACCCAGTCTGTGCAGACAGAAGGAACATTTTTTACATCCCTTACGTCTGTTGAACAGTCTGTGAGTTCCCCCCTTTTTCTATTTTATACTCTTGTGGAACGATTTATTTACATCCCCATTGGTTCAATTTTAATTTATACAATTAAAATTTGTCTTTTAGCCGAGTTCCACCTTTCCCTCCTCATTTACTTTACTTAGTGTCCTTTTATTCATTTATATTTAATTGTGTCAACGAATATCTTTGAAAGTGTTGGCCGAAAGGTTACCTTAGGTATGACGTCCGTTTTGTTCAAGGCTATATATATATATATATATATATATATATATATATATATATATATATATGTATATATTATGAATTAATTGATTTAAAATATTTTTTTGCTACACAGTGATGTTTCAAAAATGGAAGCTAAAGTCTTTGAATTTAATTTTGTTATTAAATTAAAGACATTAGTTCCATTTCCTCGTCAAGCGGAATTCGTTTGACGAGGAAATGGAACTAATATCTTAGCTGAAAGCGCTCGAATCCACACAATCATTTGGACAGCTTTTAGACACACTACATCCAGAAAAGACATCACTTGTACGAATGCAAGAAAAAATTAACAAAATGCTTCAACAGAGTGCCTTGTTATTTGTTTTCAATGAAACTTATATTAAAGAAACATCGAAAACGTTTACTTGTGACGCATTTCGTCTGTTGTTATGTTGGTACGACTACATATGTGTACGAACTAGAGGCCCTGAGAATTTTAGAATTTTTTTCAATTTTTGTTTGTACCTAGCTGAATTCATTCGGCAATGGAGAAAACAATTCACTACTTCTTGCTTCTTGACATATAAAAATATATATCGTTATTTCATATATATATATATATATATATATATATACACACATATACATATATATATATATACACATATACATATATATATATATACACATATACATATATATATATATACACATATACATATATATATATATACACATATACATATATATATATATACACATATACATATATATATATATACACATATACATATATATATATATACACATATACATATATATATATATAAACACACACACATATATATATATATATATATATATATATATATATATATATTATCAGATTAAAATGTGAGTCCTGAAATTCGTTTCTATGTAGATAATTATACTATTGGATATATTTAGTGTTAAATATGTGTAAAAATTACATTAAAACAAGAGGTTTTGTTCTGTTCTTCTAAGAAACAACTCGCTAACAAATATAGGCGCTATCGTTTATTTTATTGTGTTATTCTTACAATTTTATTAATGTTGGAGTGGGATTACAATGTAAGCGTTGTGAATACGAGACCCATGTTCGACTCCCCATTGCCGATTTGCTATTTTGAAGAAACCAGCCTGGGGAGTGGGTGTACGAAACCGTTAAGAAAGGCCTGAAAACCATACCCATGGGTTGGCCAAAGCATTGTGAATCAAAATTGGTGGACGAAACTGATTGGAAGCTAGTCCGAAGTCAAATCGTGACCTAGTGTTCAACCCTACTGGCTTTGTTCAACCACTGATCATGGCAGATTGGTTGCTCTGTCTCTCTCTCCATCGTCCTCTCTCTCGCTCCCTCGATCGATCGATCTATCTATCTATCTATCACACACACACACATACACACACATACAAAACATCATTTTTCAGCAGACGCTTTTTCTTATCTCATAAAACCGAACAAGCTATTTCAGCGAAACAGATTCGTATTTTCAAAGATAGATGTTAACCAATGTTAAGGGTTTTATATTTTTGTGCCTACAATAAAGTTTTCCACATTTGTTCAACTAAATTAAAACAAAATGAAAATGGCTGAAAATTTCTTATTAAATATCTACAGAAATGATTGCTAGAATTTAACAGACTTCATGGAAACTTTTATTTAGATCGACCTTATAGCTAAGATAAACGTATACTTTTCACTGTAACCAGAGATTTGGGTTCGAGACCAGTTAAAAACAAACCAAAACAGGCTTGCAAATTATGTTTTTTACTGTAAATAACATGTTCCTGGATTGGTGCAATCTTTTTGATATCTCCCTCCTCCAAATTTGACCTTGACCATTACTAGGCTAAATTTAGTAAAGATACGATGCCTGCTCCATGAAAGAAAATAATCTTCTACTGCTTCCATATGCCGTGTCCCTTCCGAACTTTGGCAATCATCGCTCATTACAATTTTTCAATAAATTTTGTGTTTTTGATATATCTCTTAAACATTCATATCTCCGCCATCCATTTACAAAAACTCGCTAGGTAGGTTATGCGTTGTTTTCCTCTGTCTTTCTTGCTTTCAGTATATCCTGTGAGTATTAAATATTCCAAGCCCTTTTTCCTCATTATGTGCCCTAGAAATTGCAACTGTCTCTTTCTGGCGTTAAACATAAGTCTCCTTTTGTTTCCATTTTCTCTACAACTTCGTCGTAGCTCACACGTTCGGTTCATGGCATTGTCAGTATTCTTCTATAAAAACTACATTTATGTTGCTTCAACATTCACTGCCATATAGAACTGATATTACGTAACAGTTCAGTACTCTTTTCTTTGTTTCTAACGAAAATTTCTTGTTTCTTAATACTTTGCTTATATTTTAGAAAGCATCTTTCGCTATCATAATGTGCCTTCGGATTTAAATATTGCCCTTTCTATTTTCTGTTAAAACACTTCTCAGATATTTAAATTGTTTTACGTGTTTGATTTTGGTATCTTCAATTTGTAATTCACATCAACCTAATAAAAGTGAGGAGTCTTAATAATTGGGGGGGTCGGAATTTTTCTCAGCATGCAATAAGCGGCTGTTCTTAATAAAAATTCGGGTTGGTAAATTATTAAACAGCGAAATTAACAAATGGGATTGTTATAAGTTCGAGGGGGGGTCTAACAATGTCCTCAAAATATAAGGGTCTCCTCTTCTAAGAGTAGTTACATATATATCAATGGCTCCATTAAGCAGTGTTCGAATATTTTTTAAAAATAAGATTACGAATGCCGATTTTCTAGGCAGGTAAGTCTTCTCACGAAGTTTTAAAAGTTGAAAACGCGTTCAATTTATTAACGGCTTCTTTCCTCTTGTATATACAAAAAAAATATGTGAGTGGGTGAAAATCTGTAATTGACCTCGCCCTGTAAAAAAATGTTGTTTTTTTTTTTCGTTAATAAAATGAACATTTTCCTCTCGTCTGCCATATTTTGTGGCAGGCAATTAGGTGTCAGTACGACAGCCAAAGCGATGTGCGCCAATTTCTAATTCTCTGTCTTTCACAAGAGTAAAAAAAAACGAGGAGGATATGTAACGTTTAAATCAACACCCAATGCACTTGCTTCGAGGTTTGTACACAAACATGTCAAACACCGATGATATTGAGTAGGTTAAAGCTAAAATGAAAACTTAAATGCAGCCTTAAGGACATTCATACTTGTGTACGCAGGTTTACATACTGATAACTGCTAAGATTCGGTTCGTCCAATAGAAAGACAAATAGAGAAAGGGAATGGTAATTAGGAGATTTATATTGCGCCAATGCACTAAGTATAGGGCCGATATACTTAAAATTATCAGTTTGACGATCGCAAAAGCGTGAAACCCAGGGTTACAAACTCACATCAATCCAACCAAATATATATATATATATATATATATATATATATATATCGATTTTGTAGTGCGTATTCAATTTATGTAACGTAAATCATTCAAACGAAAAACAAATACTGAAGCTAATTATATGGCGAGAATCACTCTTTCGATGTCGCATTACCACTCGGAATTTAACAAAAACACACTGAAATGTCTACCTGAAGATGGTCGTTCGGAACGACTGAAAGCCAGGCTCGTAAAAAAATAAGACCTGATAAACCCGGGATTTATGAACAAGGATCACACCATTCATTAACGGATTCGAAGTTGATTGTATTTTATTAGTAAATATTGTTTGTGAGAGTGATTCTCGCCATATAATTAGCTTCAGTATTTGTTTTTCGTTTGAATGATTTACGTTACACACACACATATACATATATATATATATATATATATATATATATATATATATATATATATATATTTGGTGAATTTGGGTAGGTATTTTATATATATATTTAGTGAATTTGGGTAGGTATTTTATTATTTATATCATACACATACACACACACATACATACATACATAAACATATATATATATATATATATATATATATATACATATATATATATATATTTGGTGAATTTGGGTAAGTATTGTATTATTTATATCACATACACACACACATATGTATGCGTGCGTGTGTTCGTGTGTGTGCGTGTGAGAGAGAGAAAGAGAGAGAAAGAAATGTCCTTGCTTAACAGTTATAGCTGTTTTTGACCTCATGCCACCACCGCATCAGATATTATACCACCTCCCCCTTAAACTGCCCACCTGTGATTGTATGAGGCTATTAAATACAAATTAAATGACGGTCTAACGCTCCACCAACACCCAACAGTAACAAGAAATGCACCTGCGGTTTACTTGAACGAAAATATCAGAGTCTGGACTCAGTCTACAGCTGGTGAGCGGAAATACATTACATTTCATTAAACTCCAGTGCAGTCCAAGCTAAAAACATCTGCTGGGCCATTGAAAGCTTCACTGCGCATGTGCGGGTGTCAGCGAAGAAACGCGCATGCGCTGTTTCAACGTGTCGGCGAACGAAGGCGTGTGTCTCGCAAAGCAGAACAGAAAATTTGATATCGAGGAATTTTGACAAGTTCTTATTAAATACCCTTTTTTATCTTGGTTAGTACTAACGAATATCTCGGTACATTTCAAAAATATCTAAAACGTCATGGTTTCGATGTCGCTTTGATAATTTTTGTATATATTTCATGTGAATATATATGTACAATTCATACTTCTATATGCTTTAGGATGTGGGCGATCATGGCTGTCCACAATTTCTATACTTTGTAACTCTTAGCAAATTTTGTCTTTCTGCTATGTCTCCTAAACTCTGTTCTGTCAACCATTAACGCATGCTCGTTAGGTAGGTTATGTGGTGTTTTCCTCTCTGCCTCCTGTCTTCAATATGTCCTGTGAGTGTCAAATTTTCCATTTGCTCTCTTTCGTTATTATGTGCGCTAAAGATTTCAACTATATCTTTCTGATAAATATAAGTCTCCTTTTCGTTTCTATTTTCTCTAAAACTTTGTAACGTGTTACTTATTCTTTTTGAGGAGTTACACGTCTACTTATCATCTATCAGTTGCGTCTCTGTCTTTGGGCAGAGTGCGTTCAGGGGCTTCACTGTCAAAGGACTGAAGAAAATAATACTGAAGGGGTGCCCAGACCTGGGGAACAGCTGCCCGTGGCCGCACCCTCCCATTGCACCAGATGGATGGATCGGTGCTCGCGCCGAGGCCAGAGCAATCGACGGTTGCAGAGGCTGAGTGGAAATTTTGTTCTCATCCAGGGTGTACGCGTTCGGGTCCCCACCTAAAAATAGACCTTGTGTCAGATCTCGTCCTAGTGGGGTGGAGACAGTGTAAATACTTTCTCTAAAACTTTGTTGTTGCTCACATATTCAGTCCATAGTATTCTCATCATCCTTCTGTAGAACCATATTTCTGTTGTTTCAAGTCACTTCTTCATCTGTGAGGAGATTGTCCATCATTCACTGCCATATAGGAGGGGTGATGTTACATCACAGTTCAGTACTCTTTTCTTTGTTTCTAACGAGATTTTTGTGTTTCTTAATACTTTGCTTAGCTTTGGGAAGGCAACTTTCACTATTTCAGTGCGCCTTCGGATTTCGGTTGTGCACTTTCCTTTTTTTTTTTTTTGTTAAACCACTTCCCAGGTATAATTCATTACCTCCCAGAAATGTTACACGTATGTAAACACGTCATTTTAGTTGTAACGATTCTGTCTTGTTTACAAATATTTCGGCTGCCTATGATTTTTGACATAATTAACTTAATTTCAATTTTCGTCAACCAACATGTCAACCTCTGATGAAACCTGTGCCAAGACATTCAGTGAAGATAGTAAGGGAATGCAGATTCATGCCAATCGCAAAGGCATTGCTAAAATACACATACACATCATTAACCATGTGACTTTAGTAAGACATTTTGCTAACATTATATCTTTAGTGCATGTTCCTGTGTTCACCAACGCCTGGATCAAGTGATAGAATATCTCTCTCTCTCTCTCTCTCTCTCTCTCTCTCTCTCTCTCTCTTTCCCCCTACTCTGCGGTCTCAGTTATGAATCTTTTCTGTTATATTTGTTTTCCCCATTTTCTTTGCCTTCTCCATTGGATTGGAATTCAGGTTTTTCATTCTCTTAGACTGGTTACCGCCCGAGGCAAGAGGGCCAAGTCCATTCTGATATGTAATCCATTGCTGAGGAGCGAAAACAGATGGATTCATGCCTTTCCCGCGACATTTCTGCGGAAATGAACACAGCAAGCCAGGTTGAAATCTGAACTCCTCTCGCCGATTCTATTTTATGCGCCGATAACAGTTACACCAGCCGCACATCCGAAACGACATTACTATGTAACGCCAAGCACACAATATTTGCCCGTAGCTTTAAAGCTTCGATTAAAAATGTGCCCAGAATGTAAGCCATTCCCCGTCTAGGGCCACTAGTTATGAAAGTTGCGTATAAACAAGAGTAATGACACCGAGTCAATTTCTGTCCAATCATTTTCATCTTCTGTCATATCCCCCGTTCTACTTCAAATATTATTTATGTTAATCGGATATCCTTTAAGGATCGTTCTTCACAATTTTATTATAATATTTATCGTGATAGCAAGACTTATGCTCCTTCTTGCACTAAATGACAGTCCAAAATGTCTCCATTTTGGGAAATAGGTTGGGCAAGAAATTTGAATCAATTAGTCATGAGCAAAACAGAACCTGATGACGTTCTTATCTATAGCAATGACGTCATCATCTGCCACACCTTAAAACTCCGAAATATTTTTGGAGCGGGAGGAAAATTTATTCTCACTCACCTAGAAAAATGATTAGATATAATTGTTAATAAGTTTATTGGAGTACATAGTTACATAAATTTTCAACAGATCTTCTGATGAGATTCAAATTCGCATCTGTTTTCATATCTACAGGAGATACGAAAATCAGCATAGCTAAAAACAAAATGATACAATTCCTAGTAGTTCGATTATATAAGCAAAGTTTCAGACTTGTTATTTCTAAAAAAAATAAAAAAAATAAGTACAGATATCTCTTTAAACGTCAGGAATCGATTTGAAAACCGCGCTAGTAAAATGATAAAATTCAATATTTATCGATTTTAACGCGCAACGTGTGTTAAAGGAAGTTTTTGATACTATTCTTTACTTAATACAAAGCCAAAGAGCTACATAAGTAGAGCATTTATTGAATGATGCTATTGTTAGGGCGTAAATTTCTTAATAAAGTCCGAAGAAGAATCTAGCATCTCGAAATCAATCACTTTCCCATCGCCATAACGCAGATTCCCTGTGTCTTTTCCATAAATATTCTCATGTCAGTTGTTCTGACGAGCTTTCGTCTTTGTCTCATCGAATTTATGAATTTAAGTAAATTTAAATATTTAATTTGAAATTATTGCACTATTTACATTGTCCTCAACTTTGCTGTCACATTCACAACGTTTAGGCCGAAATGTCGTGAATGTGACAGTAAAGATAGGGGCAACAGTCCGAACAATGTAAATAGTGTAAATAGTTACAATACCTCATCTCAGAAGTATAGACATATCATGAAGAAGGCCGGAGATTACAACGACCGAAACGTCGTGAATGTGACAGTAAAGATGAGAACAGCGGTCCGAACAATGTAAATAGTGTAAATAGTTACAATACCTCGTCTCAGATATATAGACAGATGTTGAAAGGATTTTTTAAAAAAGAGTGTAGTACTAGACTGGCAGATAGGTCTCATCATTTTACTGTTTAAATTGATAAATGTAACCGTAAATTCTATTCTAATAATTTCTCTTCTCGTACTTTTTGCATGTGGAAATCTCGTCCAGCTTGTTGCTTTCATCTCAACTACAAACTTTCATTCTATGTGTCGCCTCCCTCTATCCCTTGCAGCTCTCAAGAAGTTCCCTCTGCTACCTCCCCCAGACCACGTTCTGTCATCCACTTGCTTAAGGCCGCTAGGTATGTCATACGTTGTTTTCTTTTGTCTTTCTTTCCCTTTATTCGACCTGTGAGCATCAGATTCACCAGGCCTTCCTTCCTTATTATGTGTCCCAGCAACTTCAGATGTCTCTTCCTGGTGTTAAGTATACGCCTCCTCCATGTTTGCATCCTTTCTAAGACCTCATATGTTGCTCGATCCATGATATCTTTAGCATCCTTCTGTAGAACCACATCTCCGTCGCTTCGAATCTCTTCTTCATCTTTTAGGAAATCGTCCAACATTCGCTGTCGTAATGAAGAACAGATGTCACGTAGCACAACTACAAACTATAAATCTTTAACTGCAACGTCATTTCCTGGCTATTTGAATCCTGATTTTTTGTTTTTTGTTTTTTGTCCTTTCTCTCTATGTTATGACCAAGTAAATGGTTAAAGAAATAACAAAACAAATGTTACATATATACCATATATTAAACAGTAAGTACAACAGAAGAGTATTACACGACTAGTGAGAGTGTGTCGGTTGACCTAGCGTTCAATCTAATCGACTGTTCCCCCAAGGCATTCTCTCCTACTAATTTTATAGTAGGCGGAAGAGTCCAACATAGACTCTTTAGAGGGAGGGCACCACAACACTCTATTAAAGTTTTCTTGCTTTCCTTCATTCCACTGTATTTTATCCTCAGTAACATTTGCTTCTTAATGACTTTATAGCCTTGCTTGTCAGGAAAAAGCTTTATAAATGTGTGCCAATTCACTCCTGATTACCTGAAGCTTCAACAAGATATTATCCCAAAACAAACATCCATGCGTTGGTATCAAAGGTTGACATAGCGCCCATAATCGGCAAAGTGAGGAAAATACAAAATTGTATCATCCATAACTTAAGTGATGATCAGTTGCTTGCACAGTTTAACACTTGTTGCTGTTGGATTACCAACTATTTGCGAGGCAGCCTAGCCATTGGAAGGAGATAATTACTCGAGCTGAGAAGTCGGAAGAATGTAAATCATGTATTTAATTTCTAAAAAGAGAAAACGCTAAAAATATAGCAGAAATATGTTATATGCCTTCTCTCCGACCCTGAAATCGAAAGTTAGTGGATGCAATGCTGTTTGTACATACGAGTTCGGGGCGTCATGGTACGAGGTGTATCTACTCATAACCACTGGGCCACATTTTGTTTGTGCAACGTCTATAAGAAGACTGTCTTCCCCGTCGAGAAAGCTCTCTGGTGATTGACTGCTGTGAGTCATATGACCAGCCAAGTAATGTGCAGGCTAAGTTTGGAAGAGGAAAGGGAGTTAACCCAACAATGCTATTTAATTGTTCATTTAAAAAAATAAAACCGTTTTCTTGATCGTGTGCTGTTGATGAAAAGCGTATGATAATCGGAAAAGTTACATTCTTTTAAGTCGACAAAGCTTTTCCAAAACCTAATCCTCGCCCCCAAAAGATCTTCATGGTCATTTGATAATACTGTACTTTAGTAATACATTACAGCCTCTTGTAACTTAGTCGGACATTTACAGCATGATCTAAGCATCAAATTCTATAAACACGCACGCACATGAATCTATACATTATTTGTACCGCCTGAAATCCTGCTAGCATTTGTCTTTACGAAGTCGTTGAGGACAGCGGAAGTCTACTGGTGTGACATTAGACTGAGAGTGATACAAACGCCAACACACGTAACCATTACGGATCTATAAAAACAGTAAATTAGGACAAAAAGCTGAGCTCACAAAATGCCATCTGACGTATACGCATGCGTCAAGATCCCTTCATGTAACAACGTTTCTGTATGTTTGTCTGTCTTTCTCCTTCTCTCTCTCTCAATATATATATCTATATATATATATATATATATTTGTATAGACATTTCCTTGTGCTTGTATATATTTAGATGTGCGCACACGTATATATATATATATATATATATATATATATATATATATATATATATATATATGTACAAGTACGCCTGTTTACGTGTCTTTGTTTATATGTATACACGGAGAAGGCGACACATGAGCGCATTTCGTATGCAATTTGGAGCCAATCATGCCGTGTACTCAAATGAACCCAATTACATCGGTAACAGCCACCACCTGGACGAATACAATATACCGATTATCCGTGTCTACTGTAACTATACCAGCCAAAACAGATATCTCACTCTCTCTATCTATCTATCTATCTCTATCTATCTATCTGTTTTGTCTCTAGTTTTCACTGACACCTTCTCTCTCTCTCTCTCTTTCTATCTCTCTCGCTCTCTCTCTCTTTCTCACTCTCCATCGGTCATTCATTCTCTCTAACCTACTTCTTTCCTGACTGCATGATCTCTCTAACAGACTTTACAACTTTCTTCCTGTTTCCCTGATATTTCAGATGCTCTCTCTCTCTCTCTCTCTCTCTCTCTCTCTCTCTCTCTCTCTCTCTCTCTTTCACTCGTTCTTAACATTAACCCTTTTTTTTCTATTTCGTTTGTGTTCCTCTCCGTCCATTTCTCTCTCTTTCTTTGTATTTTCCCCAATCTTAGTTTTGTTCGTGCCGATCTCAATCTGATAATATCTAATCATCGATTTATGTGATAGTACGAAATCTAATTCGCTGCAATTATTGAACAGAACAACAATCGTTCAGATAGATAGATAGATAGATAGATAGGATCACTCTAAGAAACGTGCAGGCAGACAGACAGATAAAAAGATTATCATATATACATACATACATACATATATATATATATACATATATATACACACACACACATATATATATATATACATATATATACACATATATATATATAGATATATATATATACATATATATATATACATGTATATATACACACATATATATATATAGATATATATATATACATATATATATATACATGTATATATACACACATATATATATATATATATATATATATATATATATATATATATATATATATATATATATATATACCTTACATTGCACAACTCTGAGTTTCATGCCGAAGCAATAATTGTGTATTTCGACAACAATCACACTTTTATACAAGTTTCATTAAAGATGACTGATATTGCGGTTAAGTTTTTTTTATTTAATTTTTCTTGTGTTCATATCAGTTTTTCTTTTCTGGACATAAAATGTAAAAATAATGTTCAAATGCCTTATATATCCGAGCTCTTTCGCCTCTTTTCATAGGCATTATCAAGAATGTTTTTATCTTTATTTTTAACTGAATGTGTAGATTTTATGTATGTATCTAGCGTTATGGGAAAGTTTATTTTAATTTTCAAAACACTGTCAGCACATTGTGACCGTGTTCGTAGTTGATGTTGTTGAGTGTTGGCTGTTTCTTTGCTCATTATCATTTAAGCAAACATGAAAACCTACCAAATTTCATGTACAACATACTCGTAGAAATCTATAATAGCCTCAATCACATGAAAAAGGACTAAAAATAATGGAAGCAACGATAACCATTACACCAAGTCGAAATACCCCAGTCATGCATATATATATATATATATATATATATATATATATATATATATATATATGATAATCTCTGTAGCTGTCTGTCTGCTTCTTTCGCAGTGTGATCCTATCTGAATATCTGCCTGCCTGTTCATATCTATTTTCTATTTACCTTACTATATCCTACTCAGTTCGCATCTGTTCCCGTCTGATTTTTTTCCGTCTAGATATTACACCGTTTCTTTTATAAGTTGACTCTGACACGGCCAACGCTGATAGCTGCCATTTTGAATTTTCCTTGTTGGCTGGTTGGTCGTTGTAGAGCAGTCTTCCACTTTGCTCCCGTTATGTCAACAAGTGAACTCGGTTCAGAAGTGCACATGTTAACAACGAACACGTGTTAGTGCAAAATGTCTATGACTACCACCTGCGAAATGGTATGAGTCCTTGGTCTTAATTTGCCTTTAACAGCAACATTGCCTTTGTGTTCGTCATGAGAATTCAGGTATTAAGCTACTTTCTTAAACAAATGTGTATACATATATATATATATATATATATATATATATATATATAAATAAATATATATATATATATATATATATATGACGTATATACTCGTGTATAAGCTGACTTCGTGTATAGTGCAACCCTTGAATTTTGGGGCAAGAATTTTAACTCCTCAAAAAAAAACCTATATAGTGCAAAGGGTCACAAAAAAATTATCATAAAAAATTGCACTGTACTCGAGTAATTACGGAATTTATATTTGATCATCATAATTTATTGCATGCTTATTATATTTTATATGTTTTATATATTTTATATGTCTATATACTTACCTGGTGTAGGGATCCGTCCCTGCGCTGGTAGTATAACAGATATGACTAGCTTAGACCAGCTTGGACAAACTATGACCAGCTAAGACCAGCTTGGACCAGCGACCCGAGTGAAAACACTCGTGTCCCCACGTTAAAAACTGACCTTGTGTCACAACCTGACTCAGTGGGGGGGGGGTCAAGTAAATATCTACATGTCTGTTGAATTTCATTTACTTCATTATGTAAACTCAGGTAATGTTTTAGGTAATGCTCTTCCAAGCAGAGTTCCAGACTAACATTTTACACCATCGTCCAGGAACCGCCCGAAAAAAATAATTTTTATCACCCCAAAAAAGAATTAAAATGTCATGAAATCAAAATGTTTTTTGTTTAAATTTATCATTGATAGAAATTACATAATAGAAAAACAAATAAACACAATTAAAATGTTTAAGAAACAAATATTTATTTTAATCAACTATATCTTCATACTATGATACCCGTGTTACTATTTCGTCACTAGGGTTACCGTTTTTCCTTGAGACGTTTTGCTGAGCAGGATGAAAATTTCAATGGGCAAATGAGCTTTTCTATTAAGTTTATAAGCAGAAAACATAACATAATTGTGCTTTGGTAATAGTTAATTCAAATTTTTAACAAAAAATTGACTTTGTTTATTAATGCAAAATTAGTTACCATTAGATAACAATATTTTTCACATTCGCAGAACAATACAAATAGCGAAATTTAAGCCTTCAACTTTGATTTTTCATTCGGGTTTCAATTCACTTGTTTAAAAATGTCTTCTGTGTGAGTGTGCACGTGCATGTGTTCACCATTTCTCGTCACAGTTGGTGAGAAATTAGAATTTTTAAAGAAAGGAATTATTTGCTTTTAGAATAAATATAATAGAATTTAATTAAAATATTTCCAACATCCCCCACCCCCAAAAAAATAAGCAGGTCTTTCACACTCATATCGAAGCCTGCTTCCATGCTATCGACAGGATGGCGTAATTCAGTAAGTGCGTCGCTAATGTAATCCAGTCTAATATTTATTAATTTAAAAAATGAATAGAGTTTTGAAAAAATAGTTTCGAAAATGTGCTTTCATAATGTTTACTAAATCTATAATTGAAAATAAATAAATAATCTATTGCCTAGTACAATTTCTGGTATCCCGGGTAATTGTCTATTTCTATCACGCGCTAGTGACCGATGTTCGAATTTGAATGCAGCAAATCAGGATTTCGAACACTGATTTCCAAAGATGACGTCTCACTAGTTTGTAAAAATTGACCGCTGTTCAATCCTGGAGCATGCTTCTTGGTCGGCCATCTTTGTTAATCGCCAAAACTCTCAAAGTTTTTTTTTTAATCTGCAAAAGAAATTAAATCCATGTGAAAAAGAAGTAAAACAAAAAAAAAAAAAAAAAAAGTAAGCTTCTATCCGTAATAGAAGTCCTTATACCTAAAAATTCAACTTATTTATTGAATGACCCTCGTATATATATATATATATATATATATATATATATATATATATATATATATATATATATGCACATTTCATTAAAAACGACTGACAAGGTGCTTTTATTTAGTTTTTAATATAATTTCTCGTGCGATCTAATAAAGTTTTTCTTTTCAGAGGATAAATTATATAAAAACTGTCCGAATGTTCTTTTTATCCGAGCGCTTTCGGCTATACATTTAGCCATTTTCAAGGATTATATTTCAACTGTTAGAATTAGAAATAGAAATAGTTTGTTATATGTATGTTTTATAAAGTGATTTTAATTTTTTTTTTTTTTTTCAAAACACGGTCAAGATATTGTCAGTCGTTTTTAATGAAATGTGCATGAAAGAAGGATTGCTGCCTAAATACACAAATATATATATATATATATATATATATATATATATATATATATATATATATAAAACACACACACTCATCAGGAGTTCCTATGGCAGATTTTCCCCCTAGAGCGGAGGCTCTAATGCGTGATATGCGCATAACCCTGTCACTGGTTTCTGACATAATTTCTAAATTAGATCCCCACATGACAAGTGGATGTGACGGGATCACTGCTGTCGTCCTAGAGAAATGTACTCCTAAAGTGGCTCCAATTCTATGCAAACTCTACAACAATTGCCTCGCTGCTTCCTGCTTTCTAGGTTTATGCGAAGTCCTCCTGTTTTTAAGAACTCTGGAGGACCCTCAGATCCCTTAAATTACCGCACTATTAGTCTCTCACCCCCTTTTCAGCAAATTACTTCGCACGATCCCCTTTCAGGCAAATATGGCTTTCGTTTCGCCAGGTTTACCACCGACGTATTTAAAGGTATCACTGAATTTGTCTATCAAGCTTTAGATAAGAAAGGCAAAGCTGAGGCTGTGGTTCTAGATATCTCGGGCATTCTGGCCTTCTACGCAAACTCAAGGGCTTCGGTGTCATGGGAAGAATATTTGCCTTTATCCAATCACACGCATCCAAAACATTTCATATTAACGCGTGGGTGCCAGGGCTCTATCTTTGGACCTACGCTGTTTCTGATCTTCATCAATGATCTCCCCGATGTCATCAGTTCCCAACTAGGTATTTATGCAGATGACACAACCAGTTACTCCTGTCTTACTAGCGAATCCAACAGACCCGACAAAGTAAATCCCTCAATTGCTCTTCTTGAAAAGGACTTCCAATCAGTAGATAAACTGGGGGAAAGATATGGCTGGCAAATTTTAACGCCTCCAAAACAAAAACTGATGCTAAACTCCAGGAGAGCAACACTCTATGCCTTCTTGGCCTCACATTTTCCACTAACTTGATGTGAAGTGACTATATTGAATCAATTGCTACGTCTACTGCAAGGAAAGTTGGTTCACTGTTGTCCTCATCTTTATTGCCATATGCATGACGTTTCTGTCGTTGTGCGCACCGGCCTTCTTCAAGTTATATACGTTAGAATTATTAACTGAACCCTTTATTTAGTCCACGGGGTAGATTGTTCTAATTACACTTTCTTTTTTTTCAGAATAACAATGATTTTCTATTTACAAGTCGTAGGCTTTAACCCATATTTGAGGTGAGGAAATTAATTTTCCAACTGTATTTGCGCGTAAGTGAATGCAGCAAATAGAACTAGAATTCGAACTTGGCTCTCTGATTTCTCATTCTCATTCCTAGCCACTACACATTACACCACCCGCACATCCAGACAACTCTGAAAGCAAAACCCAACCACCTGAAGCTGTAAAAAGACGGGGTGCAAGTACTGTGTCTGTAAATAAAAAAACATGAAAGAAATCAAAATCATGATAGATTTTGCTAGAGAATGCTGTTGTCACCAACGGGCATTGAGACCAAAGGAGGTGGTATTACGCACAAATACCCTTGGGAAAGGTATGAATCAATCTCTTCTTCTCCTACCTATGGGTTGAATAGCAGGACAGACTGGGTTCTTTAGCCTTAGCTGGCAACCAGTCTACCACAGAACGAAATGGCAACCTACTGCAGAAAAAATCGTCTGCCTCGTCAGTCATGTATTGAAAGATATATGATTGACCAAGCGAGTATCAAGTGTGGCACGTAACTGAATGACTGAAATATCAACATCCACAAATCTCTGTTTGTAAAATTCAATTCCGTTTTTTTTCTTGCTTGATTTTTTCAGATTCTCATAATTCTTCTTCGTACAAACTCGATTTAACGACAAAACCACGCAAAGAGAGAACCGCCTTTACCAAGCACCAAATTCGGGAGTTAGAGAAGGAATTCGCCATTCACAATTACCTGACCAGGTTGAGAAGGTACGAAATAGCAGTGGCGCTTGATCTCACCGAAAGACAGGTAAGCTAATCAAGACAACAGTTCTCATTCTTAAAAACTAAAAAACAAAACAAAAAAAAAACAAGTATCACCTGTATTTCACCCGAAGAAAAATACGTTTATCTTTTTTTTTTCATCACCCAGGAGAATTGTTCACTATTTTAGAATTATACTTATTCAATGAATAATCAAACTAGTATCCCTATCTTTCTTGTTTCAATCACAATATTTCTAGTGATGAGTTCTTCGTCCTATCTTAAGTTTTTGAATTTTTTTGTTGGTGGGGTGGAGTATACAATGATCTTCTCCATGCACAAGTCTCGGGAGCCACTCGAAGTAGAGTATTACAGAATAAGAGGCAAGGGGCTCAGTTTATGGGATATGTAGGGAAGATAACGGTTAACCGTAGATTCGAAACAGGTTAAGATTGTAGTGGTCGAAGAAGCATTCTCTTGGGAGCAATTTAGCATTTTGATCAGTAATTTGGTCGCTTAATATACTTCGAGATTCTTGACAAAATTCGAAGGAGGATCCATAATGTAAAACGGTCCAGATCTGGCATCTCAATTTCAGTCACTTTCTCACCAATGTCACGTGGTTTCCGTCTGCTTGTTCTACAAATATTTTCAAGGCAACTGTTCCGAGAAGCTTCTTTCCCCTAACACCTCAACTATATGAATTTAAGCGTGCTACAAGATTGGTAAAAAGGTATCACAGATGAAACAGCTACTTACATTTATACAGTTTTTTTTCTCGCACTTCTCACCTGTGGATCGCCCTTTTCGATTTCCTTGCCACCTACAATCTTCAAAAATTTAAATAAAATGCTAATCGTCATCTTCTGTCTTTCTGAACACTGTTACTTTATTGTACTTTTCTCACTTCTCACTAAAGTCTCCTCATTCTCTTTCACTCCCTGTAAGCCCTTGCATCTTAGTGGCATTATCGACTTGCTTGGGGTGAAATGGGTAAGAGTAAGAGGCACAGTTTATGCGTTTATGTAGACAAGATAATGGTTAACCCGGGATTTGAACAAGTTAAGATTGTAGTGATCGGGGAAGCAGCCTCTTCTGAAGTTCTAAGAAAAACTTATTCGAATTGGTATACTCGTCTGGTTTTCTATGTAGTATTATGCCAGAATATAAATTGCAGTCAATATCACACTAGACCATCTAGGTAACCGTGTAACAGGGTCGACCTGAAGTAACCTCCCGGCCTCAGAGTGTAGAATAACGTAATTTTGTAGCTGCATCTGGCTAGAAAGCGTGGGAACGAGATGGACGACAGAGGCAGACATATAAAACCCCACCCAGGCGGCAAGAAGCAGAGTCGCTCAGACATCACAGGCGAGAATGTAAAGTTCTCATGCCCCTCCACACACACACACACACACACACACACACATACTAACACCGTTACTGAAGAAGTACCGTAGTGAATAGAATATGAAAGATTAAGTCTCGCGTTATTATTAAATTTTGTCCGGTTCACACTCATCCCCAGTCTTTTGAACAAAAGTAAAGGTTTATCCCTGTTTTCCTGTTTAGGATTCGGTTTCCGGTGCCTTCTAAAGTCTTTTCAGTCTCTTTCGCTCCCAATAAACTCTTGCATCTTAGTGCCATTATCGCCTTGCTTGGAGTGAATTGATTAAAAATACGGAACGACGACTTCTTTACAGTTACAATTACAACGTTTGGTACGTTGTAAACCCCGAGTTTATTCAAGGGCCTGTTATACTTTATAACGTTCTGTAAATTTCGAACCCAACTCTTTATTTAATCCACAGTGGATAGACTGTTCTCTTTCACCTATTGATACTAGGGGAGATAACTCCTATTACTTATTTCTTAATTTCATCCTTATGCAGTTTCTGCTCGTTCCACTATGCCAGAGAATATGGACACCATCTTTTGACCTAGAAATTACAATAAAAATGCTAATCATTCTAAGAATTATTCAAAATAATATCTTGATCGTTTCTGTTCAATCTTAACATTCCGGTCGTTACATTTCTAATAATGTTTTAAATTCTAAATTGAAGTAGTTATTTTCCCATTAATTATTCAGATTAGTATCCTCATCTTTGTTGTATCAGTCACATTTCTATCCTTGCTAATGATACTTAATTATTATTTAAAAATATTGTAATTAGTCCATTAATTATTCTGATTAGTATCCTATTCTTTGTTGTTTCGATCACAATGTTTCGATCAATGAGTTTTCCTGGTATTGCAGTTCTGAGATGAATTTTTAATAATTAGATATATTATTCAGTCGAGTATGTTCAATTTAAATAATCATTCGTTAATCAACCTCTGTTTAAAAAATAAACGCTTGTTAAACAATCAAATCCGTGGAACAACAATCTGTTAAATTATCATTTTAATCTATCAACTGTTAAATTTCTGTTTAATAATACTTAGTTAAACTTTTAATTTGTTTTGATTATTGACTTGCGGTGAAATTAGAAAATCTGCTGACTAAATGAATTTTTGCAAATAAACGAATTTATGAATAATCTTCGGTTAATGAAGTTATATTGAACCACGTTTAGTTGCATTTTTCTTCGGTTTGCAAGCGGAGAATAAAAAGATTTGTTTGTGTGTGTGTGTATATGTGTATGCGCGTGCGTGCGAGTGTTTGTGTGTGTGTGTATATGTGTATGCGCGTGCGTGCGAGTGTTTGTGTGTGTGTGTGTGCGTGCGTGCGTGTGTGTATGTGTGTGTGCGAGTTTAGGTCCAAGTATATATTTCTTATAATTGTTGTAGACAGGTAAAAAAATAGGACAATGTTCGAATTTAAAAAGTTATATTTATAAAAAAATTAATACATACACATAAATGCGCACACGCACAAATACACACACATACACACACACATATATATATATATATATATATATATATATATACATACATATATATATATATGTGTGTGTGTGTGTGTGTGAGTGTGTGTGAATATTATCAGATGTAGTATATCTGTAGAAGAGACAAAATGAATGAAAAGACAAAAGAAAAACTATACTTAGTTTTTACCCGACGCGTTCCGTCATCCGACGGACTTTATGAAAGCAAATGTGCCGATTTTATTTTTCAACTAGTATATACTTGACAGTTACTCAAAATTTTTAAATTTAAGGACGCTCAATAATATTCATCAGATTAACTGAAAAGATTAGGTGTTAGATTTTAGATCACGTCATATAAAATCTTCGAAAGGAATTATTTTAAATTTAAAGACGCTTATAAATATTCAACAGATTAACTGAAATGTTTAGACCTTAGATTATGTCATATGACATCTTCGAAAGAACATTTTTAAATTTGAAAACGCTCATAGATATTCATCAGATTAACTGAAATGTCTAAGTGTCTCCCGACGCAACAAGCTACGCGTTTACAACGCCAACACCTCTCTGTAGTATTATACGGAGATGAGACATCAGCAAAACCCCGCATGTCTTCGAGTCCTGTGCCTTCATGACCATTGAGGAGGTGCACTAGTTCGATCTTGTGTTCAATGAGGAGCTCCGCCGGAGGACCGGCTAGCCGAACATCCATCGTACAATCACGCAGCGACGTGTTCGGTGGACCGGTCACGACCTGCGACGACCTGATGACAACCATACCAGAATCATCTGACAATTCGACCTGCCAAAGTGGCGACCACATCGGGGCAGATCACACAGTGGCTGGAAGGTCATTGTCCGCCATTGTTCCGACGCTCTGTCAAGACTCTGAGAGCTTGAAGGACCAGGTGGCTCTCCTGGGTTCAACGCTTTCATAGCATGAGATTTAGCAAATATTTAAAAAAATGTTTGACTGATACTGACTTCTTCCGCTGTTTTAACAGTATCCTTCCAAATATACCAAGAAATAAATTTCTCCATAACTGATAAGGCTACAAAAACTGGC
Source organism: Acanthosepion esculentum (assembly GCA_964036315.1). NCBI lineage: Eukaryota > Metazoa > Mollusca > Cephalopoda > Sepiida > Sepiidae > Acanthosepion > Acanthosepion esculentum. Next base: position 48,027,016 of record OZ038480.1, read on the forward strand.
AAATTCTTAAAAATCTGCTTTTGTATATTATTTTAAAATATCTTTTGTTAGGTAACAGCTGTAATTTTTGCGAGATGAAGGCAGTTTCTCATATTCGTCAAAATTTAAATTAATGTACGGTAGCTTCAGAATGTCAATATGCTAATAAAGGTTGAGAATCCTTTCTTGGGACCGGAAGTGCATCTGTTCTCAAATTTTTCGGACTTTGGAATACAGGCTATTTAATTTGTATATAGTATCTATAAAATGCGACAATTTGGGAATGGGACCCAAGCATAAATACAATATCCCTTTTCATTTCATAACACACTTATACTATACCCTGAAAGTAGTTTTATATAAAATTTAATAAATTTTGTCTACATAAAAATATAGGTCATGCTGCTAGTAATTTAATGCTCACACGAATTTTTAAGTAGTGAAATTAAGATTTCACGTAAAATAAAGTTTTGTATTTTCTGTAGGTGTACAAAAAACATGACCACTACTTACAAAAAATATATAAATGCAGGACTTATTGACATTCTGACTATCTTTATTGAGCACGAAACATCCACGAACGAAGATATCGTTGTGACGATCGATAACAAAATCCTGACGCCAACTTAAGCTACGTAACAGGGTTAGGGAAACCCCACCCAGGACAGATGAGGTCACTTGCAACAACTGCACATCACCTAGGAACCTTCCTTGTGTTTTCTGAAATTTTCGGTTTGTTGCAAGTCGTCATGTCAGCACCTGAAAAACTTTCGGATTTTGGGGGTTTTCGGATTTTCGAATTTCGGATAAAGGGTAGTCAACCTGTAATACCACTAGTCTTTAAGCTTTTTTTTTTTTCGTCGGATGTATTTAGAAATATGTAATTCTATCATACTGAGTTTTCATATCAAATATAAAAGATTGACTTTGTTTTTCTCCACTCAAAGCAACATGAGATAACACGATACCAATAGTAGGAAAAAATGACTAAACTAACTTCACACGTTTCCGTCGAATATTGTGGCACGTCAGCAGTGAGACCGTTGTCAAGTCGAGATTTAGCAAGCAGACCTATGGGATCATCCACTTTTTGAGTTCAACCTTGTCTATGTGCATCTATTTATATTCTGTTTTGAATATACAAGTATTTATATTTTTTATATATCACGTCCCTTTGGGGCGTGGGCAATTATATCTCCCCACAGATTCCTTTGCTTTATTATCTGTTTACTGTCATGCGTTCTTGGGAAAGACAGTAGAATGGTTCCCCGTTGTTTTCTTCATGTTTTTTTTATGCGGGTATTATTGCGAAAGTTAATGCAAAAGTGTTGGCTGTAATTTGAACTCTTTGACCGTAACGCTACACTCACATCCAGGCATATATTAATCATTCTATTTTTTTTTAATGAATTTACCCCAAGCAAGGAGATAATGCCGCTAAGACACAAGGGCCACTAGGAATGAAAGAGAATGAGAAGACTTGAGAAGGAACCGGAAATAGGATCTTAAACAGAAAACAAGGCATAAACCTCTACTCCTTTTCAAAAGACTGGAGAGGAGTGTGAACCGAGCTGTAGGCGAAGCTATCTACTCCTGTTTCTTACTACAAGACAGTACAAAATGAGAAAATAGTGATTTGAAGTCTATTTAGCAACATGGAGAACATTGTGAACAGGGAGAAGAGCAGGCGGACATGCTGTACTCAATGTCATTAGTGCACGTTGAACCCGCATAAACTCGGCCGGAACTTGAAATCTGTTCACCGTCGATAACCATTATGCCACCACGTGCCTCCGGGTTCGCAGATCTAGGGCCCAAAAGAGTGGGTGTGGATTCGGGGCCCTGAAGTTATGAAAAGTTGCTATGAATACAGGCAAGAGGTAAAACAAACAAGTCAAACATCGAGTCCGTCACATAAAAAAAAATGTTCCTGTCGTTTTCCGACCCCCACGAGTTGACAAAACATACGCTCTTCTCACGACCTTTGCGTTATTTGGATAAACTATTACAAACACTTACATACGCGTGAGAAACAACAATAATAGAATACTGAGAAAACGTTGAGACCTTGAACAAATAATTTGTTGCCACTTGACCCCCAATTCTCACTGCAGAATTTTTACGAAATAAAATTGTACTTTGCCCTGACTACTAGTTGAAATAGTTTCATATTTCTGAGTCAATCTCTTTTTTTTTAAAATGTCGTGTTACTTCAGGGCGTAGGTGATCACATATCTCCACAGCTTCCAACTCTTTATTATATGTGAATTACTATGACGTCTTGGGTAAGGTGGTGGTCTTCTTCGTTATCGTCTCCACGGTTTTGTATTCATTGTAAACTTTGATATACATTATGATTAGATCAGTGCGATACAAGGCCAGAAAGATGGCGGAAATGAGAGTAAGAAAACTGTGTTGCGGCAGATTTCCAAGTGAAAATAACGTACCTGCATAATAACAGCCTTTTTAAAGTGTAAATGAAATCGGCTAGCCGAATTATCGAATTCAAGTTCCGGTATAGTCTGCTACGTTCACTTGACGCAAATTGCTTTGGGAAAATGCATCCATTTCATCACCCAACCAGGGCTTAATTTGCTGGGTATATTGCGTTTGCTAACCTTGGGTGGCAACTTGATGAGAAGAAGGACAACACTGAATGTAAAACCGTGGAGACGTTAACGAAAAAATACCACTGCCTTTCCGAAGAATTCAAAGTAATTCACAGATAATAAATACTGGGGCACTATGGAACGTAAGTATAAACAAACTCATTACGTAAGTTACTCATTGTTTTTCCTCGACTCTGCTTTCTTTCACTATATTATGTGAGTGTTAAATCTGCCACGTCCTCTTTTCTCATAATATGACCTACCGTTCGGAGCTTATCTAACACGAATTGAGATTACACAGTACTCGCCGAGTTTCAAATATAAGATCCATCGCTAAAGATGTTAGAAAAATGGTGAGAGGGAAAACAGCGACTAAACTACCTAATGAGTTTTTTTAACTCATGATGACCAATGCAAGGCCCAAGAGCCACTGAAAGTAAGTTATTTATGTGAACGGATGGCAAAGCGAAGACAAATAATGCTAGTAAAGAGTCAAACGTTGCTTAAAGCCACATGCTCAGGAAGTTGTTGAGAGCCATGTCTATCCACGTCCTGAAGGAACACGGTGCATAAAATAAAATACCCTATTTTGTTTATTATACGTGTCTTAATTACGGAGGTTGTAACCACAAGGCGACGCTAAATTAACCTTTTTAACATGACATCTGTCGTGACTTTTCGGTGTTTATATCTGCTAAATTATATTTTGGTCACAGAAAGGTACGCATAGTAATATAAGGAACGAATAAATTTTTGATTCAACAGTGTTTTTATTATTATTATTATTATTATTATTATTATAAATAATATTTTAGTAGCTATACATGTATTTATTAAAATAACGTTTATAGTAATAAAATAATAGTTTAAATTATAACTATATATATATATATATATATATATATATATATATATAGAAACGGATGGATTTTTTATTTATTAATCCAACAGATATGTCTATTTCAAGTGTCAGAAAAAAAACCTGTGTTTAAAGGCACTATTCATCTTTGCTTGGTCCTATATATCTGCTCAGTTTCGTATCCAAACGTTAAAAAAAAACAAGTTGGTTAGTCATTGACACACTCTGTAGACGAGAGGTCAAAGTACGTCAGATCTAATGACAGTCTCACATATATATATATATTCATACATGTTTCATTAAATAATATAGACAAGTGTTATCTGTATATTTTATGTAAGTTCTTTTCATATCGTCTGATAAGCTTAATAACATTATCATTAAACAATGAAAGAAAATCACAATATTGATACATATTTTTTAATCCAATCTAAGCTTTCGGCTTACATAAGCCATTATCAAAGATGACAATTACACAATATATTAAGCAATACACAAACAAGAAATTGATGATAGTCTGTTTTTGTTTACATGGATGATTTCCAAGCAACGATAAACACGTGCATATAAGACGCTGAAAGCGAAAATCGCACAACAGCTCATAACGTCACACATGACCACGCGAGAGTGAATCCGATGAGTATTGAGTATGGAAAGCCGTTGGTATGAACCAATGGCTTCTGTTACTAATTATAGGCATTTAAGGATATTTGTGGAGATTTCATAGTTTATTTTGTTCAGGTTAGGTTTCAACTGTTTTATGTATATAGCTTCAAGAATTTTTAGTTTTTGTTTATTGTTTTCATGTTTAAGTATAGTTGTGTTTTCGACGAGGATTTTCCGGAATTGGGTATGCGGCCAGGCATGTAGTTTATGTCATACACAGATAGACTGTTTCGCTGTATCACAGCTCATCGGTGTGGCTAGACGCCCGATTGCCTCTAGATAGGATCGAAACCCGACCTGAATTGGCATCAGTCGATTAATGCATATACATATTTTCCGAAAGCTTAGATAGGATTAAAAAACATGTATCAATATGGTGATTTTCTTTCGTCTTTCAATGATAATGTTATTAAGCTTATCAGACGATATGAAAAGAATTTGCTTGAAACAAATAGACAAAACTTGTCTATATTATTTAATGAAACATGCATAAATAATATATATATATATATATATATATATATATATATATATATATATATATATATATATATATATATATTAGGCTATGTTTGCTGCTTGATCCAAGTAAACTTGGTCTATTGTTTCAAGTGGATTTATGCTCTTTTCATCCGGTGGAAGAATATATGAAATAGACAGTTTTCGCAGGAAGAGTCTAGTCGTAACGCACACAATCACTGGTACGCCGCTAAGCGAACTTCCCTAGTTATAAATCCGTGTCAATATTTTCGTGCTTTGTTATCCAGCCCTAATTGTTATTTGTTGATTTCAAGGGCGGATCCTTGTTTTTTATTCCCTCTCCTGTCGTTTCTCTCGTTCTGTTGGCAAAACCACACGAGTGTTGCCTTTGTTTTCGTTGCACTTGTAAGCACGGGTAATATACTAATTGCCGCTTCCTGACATTGTGTACACGCAGCCGACGATGATCCTGCCTCTAGAATAAACAAAATTCCGAACAAAACCGGTACCAATTTTGCAGGCCTGCATCTTATCACTTCGAAAAACGAGTAGGTGAGAAAGAGCTGCTGCTTGACGATATGAATTCTCTAATCAACGTAAGAAATAGAAAAACAACGATGATGTCTTTTAGTGTTGAGATGTAAAGAAAGAGATCAAACGTATTATTTATAAAAAATAATCAAAATCCCACTCATTCCTCCGAACATAACCTGTAATGTCTGTGACGCAAAAATTCGTGTAAACGATTTAGCAGATTTGTGACCTGCACTAAAGAAACATGAAGTAGTCAATAAATTGTAATGTTAATAATAGCCATTTCCTTATAAGGAAACATTCAACATTTCTTGACCGAGCAGCCAGTGCTACTATCGTATGAAATTTATAAACTCTTTCTATTAAAACACTTTTTTTTTCATTTTTACCTTCCATCATAATGCCTGATGCTAGCCCCCAAGAGAATAACACACTGCGCTTTTTTAGACAAACGTTTTCCGCTGAAATGAAATGGAAAGATTATTAGGCAACAATAAACTACAGAAGAACTCAAAATTGATCGCTGCATTTAAGTATTGCATTAATATTTAAGCTTACTTTTTTAAAGTTCAACGATAATTCCACTTAATTTAAAGGCAACTTGATGCACGCACGTTCTTACTTTCCGTATAAACAATTATTTTTATGTCAAGCGTGACTTTCGCCGGATTTCGCAATTAATTTCGATTATTCCCAAATTTATTTCCAAGTTATAAAAATTGTTATCGTACAAAAAATTCGTCGCAAAAATCACGTAAAAGTATCGCTTAAATCAATGGCAGTAATGAAAACTTGGGGATCTAAAATTTCAAGATTGTGGCCTAGATCCGGAGTCGGCCTGATTCCAAAATGGCATGATATGTTGGGCTACGGCCTCTAGGAGTAAAGTTGAAAAAGTGTGACACACTGACATTCGCATTTATTTATATAGATTCATTTTAGCCTACAAGAGAGAGTGACACATTGTGCCTTCTCATTGAACGTTTTCCGCTTACATGAAATGGAAAGACTATATTGAATCAACAGCTAGGTTTGCTGCTATAAAAGTTGTTTCCCTGTGTCGTGCTAGACAAGTTTTTACGCCAGAATCTATCTTATATATTTATAAGTCTACCATTTACGCGAAAGTGTATTCTAAGTTTTTTTTTCCGTTGTTATAAGATAAAGAAAATAAGTGCTTCTTTAATTCCAAATAAATATCAGTTTCATTTCAATTAGATATTTTGTCTTTCTTTTTTTCTGTTACTGTTTTTATGTTGTTATAGTTGTTTTAGCGACAAGATCTCATCATTTTACAGTTGAAATGATTAGATGTTTCTATTCCCGTAATCCCTCTTCCGGCTTCTTGCTTTCCAAAAATTTAAATGCAGTATCAATCGTCATCTTCTGCCTTCTTAATTCCTGTTCTTTTATTGTTCTCGCTCCTTAATAATGTTTTGCTTATATTGTTTCACACTCAGTAATCCTTGCGTCTTAGTGGCTTTGTTGTCTTGATTGGGGCGAAAAGATAAAAAAAAAGATTTTAAAAAAAACGTCTTAATTTCAATTAGTTTTTACCTTTCTTTCGCAGTCGTATTTGCGTAAATGGACACAAAATCAGGGTCCAGGTTTACATTCAGTTTATACATTAAATTGAACATCAATGACAGTAAACCGAACACCCACTTTTGAACCATTCATTTTGATCCTACTTTAAATCTTATCGAAAAGTTCCGAAAGAAATAAATGTCATATTCGAGCAAATTTATTCAGACTACATAAAAATGCATTTCCATACAAAAGCATCAAAGACACTGGAACAAGAAATGCAATATTCCTGATTAGAATGATATCGGAGAGAGCAATTCAAATACTGAATCATGTTGACTTATATTTTATAGATTACGCATAAGTATTTGAAGAGGTACGGTGGAGTAATGGATAGCGGATTGAGGAATCAGAGAGCCGAGTTCGAATTCCAGTCGAATCCATTACATTCACTTACGTGCTAATACCCTCTTCTTCTCTCTCCCCCCCCCAGCTATGGATAAATAGCCTTGGGTGGCAGAAAGAAATGGCAACCTACAAACTTACTATGTGATATCCTCTTATGGGAAAAATCTGCCTCGTCAGTCATATATCGAAAGATGCATGATCGCCTAAGCGTGTATCACGCATGGCACATAACTGACTGATTTAAGCAGATACGGAACAAGGATCTATTTGGAAAATATGTTAGAATAACCCAGAGTCTTATACTGGGAGCAAATATTTTCTATCCTGCATACGGATAAAAAAAAATGAAAATGAGTAGCTATAGTGTGTCTTTTCATTAAATTTATTCATCTTTCATAGGCAGGTTATCCTAAGAGTGCTGTAGACCCTAACAGGATTTATTATCGGCAGGCGTAATCTTAACAATATAAGATATTTATATTACACTGTTTTAATGGCTGACACTGGACGAAAACTACAAGATCTAGAGAGAGTAGTAAAAGAAAGCGAGAACCAAACATCAACTGCAAGTATGGTCATCAGCAAGAGAAAAAGCCCAAGATGCGAGTTAAAATTGGAGATGTCAACATCCATTCAGTACAGAAGTTTAAATATCTGGGAAAGTTTTTAACAGAGGATGTAAAAAGGCAACGCCGAGACCCGAACACGCATAGAACTATAGAAGGTGTCTTTCAAAAGCTAAGCAAAGTGCTGAGAAATACACATTTCGTTAAAAACAAAGAGTGTTGAATTGCTATGTGATATCCATCCTCATATGGCAGTGAATATTGGACAGTCTCCCTACAGATGAAGATAAAACTACAGGCAATAGAAATATGGTTCTATAAGATGACACTAAGGATACGGAGTGAGTGAGTAACAAAGAAGAAAATTAGCATTCATTTTTAGTATTAGGTTGGTGCAAAAATAATGTCGTTTTCTCACATGAAGTTGAACGTCAAAAAACGACATTATTTTTGCACCAACCTAATAACTTACCATTTTCATTTAGAAACGTATCATTTCTTTTTAGAAACCTATAATTCATTTTAGAAACCTATCATATTTTTTCGAAGCCTATCATGTTTTAGAAATATATCATTTTATTTACAAACCTATCATTTTATTTACAAACCTATCATTTTTTAGAAACATATATATTTTTTAGAAACCTATCATTGTTTTAGAAACTTGTTTTGTTTTTAGAAACTTATCATTTCTATTTTTTACTAACCTATCAGTTTTTTTACAAACCTATCATTTCTTTCAGAAACATATCATTTTTTTATAAATCTATCATTTTTTGGAACCTATCATTTTGAGGGAAACATATTTTTTAGAAACCTATCATTGTTTTAGAAATTTTTCATTTTTTTAATAATACCATTTCTACTTTTTTAGAAACCTATAATTTTTTAAAAACCTATCATTTTCTTTAAAAATAAATTATATTTCAGAAACCTATCAATTATTTAGAAATGTATCATTCTTTTAGAAAACTATCATCTTTTAAGAAAATTATAATTACTACTGGATTATTATTTTTATAATTACTGCCAGATATTTTGAAGAGGATTTTCTTTTATTTCTTTTAGAATTAATAACAGATTTTTAAAAACTGCAAATAAAATTCGATTTTTTTAAACCCTATTATCAATAATTGATTCCTTTTAGAAAACTCTCATTAATACTAAATTCCTTTTAGAAACCTATCATTGATACCAGATTTCTTTTAGAAAACAATTATTTATTCCATATTTCAATTAGAAATCTATCATTGATACTAGATATCTTTTAGAAACCTATCATTAACACTAATTTTTGTTTAGAAATCTATCATTGATACCAGATTTCTTTCAGAAACCCCTCATTAATAACTGATTTTACGTTGGACATTAATGGGTTAAATTATATTTGAATGCATATATCCAAGAAAAGCAAGCTTATGATCTATTCAGGCTGGGTGTGCTGGCTTTTTGCTGATCACCAAATTTAAATAGCATCTGAAGGTGATTAATAATTCAGTTCGGTGACCACTTCAGACTTCCACTTAATACAAAGCAACAGGTGGCCTTGTATCAAATGCAGCAAAGTCTAGTAAATAAAAAGAATCTGTGTCATGAAAAAACTGAGACCTGTAAAAACAATTTCTTAATTAACAAACCATTTAAATTATAAGGACTCTATAATTAAAATTTCAGCCATCGCTCATTGTAACAAAAAAATAAATGATCAGTATTATTTTTTAGATAAAGCATTTTCAACCATTATTATTAATTTCTTACTAGCATTTACATTGATTTTAATTTAAGGATTATATTGAATCAATTGTTAGGTTTGCTGCTAGTACAATTGGTTCACTCTGCCTTGCTAGATACAATGGACCAACTCTCCAGAATCAATCTTAAGTATTTATACGTCCACAAGTCGCCCATGCATTCAATATTTCTGCCACATATGGTATGGTGCTCCTGCTATATATGGAGAGATTTTTGATAAAATCCAAAGAAGAATGCGCAATGTCATTGGTCCTGACCTGGCATCTCGACTCCAGTCACTTTCTCAACGATGTAAATTAGATTCCCTCTGCCTTTTCTATAAATATTTTCATGGTAATTGTTCTGGTGAACTGTCCTCTATGATCGCTAGACGTTATGAACTTAAGCGCGCTACTTGATTAACAACAAGGTCTCATCAATTTACAGTTGAATTGACTAGACGCAACCGTAAGTTCTATGCTAACAGTTTCTTCTCACGCACCGCTCGCTTGTGGAACTCACTTCCGGCACCATGCTTTCCAGTCAACTTTGATCTTCAAAAATTTAAATGCAATGTCAATCTTTATCTTCTGTCTTCTTCATTTCTCTTCTTTTATTTTTCTCTCTCCTTAATAATGTTTTTTTTCTTTTTTCTATTCTTTCACTCTCAGTAACCACCTGTGTCTTAGTGGCTTTACTGCCTTGTTTGGGGTGAAATTATTTTTAAAAAGTGATACCTGAATGACATCAAGATAATGACACAGTTAGAAAGTAAACAGAAAATAATCTTTGACAAGTTAGTAAT
>OZ038480.1:48042179-48049679 GCA_964036315.1 Acanthosepion esculentum
CTCATAGACTCCCCCAACTATAAATAGGAACAGGTACTGCCTTTTGGAGATGGAAGTTTCCAGCTGTCAGTTCTGACCGAACATTCTTGCTGTAATACTCTCATTTGGTATATGTTTGTATTACTGTTTCGGTTAATACATTTGTTTAACTCAACTCCTCTCTTTGCGTCTTTATTTCTGGCCTTTAACAAGGCCACAACAAATTATGTGCCTTTCTAGCTCCCATTTTTCTTCAGAATTCCTCATTTTAGACATACTCTCAGCAGCAGTCTGTAAAAGCACAACTTTGTAGTTCCAGGTCTCTGCCATGCAGTACTCTTTGTTTTGTTTCTGAATATTTTTTCTAGGTTTTAATGCATTTTTTTTAGTTTCTGGAATTTCTTCGGCATTCCGATGCCTCTTCAGATCTACTTGATTCTACTTTCTTCAGTTCGTAGCCCACACTTTGGGTTATCCCTCGTTCTGGCGACCCAGGCATTCTGACTTCTTACATTTAACGGTTTTACTTGATTCAAGAAACTGATTTTATGCTTGATCACAAAATTGTTTTTTTTTGTTTTTCCGTCTTGAATATTCCCCGACTTCACAAGTGAATTAGTGGCGCCACCTTATCGGATATGAAGGTAAAATGAAAAGCTTAACCCGAAATTCGAACCCGACTCAGCATCACTTGAAGAATTTTTTCGACACTCACACGAAGATATCTTTTATGCCTCATTTAAATAGCATAATTTTGCAAAGGTTGGTTGGAAGTTGGAGCCTATTTCACACTGGCTCTTTCCACCTGGAAGTCTGGGGCACAACAGGACTTATTGCTCTATACATGTTCTTGTGCTAGACTAAATTAAATTTAGAAAATTTAATGTTATTTTATGGTCATTTACTAAGCTTAGATTTTGCCTGTTACAAAGACATAGTAGTAAAGCACCTAGTAAAGACCATATTTCTATAATAGCACATTGTTCTACAAGACAAACATGCTCGCCAGAATGCTACAGTACATACCTAATAGTTATTTACTAAACTCACTATAGTCAATATAGTATGTAATAATAATAATAATAATAATAATAATAATAATAATAATGGTCCTGATTACAGAATATGTTTTCTTATTGACATGGCGGTTCCTGCAGACTATAATGTACATTTGAAGATCTATCAAAATAAAAGGCTCTAAATAATTCTAATTGTAGTTGGCGACATCGGATTGATTGGGAAAGGTTCCGATAGACTCAATGAAGGAATCCCTGGTAGTGCACCCTTAAAAAATACAAAACAATTGTTCTCGCAAGTACAGCTGACAATTTACGAAAGTAAAAAATGTGTTCTCTTAAAGCGTTTTATTTTTTTTATTTTTTACAAAAATGTTCAGTGAAAATATGATGATACTATTTCTGATTATAGATCTCTTGTTGGGACCCGAAAGAAAATGAGTATACAACAAAAACCAAAGGAAATAATAATAATAATAATAATAATAATAATAATAATAATAATAATAATAATAATAATAATAATAAACCTGTTACAATTCTATGGGACTACACAATACACACTGACAGAACAATCAAAGCCAACCGCCCAGACATTGTTATTAAAGACCACAAACAAAATAAGTGCCTCCTTATTGATATGGCAGTCCCTGCAGACTGCAATGTATCTTTGAAGATATTCGAAAAACTGTCAAAATACAAGGACCTTGAAATAGAAATCTCAACAATGTGGCACATGCGAACATCAACAATTCCTCTTGTAGTTGGAGGCCTTGGACTGGTTGGAAAAGATTCCAGTAGGCTGATTGAAGGGATCCCTGGAAGCCCATGTCTCAAAGAGATACAAAAAATTGTTCTGACAAGTACAGCCCACACTTTACGAAGGGATTTATCTATGTAATTTTTTATTTTATTTTTTTTTTTTTTTGCAGTGGAAAGTGTCATGATGCCATTTCTAACCTTAGGCCCCTGGGTGGGACCCGGAAAGAAATGTGTAAACGCCAGATATCAAAGGAAATAAAAATAATAATAATAATAATAATAATAATAATAATAATAATAATAATAATAATAAATGCACTGATGTTACACCGGGCACGGCTTTCATGCTTTCCCATCTCAATTGATTTGAGGTATTGTCATACACATGTTTTATCTTGCTGAATTAACATGGGCTTCAGTAAATATCCCGTTCCCTATCACAGATTTGTTTTTCACTTGCCTGAATAGAATCACTTAGGCACGTCACCTGGAAGCTGATGCACGGTGCCTTTCATTTCATGCGCGGGACTAGCAGAAAACCATAAATCCCGATCATCGAGAGCGTCGTTATTTTAAGTTTGAAAGATGAGGCAGCCAAGGTGACTAGATACTTGGGAACACCCTCAATCGGAGACTGTCTGAGTCGACTGGGTTTCTCGACTTGAAGTAATTTCTAACTGGGCATTTACCTGCAAGGTTAGGTGCTGCTTTGATCAAACCTGTTATCATAACAGGCATATTTGATTGTGAAGCATACAACTGCTATACCCTTATCAAAGTAGGTATATTGGTCTTTGTATAATTTTAACCCAGTGTTACTTAATAATAATAATAATTCTGTTATATTTGGTTACGGCCATTTCAAGTTGAAACGCCAGTCCTCGTCTGATCACTGAAGTTAGGGAACATTGAGCCTGGTCAGAAACTAAATGGGTGACCGCTTGGGAATGCCAGGTGATGTAAGCTTAGATGTGTGGGTGGTGTAATGGATAACCTCTGGATTGAATTCGTTAGAATGTGGGACGTTCAGGCCAGTATTGTCCAAGTTATCATTGGGGTATTTGGGTCTATACCCACGAATTCCTACATTAGGAAAATTGGAATAAAGCCTAGTAACCCGTCACTTCAGAAGTCGATGTTACTTGGTGTTGCAAGTATTCTGCGAAAGGTGTTATCTGTTTGAGATCATATGCCTTGATGGCGAACAACCACAATGCAAGATTTACGGATGAATACTAAAGTCGGGCAAAAAAAGTCTAATAATAATGATGTAATGGAATAACCTGTCACCCCCATGAGTGAGTACACTATAGGTAGTAACTACCTATAACTATCCGTAAGGCAACGAACTACAGGGAATGTTCCAGCTGTGCTGTCGAACTCTCTGCCCGATGGTAGAGAGGAACCCGGACGTGGCTATACCGAACGACAGAGTCCCGTCCGGGGAGGTATACAGACCCGATCCTGTTTATGCGGGGTCTACAAGGATATTTGGCCGAGCCTACGGGCTCGAGAATCCCACATTAAATTCGGCCTTGTGCTACATGTGATTGCGTGTGGCAGTTGCTAGATACCGCATAGCTGGGATTTGCTGAGTACGACTTCTGACTTACGCGAGAACTACCGACTTTGTAGCAATTATTAATGTATTGACTTGCGACCATCGTGCACATAACCGTTACCTTCTTTCTTATTGTACTGGTTTTTACAATAAACCTTTACTTATTCATCTACCGGGTTCTTCAAGTATATATTCCTATTATCACGGAATATAACAAATTATAATGTAGATCCTAGTGGGAAACGAACTCACGATATTAGCCAATTGGGATACGCAACAAAATTGCTATAGTAAGCAATTAATCGGTATTTACTAAGCTTAAATTAATCTGACACAAGACAGTCGTTGAAATCATTAAAATTGATTCGTGAGATGGCTTATTGACCGTCATTTTGCAACAAATATTCATTCTAGTAGCGTTAAAGTTTGATTCATGCATTTAGTCTTAAGGAATTGCTATCAAATTGTTTTAATTCAATGAGACATAGTTTATCCCTTATCGCTTCTTAACGAACGGAAGATTGCTTTCCTCATAATCCATTTTGTCTTGGGCTCCTTCTAAACTGTGACACTTGCAAAATGGGATTGAATTTACCCTATTTTACTGATCATTAAAATTAAATCCGGACGTACTTCCTCCTTAGAAATAATCCCAGTAAATGATGGATAATCAAAACTGAACGTTAATCGATGCTATATTAGAGTTCATCGACGGAGTGAATTTCTAACTGTCCATTTGACCTTATTTCTTGATGGCGGATTTACGAACGGGAAATGCGAAACGTCATGTTTGTTGCACTGACCATTAGTTTTATGTAGTTTGACATATTTCTCAATTCTGACCTTCAGCCTCTAATGATAATTTGACAGAGAAAATAGCATCTGAAAAGAAATATTAAAAAATATTCATTATACATTAATCTATTCGGGCTAGTTTTTTTTTAATCTTGATCATCCGACTTTTCAATCAAGCGTGGCTGACGATGTGTGGAAGGAAAAGAGAGAGAAGTCGCCAAGCGTTGCGGAATGAAGTTAGGGTAATAGATAAAGAACGGTAGTAGAAAATAAATAGAAAGAATCAACGCAAATGCTATGCTGTAATAAGCTGCTCGGTAAGCCAAGAATAGAAGTGAGTTTCCTATAGAAGACTTCGATTAAAAAAGGACAATATGCTTAACACTGTACGGAATAATGGCTGCTTCAATAAAAGCATTGTTAAAAGCTTTGTTATCAGGTGATTGTTAGCCCAGTACTTGAATGTGGAAATAAGAGATATATTCCGGTTAAATGGAAAGGGGAAGGGCAGTGAAATGGTAAGATCGTACAGATTAACAAAAAATAAGAGGCTAAATCTCACCTACATAAAATTATTGTTCATCTACTCTTGGACTTTGTAAATAAATATTGGTGACTGGGTGTGTGGCTTTGGGGGCTATTCTCCGAACGTGCATTCTTCTTCTCGCGAGAATGTAATAGAGACTCTCTTCCCCATAACTTTTTTTTGGGGGGGTGAAGTGCGTTTATATCTACCTGTCATCCATTTATCTCATCTATGCGCGGCTGGGTCGACCACCTGACCTGACAGGTCAACCTGCCGATGCACCTGATTTCTCTAATTCTCAGTGAACGCAAAATCTATTTTGCTATCATCTGGGGCTTCGAATCAACTTCTCTTAGGACAAATGTTCCTTGCTGACATTAAATTCGATTCAGACCATTTGCTATTTCCGGGGGTAAATCACATACTACGGTAGCTTAACAATGACAAGTGAAGTTGAAAGAATTACCTGGTAAGACATATTCTCAGTCATGATTAATGCACTGACAACAGTCTTCCTCTACCAGGTATAAATTTCCAGAAAGTTCTAAATTTCTGGAAGCTTACTAAATACGACAGATATCTTAAAATAGCCTGATGCTATAGCACGTGAACCGTTGTGACTATAACACGATCACGATCACGAATCCTGTGACCCATTAGGGTTATAGGGGGCACCACATGTAATGTATCCGCGGTAGAAGTGGTGTTTCTAGGGAATAGCCTGACGGAGCGCGACCATTTCCAGGCCATCTTGAATTCATAGTTTTTCTTCTCCTTGGCCGGTTGCCACCCAGGTCTATAAAATCCAGTCTGTTCTACTATTTAACCATAGCTGGGAGAGAAGAAGATGATGAGCAAGTGGAAAGAGTAATTTTTCTCTCAGGAATTCATGTGGAAAGAAATGTTTGAATATACAATCTATTTTGTGAAATTTGTCGCCGGTTAGTTTTATCCAACAAAAAATAGAAATACAAAAACAAAAACAAAATGAAAATACAGTGTTTTTTCTTCTATAAGTTGTATAATGGCAGGGCATTTTTTTAATAAAAATCCCCAGTACAAGGCTCAAGTGCCACTTCAGATAGAAAGCTACAATCGAAATGTTAATGATGAGTAAGGTGTGTGAAATGAGTGGGAGAGGGGATAAGAATAATCCCCAATTCCTAGGATAGGATAGAATAACGATTGATAAATAACTGATCTCTGACTTGAAAAGGTCAATATTAAAGTATTCAGAAAATCACCCACATGACACTGTTTCAAAAAGTGTCATTTCTTGGGAAAAGGGAAGTGAACTTATATTTGGAAGACAGAGGAAATAAGGTGAATTCGATTCCGTGGAAGTAGAGTGGCGTGTCATAGCAGTAAAGGTCTGAACTCTTAGAACGACAGGCTTGCAAGGTTGCGTCTGTGTGAAAGAGGTTGTAGAGTGGGAAATAAATCATATGAATAGCGCGTTAGTGATTTTGCACTCAGGGGATGAAGAGGGGATGAAGTCTGGAAATGATGAAAAATGATGCCACAAAGGCTGGAAGTGATGGAAAGAGAGGGAACGGAGGCTGGAAGTGATTGAAAGTGATGCATTGTATGATAGAAGTGATTGAAGGTGATGCAACAAAGACTAGAAGTGTTGGAAAGTGATGCAACGAAGGTCGGAAGTGATAGAAAGTGAGAAAACGAAGGCTGGAAATGATGGAAAGCGAGCAAACGAAGGAAGTGACTGAAAGTGATGCAACGCAGGCTGGAAGTGATGGAAGCTGATGCAACAAAGACTGGAAGTGTTGGGGAGTGAGGGAACGTAAGCTGGAAGTGATGGAAAAATGAGGAAACGAATGATGGAAGTGATAAAAAGTGATACAGCAAAGATTGGAAGGGATAGAAAGTGAATTGAACGAATGCTGGAAATGATGGAAAGTGACGGAACAATAAATAGCCCACATTCTTCAAACCGGCCACTGGTATTTTTATATTATTTCCGTAATATCAAAGTATTGGACGCAGTGCTACATTTGGAGACTTTGTTTCTAATAAAAAGGCGTATTAAATGCCACCAAATACGATAATGTTACATCCTTCAAGAAATGAAGAATAAGAAAACCATCTTACGCTATTCTTCCAGGTATGAAGAGCTACTTTTGAAAAATAGTATACAATTTTTTTACCTTGTCTCGAACACCAACCTATGGCAGATACAATTTCCCCAGCTACAAAGCATGCTATAATCTAATAGATAATCAGGGTTCGCAATTTGGTCATTTACGATATCACTAGCGAGATTAGAGTGTTAAATCACGGTGTCTATCACTCCATGCACTATGTGACATATTCCTCTGGGTTATAAGGTACCAGCCACATGGAGACATTCCTTATCTAGCCTTTTAGAAAAAAATGGTTCATGCCTTTCCCAAGAGCCTAAACACAAACTAGTTTTGTTTTGTTTTGCTTTTTCAAAGGTCTTATATGAAGCATTATTTTCATATTGTAGCAGTCACGCTAAATTCGAATTTCACCGGTGCGTCATTGTAACCAAATCGGTATACCGCCATCCATAACAAGCAGGCTCCTAAAGTTGCGAGTTCAAATCTCATCGGAGGCCCCTGCTTAATTTCTGACCAGTTGCTGTTTCGCTCTATAAGGTAAAACGACCTCAGTGCTACGATAAATAGTAATAATAAGAAAAAAATAGTCAACATTTAATGATCGCATTATTATAGTTTGACTTTTTTCATTTGAATTTCGTATATATATATATATATATATATATATATATATATATATATATATATATATATATATATATATACGAATAGAGTACAATTCCAACGTTCGTAACATTTAATTTAAAAGTGGGCTTTTAATAT
>OZ038480.1:48052179-48054679 GCA_964036315.1 Acanthosepion esculentum
AAATTGTCTAACAGCCATGATTGGATTCTGGTGCTGGTATAGCATGGTGCAGAGTCCTGTTGCCAGATGTAGGGTCTTCCAGCAGCCACCCTCTTGACCAGGGAATCACTACCTCCTCAAGGCCCTTGATGTAGGCCTTCGTGCTGAGTCTGAGGTCTTCACCAACAAATTCGGGATTTCTTTTCTTATCAGAACGATCAGAGTGAGTTTTCCGAGCTGCTGTACCTTCGTAATTACCATTAGACTCATCCAACTCTTTCCGAATCGTCTGCACTGTCTTCCGATTGACACCCAAACACTCTGAAATGTTCGTATTGACTTTTCTGGCGCGGAAGCCAAGGAGTACAGCATGGCGTTTCCAAATTCCTGGCGAAGTGAATGGCGTCATGATGCTCTTTTTCTGACAGACGGTGCCCAACTGATCCTACTATAGTGTGCAGTCAGCAAAATCAAAAACAAACAACGCGCATGCATGAAATTTAAAAAAATAAAATGGCGACAATTTACCCATCGCAACCTGTAGATATCATTTTAGTATATTAACATATACAAACACACACATTCATATGTATCTGTATGTATGGATTTGCCAAACTATTTATATTTTGGTGACCAAATACAGGATTATATATAATTGGACATAGATAGTAACAAACTGAGATAGATAGATAGATAGATAGATAGATAGATAGATAGATAGATAGATAGATAGATAGATAGATAGATAGATAGATAGATAGATAATGTTTGTGTTTATATCTATTTACACGAACAGAAGCCTGTATTGAAACCTGCACATGTCTTTGAGTTTTTCCAAATGCCTACTTCCACTGACAACAAATGTGACTTTCTCTTGAGTCTCCAGTTTCTCCTATCCGCCATGTTATCTTGCAACATTTCCCAAAACGGCAGTGATTACATCGCCTCAGCCAAAGGCACCGAGCACCGAACGGACTTCACAAGTTATTCCAACCTTGTTGAAACGATTTTTATCGTGGATAAGAAAATGAAACTTTGATAAACTTTTGGTAAGGCGTGAAATTAAAGATAAAACATGAATTAAATAAAAAGATATATCATTGATTCGCACAAGCATATAATAATTATTTAGCGGTTCATAAATTATATTAATTAAATCTGACTACCTAATTTTTTGGTAGTATCCGATTTTGAAAGTTTATGACATGAACCTAGTTCAAAATCATTTATTATGAAATGCTAATATTTGTCAGACTCAGCTAAAATTACTGATAGATAGATAGATAGATAGATAGATAGATAGATAGATAGATAGATAGATAGATAGATAGATAGATCTGTATTTTGCCACACATCAACACTCAGGTTATTTAATAACGAAGTCTTTTATTTTATTTTTAATATACTTCACTCTATAAGTAAACATTGATCGGCTTTAAACTGAGTTTATAGATAAACATTGGTCAACTTTACACTTACAACCTAAATTGTTTGTCCATTTAATAAAATACATTTATTAAAAAATATATTAAGTTTAAATAAAATTACTTCAAAGGACACGAGGGAAAAATAGAAAATGCTGATAATGTTTTGACTTATTCAAATCTCCAAACATTTCTATTACTCATATATATATATATATATATATATATATATATATATATATATATATATATATATATATATATGCTGTTTGTTAACTTTATTATTTATTATTTTATTTTGGGTTGTTGTTATTACGTTTGTGTTAATGTTAGCGGCCGTGGTTTATTAATTTTTTCATTATTTACTTATTTATGAGCTTTGGATTAATTTAACTTATTTTTATTTATTTATTTTCTTTAGATTTTATTCATTTATTTTTGTTTATTCTTGTTCGTTTTTAGTTTTCGATTTTTAAGTAACGTAGTAAAACTTTGTTTTCGTGTCTGCAATTTGAGATGAGTTCTGATCGTTTGTTTAGTAATTTGTGTTGATCTGGAAATTATAGTTATTTTCTCCTAAAGAGAGAGTTTTCACTCTTTGGATTTATTGTTGTAGGCTGATGCTGTTTTCCTTATTTCTATGATAATTATGGTGTAATTTGTTTTTCGTTCCTAATTTCCTATATAAGTTTACTGTGCTTTTCGCGCATTTACTAATTGTAAAAATTGTTTTGTGTGCGTAGTTTCTGTTTTTAGGATCCTTCGTTTACTCCTATATATATATTTTTTTTTGTTATCTGCTGATTTGACATTAGATTGTATTATAAACAATCGCCATTTAAGGGACATTCATTCTTTGTTCTCCAGTTACACGTGGGTTTGATTTGTGTGGGTGGTTTGCTGTTTTCCTTATTTTCCATGCTATTTTTGATGTGATTTGATTTCTGTTTTTAATCTGCCAGATATGTTTAGAAAGCATATGATGTTCGCACATTTACTATTTGTAAAAGATGTTTTGTCTACGCTTCTTTGTTTCTAGGACCCTTCACTTACTCCTATGTGTATTTTTCTTCGGTATCTGCTGATTTTATAATGGC
>OZ038480.1:48062179-48064679 GCA_964036315.1 Acanthosepion esculentum
ATATATATATATATATATA
This sequence comes from Acanthosepion esculentum, assembly GCA_964036315.1. Taxonomy (NCBI): domain Eukaryota; kingdom Metazoa; phylum Mollusca; class Cephalopoda; order Sepiida; family Sepiidae; genus Acanthosepion; species Acanthosepion esculentum. Next base: position 48,062,199 of record OZ038480.1, read on the forward strand.
TATATATATATATATATCGATTTTGTAGTGCGTATTCAATTTATGTAACGTAAATCATTCAAACGAAAAACAAATACTGAAGCTAATTATATGGCGAGAATCACTCTCACAAATAATATTTACTAATAAAATACAATCAACTTCGAATCCGTTAATGAATAGTGTGATCCTTGTTCATAAATTCCGGGTTTATCAGGTCTTATTTTTTCTACGAGCCGGGCTTTCAGTCGTTCCGAACGACCATCTTCAGGTAGACATTTCAGTTTGTTTTTGTTAAATTCCCAGTGGTAATGCGACATCGAAAGATAGTGCGGTCCGAAAGAGAGTTTTTTTGGCAATGAGATATTGTTAAATGTAAGAATAATTTTGGAGCGTGCAGACGCAACGCTGAGGTTGAATTTTTTTTTTTTTTAAATTTGAAAAATGTGCGTTCTTGTACTGAAGAAAAGTGACATGAACTAAATTGTTCAATAATAAGAGTAAATGTCACAATATTATCAGGAAATTCGCACGAGGATCAGGTTATTTTAATATCGATTTTGTAGTGCGTATTCAATTTATGTAACGTAAATCATTCAAACGAAAAACAATTTAGTTCATTTAACAATAAAATAAGAAAATAAAAAACAAAGTAACATAGAGGAAAGTTTGTCAGAATAATAACCATGAAAATATGAAATAGTCACAGGGAATCTACGTTACGGCGGGTTGAAGTGACTGAAGCCAAAATGCCAGGTAATGTTGCGGATTCTTCCTTGCATCTTGTCAAGAATCTCTAGTTATATCGCAGAAGCGCAAGCCCAGATGTGGCAGCAATATTCGATGCACGTACGAATGGTGAATTTTCGTACATACAAGAAGGTTTCTGGCGAGAAATATTGTCTATTTGTATATAGGATCATCTACAGCAATCTATCTACATTACTTGTACGTTTAATCGTGAGTAAATTGAAGCGCATATTCAGCGTTGCAATTCTATTTCCAGTGTATGTAATCATTCACACCAGATAGAACAGATTTCTCATCTAAAATAAATTATTTACCCAAGAATTCTCATGCGAAGTGAGTGAGCATATGTATCTCGTTGGTAAATATGAGCGGTTTTGTGTAAATTCCTTTGTATCTATCTATATCCGAAACAACAATGTCTGTTTATATATAGCTATTTTTATGTTCATACGTGTGTGCAAATCTTTACCAATGCGTACGACGTTATGTTGATTCAGAGTTTGAGAGAAGGGTGCCAACTCTAGGGAAACGGGGAGGAAGCTGATATCGGAAACCAGTTGTCTTCATATAGTGTTCGATTCAACTGTGAAATCCAGTATCGCGATTTTTATTTTCTTCGTAAATATAAAATATAGCTATCGAGTAATAATAACGTTTAAGTGGCAAAAATCTGTCGAATTAATTAATAAATAAAAAATACATTGCGTTTTTAAGATATATATATATATATAATAAAAAGACTTAAACACTAATATTCCATGGTCATAATTTATTCCATTGCAATCGTAAATACGATCCAATTCATCAGACCTACAAATTCAAAAAGAAAAAACATCTCCGGGAATAAAAAATAAAATTTAGTGAGAGTGTATGTATGAGAGTGTGGGGCGAATGCTAGAGTGAATGAAAGCCAAAGGGTGGGGTAACAGACGAGAAAAGAATAGGACGGTCTAAAGATGAAGGGAAGATTAAAATTTAACAAAGAGAAGTTTTAAAAAGGGGGAGGCAAAGACGGTTTAAGTGAGAAAAATATGCATATTTCCAAAAGTCTGATACATTAAAGATACACCGGAAGAGTGTATCCATTTCTTGGTGACATGCACACACAATAGACGATAAAGTCTTAAAGCTCGGAAGATGAGAGACAGAGGGGAAAAGAAAAAGGGAGTGGGAGGAGGTGGGTTGGGGGACTAAAACCGGAGGGTCTTTATTAAAGGGCCGTTGTGTAATCAAGAAAATTTGACAATGGTAATATCGACTACAGGTCACAAATCTAATATAAACATATAAAAATAACGATTATCTAAACTAGCAAGGACATAAATTTCTATCTTCAAAAACACATACGTATACACACATACACAACAAATATTAATATTTTCACGAACATACAGACATATAGGCGTGTACACACATACCCATACATATACATACATATACACATATATATACTCATACATGCACATATACATATATACATACATATATATACATATACATGCACACACATATACATACATATACATATATACACACACACATACATACATATGCACATATATCCACACACATCCATTCTTACATATATACACATTTACGTACATATATACATACGCATACATAAACAATATATACATAAAACCTTACGCATCTCCATACAAATACCTACACGCACCCATCTAAACAAATAAACAATGTATCCCACTATCTATCCGTCTAACTAAACATACATACGTACATATACACCCATAT
>OZ038480.1:48067179-48122179 GCA_964036315.1 Acanthosepion esculentum
CATTTCCTTATAAGGAATTTCTTAAGTCCTGTAAGAATAATCCATCTTTCTGTAATTCATCGGGATTTCCTTCCTAAACTTTTATTTGAAATAGTGTGGAATATCAACATATTGATTATGTTATTTTCTCTTCGTGTTACATGTGTTATCTATTTTGATTATTAATGCTGTTGAAAGTCCTCAAATAATGCGCTTCCTGTTATTTAATATAGTCCTTTGTGATTATGTATTGTCAGTCGTAGGGATTCGAAGTAAGATGGTCCATACTAAGACCAACAGGTTTCATTCGATCGAAATCATTTTCAATTATTGATCTAATAAAACGGTTGTATACGGATGTGAGCTCAGATGTTTCTGAACGAGTCTGCGCTATGCATAACTTACATATAAAAGAATCGATTTGATGTGACTATTTAAGAACATGACACTAGTTTTTACAAACTTTGGGGATGGGTTTATTACACCAAAACAAGGAGAAACCTGACGTGTGCTGATACCTGGATCGTTCCCGACAGCATGTAGTATCTGTTCTTCGTGGTCAGGCATACGAGCCGATTTCGGTTTTCCTCGATCTATAGTTTGTGGTGCCACGGATTTAGTCTCAGTAATTCGACAATAAACTGCAACAAAGGTTGGATGACTCAGCTGCCTTGGTTCTGGAAACTCAATTTGATACTGCGGTGCAGCATCGCGTCCATTACCATTCGCACGGCCATATGTAAAAATCATATCTGCTTTCTCCGATATGAATATCTTGGCATTGTTAAACAGAACACTTCTTAGTTAGCTCACTACTACACACGTTAAACGTTGAAGACAGAGTAGCCACAAATGTACACGAATGGCAAATGGAACCTGGTCCACGTGGCAATATAACGCCATCTACGGTAAACGTTCTTTAAACTTTAACTTTTAAATAAAAAACGAAGAATTTGCGTACGTATATTTATATGGACTTTTGTCCTTATTTTGGCGTGAGGAATCCGTCCCCAATGTTTATAAAAGTATTTTTGATACACCGCATCTATCTATCTATCTATCTATCTATATATATATATATATATATATATATATATATATGTGTGTGTGTGTGTGTGTGTGTGTGAGAGAGAGAGAGAGAGAGAGAGAGAAAGAGAATGATCGTTTTTATTTTTACCTGTAGTACTAACACATACTACTGCGCGGTGATTTACAAAACAAGCCCGTTTTAGGAACCAGTTCGCTCGTGTCGTGAGTTGAACAGGTTATCCATGATTATAGCCATGTGCAAGACTTACATACAGTGAATAAATAACCTTATATATATATATATATATATATATATATATATATATATATATATATATATATATATATATATATATATATATATTGTTTCTTCTCCATGATATTACATCTTATTTATTATTCCAGTTGTATTTTTTAACTTGTTTCTGACGATAAATTATCACTCCCGGAATTCAGAATTTTCATTTCATTCTATGTATAAATACGATAAGAAAACTTCGTAAATGAATGCGTACGAGGGAAGTGCATATGTTTGTATTTGTGTGTGTGTGTGTGTGTGTGTGTGTGTGTGTGTGTGTGTGTGTGTGTGTGTGTGTGTGTGTGGAAAGCATTGGCCGTTCCGGATGTTTGGTTTTGTATCTGCCCACGCAGTTTTTTTTTAAGGACGGAGACTTTTAAGAGTTTATGAATGGTGGTCATGGGAATTTAGAATGAAAGCAGACAAACGAAGATTATATTGCATTTATCATCATCATCATCATCATCATCATCATCATCATCATCGTTGTTTTTGTTCTTGTTCTTTTTCATCCTGAAAATGATAACGTTTAAGGAAAAAATGAATAAACGACGCTTGGGAAATTTATTATACCTTCGAAAGCAATATTTTGTCAGTAATATTTGCATTAATTCCTAACCACTGAAAATCCTCTTTTCCTGATTACCAATGTTTCTTTTTTTTTTTTTTGCTTTTTATTTTGTAAAAACAGGAATATATAAATTCAATTCTGCAGTAAAACCAATCGTAATATTCTTCTAAAATCTTCTTTAAATCACGTAAATTTCCATAGTGCAATTTGAACTTATACCTATAATAAACTCTAATATCTAAGGGATGCTTATATTAATTTCTGGCCACTAACAATCCTTTTCTTCTTCATTTTCAACGCGTCCCTATGGGAAAAAAGTCATCAGCATTAGATTTACACCATACCAATGTATTCCGTCATCAGTGTTCACATTAATTCCCGAATGCGAACAGTTTTTTATTTTCCTGGATTTCAATGCATTTCTACAGTAACATCATTGGCAATGCATATCCGTTGTATATATAATGGCCATCTTCTATCAGTAATGCTTACATCCATTTTTGACCACTAGTGGTAAAAAAATGATGCAGGCGTCTTTCTTTGTAACTTTAAATGCAATTCTAGTGTGAAATCATAAGTGATTCATTTACATTATTCATATAGTGCCCCTCCATACGGCTCACGATAATTCTTCGCCGCTGTAAATATTTTTCCTGATTTCAAAGTATAGTGTAGAGACTGAACGGAAACATTTCCTAAAACAAATTTTAGGTGAAAAAGAATGTACAGTTCGGTGATTAAATCATCAAATTCCATTTTCATCTGGAAGTCAAAAATTGAAAAAAAAATCTTATACGAGTCAAGCAATTGGACATTAACGCAGTCACTTTCCAGAAAACTGGATTCTACGTACTCTCAACTGTCGCAAGTAGACTTAACGGTCAGCTGGAAAGAAAGGAGTGATTGATTGATTAACAACTCTTTATGGGTCATTTAATGCCGAAATTTAATTTTCTTGAGAGCTTTGAAGTAATAAAAATATGATATATGTTATTCTGTTTTCACAATTGAATACATGGTAGATGATGCTCAGCTTTTGTGCAGATATATGTTTGTGTGGACATAATTACTATAGGCGGTGTTATGTGCGTTTTATGTTGTAGTTTTCTTGAAGTTATATTTTGAAATACAGTTGGATTTCTTTAAGAAATTGTAGGATATTATATGGATTAATGTTCTTTCATGTTTGTTTTTGGTTGATTTTGTTTAGCCTCTGTGCGTTATTTAATGCCGAAATCTAAAGATTTTGTACACAATTTTATGGCTTCAACTAAATATATTTTAATCGTAATTGTATGCCTTCAATTACAGATTAAATGTACTGTTGGTTATTTTGCTATAAGATGTATTGTTGATCATTTAGCTTTAAAGATATATTCTTCATTTTACTATAAATCGGTATTGTTGCTAATTTTAATATGAATAGGTGTTGTTGCTATTTTTTATATAAAAATGTATTGCTGGTACATCCACCACAAAAAAAATGTATTTTTATACTTTCATAGCGTTTTGTTTTTATTTGGGATTTACTATTTGCTCATAGCTGGGATCCTAACAGGTGCTACCACTCCGGGTCAGGATGGATCTGGAAACAACGGCAATTAAGAGATGCGTCCACGCCTCCCAAAACCTCTAATAACCGGATCAGAGACCTCACTGCCGGATGTAGTTTATTGCCATACCCAGGACTAAAGTGGAAACACCATGCGCCCAATGAAAAGCTAATATGGCAACCTACCCAGGATTACGGACGCAATCCGTGAAAGGTGGGCGCGGTTTAGTGGCCATTGCTGGAGAAAGAAACAAGAAGTTGTGCTTCTGTATACACTATGGGATCCAGTTATGAACAACGATCAAGGTGTAAACCTGCATGGACCTTCTTCGATCAATTCATTGGTGACGCTGGAAACAGAAAGAAAGAACTTAGTAGAGCTATGGATTGCAAATCAATAGTAAAATCTGTTCGTTTAAGGTATATACATTGCAGTTGTTATTTTGGTTTATTAAGTGAACGACCTTCTCAGCTTCCTTTGATTGAATCATGAAACAATTTTATACTGTCTTTCCAATGCAAGATTCGTAAGGGTAACTGTTAAAATGGCTATGATGAATGACGTGTATGATATTGTTATGGGTCCTTACCTATAACTACAGAATGAACTCTTCCTAACACTACGTATACTACGCCTCTTAAGAGAGAAAGACGCTTCGAATCGAGCTGATTGTAGTTCACTCCAAACCAGACTGACAGTCATACTAACACCTTCCACGTCTTGTATTATTATTCCGTGTAATATATCTTCGTTATTTCTACTCTTGTGTTCGTGTTGTTCTTCCTTGGTCCTAACCTGGACCATAACAGATACGAATGAAAGAGGGAGTGAGAGAAAGTGAAGATTATGCGGATAAGGAGGATAGATAACGATTGTGAAGATTATGAGGATAATTATGACCATTGGCTTGAAAAGGTTAAGGATGCTTTTATCGAGCAACCCTCTCAAGATGGATTTCCAACCAAGAATGAATAGCTTCTATTTGCCGATTAAACCAACCTGTTCTTTAACGTGGTGGCATTGTCAAATCCATACCCAACCGGTTTTGAATTCAGTGTTGTCCTTCTCTTAGACTGGTTGTCAGTGAAATCCTAGAAAAATAAATTTGCCAAGCTATATAATATCTAGCTTAGATGAGAAAATGTGGTTCCATACCTTTCTCAAGGGTATTTGTGCAAAAGGGAACGCAAGGGTCACAGCTAGAATTTCAATCCGACTCGCCGATTTCCGAACCGTTAACCGTTACTCAACATAATCCGATCAGTTTGGCAGCTGATATCTCCTCTGACCTAGCTGTAACTGCTTAATGGGGGTGGAGACTGGCTGGTCACATTCAGTATCTCGAAAACCAAAGAATTTTCACCAGTTGCGATGAATGGGTGTTTTTTCAGAGATGTCTCGTGCCTTGAGCGCCGGTAGGAACTTAAACTCAACCAAGACAGCAAGTGGAACTCGTACACATGATCCATCGCTAAAGATGCCGGAAAAAATGGTCTGTTACCTGTACAGCTCTCTGGCTCCTCCTGCAATCCTCTACCTTTACAAGAGCGAGATTTACGTCGAAATTGGAGTAATGCTGCCATATATGGGCAGGAGCTACCCAGTCTTGATACATTTCAAAATCGTCTACGCGGCCTTATGGGCGATTTAGTATTTCCTATCCTACAACCCCTTTCTCACATACGACACGTTCCAAGCCCCTCGCTGCCCTATCCCTATGGAAAGTGTTCAGAAGAGCTACATTCCTTAGTTCCACCAGTTTGAACCTTCACTGGAGCAGCTTCTTCGCACGAACCGAATCCCAAGAGAATGCCTCTCCTAGCACTACAATCTTAACCTGTTCTAGTCTAGGATTAACCGTTATCTTCCCCACATATCTGCTTAAACTGCGCCTCTTACTCTGTAACCCTCTACCTCGAGTGGATCTTGGGTCTTGTACAGTGTGAACATAATTGTAAAAGAAAATATATACGAAAGGAAAAGAAAAGAGCTTGCTGTGGTCTGATGATGCCAAGCTTATTTTGTGAACCAATTCGCTAGTTTCGTGATTACGAATTTCATGATTACCTCATTGCTGTAGTCTTGTGTCAGACTAACTTCGTACATATGAAAGAAAGAACAAAACGGATTAATAATTGGATTAGAAAGACTGACTCTTTTTGCCGTCTGATATTAAACGACCAGCCAATGGGAAAGAACGTTAGTCTATAGAGTCAACAATTTCAACATGGGACTGGAATTGTGCCGAGCATTTATTTCGTAAATTGATCGACTAAAAATTGAGGTAAAAGGAAAAGAGGTCAAACAGAATTTTAAATATTCGAAAAATGTTTCAAGATGAGCTGCATAATAATCCGATAGAAATATTCCCACGGTAGGTAACCAAAAACAGTTTGTCGTTTTATCATCTATAGCAGCTAACCTGGCCTAGTTCCTGTAAATAATTCACCAATAATTGATTTCGATATTTTAATTATATTGGTTATTTTATATACTGTGTGGGCTCTTCGATATGATGGAATGATCAGCAAGTTTGTCTGGCTTGATCAATTACGACTGAGTAGTGAGTTAGATCCTTATTGGGTGCTCCATACATTCGGCCTTCTGGCTTCTCGGCTTGCGTGATATTCGTTCTCTTCATTAATCAATGGAGGAGTTGCCTGGTACAGGGATTCCAAACTTGCATCGGCACTTTCCGCATTGCGCTAAAATGTCATAGATTACAAATATTGAACATTACACAGCTAAAATAATTGTTTAAGGTGATAAACTTATTGATACACATAAACAGAATGTGCCTTATAACTGAGAACAAATTATAATATTAAGGAAAATAAGATGTGCTTATGTAATCAGTCTCGGTATGATGTGTTGCTCGAAGGAGGAACTCCAGTGCAGAAATTGAGGTATAAAGATTGCATCAAAAACAATCTGCAGAAAAGAAGTATCAAGCAAAATGAGTTGAGAAAAGCCCACTCTGAATCGTTCATCCCGAAGGAAAACAGGACAGAAAGATTTTAAACAGAATCATGTTACGCATGAAAAACTCAAATGAGATACTCGTAATGTTCTTGACGTTAATTTTCCTGAAAATTGGCGCAGAATTTGATCTAACGTTTAATGAATTTGACGTTTGTCCGCATCTGCCTAAGTTGGACTGACCTAAAAATCATCAAAGACAGCATACATTGAAATATTTATATAACAACTACTGCATGAGACACCCAACGTTGCTGCATCTGCGCAAAAGAATGTAAGTCTGTAGCAGGACCAAAAAGTCACATGCGCTCTGCTCATACAGGCGATAGCATTATTCGAAAGAGTCGCAGCCATGTTTATTAACCTGGTAGATTCCCCGGTGGAGAGCCTCACCATGCTTGGATGTCCAGTCCCGAAAAAAATGAAAAAACGAAGAAATTACATTTCCAGATCAAATAATTCTCGTTCAAATTGACCATCATGTCCACGATGGTGATCTTCAATAAGTATTTGGTGTTGTGAAACTATTGGTTGATCTAAACCTGGACGACACCCCAGACGTAGTTGCCCAAAGCAATTCAAATCAGGAAAGCTAAGAAGTCACATGTCTTGGGCAGGGGGAATAATTTTGAAAACTCTCAGCCAGACACTCCTGGGTTACATGATCCCTGCTAGAATACTTGCAGCTTATTTTGGTCACCTCTCGACCCACTGCCTAGTCACCGCACCAAACGTCTCAGTGTTGGTGAACCGAGAACCTCTCAGCCCACGCTCGTTTGTACGCTCAATTTTACGCATTTACGTAGTTGAAATGACATTCTTTTAACATTTCTCTTTCTTATTCTTACCATATAATAATAATAATAATAATAATAATAATAATAATAATAATAATAATAATTCTTGCTCGTTTTCGAAAAAAACGTGTTGACTTCCCTCACAAAGCTTGGTTCAACCCCTGACATGGTTTTCAAACAGCTCCCAACACACACACACACACACACACACACACACACACACACACACACACATATATATATATATATATATATATATATATATATATATATATATATAATGTGTGTATTTAGGTAGCAATGCTTCTTTCATGCACATTTCATAGAAGATCAGATATAGATCACGTATGGATAGAAATCCGACAAAATGATAGGATAAAGAACATTTTATCATTTCTATCTTTGATCTCTGATGAAGCTTTAATAAAGTGAGACATGTTAGATTGAGATCTCTTTCCTACCTGTTCTTTATCCAATCCTATCATATATATATATATATATATATATATATATATATATATATATATATATATATATAGGGTGAGGCAAAACTTATGCGCCATACGGGTTAATTAATTAATCATGTTTTAAATGTCTAGGAACTTAAAGAAAAGAATTAAATATGAATGCCGTAAAATGACAGAGGAAACTCTCTGATGTGTTAATGTCTCATACAAGCATAGGATTGAAATGTTTTTTGAAAAAGAAGGAGGACATTTTGAAAGAGCTCATATAACAATTAAATAAAATTTTGATTGTGTGATTATACTCTTAATAAATTATCCCTATGGTGCTCGATTTTTGCCTCACCCTGTATATCTTGCTTGATGGGTGAGGCAGTTGCGTATTTTGAAAGACGTCTGTGATCATTGTCCGGCCACGTCTAAATGTCGAATTACTAGGAAATATAGCGCAACAAATTCTTCTTTCTTTTTACCTAGTTCTTTTCCAGACAAATCTTAAAGTTCCTGATACATTTATGCATAAATATTATGTCGCTGAAAGTTGCCAAATGTGGCTCCAAGCAGCGAAATGCGATACATTTAAAAACACGACTGTACTAAATTTTTAATTAACTTTCTTCTAATTAGTAGCTCTGCTTATTCCAAAACCTAACCCAAAAATTTAGTAAAGTTGTCTTTTCAAAAGCTGCTCAACTGATAACTCTGCTTTACGCATTTGAATAAATATGAAGCAAGTTTTAAAGTTTTTTATGAAGAAGGCAGAAGCAGAACAAATTTCTTAAGGGGGACTTAGCTTTCATTTTGAATACATTGTGCTAGTCCATAAAAGGGACGTTAGCACTACCGGTCGCTTCGGCCGCATCGCTGAATCATTTTAACAAGTTTCTGTGGTCAGACCCACGTGAACTAAATTCTAAAAAAATCTAAATAAATACAACAATTCTTTTGTTTAAAAAAAGTTTTAAAAAAATAGGCAGAAATTCGAGCGCGACATTTTGCTACTTTTTCACTTCCAAAGATAAAATCAGCATTTCTATTAAACATGTTTTTTCCTCCTCTTTTAAAGGTTTCGTCTATTTAAATGTCATATCTTTTGGCGCCGATAAAAAGTGTGAAAGGCCCGGATGTGACTGTTCTCATACTATGTGTGTTGTTTTTTCTCTCAGTGGTGGCCGTTTCTTGTTGCCCTTTAAACTTAAATTTCGGATGTTTCCACACTTCCTCTTTCCTGCTTTTTGTTGGTGGCCTAAAGTTTATCTCAAAAACCGTTTATTTGGATTGCAGGCTTCCTTTTGTTCTGTTTTATAAGAGTGCATTACGTACATTGCTTTCGTTTTTGTTTCTCTTGAAAGATTCAGATGAAACACTTTCACGATTTTTTTACTCATTTTAACCCATCTTATTATTGTTACATTTTATCCCAACTCACTAGGCCTACCTTATTGCTATTATTTTATTGTTAGCATTTATCCCTCTTATTATTGTTGCATTTTATCTCCGCAGCCTGGTTCGACACTCTTTACACCATTATTAGTACTTTTAGCAGCTTTACTCCATTTAAATATTGCTTTTTATTACAACACTCTGGGTCAATATACTCTATATTACTATGATTATTATTAGTAGTAATAGTAGCTTTATTCCATCAAATTATTACCGCTTTTTTTATCACACTCTGGGGCAATACACTCTTCATTTTCATTATTATTATTATTATTATTATTATTATTATTATTATTTTTATTATTATTTCCTTTGTTTTATGTATTATAAATAAGAAATAATAATAATAATGAAAATGAAGAGTATATTGACCCAGAATATTTGTGATAAAAAAGCAGTAATAATATGATGGAATAAAGTTACTAATACTACTACTACCAATAATAATAATCATAATAATAATAAAGAGTATATTGACCCAGTGTGTTTTATTCCGTCTTGTTATTGTTCATTTTATCACAATATTCTGACTCAGTACTCTATTACTTATTATTATTATTATTATTATTATTATTATTATTCCCTTTGATTTCTGCTGTATACACACATTTACTTCCGGGTCCCAACCAGAGACCTAAGGTCAGAAATGGCTTTCTAACATTTTCCACTGATCATTTTTTTTTGTAAAAAAAAAAGAAAAAAACAAACAAACTTGAGCTCTTTGTAATGCGTGAACTGTACTTGTGATTACAATTTTTGTATTTCTTTATGACACGAGCTACCAGGAATCCTTCAGTGAGTCTGTCAGAAGCATTTCCAATCTATCCGAGAGACCCAACTACAACTAGAATTATTGATGTTTTCATGAGCCTCATGTTTTGATTTCCATAGTTTTTTGAAGATCTTGAAAGATACATTACATTCTGAAGGGACTGTCATGTCAATAAGATATCACATTCTTTTTTTCTTTGATCACGATATCTGAGCAATTAGCTTTGATCACGATATCTGAGCAATTAGCTTTGATTGTTCTGTCTGGGTGTACTGTAAAGTCCCGTTACAGGTTCGATCTCTATAACCGGATCTGAGTGATGTTCATACCAGTTTCTTGCTGTTTCCTTCCTGTAAAAGTTGCAGATTTTCCAATGCATATATTGCCCCACCTCTATCATGCCGAGTTTTATATTCAGTGGGTGCTAACACTGTGAAATCTGTGTTTCTGGATATATATCACAGGATTTACTTTTTGGGTTAACACAATTTTTCCGTATGTGTGCTTGGTAATTTCAAGTTAGCAAACATTGGTCCCGAGTAGCATGAATAAAACTTTCTTCGGTTTCTGCTTTTAACCCTGCTCTACGTAACCACTGATGGGTACAGGGTTTGTCTACATCAGCTTGTTTTGTATGAGCAGAGTATTAACCATGAAGAGGCTTATCTTGGCATCGTTTCTGCATTTGGTACATTGCATTTGCTTTTGCTTTCTCTTTTAGGTTCTTTTCCGTTGCACTAGGTGTATTAAGTTTTATTTGCACGCATTCACTCACTTGAAATACCCTTTAGAATTTGTTGGCTTGCCTTATTACTGAATAAAGTTTCTTATTTCTTTCATGTTCTCAGACACAGATCATCATCAGGTTTTCTGTTGTTTCCAAGTATCTTTGAAGACCGATTGTTGTGGTTTTGTAACTTTTCTAGTTGAATTAATACTCTGCCTCCTTCAGATCTGACATATATATTATTATTATTATTATTATTATTATTATTATTATTATTATTATTATTATTATTATTGTCATTGTTGTTGTTGTTGTTTTTGTTGTTGTTTATGTATTGTTTCCTGCTTTGTATCCTGTAGAGCCGGGTCCAAATGATGGTCCTTAGGCCCTATAGAATTGACTTTTAATTGATATCACTTCTCTTAGTATTTGGGCTGTTCCTAGTAGGGCGATTCTCTTGGCAACTTGTATGTCGATGTTAGCTGGGATACTGTTAGTAAAATTGTCCATTCCTTTTTTCACAAGACCCAGAGCTCCAATTACAAAGTACAGTCTTAGTCTTCATTCCCCACATCCTGTTAATCTCGATCTTCAGGTCCTTGTATTAATAAATAACTAATACAAACCTCTGTGAAACAATAGTGATTTCAGTCGCCGAGCAGACTAAACTAGTGATTTCAATCCTCACTGGGTCTCTCACATTAGTGGCCTTGTACCAGTCTAAGCTAAACTTAACGAATATGGAGACCTGAATCAGAGTGATGGTTAGCCCGCTAATCCGACGAGAACATTCACTGTATAATGTGTTTCGGAAGGAATTCCTTCTAGATTTCGACAAATTAGTATATTTTAAAAGTTAAACAACTTATAGTTACAACTCTGTTTCATTCAATGATGTCATTGAAATTATCGTTTGCATACATTAATTTTTATCGAATCGTTTGTACATGTGTCTTGTGCATTTTGGTTCTCTAAAGTTGTAGTAGTAGTAATATTAATTGCTGTCCCCTATGCTAAAAGCCCCGTTTGATAAGACAACGTCAATGTACATTTTAAGCTTATGTTTATTCAACAAGAAAATATATTAGAAGCTCACAAAAATACATTAAGAAGTATTGCCCAGGGCAAATCTTAAATTACAGTTTTACATGATATTCAGTTGTCCTATCCGAAGCATATGTTTACGAGAGAAATCTGCAGTTTTATCTGACACAGGACATAGAGACTACACTTTTAATAACTTAGACGTCTAAGCTTATTCGAAAGATTCCTTTATAACCAACATGTTCACATTAATTCAGAAATTTTTTCAATGTATTGTGTCCCTTCAAAACGTTGGTGATCATGACTCTCCACAATTTCTTGTCCTTTGTAGCTCTTAGTAAATTTTGTCTTTCTGCCATCTTTCCTAAACCGTGTTCTGCCGTCCATTTTCCCAAACTTGTTAGGTAGATTATACACAGTTTTCTTCTGTCCATCTTACCTTCAATATGTCCTCTGAGTGTCAAATTTTCCAAACCCTCTTTCCTCATTATGTGCCCTAGAAATTTCAGCTGTCTCTTTCTGGTGTTAGGTATCAATGTCCTTTTTGTTTCCATTTTCTTTAAAATCTCTATTTTCATTATAAAAATAAACTCTTGTTAGTTTTATTGAAATTTCTTCTACATTTTATTTCCCGATATGTTCACTAACCTAGAAATTGAAAACTCTAACAAAACCATTTTAAATACATATAAGATATCTCACATCATCCCAAATAATTTACGGCTAAAGATGAACAGAAAGTACTCGGCCGAAATGTTGTGTGTACAAGGTGTTCCAAAAGTCACGCAACAATTGGCAGAAAACGTACACATGTAAAATAGCAAGCAGGGAGAATTTGCATGACATCTTTAATTCGACCAATAAAATGTCTGAATAATATGTTTTCACATAGAGAAACATGATTTTATTTGATCAATGAATATAAAATTTACAAGGCTATCAAGGGTAACGTGACATTTTGGAAACCCCTGTATAATATCCAAAATATTCAGGAATAAATCGAATCAGTTAAAGTATATTGAAATTTTTTATCTCTAAAATAAAAAGTTAGTTTATATAATATCTAAATGTCACACGATTTATAATCTTCTTTAAGTGTCGAGTTCCCTCAGGACGTAGGCGATCATGGCTCTCCACAATTTCCTGTCTTTTGTAGCTCTTAATAAATTTAGTCTTTTTGTTATTTCTCCTAAACCCTCTTCCAACACCCATTTAGTCAAGCTCACTAAGTATGTTTGCGTTGTTTTTATGCCCCTCCTGCCTTCAATCCGCCCTGTGAGCATCAGATTTTCCAAGCCTTCTTTCTGCATTATGCGTCCTAGAAATTTCAGCTTTCTCTTCCTGATGTTAAATATAAGTTTCCTTTTATATTTCAAAATGGTACACATTTAAGTAATTCCATATGCTAATATCTCAGCTTAGAAAATTAACGTTATAGAAATGTTGAAGTAACGTTACATAGAGATTTCAAATACGTTTTATTAAGACTCCCTATAACTTGCTCGCAACGTTACCTTGTAACGTTACAAATACGTTACCTTCTCATGTTTCATTAACAGAAAATTGATAATAAATTCCAGGGAGATATTAGAACATTCATCCTTTAAAATAGTGATTCTTAATTTTAAAAAATATTTTTTTATACCATCTATAAATATATTAAGTGAAGAAAAAGTAATCTTATGTTAACCAGTCCGGATTTCTTTACTGTGCAAATTTACCTTAGCATTGTTACAGCGTTGGGAATGAGCGGTCAGTTTGGGATTAGAAAAATAGTTCATTGCAAAAGATAGAATAACATCGCTACAATGTCATGTACCCACCAAACAAAATAAAAGTCCGCAACTTTTCAAGAACGTTCAGTATTATCTAATATAAAGCCACACCCGATAAATACTATGCATGTCTACTACATACTTTCTTCTTCTACGTGCCACATCCCTTCGGGACATAGGAGATCATGTTTCTCCACAACTTCCTACCTATTGTGGCTCTTAGCAGTTTTTCTCCCTTTGGTGCCCTACCTCGTTCCGTTATCCTTTCTCACAAGCTCGTCGCCTAAGTGGTTCTCTGTCTTAGCCTATTTCTCTTGTCCTCAATATGCATCGTAATGTTTAAGTTTTCCGAGCTCTACTTCATCATTTTGTGTCCAAGACATTTCAGCTGTCTTCTCCGGATTCTGAGTAGAAGTGTTCTTTCTGTTGACATTTTCTTTAAGACTTCCTTGTTGCTTACTCACTCCGTCCACGGAATTCTCACTATCATTCTGTAGCAAAACATCACTGATGCCTCCAATTTTCCCTTCAACTCTAGAGAGATTGTCCAGCATTTTCTGTCATATTAGAAGATCTATATTCCCCATACCAATCCAGCACTCTTTTCTTGATTTCTAACGAATGTTTTCTGTCTTTGAGTATTTTGCTTTGCTGTCTTCTCCTGATTTTGAATAGAAGTGTTCTTTCTGTTTTCAAAAAAATTCTCTGGGAAACAAAAATTTAAAAACAAGGGTTTTTCAGAATCCTTCTGTATACGTTTGTCTGTTTAACGGCATATCACCTCCTCATGGGTCATTTATTGCAGGAATTTAATTTTCTTAAGAGCATTAGTAATTTCTTTGACAAAAATATATTGCAGGTATTTTTTTCTTACAAAAATATATTTCTGGTAACTTTATTGATAATTTTACTATATTTTTTTATACTTTCATAGTGTTTTGACCCCAGTTTGGGTGTTAACTATCTTCCCATAGCTCGGACCCTAACAGGTGCTACCACTCCGGATCAGGGTGAACTTGGGAACAAAAGCAAGGTGGTTCCACGCTGTCGGATGTAGTTTATCGTCATACCCAGCACTGCCCATTTGCATAACCACATTTTTGCTGCTTTTATTTTATTCTTATCCTTGGGCAAACTGTCCAACATTCACTGCCATATAAGAGGATGGATAGCAGTACTGGATTGGCAGTAAGGTCTCATCATTTTACGGTTTAAATGGCTTAACAGATATTGATTCTCCATTGTCTTTAATAAAGAAACGTTGAAATTAACGATTAAGATTATGGTGAGTTTCTAAGCGCAGCTTAGATGTGGCACAAGGCCGAAAGGATAGCGCATCCAGTGAGGATCGAACTCACTACTCAGGTGTTAGCGAGACAAGCTTGCTAAACATACACCACGTCGATGTGACCAAACCGACGTATTAAGCTTTTGATTTTTAAGATTTATTAAGCTTATGGCTAAAGATATAGAACACCTAGTGAGGATCGAACTCTCTACTCAGTCGTAATCGATCTAACAAGACAAGCTTGCTAACCATTACACCACATCGAAATTTCTGCAACTGCTTAAGATTATGGTGCGCAAACATAATAATAATAATAATAATAATAACAAACGCTCTCGCCATTTTGATGTCTGAGGGTTAAAGACTTAACTATTTTCACACTGTCTATTGCGTATGTTTTTGGCTGCTATGCGACACCAATCCGACACAGATTATGGACGATAACCTACATTTGACGCAAATTGAGTTTGCCATGGTTCATTGATTACACAACATTGCCTCATTTCACTAAGTTGCCCCATCCTCCATTTCATATGCTGATTGATTCCAGCAATGCACGATTTTTTTCTCAGTTTTCACGGTGTGGAACAATCTGTTCGAAGATCCTTGGCTAAATTTCAATTGCTCTTCGATTATCATTGAGGGTTTATCTTTGTATCTCAGAAGAGGTTTTCCAACATTACGCTGACTGCACGTTAGATTTTTCCGAAGTCTATAATCAGGCATTCTTAATATATGACTTATGCATCTTAACTGTGATTGTATCAAGATGTTTTTTTTTGTATACACACTTACACTACGCAGGCATGTTGTTGAATATTTTCATCCATATAATAATAATAGATATATAAGTAAATTATAGATGTAACCGTAAGTTCTCTGCTAACAGTTTCTTTGTCGTCATATTTGTCACAACTTTTCGGTCGTTGTACGCTCCGGCCTTCTTCAGGTGGTTGGAATTTCGAACTGAACCCTTTATTTCGATCACTGGGGCAGACTGTTCTAGTTCCACGTGCCATGTTTGATGCATGTCAGTTATCAGTTATCTCCTGCTAATTTTCCCTCTGAAAGTTCTCCACTGCCTTAACCGGGTATTGAACTCACACTCTTTTCAAGGACACATGGCACAGTGGATAAAGGCGTTGGTTAGATCCAGTGACAGACCCAAAAGAGTGTGAGTTCAATACCCGGTTAAGGCAGTGGAGAACTTTCAGAGGGAAAATTAGCAGGAGATAACTGATAACTGACATCCATCAAACATGGCACGTGGAACTAGAACAGTCTGCCCCAGTGATCGAAATAAAGGGTTCAGTTCGAAATTTCAACCACCTGAAGAAGGCCGGAGCGTACAACGGCCGAAACGTTGTGACAAATATGGCGACAAAGATGAGGACAATAGTCCGACTAATGTAAATACTGTACATAATACCTCATCTCAGAAATATAGACAGACTCTAACAGTTTCTTCTGTTGAACTTCTCGCTTGTGAAACTCTCTTTCGGCTTGGTGCTTTCCAGTCAACTTTGATCTTTAAAAGTTTAAATGCAATGTCAATCGTTATCTTCTGTCTTCTTAATTCTTGTTCTTTCATTGATCTCTCTTATTAATGCTTTTCTCTCATATTCTCTCAAACTCAGTAACTACCTTGCATCTTAGTGGCTTTATTGTCTTTCTTGGGATGATTAAAAAATATCACATACAGCGTGCGAAATCTGCTAAAATAATCAACAGTTGTCTCCTTGGATGAAATGTTTTCCTGTGATTTATTCTGATTAAACTTTTTTTTCTACGAATATTTGAATGTATATATTTTTTCATTGAGTTTATTTTTCTGCTTCCCATTTTAGGTCAAAGTCTGGTTCCAGAATCGTCGAATGAAATGGAAAAGGGTGAAGGGCGCACAACTCGTGAAAGACAAAGTGACGGGCCAATTGAAACCGTTAATGACTTCAAGTGTGACGTCGACAGGAAGTCCCCTCAGGCCATTCGGCGAATCTCTGAAAGATCCGAACAGTGTTATTAAGCAAACAGATTTTGATTATCACGAAAAAGAAAAAGGCGGGAAACAGTCATGACCTTTTAAAAGAAGTCATCATCTTTGAAAAGAAATCTATAATTAAATGAATAAGATGTCGGATTTGAAGATTACGACATCCAGAATATGGATGGATATAATAAAAAAGAAGATGAAAAGGAAAAAGAATAAAAGTAAAGAAAGAAAAGAAAATCAGCCTCTGTAAACAAAAGTAAAAGGCAGCGTCAAAACAACCAATAAGGTGAATTTTAAATAAATATAATTTTGTACTTTAAAACTTATTTAAAGGCCTAAACCTCTGAGATTTTTTCCTCCCTTCATAAAGGACGCCATGGCAAATTAAAATACATTTAAACCGATGGAAGCAGCAACTGAATTCTGATGGTCATAATTTTCCTTCAAAATATAATTTACAATTTTTTTAATGAAAAATGGAAAATGTATTACCATTATTAATGTTATTATATAAATAATTACACCAGTAAAATCTGGTAGCTTTTACTGGAGCTCAAATGACAGCAAATTTCCTAAAACTGTTGTGTTCTCCTCATGCTTATTATTAATCTTATTATTATTATAATTGTCTCACTAGATACTTTGCCGCGAAACATTATTTCACAAGCTCGTCTTGCAGGTTTGCACTATTGTAATAAGTTTGATCCTCATGAACTGACCTATATTGTAGCGTGGTATCGTTGTAAGTTAAGCTTAATAAATACTTAGTTGCATTTTTCAACTTCAGTATCATTTGACTGCGATTAAGAATCCACCAGTTCAGACCTTCACAGCTAGGACTCGACATGTGTGCACAGCGGCGTCAACTGATTCACACTCGCTTCGTATTCCTTAGATAAAGAGGAAGTTCCAGTCAGGCAGTTTCTTCCCCAGACCTGTCACTTGTGGAATAGACTCCCCAGGGGATGCTTCCCCGACCACAGCAATCTTAACATGTCTTCAAGTCTAGGATCAACCGTTATCTATTCTATATAATAAGTTCTTCTTACCTCCTTCATTTACCCCTTACAATGACCTCATTCAGTAACTCTCTACTCTGAGTTACTCTTGGGCCTTATATTGAGGGGTCAATAGTATAAAAAAGTGATAGCAAAATCTTACAAAATACCAGTGATCTCTTCACTATCCGCGCTTTAAAAATAATACAGCTTTTCTGTTCTTTGCGACCTTTCTCACTATTATTATTATTATTGTTGTTGTTGTTGTTATTATTAGAATTTTAAGCCTGGTAGAACCTACGGGATCAAGTGACAACACATCCGAAGACCTCAGCACTCTTTCCATCACTGTTGATGATTGTAAAGTTTCAGGGTTTTTTTTCTCTCTGTTTCTGTTATTTTAGTCTTTTTGCAAGTATCTCTTGAACGGCTAGTGGGGTGTATCAAATGTAATTTTGTATTTTTAATAAATAAATCATTATTGAACTCTCGAAACATCAACGACGAAAGGAGGGTGTCAAAATATTTTCAGCTTCCCCAAAAAATTTTTCATGAAATTGAGAACTGACCAGAAGACTAAATTTGTTGCATTAGCCTCAATATATGACATGGTTATTGAGCTGAGCTGTATTCTTTGGCTAAAATCTTCACTGTCTTTAATTTTCAAAATAAATCAGAAAACTTTTTTCCATTATTTTTTCCTCACAACATTAGCTTCTAAGACATTTATATAAATCTTTATGCGCAGAATGTTATATTAATATGTTCAATTTGGAGGACATAGGTAGTGGTCTAAGTTGGAGAGGGATGGGCTCCGACAGGTCTAATTGCTCAAGATACACACCAACTTCAAAGCCAGATATGAGGAGAGAACTGATAAGGTATTCAGCTGCACAGCGACCATACAACCACACTCGGTTATTGTACTGATCATAATATTGATGATGATGGTAATTATCGATGATGATGCTGATGATGGTGTGCGGAAAAACTTGATGGTTATCTTTCCAGTAAAAGCGAAAAGCAAAGAAAATAATGTGTATTTAAAATCAAAACGGAAAAACCTTTATATTAGAATAAATGATATAAAAATATTCGTTTTTATGAGAGGATCCGATAAAGAAATGTAAAATCAGGAGCCCTTAAAAAATTAGCATCTGATTTACCACCCCCTTAACACCTGATTTACCACCCCCTTAACACCTGATTTAAACCCCATCCCCTTTGATTTTATGGCGCTATGCTTTTTGAAACTTATGCAATATGGTACTATTTGAGGATCCTACCTCTTCTGAAAAAACTTTTCGTACTGGTGGTCGGGATCACTTCTACCTTCAATATTAATGCATCAACAGTTATAACTGATCGTCATCCAATCCCAGAAAGAAAGAAATCATTTGTCTTTAAACGCCGGAACACGTTTGCGGTAGTATGATCAATTATTGTTTCGATTCCCTTCATTTACCGAAATAGTCGAGTAGATTTAGAGACTTTGAGGACCAGTTTAAATCATGTTTCAGTGTGATCAGAATGTTAGTGTATTTATCCACCTCTATATTGATAATGACTTGTTGTCGCTAACAATAACAACATTAATAATATACAGGGTTATTCAAAAAGAATGAACCGATTTCATGACACATTCCTTCAGTTCTCAAGCATCGTCATGGAATGAGTCGGTGACCATTTGAAAGAGGAGATTTCTAAGTTTTGAGTGGCCACCACAAGGGCACTGTAGCCGCATTGTATCTCCGGCGATGTTCGGTTGTTTGTTTACACAGAGAATGGCGAGTTCTCAACAAAAGGCGTTCTGCGTTCTCAAGTTCGCGAATTAAATACGGTTGTCACGGTGTAGAGTGCTTTTCGAAGGCAATACGACCTTAATCCGTCCTCTCCTAAGAACATTCGACGGTAGTTTAAACAGTTTCAAGAGAGTGGGTGTCTCTGTAAAGGAAAAAGTTCAGGACGACCACGAGTTTCGAAGGAAGAAGTGGTGAGAATACGTGCTGCGTTTGAGGAGAGTCCACGGAAGTCCACAAATCGAGTTAGCGATCTCTCAATCCACTATCTGGCGTGTGCTAAGATGACGTCTACATTTGAAACCTTACAGACTACGCCTCGTTCAGGCACTTTTTCTTTGTTCTTGACCTACAAGATCCCCAGACCTCATCGTGTGTGATTTTTTTCTTGTGGGATACTTAAAAGATGGCGTTTATGTTCCACCGCTATCCATTAACCTCGATGAGCTTAAACATCGAATAACAGCGATTAACTCAGTGGATCGTGATATACTGATACGCGTCTAGGAGAAATTCTCTTATGGCATTGATGTTGCCCGTGCTGCAGGTGGTGGCCACATTGAACACTTTTAAGACAGAAACTAAAAATTGATTGTGAGTAGAATACTTGTGACTTGACTAAAGTTTTCTATTGCTTTTCCTTATTAAAATAATGCGTAATGAAATCGGTTCATTCTTTTTGAATAACCCTGTAGTTGAATTATAAATAGTTTTTTTTTTTATATGAAATAAACTTTGGGTTAAACGTCGTTAATAAAACGAAAATACTTTTGATACATGCTATTATTATTATTATTATTATTATTATTATTATTATTATTATTATAACTATACTCAAGCTGTTTTAGTTATGCTTTTGTCTGGATAGCTTCGATTCTTCCTCGATTTTCTGTCTCTTTGTAAGGTTGTTTTAGAATTGTTCCAGGAGTGCCAATAATGATGAGTACAATCATCACATCAATTTCATGTTCAATTATTTGTTATTTCACAAAGTCTAAATATTTTTACTATTTTTTTTTCGGTCGTCGACTAAACAAGGGGCATTTACTATAGGGCAGATCTTGTTTGTTGAGGATTAAATCTTGTCGTCTGGGTCTGCCCAGATTACGGGTATTTCCAAGTATCTAAATATAACTTCTGAGTCAATTTGGTTGCTTCATACTTCAAACTTGAAACAAAACCTCTCGATACAAGGCCATGATACATTTCAACTACTCATGAACAGAGATGCACGATGTGCCAGGCTCTAGGGGACATGTCCAACTGGTTATGTACAAGGACCTAAGAAGCAAATCTGTGTGACTGGAGTGTATATTTATAGTAGCCCATCTTAATTTACAAAGACAAACATATACGTTCTTGTTAACACCTCCAATTAATTACGGTCAGAAGCCATCGCTGTTTATTCTGTTTATTATTATTATTATTATTATTATTATTATTATTATTATTATTATTTCTTTGGGTTTTTGTTGTTTACACATTTCCTTCCGGGTCCCAACCAGCGACCTAATATCAGAAATGGTTCCATGACATCTTCCACTAATCATTTTTTGTAAAAACAACAACAAAATATCCCTAACATCACACATATTTTACACGGGTAAAGCTCTTCGTAATATGTGAGTTGTACTTGTGAATACATTTTTTTTGTATTTCTTTAAGGCATGGGCTACAAGGAATCCTTTCAATGGGTCTATCGGAATCTTTTCCAATCTATCCGAGGCTCTAATTACATATGGAATTATTGATGACCTCATGTGCTATAATTTTTAGATTTCCACTTCAAGATCCTTGTATTTTGATAATTTTTTAAGATCTTCCAAGATACATTACAATCTGCAGGGACTGCCATGTCATGTCAATAAGAAAGCACTTTCTGTTTATGTGGTCTTTGATCACAATGTCTGGACAATTAGTTTTGATTGTTCTGTTTGTGTGCTTTATAAAGTCTTATAAAATTGTTACAGATCCACTCTGCAACCGGATCTGAGTATTATTATTATTATTATTATTATTATTATTATTATTATTATTATTATTATTATTATTATTTGTGTATGTTATGTTTCCTGTTTTTTATCCTGGGAATGGTCATTATTATTATTATTATTATTATTATTATTATTATTATTATTATTATTATTATTACTTGCAGTACTCTTTGAGTTTTCATACCAGTTGTAACTGGAGATTTTTAATGGCAGACAATTGACAGCAAGTTTCCTTAACATTTCAAGATCCTTCGCTGTATTCTGGACAATTTTCTCACGATTGTTTTGACTGTTGCTATAATTTCCGGGTTTTACAGTTTCTTTGCTAGGCTCTTCGAAGTTGCTGCGAGACTCTGACAACGATTGGCACTACTAGCACATTCATATGCTATCATTTTTTTTTCTGTTTTATTACAAGGTGGAGATAGTTATCTACCTTATCGCTTTCATTTATTTTTAATCTGTGACTCATGCCATAATTCCTTAGGGTTTTTTTGTTTTGTTTTTTTTTTTTGTTAGTAAAGTAACATAAATAATAATTCGGGTTCCAACACAAATATGTTTTATAATGACGGTCCTTATCGACACTAGAGATAAGTTGGCAAACTTTAACATTCGTACACGAAAAAAACAAAACGGTGTGTCAAAAGGACGGTTTTTCTCTTGACACCGCCATTATTTTAACTACCTTCACTCCTCGGAAATGTTTGTTGTTTTAAAAAGCGATAATTAGAACTGTAATAAAACCTAAATGGATGATGAAAGTAAATGTATAGATTTTCTTTGTTCTCAAGAATTGACAACAAAAATATTAAACACTGTTTATTTATTAGATTGTTTATTTACAAGAATAATTTTATATTTACATTATAAAAACTAATAAAATTAAAACATATGTAATTCAATAATTATCATTTACCAATTTATAATGAAATAAATAAGAAAACATTTTTTATTCATAAATCTATAAGCATTTGTTAAATTATTAAAATATGTGAAACAATTATAAGGAAATCCTTATTATTTACAATTATATAAAGTTTGAAAAGATTGGCAATTAGTCAACCATTCCAATGAACAATATAATAAATAGTGTAAATAGACAATCTAATATTGTTTATTATTTTTGTTGTGAATACTCATGAACAAAGAAAATGTATAAATTCACCTTCATATAGGTTTTATGACAATTCAAATCATCTTTTTTTTTTTTAAATAAACATTGCCGAAGAGTGAAGGTAACTAAAGTAATACCGGTGTCAAGGTAAAAGCAGTCCTTTTGACACACTTTTTTTGCGGGCATGAAGTTTAACCTTGCCGATAAGTTTTTATTTTCTTTATATCATTAGCATCAACATTACCATCATCGCACTTAAAATATTATTAGTATTGCTTAAAGAGTAACAGTGATCACAAAAATAATTTTAACCTCTTTAAGGCCTAAATAATCAAAGATAACGATGACATACCTTATAATGTTCGGGCACGTCATCTACTTGCTCTTATTGGTACATTTTGGCTGATCCAATAACAAGTATACAAAAAAAATATGTTAATTTGTCAGAAAAATTGTTTATATTGTATGGATTCTTCTAAATTCTACATTTACCTTAACTCGTTACAAAGAGTTTTATAATTAACTTTATTCGTGTGTAATGGACAAGGAACATTAATAATTTTGCTTTCTTCTTTTGTGTTCCGGGCTCCTTTAAGACATGAGCAATCATGTTTCTCCACAATTTCCTATCCTTCGGGGCTCTTAGCATTTTTTTTCTGCCTTTGGTAAGGCCCTCCTCCATTTGCCGATCCATTCGCACAAGCTCGCCAGGTAAGTGGCTCGCTATGTCCTCACTGTTGACCTCACTATGCCCTGTAAGTGTTAAGTTTCCCAAGCTCTCTTTCCTCATTCTAAAGAATTTCAGCTGTATTTTCCTCATTTTTAGTATGTTCTTTCTGTTGTCATTTTCTTTAAGACTATCTTGTTGCTTACTTGCTCCCTCCATGGAAATTTCAGTAATCTTCTGTAGAACCACTGCCTCTACTTTTCTCCTCGTCTGTGGGGAGATTGTTCATCATTCACTGTCATATATGAGTATGGAAACACATATGTAACCTAAATTAATAACTGGCCGTTGACTGTTATAATAATATATATTCGATTCATATTGGATTCTTATCAACTCATGTGACTGCGTCACAAAAAAATATTATGTAAGTTTGTTTTTATTTTAAAATCATAAATCCGTCCAAAAAATAGAAAAGGAAACGTTCAAATAAGTACTTGAAGTCTCAGGTACGCAATATATGACATTTTTTTAAGTATTTGGTTGTAAGGAAAATTCTTACAATTTCTAAATAATGTTAATGTTCTACAAACCGCGAGAACATTCCATCCAACCAGATACAACAAAAAACTAACTGCTCTGGAAACTCTTTTTAAATGATGAATAAAATAAAACGACTAAATCATTAAAAATATATATTCATGATGGTTTGTTGGATACTAATTTATGCTGTACTTGGTGGCTGAGGTTTTTGTGTATTATCCTCAAAATTGACAAGCCCTCCCCATTTGGAAGGTTGGATTGATTGATAGATTCATTTTCTACGGTTTATCAAACCTTTGCAGGTTATTTTAGGCTATAAAATATTTGAGGAGTTAAAGTTTTTATTTTTATTTTTACATAATAATTGTTTAGTGAGAGAAATCTTATTAATTAACCCACTGGAGGGGTTAGAGGTGGATACATACCTTTCCCAGGGGTATTTGCGCGTAATAGAATATGACGAATCTAACAGGAATTGGAACTTGGCTCTCCAATTAACAAGTCCATACCATTATCCACTACACCATCCGCACATCCAAGTTTAAACAACCTGGTATTCCAAAGCAGTCACCCATCTAGGTACTGATTGGGGTCGACATTTCTTAAGTTGTTCCATTTCTACTAATTCGGCTTAGTATGGGACTAAGCTTACATTGCCCAATTTCGTAATTGAATTAGTTACCTCATTTTCACCAATGTCAGAATAGTAATTGTCAAGACTGGGAAGCTCTTCCCATTTGTAAGACGGGTGTAGCACAATCTTCCTGGCCCCCACTGATTAAGTTTAATAAATACTTATAAGAATTTGCTGTGTGAGTGAGATAGTTGTAGCGCCAGTGGTTGGTTTTCAAGCCAAGGTCAGAACCAGGATTTCGAATACTAATTTACAAAACTTACAGTCACGCCATTTAGAAAACGAGCATAACACAATCAACTCGCCGTTTTCTACCAATTGATTTACTGCCAGCCTTTTATAAGCTTAATAAATATCTATTCTATAACGACTTTGAATTCTACATTTACAGATATTTAATATTTTTATACACGACTTGATTTATATGCCTCTAAGCATCAACAATGAGTCATGAAAACGCCTGCCGTGAGATGTTTTTTAATATATACATTTATATATATATATATTTCTTATTATAAACGTTATTTTTGGTGGGTACACGTGTTTGAGAAGCTAACACTTCTACCCACAAAAAATAAAGTTTTCAGTAATAAGTAATTAAAAATCCTTTTAAAATTACTGATATTTACGTGCTGGGTATAAAACTGAAGCTAACAGATATAAATTCGCAGAAATCCCAACGAGAAACATGCTTTCGTTAAATAGATAATTCAAACTTCGGGATGGCCTCCATGGCTGAACTGACAGAAGCACACTTTGTCTCAAAAAGTGGTTTTCCTGATTAAAAATAAGGGATGCGAGTACGATTCCTGTCAGAGGCACAATTTTTCATTAATAGGACTTCCCAATTTAGGCCGGTTGTAATTAATTTGACTGTTAAAAAAAAAAAATCAGCGAGTACGTTAGAAACGGCACAAGACCGAAAGAATAGGGCACCTAAAGAGGATCAAACTCACTTTTCAATCGTAACTGATCTAGCGAGACAAACTTGCCAAACACTACACCACGTCGAGGTGCCTGTAATGATTTTCCAAGCGTAGCTTAGATGTAGAACAAGGCCGAAAGTATGGGGGCACCCAGTGAGGATCGAACTCACTTCTCAGTCGTAATTGTCCTAGCGAGACCAGCTTGCTAACCATTACACCGCCTCGAGGTTCCCAAGCAAAGCGAACACGTGTGCTCACTAAAAATAACGTTTATAGTAATAAGGATATTTGCCAACCACCCCTTCGCGGTCAGATGTGGCACAAGGCCGAATTTAACGTGGGGTATCCGAGCCCGTAGGCTCGGGCAAAAATTCCCCGTAGACTCCGTAAAAAACGGGGTCGGGTAGCTGTCTACCACCCCAGACGAGATTCTGCCCTTCGGCATAGCCTCGTCTAGGTTTCTCTCTGCCCGAAGTCAGAGAGTTCGACTAGCTTAGCTGGAGACGAATCTCCAACTAATTGCCAAAGCAAGTCCGCCGTTTATAGTAATAAGTATTAATGTCAAATGAAAGATTCTTTAAAAAATGCACACATACACACATATATATAACATATATATATATATATATATATATATATATATATATATATATATATATATATATATATATATATAAATGGACGTTTATTTTTTCTTGAAGATGAATATTATTTTTTAATATATAAATTTTCAAGATAATTTTTTATTCTATAAAATATTTTAAATTTTGAATTTTTTTTCAAAACCTATTTAAAAGTTACTTGAAAAAAAAATACTGTATACGAATCTATACGGAATTTTAACGTTATTCATCCATAAATCTTTTGAGCAAGTCTAAGAATTTAATCTTCGTCATGTATTATATACCTCTTATAATCCGGCAACATTGTTAGACCTCGAAAAACTGTAACCGACATTGAATTATTCAGCAGTTTATCGATTTCAGCGGGTTTTTTTCTGTGTAGATATTAGGACGATATATTTTAATATAATAAACTCAATTATAATGAAACTTATTTTTTTCTAGCCTTCATTAGTTGTATTAAAATAGTTTATAAGATTTAGACAAAAATTAATTTCTACATTTCATGCTAAAATAAACAACAAAGTTGTTGAATTTACATTTTTTTAAATTTTTATTTGACTTTAGAGTTTCAAATCCCAGTTAAGATTTTTAAAACATTCGTTTTAACGTCTTGGTTTATAAACCGATAGATTACGGTTTGAACCCGAACAAAAGAACCCTAGTGCATCTCAAATAACAATTCTTAAGTCCGGAATAGAATGGTATATTGGCATATTCATTCAAAAATGGGAATCTTCCAGCAGGTTGGGAAAAGGTGGAGAATAAAATAAACCAGGGATTTGGGATAACAGGGTAGGTAGTCAAAATTTAAATAACCTTGGAGGCGTGTTTCTTCCGGACGCGAGATTAATAACGTCATTTAGAAAACGAGCCAGACCATACGAATTGCTGAACTACAAAACGCCGGACTAGAGAGGTATACAATACCCAGTATAAAATAAGACTTGATGTAATGTCTTTATATCATATGAGTTGAGAGCATGGCGAATTTAATGCTGCAAAAAATAAATAAATAAATAAATAAAACAATACTGTGCAGTTCATTTCAAGAAATTAAAAAAAAAAAATTGTTCATGTCTTCCACTTTCATCTTTGCTTTGATTTAAAAGATTTTTTTCCTTTTTTTAATGGCTTGTCT
Organism: Acanthosepion esculentum; assembly: GCA_964036315.1. Classification (NCBI taxonomy): domain Eukaryota; kingdom Metazoa; phylum Mollusca; class Cephalopoda; order Sepiida; family Sepiidae; genus Acanthosepion; species Acanthosepion esculentum. Next base: position 48,094,331 of record OZ038480.1, read on the forward strand.
TTATTAATTTGTTTTTTTTTCTGTATATCTCCTTGATTTGACATCTTTTGTCTTACCATCACACCATTAGTCGCTGCCAACAATAATCCCTTCTAACCAACCCCGCTCAATATGGCGACAACTTAAGAACTTTATTTTGCCCACTATGTTCCGCCTGTAACAATTTTCAAGAACAGTGTGACAGTATTTCAGAACTACAACCTTTCACCTTTCACCGTGAAGATTCTCTTACAGTAAAAATGACCAGTTTTGATTCCACTTGGAAATAAAGTCGTCGAAACTCTTTCGTCGTGTAAAAAAGATTAAAAAAAGTAATTGAAAAAATTGATTGAAGTTCTTTCTTATTTTTATTTGTTTTGTTACTCTATTATTCTTTTTTTTTACATTTTTTCACATTTGAATTTTTTTTAATCACTTCACCCCAAACAAGGCAATAAAGCCACTCAGACGCAAGCGGCTACCGAGTACGTGAGAATATGGAATAAAGAAAACATTATTAAGGCGAGAGAACAATAAAAGAACAGGAATTAAAAAACAGAAGATAAAAATTGACATTGCATTTCAATTTTTGAAGATGAAACTTTACTGGAAAGCAAGAAGCCGAAAAATAGTTCCACAAGCAAGAAGTGCGAGAGAAGAAATGGTTAGCATATAACTTATGGTTATATCTAACCAGTTCAACTATGAATTGATGAGAACTTGCCGGCAATCTAGTACTAAGTCATAAAGTTTAGATGCCATAGCGAAGAGATAATCCGAACAATTACCCTGAGATTATTTATAGAAAAGGCACAGGGAAGCTACATTGGGGCGGTGAGAAAGTGACTGAAGTCAAGACGTAAGGTCAGGACCAATAATATTGCTGATTTTTCTTTGGATTTTATCAAGAATCTCTCGGTAAACAGCGGGAAGACCGGGCCATATGTTGCAGCAATATTCAAGACGAATGGTAGATTTATAAATATGTACGATAGATTCAGGAGAGAAAAATTGTCTAGCATGACATAGTGAACCAACTTTCGTTGCTAAATGTTCCGTGCATACAGGACCTGTACCTATATTTGATAATTATTGTCCTGAATACTCTTCTGTACCAAATACAAGTACCGGAACGATTAAATTATTTCCTTCAATTCACTCCGTCACGATTCCTATTTGGTACGGCACACTGCTTATTATTTTCAAATAATATTTTCCCCGGCACGATTATTTTTTTCCGCGTTCATAAAGCTTAGAGAAAATGGCCGGCGGAACGTTTATTTGAACCAACAGACTTATTTTATAAGTTGAAATATTCCGACTATTCCGGATGGCACTTGTATTTGGTACAAAAGAATAATGTGTCTATTTTGATTTCATCAGCATATCTTTGAAAATGCCCTCTAATAAAATTTTTAAAATAAAATACAAAATTCAGCAGTTTAAATTTTACCACTATATTTTATTATAAAACTTTTTACCACACAGTAAAATTATTTGGTTAACACAGACAAAAGTGCCAATAATAAGTCAGAGTGCTTTCACATGACATCGTTTTTTTTTTTGTTTTTGTTTTTTAACTACTTTCACTCTTCGGCAATATTTATTGTTTTTAAAATCGATGAGTAGAATTGTAATAAAACCTAAACATATGATGGAAGTGAATTTATACATTTTTTTGTTCTCGAGAATTTACAACAAAAATATTAAACGCTATTTATTTATTAGATTGTTTTTTACAATAATAATTTTATATTCACAGCATTCTAAAAACTAATGCAATGCAATATTTATCATTTAGCAATTTGTAAAGAAATAAATGTGAAAACAATTTTATTCATAAATTTATAAACATTTACTAAATGACTAAAATCTGTAAACCAACTATAAGGAAATCCTTATTAGTTAACATTTTGTAAAGTTTGATTCAATTGGCCGATGTTTTGCCACCCATTTCAATAAATATCATATGATAATTGTGCTTGTCTCTTTCTTCATTACTTCACACGACCATTATACCCTGCCAGTACTTCATAAATAACAAACTATTCCGTTCTGGTCAGTAATAAAATGAAGGGAAGATAGAAGCGTTTAACAGCTGTTTCAGTGAAATTGAAAAAGCTGTCAATTTCAAATCTTTTCATTTGTACCCACTTCTTAAAATAACGACCAGAATTCTTATTTATGATTGTTATTGACAATTTGATTTCGCTTAAAGGCACTATTCAGCCTTGTTTGATCGGTGAATATATATATATATATATATATATATATATATATATATATATATATATATATATATATATATATATATATATACATATATATATATATACATATATATTTACATATATATATATATATATATATATATATATATATATATATATATATATATATATATATATATATATATATATATATTCATATGAAATGCATGGAACAAAGAAAATCACTGCTCATCGCATTTGTCGATCTGACGAAGGCATTTTACATTGTGGTCCGGAAATCTCTTTATAAAGTATTGGAAAAAAATCGATTGTCCACCTGTTCTATTGCAATTGGTAATTTCTTTTCGCGAGGACATGAATGCACGCATTCAATTCGATGGTAATCCATCAGGGTCGTTCAAGGTGAGTAGTGGCGTTAAACATCCATTCTCTTCGCCATTTATTTTGCTGCCTTCCTGCCACATGATGGGAGCTACAATGGAGTTTACCTTAAAACCAGGTTCACTGGATCTCTTTTTCATCTGAAATGACTGAAGTCGAAACGACTGACGATTGAAGTGTTGATTATAGAATTACATTTTGCTGATGATGTCGCGATAGCGGCGCACAGTGAAATCGAGCTTCAACGAAGATTCGATCGTCTACCGGAAGAATGTGATCTCTTCGGGTTGAGAATCAGCATCAAGAAAACTGACGTAATACCACAAGGGATAAACTCACCATCCGAGATAAAAAAAATTGGTCATTTTTTTAATTATTAATTATTATAAAAAAAAGGAACCAAACATCAATAACCTTTACTTTTTAAGTCTTTTCTTTTAAAGGTATTATTTGAATTAATTACATTTGCTTTGATGTCAACGGATGTAAAGATTTAAAAGAATCCAGACTCTCTATATTATCCCGATCTTCGCCCTAAAAAAATAAATTCAGCAATGGAATCCTTCTTAATATTTTATGCTATTTTCTCGTTGGGAACTTTTTCCGTTATTATATTATAGATTCGAATAAAGGAATAAGTAGAAACTGTAATTAGTAAACTACTTTTAAAGTTTTGAGGCCCCATGACCGTACATTTGGAAATCCGAGGGGACGATTTTGAATCCACGTTTCTGATCAAAAATTAAAGAACAATACTAGCATAACTAATTGTCGAAAATGTCCGAAAACAAAGGTTATAATTTGGTGCGATAAAATGAGCATATATGATGAGAAAATGCCCCAAATTTAATAAAATCAAAATTTTACCGCCAAAATCTTTATGTTATTATTAAGAGGGAAGAGAAAAGGATTTAATAATAATATGTTTAATCCTTTTTATAACATTCAAAATTTTCGTTACATGTTTAAAAGAATTTGGAATTTATTTTATGTGTGTATAAACGCGTCGTTTCTTGGAAATACGGATGTTCAAATGTGACGTTATCAGAAAATAGTAAAGTTAAAATTTATTGATAATTTTCTAAAATTTCAACATGTTTTTAGCACAATTTTAAGGCTTGAACTAAGTATATTTTGAACGTAATTGTGTGTCTTCATCTAGAGCTAAAAATGTACTGTTCGTAATTCTACTATAAATAGGTATTTTTGGTGATTTTTTATATAAAAATGTATTTTTACTGTAAAATGTATTTTTATATTTTCATGGCCTTTTGTTTTTGTTTGGAAATTTAATATTTGCCCCATAGCTGGGACCCTAACATGTTCGACCACTCCTGGTCAGGATAGCCCTGATAAAAATTAGCTATTAAGAGATGGTTTCATGGTCTACAAAATCTCCAATATCCGGATCAGAGGCCTTGCTACCGGGCGCAATTGAGACAAGGCTTTTAAGAGCATTTTAATGAATATCTGCCTTTTGTTTTATCGCATATTGGTGAACAAAATTGCTTGATAAATATACATAAAATGTATATATTCCTATTTTTCACACTATTCTTTATAATCCAGACCCCACATTTCCGAAGTAGGTGCCAAAATAGGACAAATTCTCCCTATGATATTCTAATAATTGCAAATATATAGAATTACAGTGCCTTTAGATAATGAGACGTTTGAGCCTGAATTTATCATCAGAGAGCTTTTGGGGATTTACTCAACTAAAAGAGATTGCAGGTGTCCTTGTTTGTGAACTGCTTCAGTAAATTGGATTACCCATTGAAAATCGGCGTGGTTAGGGTTATGATAATGTAAATAACATTAAAGGCCAGCAAAATGGCACAGAGAGGATTTTCTTGGGCATAAACCTCACTATGTGACATTTTTGTGCCCTGCAATACATACTTTTTAAGCTTAGTAGTCAATTATACAGCGAAGAAGATCTATAATTATATGTTTCCATCAACTACCGGCTTGAAAATTCCTGAAAATTCAGTAATCGAGTTGGTTAAGCACATCTGATCTAACAAAGGTTTCTCCTGCAAAATGGGATGCAGGTTCGAATCCTGCCTGGAGGACATTTTTTTACTTTAAAAAGTTTTCGCGAATATTCTGGCCGGTAAACGAAATAAAATACTTTAAAAAAAAACTAAACATAGTGCCTACACAAATATGAGTATCCATTAAAAGTAACGCTTAAAGTGATAATAATAAGTCGGATTAATAAATGAAAGGCCATTTTTTTCTTTAGAAATTGCTTTCTTTACGTATCGTATACGAAACTGAGCTGTTGTGAACTTTCGGGAATCTAATCGAGAAATATGTGCTTAAAGGCAATATACAACATTGCATACTGCCGACGCGCTTCGTAGCACAGTTGGTTAAATCACATCGAATCTAACGGTGGATTCTCCTGTAAAGGTAGCAGACTCGTAAAAAAATAGATTGGATAAAAGTGGATTTCTCGAAGAAATTATGATGTCTTTTTTGTCTTTTTTCTCACTTTAGAGATGTTTTTTTATATTATTTTGTAAACTTCTGCTACTCATTAGAAATTAATAATTTCTGTCTGTAGATTATTTTATTTTTCTGTATTATAACACACACGCACTCACACACACACACACACACATATATATATATATATATATATATATATATATATATATATATATATATATACATATATATAATTCTGTAACTTCGTAGGTTCGTCCGTCAATCACACCCTCTAAAATAGCCATACATTGACCATTCGTAACCAAACTTTAGGGAGAAGTGCAAATAAGTAAGGGGGTACAAAGTATAGTTGGTTTTACTAGGGTGCGTGGCATAGTACAATAAATTTTCATTCATTTTTTGGAAAAAAGTAAAATTTTTATTATTTAACATACAAAATACTTCCACTATTTTAAAAATAATTTAGTGATTAAAATAAAAAATACTTATTTAATAAAAATGCAATATTGTTTTTTGCGTACGTTGTCTTTAAGTTTTTGTATATACAACAATCCAGTTTCCAGTTCACCCAGCATTTGTGAGAACTATAAATAACAAGGCCAAACGCTTCAAAAAGTTGGAGTTTGGCTCCAGAAAGAAATATTTACTCATGGTCAGTTATATGTTGCATGCTCAAGAGTAAGAAATCCTAAGAATTTATTCTTCACTTTTAAAGAAGAAAGAGTAAAGAAAGAAATGTTCTTTAAAAAATATTGCTTACCATGAAGTCCTTTAAAATTAAATTAAAGAAATTATTAAACCGCGCAGTAGGGTTTTTGTCAAAGTATTTTCCAAACAAATCAACTTATTCAAATTTCATAGATTGGTTTGCAAAATTGAATGACACGTAGAATTTATAAATCTCGATAAAAAATCTTAGCGATACCTTCAACAATACTAAAGTGTGGATATTTCAACACGCGTAAGTGTGTTGCAAAAAAATTCTCGTAAAGTAAAATTATACTAAAGATATAATTAAGGACTCCAAGAATTTGGTAAAAAATGAATGCTTCAAAATGGAAACAATGGTATTGTTGCTGATGGTCTGTGTTCGAAATTTTTATCAGTAGCTCGAAAGTTTTCAAGATCTATGTCACCATTTGATAATATGCCAAATATTTGCATTGATCTTTCTCCCAATCCAGAATCAGTGGCAAGAAGTTGCCGTAGTTTTTCAAAGCTCAAGTTTATAAAAAATAAATTACCGGCGTTCTTATTGCTGTCCATCCCAAAAGATAATTATTATTGCTTTTAAGAAAGAAATAGCGAGTGGATGAGTTGATTTTTATGCAAGAACTTAAAGAAGTCCAGAGTCACCACACATTTGGAAAAGGTATCCACATCTTCGCCCCTAGCTATGGGTTAATTAGTAAGATTTCTACCATTAAACCATTACTATCTCAAAAAAATCTTACAATCTAAAAATATTTTCTGGCTTTAAAAAACTGCAAAATTTTGATAAGCCGTAGAAAACGAATCAATCAAATGACTCGATCAAACGAATGAACCAATGCAAGCCAGAAGTTCAAATCTGATTGTCTTTAATCAAGTTAAGTCAAGCTTTCTTATAGTCGCTATCATTCGTCCAACATTGCGGTCGTGTATAACTGAAAGTTACTTTGAAATTCAAACGTATCAACCAATCCAGAACAAATAACCAGATCTTAACATCGTAAAGAAAATCGCATCTTCCATGTCGTGAATGTTATACAAAGTGCAGTGTGAAATCAGAAGAGACTAAAATTGAAACGAATCATCCAATCGACAATAAGAAAACTGATTTTGACATCAGAAACAAGAACATTTTTCATTTAGTAGTTCTCCCCTTTCCAGCGGGAAAAAAGAAAAAATGAAAAATCAAACCATATAATAATATCAATGTATATTTATTTAAATAGTTCCTGTTCTATCTGTAGTTGAAAGGGAGGTAAATCAACTTAAGATAGTAAATCTTTGAGTGATAACTTCTCTTAGTCGTATTAATAATCTATACAAAAATATCTATTTGCATTTAGACAAAATTAGTTTCCAAGTAAACTGAACCATTTAATTAATTAGTTCCTTTACTCATACGTTTCTTAACTCTAGAGCACTAACCATCAATTAAAGTTACACCACTACTAACCATGGGTATATCATACCCGATTTTGAAAATATTTTAAAAAAATATTAAATATAAATTTTTATTTGAAATATTTTTCATGCAGGCACTTCAAACTTTGTACTTTGAGTTAACATTAATAGGAACTGAAAAACATATTATTTAGGTAAGAAAATCAGGTACTGGAAATTGTAATTAAAAATAGGAAAATTTCCACTGGGTAGTAAATACCCATGGTTAAATTGCAGTCTTCTTTATTCAAAGCCTTTCGTGTGAGGCACTCAGATATTTTTGTCTATTAAGTGATCGTCTTGCTTCAACTTGGTCTTGAAATAGCCTTTGTCGGTCCCGTTTTTCTCGTTCTGTTGCTAATCTTTTTTTTTTAAGATATTTCCATTTCACTGTCATATTAAACACATAATTTTTTTAACATGAAAAGATATTGAGCAAAAATCGACTTCTATAATACTAGGAGTAATCAATGAACAATAGATACCACAGAACATCTAAAACTATAAAAGGAACGGATTGATTAACGGTTTATTGGTATATATTTTATTGTGAATTCTTTATCTCCTCTTTATTAAATCTCAATACATTGTTTCAAGACTTTTGTTTCATAGCATCTCACTATTAAAACTTTCTAACAACTACACTCGTATATAATAAACAGAAGCAAACATATATGAATCGTACCATTTTTTTCTGTAATTAATGGACTGAACATAGTGATGTGAAGTGTTAAAAACTTGCCTATCAATAAGTTCGGTTACAACCAAATCCCGCTTATACATAGATTTTGAAAATTTCATTCCTTTCTTCAAAATCTGGAAAATGAAACAGGAAAATACGACCCCCTCGCCGAGACAAACTCTGCTAATAGGTGACGGAAATTTAGCCCCAGAAAAAGTTTCGAATACATGCTGTAATCTGAATCTGTCTTCTTTTCTTATTCCCAGCACTCCCCGGGGTTGAGCCAACAACCCTTCCTGACACCACAAGCCCCCATCACATTAGCTGACATATAATATATCGCCTGGAATCCCTTCTTCGTATTTCTTTACTGTAATCACAATCTTTGATTGACGTCGGACGTGATCTCTAACAGGTGGAGTTTCTTAGTCTCAGGGCAAGGTCCCGAAGGTCTGACAGTCTGAGGTTCTATCCCAGGCTCTGCCATCTCAGCATTTTGTATAAAAAAGAAGTTATGGCTTTTAAAATAGGACAGAAATAAATTGTCATATGTTTGTATAGAAAAAAATATAGAAACTGAATTCTTAAGAATGACATCGCTACGATTGATACCGCAAATCCTGATATATGGCTGGTTTGTTTGTTTAACGGCATATCAACTCCTTATGGGTCATTTAATGCCAAAATTTAATTTTCTTGAGAGCTTTGAAGTAATAAAAATATGATATATGTTGTTCACAATTAAATAAATAGTAGATGATACTCAGCTTTTGTGCATATACATATAATTACTAGAGTCAGTGATATGTGTGTTTTGTGTTGTACTTCTGTTGTATTTTAGAATACAGTTTGATTTCTTTAAGAAATTGTAGGATATTATATGATATATAAATAAAGAGTTCTTTCATGTTGGTTGTTTGGTTGAATTGCATGCCTTCAACTACAGATAAAAACGTATTGTCGTTTTGCTATAAAATATATTGCTGGTCATTTTACTATAAAAAGTTATTGTTGGTATTTTTTTTATATAAAAATGCATTGCTGGCATTTTTACTATAAAAATGCATTTTTATACTTTCGTAGTGTTTTGTTTTTGTTTGGGAGTTCACTATTTGCCCATAGTTGCGATCCTAACAGGTGCTACCACCTAGTGTCGGGATAAATCTGCGAACGACAGCAATTAAGAGCTGGTTCTACGCTCCTCAAAACCTCCACTCTACCTATCAGAGGCCTTGCTGTCGGATGTAGTTTATCGTCATACCCAGGACTCCTGACATATGTAATCTCTCGATGCACTCAAATGTTCTTTCATAGCCATTTAATTCCGACACACCTGACGCTTCTATCAATTCTTATATTGTCACAAATTAGCTGACAACCAACGAATCTATTAATGCTTCGTATTACAAAAATGGTATGTACGAGTAGTAAAAAGATTTATCGGCTGCAAAAGTGAAGTCGACAAGCCAATTTCAAATCTTGCCTAGTCTGTGGTGTTACACAAATACCCTTGTTGATGACACGAACTCCTGTAGTCATTTTACAGCTACGTTTTAAATAGCAGGGTAGACTGAGCACTCTAGCCTTATGCAATAGCTAGTCTAAGAGGTGTACTACTATGAATTCAAAACTGTTCAGAAAAGCAATGGGATACCTCTACACCGTCTTTCCCAATTCACAGAAAAAAAGAATTTTTACAGAGCAAATATCTCCAACGTCCTGCAAAAATGCCAATTTTGCCCTATTATTATTTCTTCTTCTTCTTCTTCTTCTTCTTCTTCTTCTTCTTCTTCTTCTTCTTCTTCTTCTTCTTCGTCGTCTACTTCTTCTTCGTCGTCTACTTCTTCTTCTTCTTGTTCTTCTCGTCGCATCTATTCAGAACATAAACGATCATGATTGTGATCAGTAGAAGAGTTTCACCTTTTGCTAAGTAACCCACCCCCGTTCCACCATCCATTCGCATAAGCTTCTTCGAATCGGCAGTCTCATCTTGTAGCTTATATTATTGAGATTATGTATCCTGGTAGGGCCTCCGGTTCCCTTAAGATAGTTTTGCTGTGGAGATTAAATCAATCTGAGAAAAAGACACATCGCTGTCTCACGCTTTTTCCTACTTGTGATTCTGAATGATAAAGGAAACTTTAACTTCGTATGGCACAATGAGCAGATTGTTACTTAGCCCTGGCTAGTTTGGCACAAGGCCCTCGAATCATGAGATTAATAACGTTAGCTTAGTATGTCACAAGGCTGCAATAGTCTAGCACATGATCATCTTGTCAGGAGATATTTAAGAATTTTAAGCTAACCTTGTACAGAGCCAGAACGTCAGTGTCTACAGTGAGAGCCAAACAATGTCCTAAAAAGGCATGCTTGAAAGCTCACACAGAATTCCTTGTAGGTTTTCAACAAGAGGAAGAACCCAAGATGCGAACTGCGAATTGGAGATGTCAATATCAGAAAAATACAGATATCTAGGAGATAGGAAGCCAAGTATTAAGAAACAGGAACATTTCATTAAGAACAAAGAAAAGATTGATGACCCATCAGGTAATATCAATATGTCAGTGAATGCTGTAAAGTTTCCTCATAGATATTGAATTTTACTCTTGATGTGAGTTCATTTAAAAATAATATATCGTTTTCCTTTTTTCTTTGTGAGTGGGAGATGTATAGACATACATGACAGGAAGGGAGAATAAAGGAGAGCATATGTTTATATAGTGATGCGAGTACGTGAATATGTCTGTGGTGTGTGCGACAGTTTGTGTGTGTATTGGGAGTGTGTGTGTTTGGAGAGTGTGAAAGTAGTGTGTGATGAAGTAGTGTATGGTATCGGTAATGGCAATGTTAGCCTTTTCATTATAAGAAAACATTCGACAGTCATTGACCGAACAGCCAGTGCTACTCGAGCTGCACTTTTCTTCGTTCTCTGGTCATCGAGATAGATCAAAGTGTAGTATATAACCTCGGGCGGATAATCTACATTTTATCTCTCAATTATCTGTGATCGGACAGAGCGTAACTCAGTTGTGTCTCTATCTGCGGACACAGCGCAACTGATAATTTTATTGAGAGGTGCTCAGTCTCGGCTAACAGCTGCCTGCGGCAGTATCTACCTCTTTGCACTAATGAGTGTGGATCAGTAGTAATATCGATACCAGTTTAACCGACGGTTGCGGGGTCTGGCTCGGGTGTACATACTCGGGCTCCCCACACTAAACTGGCCTTGTGTCACCTCCTGCGAGCGTGGAGCGACAAGTAAATAAGAATAGTATCAGTTCTTCTCATCTCTAATGGTATTGGCAATATTAGCCGTTTGCTTGTGAGAAAATATTCAACATTCATTAATCGACCAGCCAGTGGTAATTTTTTAGCTAATAATTTGAGAAATAAAGCCTGTCAGTTGAAATTTATAAAATCCTTCTCTCTAAGCAATTTTTCATGAAAATATGTTTCTTAGGCCCACTAACCGTTATCTTTTTTCTTCTAGTAATTCCGATATTGGTAGGTGTTTCTTTTGTAATCTTTTGTTTGAAGCAGTGTGGGACGTCAGTATTTTGATTATGTTATTATTTTCTCTTCAAGTTACTTGTACTATCTCTTTCAGGTGTTGTTGGAAGGCCTCAAGTGATGTCGTTTCTGTTATGAGAGACTGTGAGAGGAGGTAGCGTCGAGGAACGTACGCTTGTGAGAAACAAAGCCTGCATAAAGGCGTGTAAATATCTATATGAGACTCAAGAAAATTGTATACAACGAATCGCATGCCACTATTTCAAGTGAATACTAATCCACTATTAATATAATATTTACCTATATGTATATATATATATATATATATATATACATATATATATATACCTATATATATATATATATATATATATATATATATATATATATATATATGTGTAAACATAAATATATATATATATATATTTACCTATATATATATATATATATATATATATATATATATATATATGAAGAAATATAGTTTAAGGTGTGTTATATTATGGGATAAAGTGTTCAATATCAGAGATAGAGCGTATGTAAATATAAATATAAAAGTGAGCATTGAAGTCAACAGTCAGAGGCGACAGGCTGTTTCATGCTAGACGCAATTGTCAGGCTGCCTGACGATTGCGTCTAGTATGAAACAGACTGTCGCCTCTGAGTGTTGACTTCAATGTCCACTTTGATATATATATATATATATATATATATATATATATATATATATATATATATACATATATATATATATATGTATGTATGTATGTATAATGATAAAATAGTTATTGCTCAGAGTTAAATTAGACCACGAAACAGTTGTATTAAAAAGTGCCCAATACACTTATAAAGAAAATAAAAAAATGAAAATTTAACGTGCAGAGCTTTTAAATTTAAAAAATTAGGAGATCAGTCAATTACGCTACCATGAGTTTAACCTTTCCGTATCCTCAGGCGATATAAGACAAATGATTTCCTAAAGCTTTATTATTCATATAGGAATGCTCAAGAGGAAGTGTAATAGAATGGGAGGAGTAAGGCAAGAGTATTGAAATTGTATTGGAGGGGTAGTAAATAAATTATACATACTTTCATAAGGATTCGTACGAACTCAAAAAGTACTTTTTAGTGTGTATGCATTGCGACATTATTTCAGTTCTTTCATTTAGTATATTATTTTGGTCTGGAAATATTATCAATTTTTAATTAATAGTTAATTTTTCCTCCCCCTTCAAATACCCTTCATGTTGTTCTTCATATATGAATAATAAAACGTTAGTAAAAATTTTGAACTCTATAACCCTGAGGACACCTAAAGTTTGAAACCCTGGCAGCGTAATTGGCTGATCTCCTAATGTTTGAAAATTGTGTGTGTGTGTGAAATAGGATATAGAATCGCGAGAAAGTTTTCAAGAAATATGACAAATATAAAACCATTTCATTGAAACTAGATTTGATTACGCGTTTCGCCTTTCTAGGCTTCATCAGAACAAAAATGAAAAAAAAATTAGTATATGTATTTGTGTGCATGCTTAAATACTAACTCATAACTACTTTCTCTTCTTGCAAGCGACACGTGCAGACTCCGTCTTGATTTTCGTTCTGTGAAACCAAGCCATGATGATTACTTTCTCCTCTAAGCTGGCGTTTCTCGTGACAAAATTAAAGAATGAAAATGAGTGACGTTTTAAAAAGACGTTAATATTTATTCTGCATCTTTTCTTTATAATTTGCAGTTCATGTTGAAAGTTATATATATATATATATATATATATATATATAATGATATATATATATATATATATATATATATATATATATATATATATATAATGATATATATATATATATATATATATATATATATATATATATATATATTCTCCCTGCTTTTCTGAAATTAATTTAAAGTAAATCCTTATCCAATTTTTCAAAATCGGTTGAAAGTAAAAGATTTATATATTTTATGTTTCGATATTCTCAGCATCCTTCAGTAGAACCATATCTCCTTTTTCTCAAGTCTCCTCTTCATCTGTGAAGAAAATGTCCAGCATTCAGTGCCATATAGTAAGAATGGTATTACATAGCATTTCTTTGTTTATATATCTCTGTCTACGAAAGTAAATACCCGAATCACTGCTTTACTTAAGCTATTTTTTTTTTAATAAAATCCAAAATAGCGAGGGGAGACAATCGGATTTTAATGTTAGCCAATTAATAAGAGAATTGACAAATCAGAACGAGAGATATTTGGTCCGATGCAAAAAGGCGGCTTCCAGCGCGTGCTTTGAACAAGAAGATGGACATGGCCAGTAAGCCTTGTATTTCAGAAAGTTTGGAACTTGTAGAGGATGGGACGCTGTACAAATAAACAGACGGACAGAGAGACGGACAGGCAGAAACGATGCTAGTAAAAGAGATAAAGAAAGAATAAGTAAGAGGAGGCACCAACTAGAAAGGGAAAGCAGAAAGTATTTATCTTCTAGCAGCTGTCATCGGCTTCTTTGACGACCAGATAACCTTTAAATACCAGTAGGTAGTTGAGTGGTGGGCCAGCATCCAACGATGAAATATTGTATGAAAAGTTTCTGTCTAAACACGATGTTTCGCATTTCCCGCCGATACGAGCAACTGTATAAACTGTTCAACACACCGCCATATTTTTTCGTTTTTCAACTGCTTTCATTTTCTTTCTTTTTTTTCTTTTTACGCACAAGGCCAATTAACAAATTTCTAGAATTCAATGCTCTTATTTTCTTAATTGGCATTAGAAAATTCAATTTAATTATTTCATTTTTATGTACCTTAGATAAAAAGGTACATAAAATGTACCTTTATATGTAGCTTAGATGAAAATACGATCGACTGAGATAAAAATACAAAATCCACTGAGGATTAAATTCACCACGATAGAAATAGTGTACATAAAAAATTCAGTCAATATATATATATATATATATATATATATATATATATATATATATATATATATATATATATATATATATTTGTCTCTGTGTGTGTGTGTCCGTGTGCGTGTGTGTGAGCGTGTGTGAGTAATTCATTGAGTGAATTTTTTATGTACACTATTTCTATCGTTGTGAATTTAATCTTCAGTGGATCTTATATTGTATATATATATATATATATATATATATGATGAGATAAGGTGGAAAATTTATTAACGTCAAATTTCGGCGAAAGCGGTCTCGTTGGCTTCCTCATTCTAACCTGAGGAAACCAAAAACTCTAGACCGCTCTCGGCGAAACGCGTCATTAATAAATTTTCCATTTTGTCTCAACATCTTCACATTTGTTTCGGAAACTGTTATACATCCAACAAATCCTCACTGACACACACACACACACACACATATATATGTATATATATATATATATATATATATATATATATATATACATACGTGTGTGTGTGTGTGTGTGTGTGTGTGTGTGTATTAGTAATGAAATGCCAAATGGCAAAATTTCCATGCGTACTATGTAACATGTTTCGTTCTCTAAAACAGTGATTCCCAACGTGGCACCATAGGCCCCAAAATAGGCCTGATAAAGGTTTTAAATCGGCCTGGAATCACCAGGAGCAGTGTACTCATTAGACAGGATTTGTATTTTCTACTACGTTTAGCTTTTGTAAATAAAATGTATTTCCTGTTAAATGGAATTTCTATTTGTGCATATGTGGGCCTGAAATTCGTTTGACACCAAAAATGAACCACAACAAAGAATAGGTTGAGAAGCATTGCTCTAAAAGGACTTCATCTGATTAATATAATGCTCTTATTGATCGAATTACATATATGTAGTGAGGGACGATATAAACGTAATCGCGGGTTATAGTTATGCGCCAAGGGAAACGCTGAAGACGTATAAACCCTAATTTTTTTTAAAGTTTTTAAATTTTCAAATTCAGTGTCCAGACGCACAGTTTAATCGATCTCATTTGGTTTTGGGCAATGCTTTTTGTTTTAGAAAACTTCCATTGTGACTAAAGAAGATTTGCCAAATGTGAATTGTACAAAATTCAGCCAATGAATTCAGAAGAAAGGACTAAGTATAAACTACAAGATGACAGAATGCATGGTTATCAGCAAAAGGATGAGCCCAATATTCAAATTAGAAATCGGGGATACTAAAATCAAACAAGTACAGAAATTTAAATATGTGGAAAGGACGTAAAATGGGACACTGGAATCCGAAAACGTATTGGGATGGCCAAAGAATCATTCCAGAAGCTAAGCAAAGTATTAAGAAACAGAAAGATTTCGTTAGAAACAAAGAAAAGAGTACTGAACACCTGTATGCGAATACTGGGCAATCTTCTCAAAGATGAAGAAGAGACTTGAAGCAACAGAAATGTGGTTCTACAGAAAGATACTGAGGATACCATGGACCTACAAAGGACAGGAAGATGTGACGGCCCATGATCGCCTACGTCCTGAAGAAAGTTAAATACTTATTGAAGACCAACTCAGTTTCGTAATTTTCCACACATTCCAAAGCCTACGACCAGTATTAAACGTTATTATATCTAATTTAATATGTTTCCTTAAAAATTACTTGAACAGATACAAGAAAAATTAAATAAATAATCAAAATGACTTGTCTGTCATTTTTTACCGAACCTGAATAAAAGATTTCTTACACAAATATATATATCTAGAAGGACAACTGTGAATTCAAAACCTGCGAATGGTTTTTTGGGGACCCTGTGGCACGTAGTCTCAGTATTCGGCCCTTCAAAAATGTGTGGATGGTTCTGCACGAAACCTTCACCACTATAATCAAATCTCATGTGCTGATGTTGGGCTGTCCGTTTCCTAGGAACTGATCTGCTTGACCCTCATACATCGAATTCGACGGGAGAGTCGAGTATATATATATATATATATATATATATATATATATATATATATATTTAAAGACATTTATATTATGTTTAACGTTCTTTAAATGTCTTTAAATAAATTGTCGGACTATGTCCAATTCTAAAATATATATATATAAAGCAAAACAAAAAAATTATACCACAGAATTTAAATATGCCTTTGTGAAAATGCCGCAACTTTTCTTTGTAGTTAAATTTCTCATGCTGGGTAATTCACATTTCAAAATATATATATATATATATATATATGTGTGTGTCTTATTTTGTTTAAACGTTATTTTTTACGGATACTCTTATTCGAGTAGAAGCTCTATTTTTTAATTAAACAGTATTTTTTTATCCAACTACATCTACCAGCCTGAACAATCGAGAAATCTTGTCGTAATATATGCGTCCTTAGGCAGGATTCGAACCTGCATCCCCTATGGGGAACCGTCATTGAATCTGACGTGCCTAATCGCTCGGCCATGTAGGACTTACGGTTAAACAAAACCCGAATAGTGTCTTTTGAACACCTTTTTTAGGCACGTCAGATTCAATAACTGTTCCCCATAGGGGATTCAAGTTCGAATCCTACCGGAGGAAGCACATATATCTGACAAGTTTTCTCGAATATTCAAGCCGGAGTTTCCAATGAGGATAAAATTCACCACACGAGTGAATTATTCTGTTTCGGTCGATAATCACAATCACAAAAAGCGGGTCTGAAATCATTGTTTCATGATTACAATTAAAGATGTGTGAGTATGCACTGCAGTCTATTCAGTTATGTGCCATATGTAATACACGCTTAGGCGATCGTGTATCTTTCGATGCATGATTGACGAGGCAGATTTTTTCCCCGCAGTACGTTGCCATTTCTTTCTGCGGTAGATCAGTTGCCATCCAAGGCTATAGAACCCGTTCTATCCTACTACTTACCCTACCCATAGCTGGGAGAAGATTCATATATTTCCAAGTGTATTATCACGTAAGTGAATGTAATGGATGCGACTGGAATTCGAACTCGGCTCTTCGATTCCTCAATCCGAGCCGCTATCCATTACTCCACCGTTAGTCTTATTTTCTCTAAACAGGAATATCGTCACTCGTTCTGTTCAATTAGAGTTACATTTAATGGAGCTAAGGAAATAACCCGTACAACATTCTCTTTAGAAAATATATTTTTAATTCCATGCACCTTCTGATGATCATAGCTCTACGCGGATTCCTTTTCTATAATATCTATGACTTGCTATGACTTATTGAAAAAATAGTCGAGTGCTTTCCCGTTGTGTTCTCTACATCTTTTGAATTCAGAATTTTCCTTCACATAATTTGGAACCCCCCCCAAGGATGTAGAACCCAATCTACCTTACTATTTAATCCATAGTTGTGTAGAAGAGATGTGTTGATTCATTCATTCGTTTTCTGTGACTTATCAACCGATATGGATTATTTAAAGGCAGAAAATGTTTTTACATTGTAAGAAATTTTCTTTGGAGATAATAGTTTAGTGATGCAAGTCTTATTAATTAACCTAAAGCTGGAGGGAGAAAAGATGGATTCATACCTTCCCCAAAGATGCTTGTGCGTAAGTGAATATAACGAACCCAACGGGAACTCGACTCAAGCAAGCATTGGGATAACGAAAGAAAAAAGTATCAAGAAACAGGATAATTTATTTAGAAACAAAGAAAAGAGTGCTGAACTGTTAGGTAATATCAATTTTCCTATATAGCAGGGTATTCTAGACAATCTCCTCGCAGATGAAGAAGATACTTGAAGCTACACAAATGGGGTTCTACAGAAGGATGCTGAGAATACCAGGAACATGTGAGCAAGGACAAGGTTTTAGAGAAAATGGAAAAAAAATGAACACTTATAATTAACATCAAACGGATACTGTTGATGTTTCTAGAGCACATAATGAGGAAAGATGGCTTAGAAAATTTGACACTCACAGAGCATATTGAAGGCAAGAGGGACAGCGAGTAATTTACCTAACGAGCTTGTGTAAACGGTTGGCAGAAAAGGATTTAGGAGAGACCGCAAGAAGACAACATTTACTAAGTGCTACAAAGGACAGGAAATTGTGGAGGGGCATGATCATCAACGTCCTGAAGAGACATGGCATATAGAAGAAGATTATCCACAATATTACTTTTTAAATAGGGATACAAAAAATAAGGCGAGAGACTAAATCAGATGTTTTAAATGTTCTTGGTTATGTATGTTTTATTTGATCATCTCGTATAAATGAACATTAGTTTAAATATAGAATCCTATAGATTAAGTAACCTATAGATATAATATCGTAGAGCTTTTTGTTTTGATTTTAAATACATTTCTTTTCTTTTTTGTTTCTACGTTTATTCTGTAATAAGACCTATACACATTTTCTCATGTAAGACTTATATACAATTATATACTTAGAAATTATATATAATTTTTAAAAAAAAACATTTCTTATTTAGTTTGAAAATTAATGGCACCGGTGATTTTAGACAATTGACACAGCTCAACTAAAGAAAATTAGTTTTCTGTTTACCTCTCAGTTCCAGCAAAAGGAGTGGAGGGGGCTTGCACCCTATAACGCTGTGAATGACCTTGTACCAGAAAAACTTAAGCTATGTGAATATCTACTCTTAAACATTACAAAGTATAGTCTTTGGTGATTTTTAATATTCCTCTGCTCTATTGAGGCTTTCATTCAAACGGTTGGGATATTCTTACGGACGCATCTAACGTCCGTTCGTTAAACTAAACAAGCGTCCGCTGTCAGATTTGATAAGTAAAGATCTCTCTTAAGGGATTCCCTATTTAAAAACTGGCACCAGCCACGTGTCTACCTCCGTGCCCATTCTCGCCACCTGCAATGGCCTTTAAACTGACCGTTCTCAGAAACGTGCCGCTCGGGATTCGTTCGCTTAGAAGGAGAAACGATTTTATTAGCTAATGCCCACGGTTAGTAAAGGGTCAGTGAAAAATCCTTCAAATAAAAATAAAAGCTGAACGTTTCCTCGGCTGACCAGAGGTCAACTTTTGTAACCCAATAACAAAAAGTCTTGTACAGATGTCCCGGCGCGGGAGAGTGTGGGCCGTTAGTTGCGAAAGAATGATTAGGAATGGTCCAAGCCTGAATGAAAAATAAAAAGGAGTTCCAATTTATACATTTTCGGAGTTTGTACAGTTGTTGAATGCGTCAAAAAAACCTTACCGATCGGATATCACCTAGATAGCAAAAGGCGTGAAGAAGAAGCTAAAGATTTCTTTCAAATCCCGACCCCTTAAAAAACACCACCCGCACCAGCCAGCTAACACATTGTCTGTTCTTAGTAATGGCAGATTGTTGAACACCTACAGTGAAAGAAAACAACTTAGGATAGCAAACTTTAACGTGATACGTGGATAAGGAACAGTAGCACACCAAGCCCTACCTCACGTACGACCCCATTTTTTCTCAATAAACGACTATTTTTTTTTCTTTTACCTAAGAGAGTAGAGGTTGTTTATTGGTCAGTATCAAGCAAATACACAAACGGGCGACAGTAACGCAGGACACAATAAATGTGAGAAAATTGTAACCATATTCTCGCGCGGGAATGTACACAACATATGAATTGACGCCAGAATGGCACGTGTGGAGAACAAGCTGACTTTCAGGCACACTCTACGAATATATACCTGCACACATACTATATAAATTGGGTGTATTTGGACAGCATTTTTTTTAATTTATGCAGTGGTAATTGAAAACAAGCTATCTTTTTTCATGTGATTTAGACCATTTTTTGGTTTGTGGGTGGATTTAAGAACTGGAATGGCGAAAAGTTTGAAAAAGCTAAACAAAGTAATAAAAAAACAGAAAATTTTAATTAAAAACAAAAACAAATGAGCGCTGAACTGTTATATAATATCAATTGTCCTCTATGGTAGTGAATACTAACCAATTTCCTCGCCGATGAAGAGAATACTTGAGGCAACAGAATTGTGGGTCTACTGAAGAATACTGAGACTATATGGTGATTTTCTAAACGTAGCACAAGGCCGAAAGTATGGGACACCCAGTGAGGATCCAACTTAGTCGTAATGGTTCTAGCGAGACAAGCTTTCTAACCATTACATGACGTTAAAGTGCCCAAATGCTGAGAATATATGGACGGCGAAAGTGATCAAGGAGGAAGTTGTTGAGAAAAATGGAAACAAAAAAAGGACACACAGAATCAGAAAGAGAGAGTTGAAATGTTAGGGACACTGTAGTGATAGGTATAATGACTGCCTAATTAGCACAGCTAAGGAATAGCCTATATAAATGCCCAAGTATTAAGTGTGGAGCAGCACTTTTGTATGCGAGTGGCAGGGCTAAAGTGAAGCTCCAGGTAGCGGGACCTAGTGCCACACAAGCCCCTACGGGTAAAGACAGAACAGTCCCACTCCCTCTACCAGTTTCAAAGGTGATTCCCCGACCAGCTATGCAGAACAACTGAGAAAACAGAAGTTTAAATACGAGCCAAGTTTCGCAAAAGCAGCGAAACTATATCAGCTGAAGGAAGCCTTAAAGGAGAAACGATATCACTCCAAGAGAAAAATTGGCCCTTCTTCCTCGGCACCGTCTTCCCCATCCTCAAAACAACCGGCTTCTAATGCTCTGGAGTGAGCGGCTTGGTGATAGTAGTCGTGGCTCCAGGGGCCACAGTCCTATGGTTAAAGTGAATCTCAGTAGAGTTCCACCACGGAATATGTGAGTGAGCGGCGCTATATTGAGTCTGATTTGCTACCTCTTCGTCACCGAGGCCAGTTGGTATGGTGTTTGCTTGACAACCTAATTGTCAGGATTTCAATTCTCGGTAGTGGATGCGCACTGCTGATGAGTCCCAAATATAGGACGAAACGGCCGTCCAGTGTTTTCTGCATTCTGTAGAGGTTTCAGACTCGATGAATCACTTAAATATAATTATCAAATTCTCCTAATAATTTCAAATAAATAAATATATATATATATATATATATATATATATATATATATATATATATATATATATATATAAAAGTGAACATAGAAGTCAACACTTAGAGGCGACAGTCTGTTTCATGCTAGATGTAATCGTCAGGTGGCCTGACGATTGCATTTAACATGAAACAGACTGTCGCCTCTGAGTGTTGACTTCAATGTTCACTTTTATATTTACACACGCTCTATCTCTGATATTGAGCACTTTACCCCATAAATATAGCACACTTTAAGACTATATTTCTTCATATATATATATAAATAATATATATATATATATATATATATATATATATATATATATATATATATATATATATATATATATATCAAGTATGTCGTGCAGTTCAATTTAAATTACAATTCTTGCCATTTATATCATTAACTTCACTATCATCTGCTTTTTGTATGAATGATTCATTGTAATATATATATATATATATATATATATATATATATATATATATATATATATATGTTGGAAAATGATTCTGGATTAATATATATATATATATATATATATATATATATATATATATATATATATATATATTATTCCAGAATCATTTTCCAACTTAGTCATTGTGATCTTCGCCCACTCTGACCATCTAACTTTCTGTCCTGGAGTAACAAGTTGCCTCACACGATTCACATACGATTTCAAGTCTTTTTCACTGCTCTGTCATAGGTGAATCTCCTCACTCACGTGCCAAATGTCTTATGGATTGATTTGGATCTTTTCTAGTTGATTTCTTGAGCTCTAAGTTGAAATGAAGATCCTTCTTTCTGTTACGACATCCTCTCTTTTTCAAACTTATTCGCCGTTCCCTTGATGGCTCTTGAATGAATCTGACAATGAAAGCCAGAGTATAAATGTTGGTACCATTACTGAAGGCCTGAATGATCTTTTTCCTCCCACCATTTCTCAGTTGAAGTGGGTCTGGCAAAAAACAATTTTAACCTGCTCTCTTTTAAAGTCGAATAACTCAAAGGGTTTTTTTTAGAAATTCCCACAAAAAATGGTGTCGAGGTGGCTAACTGTCTTATCTGAAAACCTGGAAAAAAAGGAACTCAATTAGTGTAGTGTTTTTTTAGATATTAAACATTTTATGAGATGGACAATTATGCTGTTACACGATTTGGTCAATTTTGCTGTTTGCATCAGTGTCGGTGCGGTTCATATATCAAGACGCTGTTTGCTTTTAGTGAGAAAAAAAGCATACAATAAAAAAGAAACAAGGAAAGTGGAACTGATAACGCTCTCGTGCGTTTAGCGTCTGCTTTATGGAAATAGAAAACCCTATCAATTTTTATTCTATTCATTTGTACCCATTTACTTATTTAAATAATGATCTATATTGTTATTACAATATTTTGCTAAAGTTCTTAAGCACAAATTTTTAACGATATAATTGTGGGGATTCCACGGTTATTTTATAGTCGTAGTAGCTTATTCAGTTATTAGCTTAAGATTTAGATTCATTAGAAAATTCAAATTTACAAATACTGTTAGATTACCTTATTGTCTACGTATTAGCAAGTATTAATTTTAACATATTTTGGACGATGCAGTTTTCAGCCTTTCAATTAAATAGTCAGAACTCAAAAGGAAAAACATACTAGAATAAGTCAGTCATTTATGTACCATGCGTGATACACGCTTAGACGATTATCTATCTTTCAATACATGACTGACGAGGCAGATTTTTTCCTGCAGTAGGGTGTCATTTCTTTTTGCGGTAGACCAGTTGCCATCCATGGCTATAGAACTCGGTCTGTCCTGCTATTTAGAAGAATATTCATACCTTTCTCAAGGGTATTAGCACGTAAGTGAATGTAATGGATTCGACTGGAATTCGAATCTCCGATTCCTCGATCCGAGCCGCTATCCATTACTCCACCGTGCTAGAACATATAAATATGTGAATATTTGAAATAACTAAAAAATATGATTAAATCGAAATTTCAAACTCAATATTCGTAACTCAATCCCAGAATTCTATCAAATAAAGAAATCGACATTATAGACAATGGCTTCTACTGTGTCGCATGTACTAACTCGAGGAGAACATTAAACATAAAAATAATAAAAGAAAAAGAAATGAATCCTAATAGTACGTCGACATAAGACTAGGGTTGGGCAAATTTCGTCCCCAAGGGAGAGTCAACCAAAAGAGCTTTGCTCTCAGCGGGAAAGGTTGAGTGACTTGGGATCCTTGCTTTAGGATCGTTCACATAGAAACAGATTTCAACGGCTGAGGAGAGAAAGGATCAAAACCTTTTGCCACAAATGTATTTGTGTTAGTGCGCACGCGCTCCGACGTGTGTATGTACTTTTCCACGGTACCTGCTACCAACGTATGCAGGAGAAAAAATTAAGCGTGGGAAGCGATATGAATGACCTCTTAGAAATATTTAAATAATAGCAATCGGTGCTATTATTTTGCTTACTTATGTGCAGGACTGTTACGATTCTCTACCTAGCATCTGGACGCAGTTACGCTTTCTGACCGGAAAACCTACATATCTTTTATATATTATTCAGCCTGTTCGTTTGCACAAACATTACGTTTTTCTTGAGTCTAATATCTGCCGAATCTCTGGTACTTCTTAAATGGAATCAGTTAAGCTTACCAGACAATAAACTTACATCAAGCAGGAAGAAAATAGGTAAAATTAAAGAGAGGGGTCAGAAGTAAAAGACGCCGTAAATAGCGAATGCGAGAGAGCAAGAAAAAAGTCAAATGAAAGGGAAAATTATACGAGTAAATAGTAATTTCGAATATTATGTTACTTTAAGTGCGACTAATATTTTTTTTTTGTAATCATTTCACCCCAAGCAAGGCAATAATGCCAGTAATACGCAAGGGATTACTGGAAGTGGAATAGAGTGAGATTACTTTAGTAAAAAGAAAGGACAATAAAAGAACAGGTTCAGGAAAACAGACTGGCGTTGCCTTTAAATTTTTAAAGATTTCAAGTCCCGATTTTCAAGTCGAGAGCCACTCAATTTAAACGGTTACTGAATGAAAGCCAAGGAAATAGGAAGTAAACATTACGAGGATACGGAGGATAGATAGTGATTGAACCTAGACTTGAACAGAATAAGTTTTCAGTGTTCTGAAAAGCATCAACACAAACATCACATGATTGTACACAGGTACAGGCAAGAAAAAAAATAAGGAATTCCACAGGTGAAAAGGGCGAGAAAAGAAACTATTACAATAGTATTACGATTACATTTCAGAAGTAAAACGATAAGAACTAGTAGCCAATCTATTAATTCACTTAAATTCACGAGATCGAAGTACCAAGCAAGAGAGCTCATTAGAACAATTGCCATGAAAATATAGAAAAGACAGAGACAAGCCACAAAACATCAGTGAGAAAGTGACTGAAGTCGAGATGCCAGATCAGGACCTGTTAGATTACAGACATTTCTTTGGATTTTGTCGAAAATCTTGTGATATATTATCGGAGTACCAGACCAGATATGACAGTAATATTCAATGAATGGACATAGAAAGATTTATAAATGTGCAAGATGGATTACGAATTATATTATCGTTGTGGAGTTTACTGAATTTATTTCATCTTTCTAAGATATTTCTGAAAAAATATACATATTATAACTGCGGAATTATGAAAAAAAATGAAATTTCTAACTTTAATATACTTATAAAATACTGCATCTGAATAATGTAGTATTGTCGCTTCTTAACAGACTCTAGCATAATCGAAAATTC
Organism: Acanthosepion esculentum; assembly: GCA_964036315.1. Lineage (NCBI taxonomy): Eukaryota > Metazoa > Mollusca > Cephalopoda > Sepiida > Sepiidae > Acanthosepion > Acanthosepion esculentum. The sequence continues at coordinate 48,119,367 of OZ038480.1, forward strand.
AAATTTGAAATGTGTTTTGCCTATCTGCTTATGGTTTCTTTTGTAGAGCATAAATATAGTTGGTAATAATTCAGTAGACTTATCTGAACCTCTGACACTGATAAGTAGTGTGTTCGTGAAACTTTGAAGTCGGTCGAAAGATAATTCAATTAAACATTTATTAATTTATTGACACACGCTCTCTCTCTCTCTCTCTCTCTCTCTCTCTCTCTCTCTCTCTCTCTCTCTCTCTCTCTCTGATAATTATGAACAATCATATATATATATATATATATATATATATAGATATAGATATATATATATATATGGGGGGTGTATTTATGTATGTATGAAAGCATTTATGAATTACCACACTGAACGAGCAAGTCAACCATTCAGAAAACTTGAAAAGAGAGTATGGTCTGATCATAATATCTCCTTAAGGACAAAGATCGGCATCTACGAAACAGTGGTCATAACGAGCATTTATATTCCTCTAAAGCGTAGACCACCTATAGACCATTTTCACCAGTAGTGTCTGAGACAAATCTTGCTCATCAATTAGCAGTCTTGTATACGAGACACAAAACAAAAATCCTTCAGCTGGCAAATATAGCCAGCAGAGAGAAACTACTACTTTGTAATCAAATGCGCTGGACATGTCATTTGATACGTATGGAAGATTACAGATTGACCAAAAGACTTCTTATGGTGTGCTGGTAGAAGGTAATTGAGCAGCTCATGAGCCCAAAAACGTTTCAAGGGTGTAGTTAGATGTAACCTAACGATTCTTGGCGTTAATATTGAAGACTGGAAACTGTTGCTAGAGATAGATCTGGCTAGAGAAGTTTGATTTGGGAACGATGCAACAATTTTGAGCAGAAGAGAATTTAGAATTTCAACAAAAAGCGCGCTATTAGGAAGGAAGAAATAGAATCTGTCCCAGAGCTATTAGGACACCAACACATGGCGGTTGGTTTTGCCAGTCACGGGAAATCACACCAGAGAGGTTAAGGGCAAACTGCTGTGAATGCAACACTACCAGAAGGACTTACAGGTTACTTGTGCGAGTTTTGTGACAAGGTTTGTAAGTCTGTTGCTGGACTCAAACATCAGTCCCGAGAGCCACTCAATTTAAACTGTTACTGAATGAAAGCCAAGGAAATAGGAAGTAAACATTACGAGGATATGGAGGATAGATAATGATTGAGCCTAGACTTGAAGAGAATAAGTTTTCAGTGTTCTGAAAAGCATCAACACAAACATCACATGATTGTACACAGGTACAGGCAAGTTTTCAACATAGGTTACACAGACAATTTTTTTTTATTTTTGTCACGTGTGTAAAAGAGTTTGTAAAAGTGAAGCTGGCCTTAAGAATTACTTATGGGCTCATAGCAGAGCGTTAACTCGGGTAAAAATGACGTCAATAATTAAATTCTGAATGAAAAACACACAAAATAAGCTACCAAGTGATAGAACGGTCTTCTTCTGCAAAGAAGTGACAAGCATCATGAAATCAATATCTTTTTTCCACCTATGTCGGCCTGATCCCCTGCTCCGTATAGCCTTCTATATAAATAAATGCGAATGCCATTGTGTCAGTGTGTCACACATTTCAACTTTACTCATAGAGGCCATATACCATCATATCATACCATTATGGAATCAGACCGACGCTCTGAGAAAATTAAAAACATTTAGGTCCGGATCAGGGTGCGCAATCCTGAAATTTTCGATTCTTAAGTTTTCATTACTGCGATTGTTTTCGGCGATTTTTTTACGCGATTTTTTGCGACGAATTTTTGTACAACAATTTTTATAACCTGGAAATAAATTTGGGAATAATTAAAATTAATTGCGAAGTTCAGTGAAAGTCACCCATGAAATAAAAATAATTGTTTTTGCGGAAAGTAAGGACCTACGTGCATCAAATTGTCTTTAAATTAAGTGTTATCTGAACAATTATCGTTGAAAGATAAGCTTAAATATTAAGGCAATACTTAAATGCAGCGATCAATTTTGAGTTCTTCTGTAGTTTACTGTTGCCTATCGCATACGGCTGCTGTATGTCTCACAAAAAGAAATATCCGCTCACAGAGGATCAGATTGCAATCAAAAGAGCCAAGGCTGCAGCGAAGAAAAGAAAGTCCCGTCCAAATGAAAAACCAGATCAAACGGCAGCCAGGAGAACTTCCAATGCTGAGAATTTGCACAGAGTTAGGGACTCTAAAACTCCTGAACAAACCGAAGGCCCAATAAAGATCCCCGCACAGGAGCTAGTTTAAATCCCGACCGATAGGGCGGCTATTAAGCTAGTTTAATATACAATTGAGTTTCCTGTTCTTTTCAACCACCTGACGATTTTGTTACCGCTCAGGAATAAGTCTGTTACCGCCTACATTGACTGATTCGATCACCTCAGGAGACCTCACTTCTGTAGGCCTCCCAGGCCTGTCTTCATCTTCAACACTGCTCCATCCTTCTTTAAACAATATAGCCCACTTGTAGACATTTTTATGACTGAAACATGTGGCACCATACACAGTTGACATTCTCCTATGAATTTCAAATGGTTTGCACCCTTCATCAACCAAAAACTTGATAACTGACCGCTGTTCAATCCTGGAGCATGCTTCTTGGTCGGCCATCTTTGTTAATCGCCAAAACTCTCAATATATATATTAGTTTGAGTCATAAATAATTTCCGTTTTTGTTTATTAAAATTATTATATAAAATATTACAATTGGTTACCAAAAACCGGGAAATAGTTATGAGATAAATAGAAAGAGAGAGGGGGAAAAGATTAGTGAAAGGTCACAGGGCGTTAGAA
>OZ038480.1:48127179-48179679 GCA_964036315.1 Acanthosepion esculentum
TCGAACCATTCTGAAAATGACATGAGGATTTACCTTTTAATTAGATATAAAACTAAATCTGAGAAAATATATTAAAGACTTTCGACATGAACTAAGAATTATGAAAAAAAGATACAGAATAAATATTAACGACTTTTTTAAAAGTCACTCATTTTCTTTCTTCTTTAATCACGAGAAACGCCAGCCCAGGGAAAAAGTAAGAAGATTCATTATTTAAGCATACACACATTTCTTTCTTTTATTTTTGATTCTGATTAAACCTAGAATGGCGAAACGCGTAATCAAATCTATTTTCAATGAAACATTTTCCATTTGCATTATATATATATATATATATATATATATATATATATATATATATGAGTACTGAATTATTATGTAATATCTGCCCTCCTGTATTGCAGCGAATGCTGGAGTATCCACTCAAAGATGAAGAAGAGACTTGAAGCGACAGAAATGTGGTTCCACAGAAAGATAGGAGGATAACATTAACCGAACATGTGAGCAACAACGAGGTTTTGAACAGAATGGAAACGAAAGGAAACTTATACTTAACACCAGGAAGAGGCAGTTAAAATTTCTGGGACACGTAGTGAGGAAGGAGGGCTTGAAAAATCTGTTACTCACAGGACAGATAGAGGGAAAGAGGGACAGAGGAAAGCAGCGCGTAACATACTTAATGGGTTTGAGCAAATGGATGACGGAACAGGTTTAGAGTGAATTAACAAAAAGACAAAACTTATTAAGAGCTACACGGAACAGGAGGGAGTGGAAGGCCATTGTCGCCTACGTCCTGAAGGGACACGTCACATAAAATAAGAACTCTAGCGTCGCCATTTTTATCTTTTCTTATCAGACTCTCTCAGCAATAATAACCATCAACATTATCGGCAGTTGACCTAGAGAAGCGAAAACCAATTTGAAGTTGATTAGAGCCTCTAGTACATGGCTGGAACTACAGAAGAGGATTTTCAACTAGGTGGAAACCAAGAAATAGCAAGGCATCTATTGTAAGCTTGGAGAGAAAAGGAATCTGTTCAGGAGTTCATTTCTTAAGGATAATTTTATCGAATCCACATGCTTTGTGGGGATCAAGTTTGGAGATAATAGCGGAAAACATGGACGGAGATTTATGCATATCATACAGTAAATTAAAAATACACAGACATAGCAACAATGATCGTCTGTTTTGTTTGCATGGAAGATTTCCAAGGTACGACAGCTTAGCCAGGATTAAAAAAGATGTATCAATATGGTGATTTTCTTTCGTCTTTCAATGATAATGTTATTAAACTTATCAGATGATATGAAAGGAATTTGCTTAAAATAAATAGACTTGTCTATATTATTTAATGAAACATGCATTAATGAAAAAATGCTGCCTAAATACACACACACACAATATATATGTATGTATATATATATATATATATATATATATATATATATATATAACATGGTTAATGGTCAGAGTTGAATCAGGCCAGGAAGCAGTAGTATTAAAAAGTGCTCGTTTGAAAATATATATATATATATATATATATATATATATATATATATATATATATATATATATATATAGTAGATGGCCACTCGTATCCGAAGATACCCGTCTACTGAAGCGACTAGATACTACTAGTTGCAGACGCCTGCTCAGGTACATTTGTGTTTATTCAGCACCCACAGAGCCCAACTGTGGTATATACTGCAACTATGCTGAGCAAACATTTGTTACAGTGTCTCAATTTCAAGGTTTGGGTCAACCAGTGGATGGTTTTCCAAAAATGCCCCATGCTCGGATAGCCTCCTCCGGACTGATAACATCAAGAAGTTACTTTCCTGATAAATCGACTCTGGTGAGATTCGAACCCGGATCTCATGGTCAGAAAGCGAACGTTCCCATATATATATATATATATATATATATATATATATATATATATATATATATATATATATATGTGTGTGTGTGTGTGTGTGTGTGTGTGTGTGTGTGTGTGTGTGTGTGTGTGTGTGTGTGTGTGTGTGTTTGGGAGAGGACTTTCTTGGTGTATGAGGAGAGGAGAATGCGCATTTCCTACTTGCAATATGTGTTGGATAAAATGAATGTTAAAAGTTCACCGTATATTCGATCCCTGGCTCTTCTGAGTTGGACTTGCCAAAGCGTTCTCACGGAGAAACCTACATAATAAATATAAACGGGAAGAAACTAGAGGCAGTCCGGAAGACGAGGAGAACGTCTCAAAGAGGAAATGTACGTGGTAAGGAAGCGAGAGAAAAGCGAAAAGAAAACCCGTTGAAAGAAAAAAAAGAAAATACATATTTAGGGAGGACGAAAAGATGGAAACGAAAGCAAGATGTAAAGAGACAGGATTAATGGTTGGTTATTGAAAGAAGAAGGGAAAATTTCAACGACCGGTGGAAGTAAAAGGCTTAAAATTTGTGATATATTAAAATTCTTATTTTGAGGAGATAGAGAGCAAAATAAAAATCAGGCCACAGTAAAAAAAAAAAATAATGCTCATTCCTTATTTCTTGGGGTAAGGAAGATTGGGAAGGAATAAGAGAGGCAATAAGAAGCTACAGGCAAATGGTGTGATGGCATGAAGTGATGGCATGAAGTAGTGGATGATATTGTCAACATTTCTGGAATTTCCATTGTTCAAGCTAGTGGGATGAGTGGCGAATGTGAAGATGCAGGCAAAAGATGAGAGAAGAGCCAAGCGATGAGATAATGAACAGTATTAATTGTTAACATCTGTGAAATTCCGGTGATTACAGCTCATGGGATAAGGAAGAGAATCAGAAGATACGGAAGGCAAAGCTATGCGAGAATGAATAATCTTAGTTGTCAACACGTGTCCAGCAAGGGGTAAAGAGGGAGAGAATCAGAACATACACGCACAGGTTGAGAGCAAAGGCATGCGATAATGGATAACCATAACACCTGTGAAATTGTGGCTTGTTAATAAGAATAATCATAATAATAATAATAATAATAATAATATCCGTGCAAATATTATTTTTATTTTATGTTTATATTTAAGCTTTTATTTTATTTACTTTGTCATGTTTATTTTTACCTTTTTGATATTTGGTAGTAGAATTTGTTTGTTGTTCTAAGCTCTTAGAACTCGTCTGTTTTCTCTGGAAATGGCATCCCGAATATTTTCCTAGTCTTTTTCTTCGAAAGAAGTGAAAAACCATGTAAAATGGCAAGATCAAAAGAGAGAAAAGGATATATATATATATATATATATATATATATATATATATATATATATATATATCGAGAGAGAGAGAGAAAGGAGAGAGAAAGAAAGAACATTTTTATGTCCGATTTGCTCTGTATAATATAAATCGGCTTTTTCTCTCCAGTCTATCTCCCCCCTCTCTCTATCTCTCATCCCTTCCAATTTTAATGCAACTTGCTAGCGTCATGATACATATCTGACCATGTTCAAAGCCCCATAAAGCTAAATGTTTATATATATATATATATATATATATATATATATATATATATATATATATATATATATATATGTAAATGTTTATATATATATATATATATATATATATATATATATATATATATATATATATATATATATATATATATATATATATGTAAATGTTTATATATATATATATATATATATTAAAAAGAAGAGAGGTACCGCAAACTTTTTTGGTTGTAATGTGGGTTTTTTAAAAAAATATTATTCTTTATTTTTCATAGTGTTACATAGTTTTACAACACATGTTTCTGGTCTCACGACCGTCTTCAGGTAAAGGCTGGAGATTTCCACATATTATTAAAAATAATTATTAAAAATAATTAATTTTTTTCCTTTATGTTTTTCAATGTTAAATCTTCTCTATATGAGACTAATGTTTATATATATATATATATATATATATATATATATATATATATATATATATATATATATATATATATATATATATATATATATATATTTGGTGGGGAGTTACAACAAATGAAACACAGAAAGTCGGATTTTACGAAATATCCGTTATATTTCCACGTAAGTAGTGGCTGATAGCTCTTACTGGCTATCAAGTGACAGCCAAACTTCTCAAACCTCCAGCACCCTCTTCCTTATTCTGTCTTATTTTAACAAATCTGCTGCCTTAATAATCCATATTTTCTCTTTGATTTTCCAATCCTTCTCATCATCTTTTTTCAAGGCTCAAAAAGGTCAACCTATAATTGTTTTCGTTAAATATGATTAGAGCAGTGATTAGCGTTGATGATCAGCTGAAACTCGTTGAAAGAATCTCATCAAAAGCTAAGCAAAAAATAATGAAAAGATTATCCATCCACATATATGGCAGTGAATGCTAGACAATCTCCCCACGGAGAAGGAGAAAACTAGAGGCAACAGAAAGGTGTTTCTACAGAAGACTAGTGCAAATTCCATAGGCAGAACAAGTAATACCGAAACCACAAAGCCATCAGACCCGTGACTCTCAACCGCCGTGCCGCGACACACTATTGTGCCGCGCGATAATTTTAAATGTGTAGCTAAATATTGTCACATCATACATATATACGTGTGTGTGGAAGTAGTAATGGTACCGCGTTAGTGTTTAAATAAATATAAAACTTTTTTTTCAAATAACTCTTCACAATTCTTCGATTATGTTATTTTAAATACTTTGTTTTAATATTCATTATTTATGTGAATTGAGTTTCTCAACCCTAAATAACATAAAAATTAAGAGGTTAGAAAGACTACGCTCAACGGAAGAAGAAATGAGAGTCTGCTTATCACACATTCAACCAAACATTGAAGAAATCGCGAAAAAAACACAGGCACAGGTTTTACAAAAAAATAAAATGCATAAACAGTCGATTTGAAAAATTGAAATACAGCAAGTTTTTATTTGTGCGTGTGTATGTTTTTTAATCTATAGTTCAATTTCATCGCATTTAAATTTATGCCCTTTAAAAATCTTGCTAATTGCCATGATATTTTCATTTGCTCCTAGGTGTGCCGTTGCCTCAAAACAAGGGTTGAGAAACATATGCAATAGACGACGGAGAGTGATAATTATTTTGCCCTTTTTCTCCTGAAAACATCATCTTATTTTCTTATTGTTCTCTCTCCTTAATGTTTTCTTTTTTCTCATATTCTCTCACATTCAATAACCTTTGCGTCTTAGTCGCTTTATTGCCTTGCTTGGGGGTGAAATGATTTTAAAAATGCAACAAGGATGACTTAAAGAAAAAGCAATAGAAAGAATACTTCTACTCAGAATCAGGAAAAGACAACTGAAATTCCTTGGAAGGAGGATTTGCAAAACGTCATCTTCACGAAGTATATTGAGAGCAAAAGAGATAAGCGAAGGCAGCAGGACACCTACACGAGCTTGTGTGAATAGATGGGGGCAAAAAGGTTAGCAAAAAGAAAATCTACTAAGGGCCACAAGGGATAAGAAGTTGTGAAGAGCCATAATCATCTATGTCCCGAAGGGATACGGCACACAGAAGGAAGAATAAAAAGATCTGGTGTGTTTCATTAGAGATCAAGTAAAAGCCAATCTCGTCAAAAATCCAGCACCCTCCTCAGTATTTTTGTCGATGTTAGTAATAGTGTTGTATGAAGGGTTTCATTTCTTCAATGGATTTTCAGTTCTGGTCATTTTGAAAAACAATTCTAGAATGCTCCAAATATTCCATATGATTCTTCATTTATGTGCCATGGCACTTCAGGACATAGGCAGTCGTGAATCCCCACAATTTCCTTCCTGTTGTTGATTTAAGTGACTTTGGACACTTTACCATACCTTTGCCTCTCTGTTCAGCCATCTACAGACTAGTTAAGTAGTTTATCCACGGTTTACCTCTGTTCTGTCATCCAGAGGCTAGTTAAGTAGTTTATCCACTGTTTACCTCTGTTCTGCCATCTACAGACTAGTTAAGTAGTTTACTCACTGTTTACCTCTGTTCTGTCATCCACAGACTAGTTCAGTAGTTTATCCACGGTTTAACTCTGTTCTGCCATCCATAGATGAGTTAAGTAGTTTACTCACTGTTTACCTCTGTTCTGTCATCTACAGACTAGTTAAGTAGTTTATCTACTGTTTACCTCTGTTCTTCCATCCATAGATGAGTTAAGTAGTTTACTCACTGTTTACCTCTGTTCTGTCATCCACAGGCTAGTTAAATAGTTTATCCACAGTTTACCTCTGTTCTGCCATCCATAGATGAGTTAAGTAGTTTACTCACTTTTTACCTCTGTTCTGTCATCCACAGACTAGTTCAGTAGTTTATCCACTGTTTACCTCTGTTCTGCCATCCATAGACAACTAGTCTATGGATGGCAGAACAGAGGTAAGTATTTTAATTACCTCTGTTTCCCGTACCTTCACTCTGTCCTGTGAGTGTTAAATTCTCCAAGCCCAATTTCTTTATTATGTTCCCAAAAAATTCAATTCTTTCTGTTTGTAAGCATTGGTTTCCTTGTTTTCCTTAAGACTTCGCTGTTGCTCACTAGTTCGGGCCATGGTATTCTTAACTTTCAAAGATAGAACCACATCTATGTCGATTCAAGTCTCTTTTTCATCCGTGTAAAAATTGTCTAACCTTCAATGCCATATGGGAGATTAGATATTGTATAAAAGTTTAGTATTATTATCTTTGTATTTAACACTTTACTATCAGTTAATACCTAGTTTAGTTTATAGGAGGCATATTTTCACTAATAATCATCTCCAGATTTCTGTGCTACATTTTTCGCTCCCAGTGACTACACTACTCAGTTAAATTTCTATATGTTTGATTCTGACATCTCCAACATGTATTTTACAAAACGGTGTGTCTCTTTTGCTGACAACCAGACATTCATTGTCTCTAGTTAATACATTAATACTTTTTTCTTGGTTTCCCTTATGAGCTTGTCTAAGAGTTTTTTCAGTTTCCTATCTGAGTTTGCTATATTGTCAAATATTATGTTTTAAGGTTATTGAATTTTCAGTGACATCTGATGGCTTACATTGTAGATAAAGTGTCAACAAATTTCCTCAATATTTCACTATTCTTCTCAGTATTGTAATTGATTTTTAGTAATGCTATCGTCTGAATGATTTTCACTTCTTTGTCTTTTTAATTCTTTTAACCATTTCCCAATGTTCAAGTCCATTTGACGCAATCCAATAACTTTTCCCTTTTATGTACCGTGACTCTTCAGGACATGGATTACATAGCTCTCCACCATATCCTATAACTTATAGGTCTAAGCAGTGTTTGTATCCTTACTATTCCTCACAGTTCCTGTTCTGTCATCCATTTACACAAACTCGTTATGTATGTTACTCTATGTTTCTCTATACCCTTTTTTGCCTTCAGTATGTCAGGTGAGTATTACATTTTCAAAGATTACTTACCTCATTATGCGTCCTGGAAATTTCATTTTAAGTACAGGTTTCCTTAAAGTTTTACTGTTGCTCACATGTTCTGTCCATCGTATTCTCAGCATCCTTCTGTAGAACCATATCACTATTTTCTTCATTGTTCAGTATTCACTGTCATATAAGATTTCAGAAGTCTTTTCTTTATTTCTAATGAGATTTTCTTGTTTCTTAATACTTTCTTTAGCTCTTGGAAGACCTCTTTCGATATTCCAATGCGTCTTCGAATTTCGGTGTCGCAATTTCCGTCCTTTGTATTACACTTCTCAGATAGTTAAATTTCTGTACTTGCTTGATTTTGTCGTCTTCAATTCGTAGCTCGCATATCAGGTTGTCCCTCTTGTTAACGAACAGCCATTCTGTCTTCCTCGAATGATAATAATAATAAGAAGAAGAACAACAATAACAACAACAAAACAAGAACAAGAAGAACAAGAAAGAGTGAAATTGGACTGAATAAAAAAATAATTCAAGTAAAAAGAGGAAGAAGGAGTAGAAGAGATACAAACGAAGAAAAGGAAGAGCAAAAGGTACAAACAGAAAGGCAAAGAGAAAGGATAAAATAAAGGAAAGAAGAAGAAAATAAAAGAAACAGAAAGAAAGAAAGAACAAAAAGGAAAAGAAGTAAGGGGAAAAAGAAAGTAAACAAAAGGCAAGGAAAGATCAAGAAGTGGAAAATGGGAAAAAAGAGAAAAGCACGAAAAAGGGAAAAGAAGAAGAAGAAGAAGAAGAAGAAGAAGAAGAAGAAGAAGAAGAAGAAGAAGAAGAAGAAGAAGAAGAAGAAGAAGAAGACGAAGAAGAAGGAGGAGGAGGAGACGCGGGAGGATGGATGGATGGATAAAGGGAAAGAAAACAAGAACCAAAAAAGGTGGAAAACAGAACAGAAGAAAAAGAGGCAAACTGAATGAAAGAAGAAGAAGAAGAAGAAGAAGAAGAAGAAGAAGAAGAAGAAGAAGAAGAAGAAGAAGAAGAAGAAGAAGAAGAAGAAGAAGAAAAAGAATAAGAACTATCATCACATAATTATCTTTACATCATACTGATTTCAGAATGGGTGTGTTAGAATCGCATGTGTCAGCCATGTTTGGAGTATGTAAACGAAGGGAAGGCTATCAGCCAGATATTTGGGGTTATAAATCGATTTCATGTGCCACTAAATTATGACATCTTTATGCTACGTATTGACGCTTTTGAATCATGAAAGCAGCGGTAATTAAACCCACAAATACTTCTTCCTTTTTCCTTTGCCCACTGAAAAAAATTTGTCACTCCCCTCCTTATTCGTTTAACCCCATCTTGATGCATATTGACGTGTACGAATTCGACTGTGCTTCGCTCTTCTGTTTTCATTTTCTCCTTATGTATATGTCTGTGCTTTTCCATCATTTTACACATACACACACATACACACATATATATATATATATATATATATATATATATATATGTGTGTGTGTGTGTGTGTGTATGACTGTGTGTGTATGTGTGCGTGCCTTTCTCTCCCGTTGTTTATTTGTTTCTTTCTATTTTGATCTGTGCGTCTTTCTCGTCTACTCTCTTATGCAATTTCTTTCTCTCTTTATTTCTATATATGTTTGCCTTCGTGTATCGTTTATTCCCAAAGTCTTTCCGCACTCTCTCTCTCTCTCGCTCTCTCTCTCTCTATCTATCTATCTATCTATCTCTGTACACGCATTCTCATTTGTTATAAATATTCTCGTTGTTATTTTCTTTCTTTTACACTTTTTCTCTTTAGCACTCCTTCACTCACTCTCTATTTATGTTTGCGTATGAGACCTGGTTTCCTTTCCACTTTCGTCCTTTCTTTATTTTTTTCTGTCTTTCTTTCATTCTTCTTTCCTTCCTTCCTTCCTTCCTTCCTTTTTTTCTCACTATATCTGTATGTATGTGTATGTTTTCTCTGTCTCTCGCTCTTTCTCTCGATCTTTCCTGTGTGTGAATACTGAAAAGTTCTCAGCTCAACAAAAGACGGACAAACCCAAAATTCTAATGTTTGGTCTTTTAGTCAGATTTTCTAAGTCGGTGATTTTAAGATCTTTTCAGTTTTGCATCTCCTCATATATATATATATATATATATATATATATATATATATATATATATATATATATATATATATATTAAGACATGTCTCATTAAATAATTTAGATAATTTTTGTTTACTTATTAGTAATATGATCCTCTCATATTCACGGACAAGCTTCTTAGTATCGTTATTAAAGGAAGAAAGAAAGTTACTATATTAATGCATATTCATCTATTCCGAGTACTTTCGACATTAACAAAATGTTATTTTCAGGGTGTTGTTTTATCAGTCTTTTTTATCTGATACTAATTTTGTTGTGTTTATCAGAAAATTATTTTTTTTAAATTTAGCGATTGTCCCTTCACAAATATAATAGCCTCATCTATATGTAAAAAAAAAACATTATAAAAACACATGAAAAACATAAAAATTAACCGAAGTACCTTGTCACTCGTTTTAATGACACTTATATATGTGTGTGTGTGTGTAAATATATGTGTGTGTGTGTGTGAGAGAGAGAGAGAGAGTGAGAATGTGTGTGTGTGTGTGTGTGTATGCCTCTATATGTATCTATATATAAACGTATCCATCTAAGCCTTCACATTTTGTAAAGCACTAAATTTATAAGCCTTCACATTTTGTAAAGCACTAAATGTATAAGCCTTCACATTTTGTAAAGCAAAAATGACTGCTTTTCAATTGAGCTGAACCTTTTTCACAAAATCAGCAATCCGCTTGAACCACGACACGGTCACTGAGAAAGGAAATTCAAATTTTGAATAAATGTTCTAATACCGTTTAATTTGTTTTTGCAAAGAAAAAAAAAGAAATGACTCAGGAACAGATTCAGCTTATTAGGAAATTACGTTGTTTTTAATTAAAAAATTTAAAAAAAACGAAATTTTATTGATGAGATATCCGGAATGGATGAAAATTGAACTCGGGTCCTTGGACCTGATAGCGGTAAAAGTCAGTGAGAAATGAATAAGAACAACATTCTGAGATGAACATGTCAAATGGAAGTATGAATAATCTTCATGTAGTTCGTATTACCACTTTACCGAGTTAAGCGGATCAAATAATGTGGGTTTTTGATAGTGAATTTCGAAGAATACAGATAGAGTTGAAACTAAGGACGAAAATACACAGTGGTAAATATGTCTGATAACTTCACTGGAAGAAGCCGAAAAACATGATGTATTGAAAAATATATCTAGTTTAATCTTTGCGGCAACAGAAAGAGATAAAATGAGAGGGGGTGCTTATTTAAAAAAAACAAAAAACGATTCTCTGTTGTCTGAAGTTGTAAGAAAACGCGTAGATTATAAGCTTAATCCCGGGCGGATATTATACAGTACTTCTTCGTCTCTCCTCACATGTTTTTGGGGCTGGTCTGCCCACTTAAATAGTTCACTTTTCTTTATCCTGTCACTCTTAATTTAGTCTCTCATTCGTTAATGACTACGGCGAAATAATAGTTTTACTTTGACTCATCACTAATAAGAAGTCACAATGAAAAAGCAGTTGCCTTCATTATCTTTCCATCCAATGGATTCAAATACTTCATGTGGCATTTTGTCTGATATAAGATTATTTAGTGTTAGCTTTTGTACTCGTGATTTCGGTGTAAGTCATTACTCGAATTGCCTGAGTTGAAACTTTTAGCTAATTTGAAACTTTATTGCTTGTCTTAAACTGGGTTGGGCTACATTTTGACTGTGACTTACTCCAATGAAACACGTTTAAATCACTCAGCTTTTCCATTGAACACCTGATGGTTGATCCTCTGAGAAAATCCAAGTATCCCATACTATGATTTGTGTATGTGTCTCTGTGTACGTGTCTGTGCGCGCGCATGCGTGTGTGCGTGTGTGTACACGCGTGCATATCCATGTGTGCGTGTGTGTAATGATAAATGTGTGGGCATCTGTTCTTCTCTCTGTGTATGATATATGTGTTTGTTTATGTTCACGTACGTGTGTGTGTGTGTGTTTGTGTATTCATGTGCATGTGTTTTTGTGTGTGAACTCGTGTGTGTGTGTGTGTGTGTGTGTGTGAAATAAAGTGTGTGTGTGTGTGTGTGTGAAATAAAGTGTGTGTGTGTGTGTGTGCGTGTGTGTTTGCTTATGCTTCTGGTAGTCATCTCTCAGACAAAGACTTTGTTCGAAAATCAAAACTACTAGTCCTTTTCTTTTCTTTTCATCTGTAATTAACAAACCAACACGAATTGGTTCCTTGTCAGAAAGTAGTATATTTCTTGACAAATTCGGAAATTAAACAAAATGCTTATCTAGTATTGCCGGGAGTTTCTTTCCAAGCCTTTTCTTTTTAGTAGTGTGGAAAGCTACTGTCTTGATTACTCAATTCTCTTTCTAGTTACATGCGCTACCCATTTTTGTTGTTGCTGTTGAAAGTATTCAAGTGATGTGGTTTTTGTCATTTAGCAAAGCTCCTTGTGATTCTGTAGCGCCAATTTATAGGTAAATGATCGTTTTCCTTCAAATCTACAGGATTCATTCGCTTGAAACCTGTTTTAATCATTAATCTGAGAAAGAAAGATTATGTATACTGAACGAGTTGGGCACCATATCAGAGTCGAAATCTGGCAAGGCTATTTAAGAGTAGTTTATATTCGTGGTTTTATGCCCGACAAAACCTAACCTTGGTAAATCTTGTTGAAAATCAGCTTACGCTTCCAACTTTCCCTTTTTCCCAAACTCGTTTTCGTCCAGCCTTTAAGTGACTGAACTACGTTCTTTGGGTTTATGACTTAAGCCATTTTAGCTTTTACCAACCGACAAAATATTATGTGCTTCAATTCTATAATATTTCTCACCATTGAAAAACGTACAAGTTAAAAATGAAAACCAATTTGACAACTGGGAATTACATTTCTCTCGCGAAATTACCATTCACTTACTCTTCTTTCTTTTCTTAAGTATTTGACGAATCGTTGTTGGTGTTTCGAACTATTTTTAATTGTAATCCCACCCTACAAGGTGGGGCTGATTATGTAAATCGCTTTATTTTCTGTACCTAATGATTTTCGGGAACTTTTTTTTTCTATTGAAGTACTCACAATAAGGCCAACGCCCGGCAATAAAAACAAAGATAAAATTCCACTCACAACATTACTCATTCTCCCAATCCACACGAATGGAAAAAAAAACACAAATATGGATATAATTATAATTACTTTGTGGAAGCTTTATTATAAAGGAAAAGTAAATACATAACAAGTGTGAGGGTAGCGTAGCTGTTATCGACGCGAAAAGTAATATCGGCAAGCCGAGTTCAAATTCGGTTCTAGCCATTCTATATCATTTTCGTACTGATACCTTCGTTAAAAGGCATGAATCCATATCTTCTTCCCACAGCTATAGGTTACATAGCAGAGAAGACTGGGCCTTCCAGCCTTGGGTGGCACTCAGCTTAAGAAGACAACTATGAATTCAAGACCATTAAGAAACTAACTTCTCCAATAAGTCATGATATTTCATAGATAATAAAGAAAAGGAAAGTCATGTTCACCTGCGCTCTGATGAAATTGATATTTTTTTCAAAAATAGGTATGTGTTTGTTTTTATAGGATTAACTACTATTCATTTGTTATTATTGTTCTTTCATCATATTTTTGTTACTTTTTCATTAAAACGATCAGTTCGTTTATACATTCTACAGCAGTTAAGTACGTGAATGAATCGGAGATAGATAGATAGATAGATAGATAGATAGATAGATAGATAGATAGATAGATATGAATATGAACTAAGTATAACACGTATAAATATTTGATAAATTAATTCTGGTGGAGTCGAGTTTTACAAATTACATCACTTTGAATTAATTTGAATTCCAGCGCTGTACAAAAATTGTTAGGAAACATTCAAGAAAATCTTGTTTACCATACTGAAACATCCAGTTCTTCATAATGACTGAAACGGTCAAAAGTAATCAAAAATAAGACAAAATGAAAATATGTGTGTGTGTGTGTGTGTGTGTGTGTGTGTGTGTGTGTGTGTGTGTGTGTGTGTGTGTGTGTGTGTGTGTGTGTGTGCATATATATATATATATAATAAAATAATTTTAAGGTATGCTATATTTATGAGTTAAAGTGCTCAATATCAGGGATAGAGCATATGTGAATATAAATATAAAAGTGGACATTGAGGTCAACACCCAGCGGCGACAGTGTGTTTCATGCTTAAACGAAAGAGGTGTTTAAGTATGAAACAGTCGATCGCCGCTTGGTGTTGACTTCAATGTCTCTCTCACTCTCTCTCTCTCTCTCTCTATATATATATATATATATATATATATAGAGAGAGAGAGAGAGAGAGAGAGAGATGTATGTATATCATTTTTAACTTTATTGACATATCACTTGCTTAAGGAATTTTCAAAATATGTGGCTTTTTCGTAATAGTGTTTTCGAGAACTGATCTTCTTCACTTTCTAAGAAATTTATTTAAAACCAATTTTGAAAGACTTCAAAATATAGTACTCTTATATATGTAAGATAATTAATATAAAAATTATATACATATACATATATACATACACACACACACACACATATATGCATAAGCAGTTAATGTGTTATATATATATATATATATATATATATATATATATATATATATATATATATATATATATATATATATAGGTAAGTTTATGACAAAATAGAAAGAACTCCTACATTAGGTGTTTCGTCCTTTAAAGGGACTTCTTCAGAGTAATTCTCTTTCTTCCAATGGGTTTTTAGTCTTCACGCGCGAAGTTGTTTTAGTGCCTGGGTCACACACAAAGACACATTTAGTCTAAATCAAGATTTCTGAGTAGACGACACGGAATCACTTCAACTTGTATACCTGTATTTTTCTTCTCCTCCCTGGATTGTCCGTGTCTTTATTAAGGGTCCTGCAGTTAAATTACTGGGCTAACGTTATCCGCCTGATAATTAGAGATACAAAACTTAGAGTAATTTCGAATGAGGCTATCTCATCAGCAGATGTATAGAATGGGGGCTACTCTTGGTATTTCATCACTGAGTTCTGGGCCGTGTAGTAGTTTCCAGTGGAGCCTCTCATTGCCATGGCGAAGTCTGTAGGTACAGCTTTACTTTTTGACATCTTAATCCAGATAGGTTTTATTTTTAAACATACTAATGGCGAGTGTTGCTGTTTGCTAAAACAAACAGTAGAATCAAACCCAGTTCTTTCAAAACAAAAGTAGATTCCAAGGTCTACATCTGCTACCCCAATATGAGGTATATGTTCCAATTTTTCAGAAGCTGAAATCCGTCTTCAAGAGATCAAACCTGACTTCATGTTTCTGCCTGAGACTGGTCTCAATCAATTTATACCCGTGTAGAAATGCTCAATCCCTGTCTACTCGCTTTAAACCACAAAACATGACCTTCTAAATCATCGTTGCCACTTGCTTGGGTCCTATATTAGGAGAAGACAGGTTCACCTATCGTCCTATTGAGACTCCTCCCCGGTCTTTTAAACAGGGGGAGAGGTTTATTCCTTGTTTCCTGTTTAGGACTATGTTTCCTGTTCCTTCTAAATTCTACTTCAGCTCTATACCGCTAATATACCCGCCTAAACACTGAAATTTATACTATTATTAGGTTTCCGGTTACTTCTAAAGTTTTTTCCTCCTCTTTTACTTCCAATAGCCCTTTGTATTTTAGTGGCATTTTAGTGGCGTTATTGCCTTCCTTGGGATGAATTGATTAAAATAATATAGAAAGGGTTACCGAAAATAAGGAGCTTCATTTGCTTTCGCGAGGTTCTCTTTCATAATACGCACTTCACCTTTGTTATCTATCATCCTCAGGAAAACGGGCTTTAGATATTGGATTGCAAAGCTGAAACAACTGTTGTTAGCTTATCTGATCATGCCTCAGCGAGCATATATGCAGTGATTTCAACGTTCACATTGATGATTGGTTATTCATCTAAAAAAATGAAGAAGAAAAATAATATTACATCTTCTCCATCGTATACAAGCTGACCCAAATGATGGACGAGCCTACTCACGTTCCCGATATAGCAAAGCACCATGCAAATCTACTAGGCTTCTTCCCTGCCTCCTGTCCTGACAAATATTGAACGGCAGTGTCACCCACCTTGTAATATTCTGACCACTCATTGATCTGTGTCAAGATTGATGCAACACCCACTTTCATTGCAGAAGCTTCTCTCTCGGTGTTCTTCAAAAGCGGGTAGCTCATAACAGCCTTCCTTTCTGCCATAGAGAGTTTTATTCCCCACAAAAGTATAACCAAAAACCGAATAGCCAGCTTTCGTTCACGTCCTAATGTGTTGCTTTCTTATCTCACTATAAATATGACTACCATTTCTATCACAGCGAACGATGTAGCAAATCTCTTACCACGTTCAGAACTGCCCGTAAACACTGAAAGAAAGCTCATTAAATTGCTAAGTTCAGCTATTCACAGTCCAAGTTATTGTTCAAAACAAAAGATCCCCAAGATTCTTAACCCTTTGAGCCCTGACCACCGCTTTATCGGTGGTAGAGTAAAATGACTTAATGCCCAGCTACCGGTTGAACGATGGGTAAACACTTGTAACTAGTTTTATATCTACCGTGAAACATTACATACCAATTATTTGCGAATTTTCACTCAGAAGCTCGGGCAGAAGGGTTAAAATTGTTCAGGAACGCAGGATTCAAAGAGTTAATAGAGGCAATCCGTTACTGCCTACTATTATAAATGGTCCATGGCGAAAGAGAAAGTACCCTACCAAGAAAAAGGGGCACGTGGGTTCCGTACGATATACTGAAAACAAAAAAAAAGCAGAACAGAAACAAGCCAGTCGCAGGTGTTGCTATAAATGCATCTCGGATATGCTAATATTGTGTGCCTTGTCCCACATGTCGACCAATGAAAAAATTGTTCCATCAATAAATAAGGTTGGTGTTTTCGAATTCGGAAAAGTCGTTTTGATCTTTTCTAGCTCATCCGTTGGCTTGCGTGGTGATTTCTGGCAGTTTACGTGTATTGGGACTTGGGACATTGGACCAGCGATGCGTGATTTCGATATATTCTTTCTGCCCCTGGATCTTCGCGTTTGGACTTGCGATTTGTTTAGTACGTTGTGGAATTGGGCTGCCATATCAATTATTTGAACACATTGTTTGCAAGGAAAGAAACAAAGTTTAAGACTTTTTTGCTACATGGTCGTAAAGTCATCTCATCCTCATGGGATAAGGCTAAACTCTTTGCAATGAATTTTATCTCTAACTCTACCTTAGACGAGAAGAGTCATTCCCAATCTACCCCCCGCCTCACACGAAGAGAAAAACTTTGTGATTTCACTATCATGTCCCGGGAAGTTTTCAAACTCATCAAAAGCTTTGACACTACGAAGTTTGCCGGGCTAGATAAAACCCCTGTTGTTGTTCTTAAGAACCTTATTCCAGTGCTATCTCAAATCCTAGCAAAGTTGTTTAACCGCTGCCTGAAGAAAACACGTTTTCAAAGTCTATGGAAGGCGTCATTGCTCATTTCTGTTGCAATGTTGTCATATCAGCCTTCTGAGTGTCATCAGCAAACCCTTTGATTCGGATACAACAATAACGCTATTGATCACCCCAACAGAAACAAATTCCTGAGTGACAAACAGTATGGATTTCGCTCCTGTAGGTCCTACTGCTGATGTTTTATCATTAGGTACAGATTTAGTGAAGCGCTCGCTAATAAATTCATCACGAGAGCAATTGTCCTAGATATGTCAAAGGCTTTTTGACAAGTTGTGGTATACTACACAAACTCTCTCTACGCATATAAAGAAGAGACTTCGCAATTATTGAGTCCACTCTCTCCCAGGTGTGTCCTTGAATTTTGTTTTAATGGGCAGGTTTCCGAATCCCATGACATCAATGCATGCGTCTACCAGGGCCCTTTACTTGGTCCTACTATCATTCTACTTCAGATTAACGCTCTGTCTAGGAATACTGTCAGGTCGTCATTAAATATCTATGCAAATGGTATCACAGTTTATGAGCGCATTCCAAAAAATGAAGATGACCAGAAGCTCATCTGTCCCCTAGCACTAATAGGCCAATGGGGTAAAACTGGCTTGTAACTTTCATTACAGCCAAAGCCAACCTAGTAAACTTTCATCATCGCCTAGCAGAACCTGAATTAACTCCAGTCCTGATAAACGGTTTCACACTAAATAGGACTCCTTTGAACAGATATTGGGAATCATGTTCACTCCAAACCTCAAGTATAACTCTTATAACCTATGAAAGGTATCAGCACATTGATCTGTTTTAAATAATGCTAGTAAGCGCGTATTTCCTTTGCAATGTTGTCATATCAACCACCAACCATCAGCAAAGTGTTTGAGTTGGATGCAACAATAACGCTACTTTTCACTTAAAAGAAACAAACTTCTGAAGAACAAATAGTATAGATTTCGCTCCTGTGGGATCACTGCTGATGTTTTATCATTGTATACAGAATTAGTGAAGCTAATAACTTCACCAAACCTATATACGATCTGTCACTGAATATTCTTGAAATATGGTCGGCTCTTTGAACTGTACCAGGAGTCAAATGAAACCAATAATGGATTATTGCTGCTACAATTGGATTGAAGCTGCCAAAGCTTCACTTTCTAGCCTTGATAGAGTTCAAAATTGATTACACTGCCCTGTGGGAGAACACTTAGTTTCCATCTGCAGAAAACATCATCAGAAGTCTATCGCTATTTCCTTGGCAAGTGTTCAGACGAGCTCCATTCTTTAGTACCACCAGCTAAAACCTTTACTTCTCAAACGTCCACAGGGTTGAATCACTCTTATTCTCTACATATTCGTTTTAAAAAAAAAAAAAAAAAAGCGTTCCACTTCGAAAGCTTCTTTCCAAAAATCGGTACTTTTTGAAACTGACTCCTGCATGGATGCTTCCTCGAATACGACAAACTTAAACCCTTTAAATCTGGGGTCAGTTCATCTATTCTCCATATCTCGTAATCTTTACATGCTATTCCCTCCTCTTATGTTCATCTTATACTGTTCATTCAATAACCATCGATATTGAGTGACTACTGTTCTTTATATTGGGTGAACTTAAACTAAAATAATAAGATTTGAATTCTCATTAATTATCATTATAGCATGTCGTTGTCAAACAGGAACAGCGACTTCTCTCGAGCTAGGAAAGCTCATCAAAAGACATTCATTTGTAATCATATAACTAAATCCTTTATTAATCGATTTTAGTGAATGGCATATTGTTTTTTACGCCGCTTAGTAGTAAAGGTATAGTTTTAAATAGCCCGAATGAATGAACCAGATTCATTATTAATTGTTGACTTTTAAAAAATATTTCTGTTGCTTTTATCGCGACGTCTTTTACAGATCAGTTGGAAAGAAAGCTCGAATCTCGTTGGAAGCTAATTCTTTTAATTCTGGAAAGTGGTGCTTACCTAACAGTAGCAGAAAAGGAAAACAAAACTACTCATGCCTTTCTTAAAGGCATGCATCCACCATTCACGTCAGGGATTACTCTCTGCTGTTGGTATCAAGTAATTCAGTACAATATTGGAGAGACCATCATTCCTGCCAGGTTAAACCTTCCTTGCTTCGAAAACTCTATAAAGAAACAAACATTTAACGAAGGCGATCTCCTCGTTCAAGGGAGTATTTGATACTGATTTGCACGTATGTATATGAATAAAGAATAAAAGGAAAAGTAAACTTTACCAATGCGCTTCGTCCTCTGATGGACTTTATCAAGGTAAATGTAAGGGTTTTATTTTGCAACATGTATTTATAAAGAAAAGTAAAAAATATCATTAGTTTTTGTTTTTTTTAATTTTTACATTTATGAGCGCTCAAAAATATTTTTACGGCCAACTGAAAGAAAAGGCAAACTATACAGGATACGAAGTTACGTAAATTAATGCCTAATAAACGAAATTATATTGTTGTTGAATTTTACATTTTCTCATTTATATATATATATATATATATATATATATATATATATATATATATATATATATATTAATGGGTATTTTGTTTTTTAAGCCCCGTGTTAAGTATCTAATAAAAATTTCCCACATATTTATATTTAGGTGAAAATTTACATGCTTAATTCGAAAATAACAAATAAATTTTGATAAAATCTACCGTTTTAGAGTTATCGACTATAAATTTTCGAACTCATTTGCGTCGCGGAAGCCATTACTGGCGTTGTTTGCATATATTTGGTGCGGAATAGTCTTGATTATTGTGTACGCATTGAGTCCTCAGTTGTGCAGTAATTGAGTCAAGTAAGAGTCGTAAAAAGGCCGTTAACAAGGTAATCTTCCGCGAAAATCTAATCAACAGCAAATGTATGCAAACAACGCCAGTAATGGCTACCGTGCCGTAACGCAAATGAGTCTTCTTTTAAATTTAAAAAAATAATATGGCCATGTATGTTGATCAGAGAAATAAGTATTTCTTTTAGAAGAGGAGATATTTGAAAAAATCCAAGGTGCAAGTTAACATTTTAGCAAGACTCGATAGCGGCACACTCAATAACTTTTCGTCTAAGTTATTTTCTTTTTTAATTAGTATGGAATTCTTTAGATCGATGTGTGTGTATGTATCTGCGTGTGTGTCTGTGCGCGCGGAAGGAAAAGCAGTGGATATCTCTCCGGTAATCCGTTTTAAAGGATTTTTTTCGTTTAAATCTTCCATGTCTTCACGTGTTTTGAACAAAACAAGGAAATTACGGTCAAAATTAAAATAAAAAAGTTATTTTTCTCTTGATATTTCTCAGAAAAAAAAGCATTTTAACAAAGGATTTCACTGTTAAAATCCCGCTAATGGAGTAAAGCATGAAAATAGGTTTTTGTAAATGTATTTATTTATATTACATAATTTAGAAAACTAATAATGTCAAGATATGAGTGATTGATTGATTCGTTTAAGGTGCATTTTATTTTTGTGTTGTGTTGAATACTAGAAGGAGCGTTTATTCCGAGCCTTCGCATGTTGAGCGCAAATGGAATTCGAGTGACCGTCTTCTTATTTTTCTTTTAAATCAACACTCCCACTGTTGAATGTAGTGAGGTTGATAGTGTTTATATATAGAGAGAGAATTTATGACTTGGTTTGGAATCACAGGATATTTGAGACAATCTTCCACATGTGTTGCTGTATCTTAGACTGTTAATGAAGCTTATATATATATCGACTGCATGAAAGGGTGTGACAATCTGGCGAAGCAACCTCTTTTCTTCTGCTCCTTATTTTTATTATAGACGGAAAGTGATGTGATAGATCTTGTGCGTCATTGCTGGCCTGTTGTTTCTCCTTTCCCTCTAATCTTGGTTGAATCCACATATGGGAACATTTTCTAGGCGTCTTCATCTCATCAGTTAACCTGCACTTCGCCATCGGTCAGAAGCTAGTTTGCCGAATAAAAAAGTTCATTTAACAACAATAGTTTGCACTCATATGCGTTTCTAGCAAAGACTTAACACTTGAATTTAATAGTATTCTCATGGGAATTTTGCCCGTCATCGAAGGCAAAGCGAGACACCCTTAAGTAGAGCAGTTTTCATAGTCTTTGCTTAGAACTTTTGATGATTTTTCCATCATCATGGGGAGTTAATAAATATGGTACCACCACCTCAACAAACATGTAGTAGAAACTATTTAGGAAAAACAGAATATAAGGCAGTATAAGAAATTATAGTTAATTCTTCTTCTTCGTCTTTATGTGTCGTGTCCACTCAGGACATAGGCGATTCTGGCTTGCCACAAATTCCTGTCCATTTTAGCTCTTAATAATTTTTGCCTTTTTGCTATTTCTCCTAAACTCTGACTCAAGCCCACCTGGTAGGATATGCGGTGTTTTCCTCTGTCCTTGTGCCATAGAAATGTCAGCTATCTCCTCCTGATGTTATAAGTTTCCTTTTTGTTTTAATTTTCCCTAAAACTTCTACGTTGTTCACATGTTCGGTCCATGGTAACCTCCACATTTCTGTCGCTTCAAATCTCTTCATCTTTGAGGGGATTGTCCAGCATTCAGTGCCATATAGGGGTGGGGACAGATATCATGTAACAGTTCAGTACTCTTCTTAGTTTCTAACGACGTATTTTTGTTTTTTCAATACTTTGCTTAGGTTTTGGAATGCATCTTTCGCTATCCCCATACACCTTCGGATGTTCATTTTGCCCTTTCCGTCTTCTGTTAGAACACTTCCGAGATTTTTTTTTTTTTTTTACTTGTTTGATTTTGTTAATTCCGATTTATAATCTGCATTTTGGGATCATCTTTTTGCTAACAACCATGCATTCTGTCTTCCGGAAGTTGATGTTTAATCTGTTGTTCATGCTTTCCTTCACTACTGTTGTAACCTAGGGAAGGTTACTGAATAGAATAATCAGACGAAGGTTGGTAATGAACGATAATACTGAGGACAAGAACAACACATATAAGATTCGCCAGTGGCGCGTAGAAGTAGTAGTCAACTGCTAGAAGTGAGTCAAGTCAATTCTAGAATGAATCACCAACTGCAGGATATCTACTAACAGCCCCACGCGGTCAGATGTGGCACAAGGCCGTATTTAATGTGGGGTATTCGAGCCCGTAAGCTCGGCCAAAATTTCTTAGTAGACCCCGTATAAAACGAATTCGAGTAGCTGTTTCCCGAGACGAGACTCTGCCCTTCGATATAGTCTCGTCTGGCAGATCCTCTCTACCGGGAGGCAGAGAGTTTGACCAGCACAGCTGGAGACGAATCTCCGACTGCAGGCCAACATACAGTTTTTACTACTGTATTTATGTGAATGGGGACATACCCATTATCGTCCGTAGATATGCTACAACAACTACCTTTGGTGGGAATTTTTGTACTTTTATTTCCGTGTCTGCTATAAACACTGTATTGTCAGCATATATTTCTTATATTGTTAAAATTTTGACCGCCAATAATGAATCCTGATAGGATTTATAATCCTCACAGAATCGTCTTGCTGTATAGGTTGAATAAGTCGGACGAGAAGACACATCCTTGTCTTACGTTCCTTTCTATCTGCTGAGCTTATTTTGCGGTCTGCTGCTAGTATAGGCTCTTGATTATTCTAATATCCTTCCCGGATATGTCAAGGTTGTTGAGCAGTTTCAACAGGTCTTTGTGGCGTACTTTACCGAACACCTTTGCGTAACCTATAAAACACAAGTACACGTTCTTCTGCATCTGTATTGCTCTTTCTGATAACATTATGAGCATAAATATCGCGTTCCATGTTTTTGACGAACCCGCACTGTTCCTATCCTATTTTCCGTTTGATTCTACTGCGCCCTTTATTCATACCTAAATATGTCAGCAGTACCACTTCAAAACAGTGTGACCGATCTAGATTTTTTTAGGGTCATCCTTTACCTGGCCCAATGGCTACTTGAAGTAGAGGATTACGTTAGGAGACCATTTGTGTGTATAGGAATGGGAGGTAACGGTTAACCCGATCCTTGAACAGGTTAAGATTGTAGGGATCGGGGAAACATCTACTTGGGAGTCGGTTCAACAGGGCAGTAGTTCGCGGAAAGAAGCTGCTCGAGTGGAATTTACATCTCCCCGATGGAAAATGGAGGGAATGTGGATGGTTTGTTACTACGTAATTAGCATGACGTATTCTTGCCGTGAAGGTTTGACTTAGCGGGACCAGGGAATATATTTCGTCCGAGCACTTTCCGTGGAAGTAGCAATAGAGCAGCGAGAGCTGTGCCACATCCCGCTTGTGGGAGAGACGTTGAAGGGGGGGGGGGGAAATAATTCGTCACCCACAAGGGCTCGGAGCCGCTTTTGTACTCTATCAAGGCTAGAGAGTGACGTCTGGGCAGCTCCCGCCAAAATATGACAACAGTACTCTATAATCTGACTCCTGTAAAGGTAGAGGATAACAAGAGTACCTGACTACTTACTGGAGCGGTAGACAGAGTTGACCATTTTACCTGCATCCTTAGCAATGGATCGTATGTACGAATTCCACTTGAGGTCGGGTGTGAGTATGAGGCCCAACAGTCTTTCAAGGCACGGCGCTTCCCCGAAAGGACCTGCGTTCATCCTGATTGGTGGTAGTTCGGGGTCAGATCGACGATGATGGAATGTAACTAGCTCGGTCTTCGAGGCATTGTAACCAGCAAGTATTTACCCAATGCGACATGATTCAAAGTTAGTTTTTGTTTTTTTTGCTTTTTTGTTTTTTTTGCTTTTTTGTTTTTTTTGCTTTTTTGTTTTTTTTATTATTATTGTGACCTCATAAATCTCAACAAATCTTACACACTCGCTGAAAGAAATCCAAAACTGAAAATAACATCCTTCTCGGAGTATGTCGATAGTGGAAGATGAATATGAAGCCGAGAAATTCATGGATTATTTAAGGATGAAAGTAGAAAAGAGCGAAATCTGCAAATTATGTCTCCTACTGATCAGATTACAGAAGAAATACAAAAACCCAGCACCAGGCACATCAGGCTTAAAAAGCCGATCAGAAATATTTGAAATAATCGTGAAAGCGAGAAAAGTCCAAAAACGACACATGTTCAAACCATGAAGTGATTAAACCACTACAGGTCAAAACTCTTAAAATTTCTGATGAGGCTATAGGGTAAAGTTAGATAACATGAGATGTGTGCGTAGTATAGCGGTTATTGGCGCGGATAGTGCTAGTGGTGAGTCAAATTCGACTCCAATCGGAGCCGTTAGTGAAGGCATGAATCCATCTCTTCTTCCACCCCAGATAAGGATTAATATCAGAAGAGATTGAACGCTTTAGTTTTTGTTGGTAACCAACCTAGGAGAAGGCAATTCTGAATTCAAAATCAATTAAACAGGGACCTCCAACCTGTATAAACCTATTTGCTACGGAAACCACTCCAGCAATACATAACGTGTTCAGGCTGTGGTCCTACACTCCAAAGGGGAGTCCAGGAGGTCAGCCGCGCTCTGCCCATTTACTTTTCGGGAAATCTATAGGGTTAGCTATAAAAACGACTGCAACAGATCATATTACGCTAATATTCAACACGGTGAGTAATTTCCTGTTGAATTATTGGATTATTACGCTAACCAACGCTGTACGGTAGCGGCTCACCAAATATGGATGAAAAGCAAGAGAAATTACCAAGTGGTCCTTATCTTATATGATATGGATTTAACGGTACTAGTAACGGAAGAATCTCTAAACTCACTACCCTATTTGCATTGATTTGGCATGCCAGAGACATAACCTTTGTAAAAAATATCTGGCGATTGGTCAGATTGTATCACGGTATGAATTCAGCCCATTCACGAGTGCATGAGTCAGAAATGAACGCAACTAGAAATTCGAACACTGTTCGTTGATTCTATTTTCGCTAACGAAAATCGTTTCGACATTTCTCAGCCCCCCTACCCACCCCCGCCCCTTGACTTTTTACGGGCAAAAAAAGAAGAAAAAGAGACAAAGCCTGTACATTTTCGTCTCAGATCAGCGTTAATCAGTTGGCCAATTGAAGCCGGAAGTTTATGACAGACTCCGATGACGTTGCAGACAATTCGCCGCCAGCATTCGCCATGGTCTGCTGGCCAGGCTGCCGGCCGTGGCACCAAAGATGCTAGACGTTTTGACGTCTTGCAATACGATATTCTCGCGTGCGTTTTCGCTCTCAACCCGTTCCCTTTCGATATGCACCTTTTTTTTTCTTTTCTTTTTTTTTTTAAAGATTCGTTTAGGATTTAATTCTGCTGTGATAAAAATCTATTCAAGAAAGATGAAACGCACCTTAATGTGAGCTCAAAGAATTTAAATGGCCATTTACACACACACACACACACACACACACACACACACACACACACACACATATATATATATATATATATATATATAGGAAGAGAAAGAAATACTAAACTTAACTTAGTTTAGCACAAGGCTACATTAATGGAGCACTCAGTGGAGTTTGGTTTTACTACTATAGTATAGTTGTGTGATAACTGAAATTTGGTATAACACTTTTTTACAGTGATATTCAGCCTGTACAAGGCCTGGGAGCCACTCGAGGTAGAGGGTTACAGAGTAAGAGGGACAGTTATGCGGATAGGTTGGCAAGATAACGGTTAACATTAGACTTGAACAGGTTAAGATTATAGTGACCGTGAAAACATCCTC
The DNA here is from genome assembly GCA_964036315.1 of Acanthosepion esculentum. Classification (NCBI taxonomy): domain Eukaryota; kingdom Metazoa; phylum Mollusca; class Cephalopoda; order Sepiida; family Sepiidae; genus Acanthosepion; species Acanthosepion esculentum. The sequence goes on from OZ038480.1 coordinate 48,152,861, forward strand.
TTTAGAGTCGGTTCCACAGAGAAGAGGTTCGCGGTAAGTAGCTGTTCAGATAGAACTTACTTCTCACCAGTGGAATACGGAGAGAATAAGGGTGGTTCACTACAATGTGCGGGTCAAAGCCGCAAAGGTTAGAACTGATGGCACTAATGTAGTTCGTTTGAACACTTTCTATGGATAGAGCAGTGGGAGGCTTGCTACATCTCGTCTGTGAGATAGGGATTGCAGGGTGGAAAATAATTTGTCCCCCACAAGGACGCGAATACGCTTTAAACATCTATCCTAATTGAAAAGTGTGAACAGGACGGCTTCTATCCAAATGTGACAGCAGTACTCGATTTTTAAGCTTAATCTGGCTCTTGTAAAGGTAGATGATAGCACGAGATGTCAGGTACTTGCTGGTGCGGTACAGGGAACCGGCAATTTTTTTCGGCATCTTTAGCCATAGATCGTATGTACGATTTCAACTTGAGGTCTGAGTTGACTTTGAGGTCCAATAGTCGCTCAAGATACGGGGCCTCCCTGAGGGAACATCTATTCATCGTAACTTTTCAGGGTCTGATCGGCGATGATGAAATGTAATTAGTTTGATTCTCGAGGCATTGAATCTAATCGGCCAGTTTTTTCACTACTGTGCTGTTAGAGCTAGATCGGAGGAGAGATCAGTAGGCAATCTCTGGTCATCACGAGTTTTGGAGGTGAACCCATATATCTTCGTGAGCCAGAGTGCAAACATCAAGGAACAGGGTTACTTCAAAGATGATAGCAGAAAATAAGTCTAAGAGTATTGAACTCACACTCTTTGGGTCTTGTCACTGGATCTAGCCAACGTCTTTATCCACTGTGCCAGGGCACGTGGCACATTGGATACAGGCGTTGGTTAGATCCAGTGACAAGACCTCAATACCCGGTTAAGGTAGTGGAGAACTTTCAGAGGGAAAAATGAACAGGAGATAACTGATAACTGGCATCCATTAAACATGGCACGTGGAACTAGAACAGTCTACCCCAGTGGGCGAAATAAAGGGTTCAATTCGACATTCCAACCACCTGATGAAGTACAACGGCCGAAACGTTGTAATAAATATGGCGACAAAGATGAGGACAATAGTCCGAATAATGTAAATAATGTACATAATACCTCATCTCAGAAATATAGACCATTGAGACATATATACATTGAGCGCAATAATCCTGATCGCCTTCAACTAAACAGCGAATCAAATTCCTCACTAATTATATACTGAAATCATCACCATTCTATTGTATATTCTGTTACACTGGTTTTGTTTTTAATTTGATTTCATAATGTTTCGATCTTAAATCCTCCAGTCAACATCAGACGTCGTAGAATCTTATTCTAAGAGAACATACGTACTCGCTTTCAAAGTACTACGTTCGGTCAGTACTTATGTCTGTGTGTAAATATGGTGATCTACTTATGACCTAAGCACTTGCAACGTGTTAAGACCGGACATAAAACAGAGGACATCTCTCAGGTAGATATTTGCAGACACAGGCATAAAACAAGATCGGTGTATACGCTTTTTAGTTTGTGCAAACCGGATATGTGCATTAATTTTCTGTTTTTAACTCTCGCGCAAACTGGTCGCTTGTGGCTTAAATTCAAAATTAAATAACCCGAGGATTAATACGCCTTTAAATTAATCAACCTAACCTTATCACTGAATACGCTCTTTACAAAAACACTTCGCTTGTAAGAAGTAGACCAATTGTTGAAAGAATTACTTTTCATTGCTTTTGTATTTAAATATTCCCCATAGAATACCGTGTAAACTTGCCGTGTGCCACTTTAACTCCAGGAGAATATAAGATATTTTTAAAGAAACACTTGTAAATATTCCTATATTTAACATTGCCATGTTTGGAAATATTTCTAAGGAAAAGAAAAGTGCGAACAAAAGGATTAAAGTAAGAACATTATGATAATATTTTTCTTTTCTTTTGTATGTTATTATAAACTTATGAGAAAAATAAATTATTTCTAAGTAGTCATATCAAAATGGTTGAAAGTTTTGATGTTTCAAAGATTAGTAGCTGGTTCATAAAACTTGTGTAGGGAAATCAATAAATAAAATAGTAAAAAATAAAGTATGAAAGGAATAAATACATTTTCCCATTATACTAGTAATAAAAAAAAACGGAAAGAGTTTTGGTCATTTGCGCAATTTTATGACATCACTTCCGGAAAGGACAAAACCGCACTCTCTTTCCACTGTCCAACACATAGCGTTCGAGCGTGTTTTGCAGAACATCTACCGATGAAATAAGTACAACCTTTACTTTAGTCGTTCCAACTCAGCGCAAAGTTGACTTGAGCTCGACCATTCTTATCATAAGTTGCCCTAACTTACTTCTGGACCCGAAAAAAGAAAACAGTCATACCCAAGAAACATTGAGAACTTTGTTTACCTATAGTTTCTATTTTTTATAAATAAATAAACGGCCTGTAGTAGAAACCAAAGTTTTTTTTCTTTTTCTTTAATTGTTTATATGTAAATACGCACACATACAAAACACCAACACGCAACCTTAAATTCCATACCTGCGAATATTAAAATACAGAAATATTGCTATCCCCGACCCAAATATCTTTCTTATTTTTTCATCCCTGTATTTTGAGCGAAGTTTAACTTTTTAGACTTGCTTAATCTTTCAATTTTTATTGCTAATTTATTTTATAAATAGCTGTGAACCATAATAATAAATTTGAAAACCTTAATTAATTACTTTAACTATCAATTTTCAGCATCCCACAAGGTTTGGGGAAAAATATGCACTTCGAAGGCGTTTATCATTAACAAATGCTTTAAAAACACGAAGGTTTACCCCTCAGATATTTTTTTAGATTTTACTAAGGAACTTTCAAGCAGATTTATGCTACGCTAAATAAATAGGAGACATTTGCTGGGTAAACAAAAACTCACTATTTTTATTCATCAAATCTAACTCTTAAACTATTTTAAAATCTTTTACATTAGTTAGCTAATCTCCCGTGCCTATGAAATTAGGTATAGTGTCTAATGGAGATTCAAAATTTATTGCAAATTTTTAGTTGGTGTAGAAGGATGCAAAAAACTGGCTAGTACAACTAGTCTGTATAAACCCGTAAATTGAGAGGGTTCGGTATAAAATATTAAATTCCAGGTTTTATAATAAATGGATATAATTGGTAAAAAAAAAATTTAATAATGGAAGTTAACCGTCTCCCCAACTTATTAAGCCTGGGAGAGTGGTACAATTTCTAAAGAATTAAAAAGGTTCATTGGCCTGCGAGCTCGAAAAAGGCTTAATAAATAAAATGTGCTCCCCGGTAGAGTTCGAACCTGCATGAAGAAGTTAACAATTAATCCAGCATGCTTGAACCTGCTCGACCACAGGCAGGCAGGGTTTGGTTTACCCATTTTGAGGAATAAACTCTTTCGAAAATAAATGAACATGGAAACGGGCATTCGTTAAAAAGGTTAAATAGAACCTTATCGTACAGTGACGCTTTCTGTGGCCGAGCGATCTCAAGAACTCTGGATCAAACACCGGTTCAAACATGCTATCCGACAGGTTCGAAACTTGCCGGATAGCATATTTTCTTTATTAGGTTTTCTCAGGTGTGCAGGCCGGTAAACGTAATACACACTGTTTAAAAATAAAAATGGGAGGTCTATTTCAACCACGGGTATCCATTAAAAATATTGTTTGAAAGTAATAAAAAAGAGTAGTGGAATTCAATCTTAATAACAATAATTTCAATTTGTTATATTTTTATTATAATTTATTCATTGAAATTTTACACCAGTTCGGTCTCGTGGAAGGGTAGACGAACTACGATCTGAAAAGGAAGAAATTAACCCGAAGAGACTAAGACTCAATTATTACAATATTCGGTCTCATATATCATGAGATATTGCAGCATTTTATTCTCTAAATGTTCTTATGGTAATTAATATGAGCAATTCCCTCTTCTTTAAGTGACATGTCCCTACGGGATGTAGATAGCTGATAAGCAAAAATGTTCTTTTAAATATCTATGAAAAAATCTTTGGTATTTTTTGGTTAAATGTTGCATGAATTAATAATCTGTTCAAGACAAGAAAAAAAGGAAATGAAGACGGAGACCACATGAAAGTCCATGAAAAAAGTTTGCCCGCACCTGATCAGGTAATTTTCGCTGTGGAACAAGTGAAACACGAACCCACATTTTCCTCAAAATTTCATTTTCTTTGCAAAATTTGGATAATATTCTTGACCGTACCGATGACAGTAGCGCCCATTGTTTTGGGAGCACTTGGAAAACCCACCAATTACTATTATTAAATTCTGCAACATATTTTACTGTCTTTGTTGTTTTAGCTACTGTTGTATGTTTTTGTTTTTATTCCAAGTTTTCCAACATTCCTTGTGCACATGTTATATTTTTAAATATTGGATCTTGTTCTGAAGAGGCTTCAGCGTTCTCATTCTTATCATATCTAAAGAGTAAAGCGACTGAAAAATGAAAAAATTAACCCGAACAGACTAAAACCCAATTATTACAACATACGGTCTCATATATCATAAGATATTACAACCTTTTCTTTTCCAAATGTTCTTATGATAATGAGTATGAACAATTTTCTACCCCTTAAGTGACATGTCATTTCAGGATGTAGAGGCTGATGGCTCAACACAACGTTCTTTTTTTGTAATATATATAAACATTGCTATGCCATATCTATGACTAATTGAGCCTCGACTACAGACAGGAACACCACCTCTATGCCTTCCACCTTAGACAGGGGAAAGTAGAGGGCCGCCTACCTGACGAGGTTGTGTGAATGATAGTATAAAGATACTTGTGTCGTGGAAGATAGAAGTTCACGTAGAATTATTGGTTTAATTTTAAGGTCTGGGAACGAGGGGTAATTGTATAAGTTTTGTATTATGATGTCATAGACATTTTACTATCATGATGCGATTCATGGCAACATCTACACACAGACTGACGGTGTAGCGATAGGTTCGCCTCTCGGACCTACATTATCTTATTTCTACATGATACATGTAGAAAACAAAATCATTCATAATTTCGGCAAACCCTCAATATATGTTCTTTGTATCGATGATATTTACAACTAGTAAAACACACACACACACACACACACACACACACACATATATATATATATATATATATATATATATATATATATACAGGATGTATCAAAAATACTTTTACAAACTTTGAGAGCGGGCTCCGCACACTAAGACAAGGACAAAAGTACATATAAAGATATGACTGCAAATCCTTCGTTTTTGAGTTATTAAGTTTAAACAAGGTTTACGGTAGATGGCGCTGTGTTTCCATATAGACTAGGTTACATGTGCCATTCGTGTACATTTGTGGCTTGTCTGTCTTCAACGTTTAACGTGTTTAGTAATGAGTTAACTGAGAAGTGTTCCGTTTAACAATGGCAGGATATTCGTATCGTGAGATATGATTTTTGCATACAGCCGCGCGAATGGTAATAGACGCGAGGCTGCACGGCTGTATCAGATTGCGTTTCCAGACCGAAGACAGCCGAGTCATCCAACCTTTGCTACTGTTTATCGTCGTGTTGCTGAGACAATATCTGTGACACCACAAACTATGGAAAAATGGGAAGACCCTGATCCGCTCGTACGCCTGGCCAGAAAGAACACATTCTACGGGCTGTCGGCGACGATCCAGGCATCAACACACGACAAATGGCCCGAGCATGTCGCACATCTCATAGCACCGCAAGAGGGTACTTCAAGAGCAGCTTCTGTATCCATATCATTTGCAACGTATGCAAGATATATATATATAGAGAGAGAGAGATGTGGATATATTAATTCAAACCTTATTTTAGTGGATACCCGTATCTGAGTAAACGCTCTGTATTTTATCTTAGAAAACTTATTAAAGAAAATGTGTCCTCTGAGAGGATTCTAACTTGCGTCCACATTTGTAAGAGAAACCACTCTTTGATCCGGCGTGCTTTAACCGCTCAGCCACGAGGAGCTGACACAATCAAATAAGGTTCTATTTGCCTTTAAAGCACACTAACGCGTTTAGATTTTCTCGAAAGCAATATTTGCTCATTTTCGTATACAAAACGTAAACTAAATAATTCCTAAAAAATTAATTTTATTTATTTCGTAATTCAACATATTACTATTACTTCAAGGGTTATTTTTAATGGATACCCCTATTTTAGTAGAACACCGTATTTTATTTTAAACAGTATTTATTTCATCTACCGGCCTGCATACTCAAGAGAGTTTACTAAAGAAAATGTACCGTCTAGTTAGATTCTAACCTTTGTCCCCCTTTGCAAGAGAAACCACTGTCTGATCCAGCGTGCTTTAACCGCTCGGCTATTGGTTCGCGTTCTACAAAGTTTAGGAGCGGTGGACTTAGTCGGTCGTTAGATAGGGGACAGCTAAGGAACACACGGTACTGTAAAAAATAGGGAAATAAACTTCGATAAAAAAAGAAATCGCATCTTCGAAATACGGAAGGTGAAAAAGATGGGGGGTTGGTACATGCCAACTGCAAGGAGATACCGGCTCTAAAAATGAAACACTGCAACCTTTAGCAGAAATTACAAATGCTTATTTTACCAAATTACTTGAAATTCAGCTGAAAAACATCATGATTACGGAATTTAATGTTCATTCAAGACGATTCGACAACAAAGATATCAATCAGTTATGTGCCATGCGTGATACACACATAGGCGATCATGTATCTTTCGATACATGGCTGACGAGGCAGATTTTTTTCCCGCATTAGATTGAAATTTATTTCTGCGGTGGACCAGTTTCCATCCAATGCTATAGAACCCGGTCTGTTCTGCTATTTACCCATAACTGTGGGGGAGAAGAAGCGGATTCATACCTTTCCCAAGGGTATTAGAACGTAATTGAATGTAATGGATTCAACTGGATTTCGAACTCGGCTCTCCGATTCCTCAATCTGAAACGCTATCCATTACTCCACTGTGAGGAAATAATATGCAATAAATCACTTATAAACATAATCTCCTTTTTTCATCAATTTACATTCTTCTTTAATCGTTCCTTCATTAATCTACAGGGTTTGGACAAAATAATTGGAACAGTTGCAAAATCCACTTCTATATTTCAAAGACCTATTATATTAAGAACTTTAACTAAAACTTCGTAATTGCAAGTTATATCTATTGTAAATACGTTTATTTATCTAATTTACTGTCTTTGTCTTATTTATTTTTAGAATTTAGTAAAAGTTAAGCTAAATCCGCGTTCGAAAAAGAGCAAATTGTTGGAGCTCGAATGACAGGAGCCTCGATCACTAAGGTTGCTGAACTGTTGGGTTTTTCAAGAGCTACCATATCAAGAACACTGATGCAATTCGAGAAACAGGGCAAGACCCCTAGCAACCGTAGCAACCGGGCCGGACTTGCAAACTTACTGACAGGGACTGACGTGCATTGAAACGCAATGTGGTAAAATTCATCGGACAAATGCGGCCAAAGTGACTGCTGAGTTGAACAACCATCTGAATAGTTCAGTTTCTACTAAAACTGTTCACCGTGAGCTCCATAAGGCTGAATATCCTAGAAGAGCCGCTGTGAGGAAATCTCTTCTCTCCACTCACAACATCCAAAAGAGGTTGAAGTGGTGCAGAGATCACAATGCCTGTTCTGCAAACCAATGGAAGCAAGTCATATTCTCAAACAAGTCTAGTTTTTCTCTTTTCCCAACTTCAGGGCGAGTTTATGTGTGGAGGCAGCCCAAAGAAGCTTACAACCCTGACTGCCTTCTTCCATCAGTGAAGCATGGAGGTGGATCAGTGATAGTTTGGGCCGCCATATCATGGAAATGTCTCAGTCTAATAGTTGCCCTGCATGGTAAAATCAACAGCAAAGATTACCTGAACATTTTACGATAATGGTCCAATACATACCGCTCGAATGGTTAAGAATTGGTATGAAGAGCATGAAAGTGAGCTAGAACACATGGAGTGGCCTCCCCCATCTCAAGATATCAATTTGTGGTGCATTTTGGAGCAAGAAGTTAGGAGCCGCTATCCTCCACTGTCGTGTCGTAAAGAGCAGGAGAAGGTTTTAATGGAAGAATGACTGAAAATTCCTCTGGATGAAGTCAGGAAGCTGTATGATTCCATTCCTAGACGAATTAAAGCTGTCTGTGAGGCTAAAGGAGAACCAACTCCATATTAAATAAATTTTCTTTGAATTTAACAAGTGATCCAATTATTTTGTCTAACCCCTGTATAAATCAAACGATATACAGTGAAAATTTAAAATCAAATTTCCACTAATAACGGATTCATCGAACTACTTTCGCTCATATAATATACTGTTTAATAAATGAACGGGGCGCCTACTCAAATAAAAATACGAAATATAACGTTTAAGGTAATAAAAATCTGTAAGATTAATAATAAAATAATAATAAAATAAATTCTAAAATTCTTTTTGTTTACGTTTGGATACGAAAGACAGATATTAAAATCTTCGGGAGTTTGATGCCAGGAAAAATTTTGCTTGAAAGCATGAAATTTGGTCTTACCAGAACGACTGTTCTCCGTGGCCAGTAAGGCGTACCTGTCTAAGCGGCAGCTCCTTCTGTCGTGAGAGACGTAGGTTCGATTTCTGTCGGAAAGCGCATATATTATTTTAGTAAGATTTTTCAAACATCCAGGCCGGAAAACAAAAATAAATAGATATAATGTTTAATAAATAAACTGAGCCTCTATTTAAATACGAGTATTCGCTAAAAATAACGTTTAAAGCGATAAATATATATAATAGGTTTATTTTGAAACCGACATTTTAATTACTTCAGATGTTATTATAGTGGATATTACTTTTTGAAATGGACACCCCATTTTGTTTTTATTATATTTTTTTCGAAATTAAATCAATTAATTCTTTAGAAATTGCTTTGTTTACGTTTAGGATACGAAACTGGGCAGATATGGGCTGTCAAGAAAAAATCTGACCGAGGAAATGTACTTTCCGTAAAAAGGGAAAACAGAGCCTTCTGACGTTCTTCGTGGCTGAGCGGTAAAACATGCCGGTTCAAAAGGTTTCTCCTACAAACGGCAACGCAGGTTCGATCCCTGCCTTAGAGAACGATTGTTATTAAGATTTCTTGAATGCACAGGGTGATAAATGTTAAAAATAAAAAATAGGGCGTTTATTTCAAATATTAGTACCCACTATAATAATATTTGAATATATATCGATGAATAATAAACTATATTAATATATATATATATATATATATATATATATATATATATATATATATATATATATATATATATATATATATATATATATATAGGAGGTCCTCGAATTACGTCGGAGGTCCGTTCCTACGACGTGATGTAACCTGACTTTCGACGTATATCAGAACTCACCTACATAAGCATCCACAAGTCTGCCTTACGCTAACGAGCTATAATGAAGGACAAAGAGTTCTTTAAAAAAACGACACAAACAAGAGATAGAGAATGTAACACAATCAAATATGGCGTACAGAAAAGGCGATACCTAAGTTTTTAAATAAATATTTAAAACTAAAATATTTTTCTTAAATCTTTTAATTTAGTTTTAATATCAAATTAATAGAATAAATTTAACATTTCCAATAATCAAAATATTCTGCTGTATTCCAAATAGAATTAAAATTGATTGGAATTATTTTTTTTTAAATCACAACAAATGGCTGATTTTAGCCACATTTACGAATCTCTCAGCAGAACATAATTCACTTTATTAAAAAAATCTGTCAAAAATAAAATATGCTTTATTTGAGAAAGACTAGCTGATTTAAAAGTTAATTAATTTATTTGAAACAAATATTACTTACTTTTAGTTTGAATTATCACAGAAAAACATTTTTAACACGGAGGTAGGTGTTTTTATGGGGTGTTGACAATCTGTTTTTTACGAAGAAATAGCTATAAAAATTACTTGACGAATATAACCTGAGCGACTTATATATATTTTTAACTAGCTAGCAATCTTAAAAATTTAAGAAAATATTCTAAGTAATTTAATATTTTATTAAATTTTAGGTACTTTGGCTTTAAATTTACTATACGTACTGACCTTATTTTCTGATAATATCGTGTTCAATATTTACAAAAAATTCGGTACGTTTTTAAAAAATACTGGGGAGCGCTAAGTTTTTCCATTTATGATTAGTAAATACAGTTTTTACTTCATAACAATGTCACCTCATCAGTACAAATTAATACAGAATTTTAAAAGACTTAAAATTTTATAAATTATTTTGATTTAATTTTTTTTTAAATGAAAACATTTCTTGCAAAACTTCATTATTAATCTACATTTTTTTTCTTAAAACGATAGTGTCCATAATATATTTTATTCTTAAAAGCAATTAAAAGTATTTCTAATAATGTTTTAGCTCTATTACATTCTTTATTTTACAATTCAGAGCATATTTTCTATAACTGGAGTCCTGTTTTACAAAATATTGACGATTTCTATTCCGCAAGGACGTATGCTTATAATTAACACAAATATTAAGGCCTAAAAAAATCAATTTCTCAAAATTTCATAGAATTAAATAAGTTGAGGATAGGCATTAACAAATTTAATAAAAATGAAATCTCTAAAATAATTTTCTTCATTTGTGAATAAGTCCTGAAAGTTTAATTAAAATCCGATAATTCTTTGATTTTTGCAAGAATTTTCAAATCAATGTTTTTCACTATATTAATTAATTATAATATAATTATAATTTAATTTATGGTTACCCGCCAATGCTGAGGAAAAAACAAGATTTTTAACCAAAATTTCGAAGGTTCTAAAAAGAATTAAAAAATATAATTTGATAATCAAGAAATCTTAACAATAAAGATTTTCACGGTAAAACTTAGCTTTTATTAAATTTGTGTTATTTTTTCATCAGGTATGCTCATTTCTTAGGGAATCTTTAGATGTGCCTATATATATATATATATATATATATATATATATATATATATATATATATATATATATATATATATATATATATATATATATATATATATAGTTAGTTAGATAGATAGATAGATAGATAGATAGATAGATAGATAGATAGATAGATGGTGGGGGGCACATGTTTAAAATGCTTTTTAAAAATGAAAAATCTTTCTTGGGGTTTTTATTTTAGTTTTAATTGCAAGCTAATAGATTAAATTTAAGATATCCAATATGCAAAATACATTTAATTTGAAGTGTTTGGAATTATTTTCTATAATTTAAACTGATCTGAATTTTTTTCTTTTTTTTTTAAATCCCTAAAATCTAAATAAAATATAATTTTCTAAAACTTTATTTACGGAATATTAACTGATTTAAATTTTAATTAATCTGAATTAAAAACAGGGATTACTTAGTTTTATTTTAGAATTTCATAGGTAAGTATTTTTAACACGAGAGTAGGTGTTTTAACACATTTTATCGATAACCTAATCTTTTCGACATTTATGTAATGGGAAATACTAAAATTGCATGATAAATAGCACGTAAACTACTTTTTTGATGGTTATTTAACTACCCAGTAATCTTCAAAAAATTAAAATATTTTAATCATTCAAATATTTTATTGACTTTTTGATACTTTGGCTTTACAGTGAAGACTCTTGATAAGGAAATTTTAAAAACTACGAATAGATTTCAAACTTACTATAGTTACGTCTACTATTTCTGATAATGTCTTGTATGGTACGTCCGTATTTAGAAAAATCCGCACGTTTGTACACACAAAATAAATTATTTTTTAAAATACCGGGGGTCGCTCAATTGTAGTAAACATTTCCATTTATGATTAGTAAAAATAGTTTTTATTTCATAACAATATCACTTGACCGATAAAAAGTAATACAGAAATTTAAAAGATTTAAAGGCTTATAAATTATTCTGATTAAATCTATTTTTAAATGAAAACAATTATTCTATAAATTCATTACTTATCGAAAAAAATTTCATTTTTTTATTTACGTTTCAGAACATATTTTTCTGTAACTAGACAAAAAATGTGATAAATTAAATTCTCCTTGGCGTTGTCCTTATATGTAAACTTTAATCTCTAAAAAAAGAATTTCTCGAAATTTAATAAAATTAAATGCATATTGATTAACGAATGAAAATAAAATAATTTTATTAAGATTTTTTTTTTTTAAAAATGTATCTAAAATAAATTTAATTAATCTGCGAATAAATTCTGAAAGTTTCATTAAAATCTGACAATTATTTGATTTTTGCAAGAATTTACAAATCAATGTTTTTCACCGCAAAAAGAGAGACAAATGTTCCATAGTAATTTATGGTCCCCCTTTGATGTCAGAAAATCAAGATTTTTAACCAAAATTTTGAAGGTTCTAAAAAGGATTAAATAAAAATGAATTATTGCATCAAAAAATCTTTTGATTTTTCCTCATGATAATACGAAAATTCTGACGGTAAACTTTGCTTTTATTAAGTTTTGGATATTTTTTCATCCTGTATGCTCATTTTTAGTGAATCTTTGGTGGTACCTATATATATATATATATATATATATATATATATATATATATAGAGAGAGAGAGAGAGAGAGAGAGAGAGAGAGAGAGAGAGAGAGAGAGAAAGAGAGAGAGAGGGAGGAAGAAAGAAAGAAAGAAAGAAGAATGGAAGAAAGAAAATGTTTGTATACGCCTTTCCGCTCGTTTTCATTTAACGTTAAGAACCGGCTAAATTAAAAAAAAATATTAAAAATAAAATAAAAATAATTTATTTCATATTTAGATACACGTTATTTTTTAATCATTGTATTTCCACTCTGTTGCCTTTACGTTCAGCTATAAACTACTTACACCAATGTAAATATGTGGAGATCTCCAAGCAAATAATACTTCCTTCGTTTTTTTTTCTGCCTTTCCCCCTCCCCCGCTTCAATTTTATTGCCGGCTCGATCTTTCTCTCAATCACCTTCCTTCTCTCGTAATACTTTCTTTTTCTCTCTTTCTTTCTATCACTCTCCGTGTTTTATTTTTTTGTTTTGTTTTTTTTTTTCGCTTTTTTTCTTTTTCTCTCCTACTTAAACATTTTAACTTTCTCATTTCTTTCTCTTTTACTTTCGTTCTCTCACTTATCCTTTCACTCATTCCTTTCTCTTTTCATCTCTTCCCTACAACATCAACCTTTTCCGTATCGCAATCGCTTTATCTCCCTCTTCCTCGTTCTCTCTCTCTCTCTCTCTCTCTCTCTCTCTCTCTCTCTCTCTCTCTCTTCTCGTTATTCTCTTCCTTTCTTTTCTTATATTCGCCCCCTTTTCTCAACTTCTCCCATCCTCTTTTTCATACCGTTTTTTTTTGTCATTTCTCGTTCATCCTTCTTTTCTTTCTTCTAACATCCACCATATCTCCTCTCAAACACTTTCTTACTTTCTTTCTTTCTCTCATTCTTCTCGCGACTATCTTTCCCTGTCTTTCTAAAAATGCCCTCTCTCCCTCCCTCCCTCCCTCTCTCTCTCCCCCTCTCTCTCTCTTTCCTTCTACCTTTCACACTGCCGACCAAACCGTTGTAAAAATGCCAGCAATAGTTATAGTATATTCTGTAATTCATTAAAATGTCATCCATAATCGATGACAACTTCTTAAACAACCTTACCGTTCATACTTATCACGAGGGACGGACGCCAAAACTTGTCAGATCGTCGCCACCTCGTTCTATGGATTCCTGGAACTTTGACCCTAATTTATGGACCTGGACAAATGGCGCCTTCATGCCCACAATAATTCCACACAATCCAAACCTGTCAGCTATGGATCGTTTATCGCTTGATGTGACCTACCACAATGTTTTCAACAAGTGGACATTCGAGGATTTTTCAAACATGCAGAAGTACAAAGCATTTTACTTTAAGTGACTTGCAAAGAGGATAATATTAATTGTTTATTTTTCATTGTAATCAGTGGCCGGTGTTTGTGATTTCAAATGATTTTTAAGTATCACCTATATCAGTGGTAATTCCAGGGGTCGGGCTAGTCGGGTTGAGCCTGTTGTAGTCCAAATACCAAGCGTATTTGTTCCAAAGCAACTGAAATCTCTAAGAACACGTCATTCGACTTAGTGTTCGGAAGGACCCAAAATCGTAACACGAACCCTCAAGAAAGAAAGCAATCGTGATTTTTTTTTAATTTTCTACTTTTTAAAGTTCTGATTTATCCTCATGCTCTAAAATTCAGACTTGAATAAATTTTTTTGAAAGTATTCATAAGAATATTACACGAAGAAAATATTAACGGGAATAGGAATTGATCAGACAAAATGATAACAGAGCATAAAAATTCCAGCCCGATAAGGTCAGAAAGAAATACTTGATATAGCATGACTCAGGCGAACAGATTTCTAACTGAACTATCAAAAATAAGCGTTAAAGTTTTCAAACGATTTTAATTCTACTTTTCAAAGAATAACATTTTTTTCATAGCTTTCCTTTCAATTTTGACGTCGAATTCATTTTTCTGGTCATTATAATGTTTTTTAAAAAAATGAGTTTTTAAAAAAGTAAACTGGAAATCAGACGGAAAAATCTGCATATCTGCGTGTGATTGGGACAGTGTGTGTGTGTGTGTGTGTGTGTGTGTGTGTGTGTGTGTGTGTGTGTGTGTGTGTGTGTGTGTGTGTGCGCGCACGCGCGTGCGTGGGTGTGTGTGTTAATATGTGTGTTGTTGCGATTCGGCCAAACAAAGAATAGGAAATTATACAACCGTAATTCAAATACTTTTTTATTCGAACTTCATGGCTTTAAATCTAGATTTTGAATTATTTTTTTTTCTTCATTACAATATTAAATGAGGTAAAAAAAAATTGAACTGAAAAATGTGCCCGAGAGAAAAAAGAAATCTAATATGTGTGTGTGTCTGTGTGTGTGCGTGTGTTCGTGCGTATATATGTCTGTGTGTTCATCTGTGTGTCTGTGTATGTGTCTGTGTGTATATGTGTGTGTGTCTACGTGTGTGTCTATGTGTGTCTACGTGTGTGTGTGTATGCGTGTGTGTCACTGCTGTCGCGATCCAGACAGACAAGAAATCAGGAATGGATGATTGCGACAAATCGATGGAGACCTATTTGAACTGCTACGAAAACTTGACTTATATGAAAAAGACATTAGAATAATCTACAATATATACTGGGAGCAAGCCTCCTACTAACAGACAGAAAATGAATCGAGCAAGTGTTATATAAAGGGGTGTAAGACAACGATGCTTCTTCTCACCGAATTTATTCGACCCCATACAGCGAGGCAGTGCTAAGAGAATTAGAAGTCCTACCAGGATTTATAATTGGTGGGCACAATCTTAACAACATTAGATAGGCAGTTGACACGATGTTGATTGCAGACAAAGTATTAAGAAACTGGAAAATTTCCTTGAAAATGTAATATCAACGGAAACTGTAGGAACTGCTAGACAAGTTAGTAAAGGAAAGTGGGAAGAAAGGACTAACCATCAAAGACAGAATATATAGTCGTTAAGGGACAGCCCAGGATATGAGAATTGGAGACATTAAATTCAAGCAAGTACAGAAAGTTAACTATCTTGGAAATGTCGTAACAGACGACGGAAAGTTTGAGGGAGAAATCCGAAGGTGTCTTGGAATAGCGAAAGATATCTTCCAAAAGTATTAAGAAACGGGAAAAATTCATTGAAAATGTAATATCAGTCTTCATATATGACAGTGAATGCTGGAAAATTTCCTCACAGACTTAGAGAAGATTTGAAGCAACGGAGATGTTGGTCTATAGAAGCATGCTGGGAATAACATGAACGGAGCATTTAAGCAACGGGGAAACTTTTCGCGAAACGGAAACAAAAACAGAACTTATACTTAATCAGAAGGCGGCAGTTGAAATTTTTAGAACACATAATGAGGAAAGCGGGCTTAGAAAAATTGACACTCACGGGACATACTGAAGGAAGTGTGACTGCGGGAAATAGAGAGTAACCTACCTAACGAGCTTGTATAAATGGATGGCAGAACAGGGACTGAAAGAGATAGTAAATCAAAATAAATATTGTTAAGAGCTACAAAGAATAGGAAGCTGTGAAGAGCCATAACTACGCACTTCCTGAGTAGATATGCTACAAGAATCAAACAATTTCAGATTAAAGGTTGTCACATTATATTGTTTTTAGGGAAAAATTTAAATTATTTGACGTCAATATGAACACTAACGGGTATTTGCCACTCCTCATAAATATGTTGGACACTATTGTAAGTGTGGGTAATATGCTCTCTAAGTAGTCCACTACTAGCAGTGGTTTACCTACTTCACACCGCTAGCGAGTATTGTATTTTGTTGATGATATAAAGATTACCATTTCATTTCCAACCTTCATTTTGGTTATTCCTCATTCAGTAAAACTTTTCTAGGTTACAACATCAACGTATTTAAATTAAATGATCAATGATAAATGTGATATCTATTAATGAATTCCATAGATTTATTTTTCTCTGAAGTGTTGATTTGTGTCTCTGCGAAATTTCATGTCGGAAAATAATTATTTTTAACTTTTATTAACCTATTCACTATATACATCTCATTCACTATATATATATATATATATATATATATATATATATATATATATATATATATATATATATATATATATATATATATATATATATTGGCAGCATATTTTCATTTAAGCAAGTCTGATTAAACAATTTAGGCATGTTGTGTTTGATCAATTTAAATGTCGCTTGGGTGATTGCATGTGCGCGGTACTTATTGGAGAGCGCTCAATATCAGAGCTAACATATTTAGTTGCGTTGATCTGAGTTTGTGATCCTGAGTTTCACACCCTTTGCGATCGCCAGACAAACTGATTAATTTTGAATTTATTTATGATTGTGTATGTCGGTGTTTGATGGTAGTGGGAGGAAAATTTCTTCTCTGCGTATTTCTCAGGACGACATTCATACGTATGTCCACGCATTGCAACTCACACAAACATATACATATATGAACAATGTTCATATTTTATGTGTGCCAGGGTCACAAACTCACATCAACGCAACTATATATATATATATATATATATATATATATATATATATAGAGAGAGAGAGAGAGAGAGAGAGAGAGAGAGAGAGAGAGAGAGAGAGATATGAGATAATGATATATATTTTTATATATCATAATGACAAAGTGTAAAAAGTTTTCTTGTGACGCGTTTCATCCTTTAGGACATAATCGTACTAAAAAAAAAAAATTAAAATTCCCGGCATGCCTCATTTATCTGCATGTGTAGTTGCAACAATATAACAAATTTAGTCCGATAAAACGCATCACGAGAATTTTTTTTTTCACTTTGTCATACAGTTTACATTTTTTTACCCACATGTAGATAGATAGATAGATAGATAGATAGATAGATAGATACGGACTGTGACACACATACACATATATATGTGTGTGTGTGTTTTTCTCTCTGTCTCTATCTGTGTGTGTGTGTGTGTGTGTGTGTGTGTGTGTGTGTGTGTGTGTGTGCAATTAATAATTACTATGTTTATAGTAATGCAAGGCAGAATTCGTCTTTTATGAATATGGAACCGTAAGTTGACACAATTATTATTTGCATTTTGATATGAAATTTTCCGGGTATAATGCGATTAATGAACAAGCACTGGATTAAGCGAAACTCATTGACAAGGTAGGAGTTAATGTTGAGATGTAAATATTTCTTGTAGGATCTTGTATCGAAGAAGAAGATACAATTTAAGAAGAAAGAAAAAATACGACGATAAATATGGGAAAATCGAAATGAAAGAGAAAGGAAGATAAATGCCAGAATTCAGATGGTAATTGAGAAAACTGCAAAGAACATCGGAAGGAACGAATGCGAAACAAGTTTAACGAAAGAAGGAAAGAAAGAATACTCAGGCGGAAGATAAAGACAAAAGACTAAAGAAAATCAATGAAGAAAGTAAAAAATTAAAGCAAAGAAAAATTGAAGAGGGAAGAAGACAATTGAGATAAAGAGATACGCGATCTCCTGACCAACGAATCACATAACCGTAAGAGTTAAAGGCAAAAAGGCGAAACATGTTTTAAGAAATAAAAGAAAAAATTTTAAGTAGCTACTTCGCAATGGGCTTAGTTCCTCTTTAATTTCCCTCGGTTTGTCTTTATTTTTGCTTGCTAACATTTTACTAATGTTTTTAAATGTTTCTTTTGTATGCCAATAATTTGATACGTTTGCCCTCGTGTCGTCTTCCTTGAGATGTCACAGTCATCTTTCAACCACTTATCAGCCTTCGCACTTTCCGGATCAGACAATCTGTCATCAAATCAGCCTTCTTTTACTTTCGTTTTTTTTTTTTTTTTAAATCACTTTTTTCTCGCTTTACAGCAGTCATTATTTTGCTTACAGCAGGTCTTCACTTAACGTTGATAATAGATTCTTTGGAAGTGCGACTTTAAGCGAAACAACGGAAAGCGAAAGCAATTTTTTTTACTGGCACAATTATATGAAGAAGATTTAAGTTCCTACGGTTATTTATATACAGTGTAACCCGGATATAAGAGAGTTGTCAGGACCGGAGAAGAAGTATCTTATATCCGGGTTTCTCTTATATCCGGGTTTGGTCTATTTTGTTTTATTAACACAGGCTCTAATTTGGGACCAGAGAAAATCTCTCTTATATCAGGGTCTCTTATATCCGGGTTACACTGTATTATGCAAGTTTAATCAATTCTTAATACGCTGGAGCCAACCAAAACTGTTTTACCTCAAGTTTTATTATTAGTTTTTACTACTTGTATTGTTTACTCCTTTTGTTGCTTAACTTTTCCTGCTCTGTCAGAATACGCTAGAGCATCATCTCCATGCAGAGAGGTAAGCCGTGACCACCGAGATAGAAGGCCTGCTCGATAGTACCGTGACGTCACAAAAGTAGTCCATGCAGTGAAACAAACAGTCATCATAATGTAACGAATAATTGTAAGAAAAAAATTTGTTTTAGAAAACATTTAATTTAAAAAATACATTTTTTATAAAATAAATAAACAGAATTGGATTTTATACAGATCTTTATTTCATATTAATTTTTTTTTAATAACCGATAAGAAAAAAAAATGTTGCTGAATATTTTGTTAAAGAAATTAAACATCATGTTACATTTAATTAAATTTTAAAGACTGAAATTCGTTCATTATTTTATTTGTTTCAAATTTGAAAACATTTTTTAAATCATAATCAGTATTGTTTCAATTTGCAAGTTTTAGCATAATTTTAGTAATTATTCTGTAAAATTACAATATCGTAATTATTAATGATTATTATTCTTATACTCGGACAGCAACAACTCTATTATGAATTAGGAAACAAACAAACAATTAAATAAACAGACGAGCAAATTACAAGTAAATGATAAATAAACGAATAAAATATAAATAAGAAACAAATAAACTAAATACATGAAAGTAAATAAATTTGATACAAAAAAGAGATTTAAAATTCAAATAATACTTATAGAAAAGTAGGTTACAGACAGACAATTTTAAGACATTCATGATTTTAATTGTTTCACATTTGAAAATTTTTTATAAATCATAATCAGCATTGTTTTAATTTGCATGTTTTTATTTCAACTTTAATAATTATTATGTAAAGTTACAATTTTTTAATCATTAAGAGATTATTACTCAAATAGAGTAACAACTGAATTATGAATTAGGTAACAAATAATAATTAAATAAACAAATTATAATTAAATGATGAATAAATAAAACAATTATGATGAATAAATAAAACAATTAAACATAAACAAGAAACAAAAATACAAACAAGCAAATAAATTAGATACAAAAACAATAAATAGATTTAAAAATCAAATAATACTTTCAGAAAAATAGGTTACTGATACAAAATTTAGCTGAATGTTTAAAGTTTTCTTTTTTTGCTTAACTTGTTACTTGTAATATTATTATTTTCCCTAGAACAAAAATTATTTAAAAGAGCATTTGTAGAGCTCCAGACAAACATTCTTTGTATTTTTTCTATATTGTGACCCTCATCACAAGTGTCAACATCAAAAAGAACCTCATAATCGGCCAAAAAACATTCAATGTTATATGCATGGCTAATTTTCTTTGATTTACTGAATGAAGAAAAGAATGATTTTTTATCAGCTTATCAATGACTACATAATTATTCAGAACAAAATTTATAGTTTTATCATTAGAATATAAGAGAGAACCTCTATTAACCCCCTGAAAATAGCTGCTTATTTAAGGTATTTCTTCCACATTATCTCTTACATTTCCAGATATTAAATCTTTGCAGCTACTGCATTTAATTTTCTTAAAAACTGCATTACAGCAATAACCTGCTAATTATAGTATTACGGGTAGAACTTGTCTACAATTATTAACATCATCCTCTTTAACATAATTTCTATATTTATACATATCTAGCTTTTCCTCCTCTGTCACTTCATCCCAGTTTGGTTCTTGTAAACTCTTTAAATCAATTTTAATGCATTGCTGATTAAATGGTAAGCTCAATTTTAAAACTGATTGCATTCTAATAATTTTTTCACACTC
Source organism: Acanthosepion esculentum (assembly GCA_964036315.1). NCBI lineage: Eukaryota > Metazoa > Mollusca > Cephalopoda > Sepiida > Sepiidae > Acanthosepion > Acanthosepion esculentum. The sequence continues at coordinate 48,173,507 of OZ038480.1, forward strand.
AAACACTTGCCGTATTGAGATATTATACTGATCACCAGTAAGTTGCCGGTATTGACCAAACCTTGCCTCAAGGTGATCAGTTTGAAATTTGCCTGGTAATATGTATAGCATTTTCAGTTCTTCTATGCAATACTTGGTCAGTTCTAGATATTCATAGGTTGTATGATGCAAAGCAGTGAAGTTTTCCTTTGTTAATTTGCCATTTCTTCCAGAAATGCTATTCCAAGATTCTAACCAGTCACAGAATACAGAGAGAAATCTAAAATTCTCTTCATTCTAAGTGGATTGCAGTATTTATTTCTAAGCCGACAACCTTTATATGGCATTTTAACATTCATTATTGTCCACCAAATATAAAATATGTTTATATATTCTGCAACTTCTGCAAAATTAGGCAAATATTTCTGTTTTCCTAAGAACAATAATCTTTGAATAGTGTATTCATTAAAAATTTGCAGAACTAAATTAACATTTTGCCTTTCAAGATTAGTAGGAAAAAGTGCCTTTGAGGTTAATTTATAACAATATTTTAAAATTGACTGAGATTCTAAGGCATGAAGTTTCTGTAAGGTAGAAAATGGGGCACTTTGGATACTATTTAATTCATGATTTCCATTATGACAAAATTTGGGGAACAGCATGCATTTATTTGCATCTTTTTGACCAAGGCAATTGTTTCTAATGCATTTTAATATATGGACTAAGTCAAAAAGGAAGAAAAGGGGTCGAGACTTTATAACTGGGTGTGGATATACAATGGAAAGCTTTGGAAGACTGCAAAAGAAAGATATAGTTTTTTTATTTATAGCATTATTATCTGTTATGATTGATAATACTTGAAAGCCTATCTCCACTAAACCAATTATTATATGTTTAACTATGTCAAATAACTTCTCAGCTTTAAGACATTTAGTTGGCATAACATGCACAACATCTTTATATTGTGAGAATACGCTGCTAATCATGAAAGCAAAAGCACTTGTTGCAGCTTCATTGCTGTTATCAGATAAGCCAACAATATTACCACCCTTATTATCTAAATAATGTTTTAGATGAATTTCATCAACAAGTAAAGATACTGTGATGTCCTTCTGCACTCGTAGCTTAAATTTATTTTTAATATACATAAGAACATTGTTATCATGTTTCTCAATCAAAAGATTCATATATGTTGATAAGGCTAGTCTTTTAATGGTTGAATAGCTAGGTAAAATTATATTTTTGCTGTCTCTTAACAATCTGTACCCTTTAGGGGAGCAGTTATATAACACTGAAGAAAATATCATTTCTGTTGAATAATCAAGCTTATTTTGTGTCATTAAATTTAGCTGCTCATATATAAATTTGATTGCATTAAAATGTTTGATTCTTCTTGCACCAATAGTAGAAATGACATTACCAATTTTAATATAAAACTCATATTTTGAGGTTCAGTTTGCTGTTGTTCTGTCTCCATTTTTTTCATGTTTTCTATCAGAATTTCAAGAGTATTTTGATCAGTTACATGTTTAGGAATCTTATAGTCCCCTATTGAATGCATTTCCACATCTCTACAAAATACATGTACTGCAAAATCAGATTCAATTACAAGAGACAGATTGATTTTTGGATATAGGGATTTGATGATGCTGAATATAATAAGTGTCTCTTGCTGCCTAACAAAACTCCAGTAATTTCTATCAAGGAAATTTAATTTCCCTTCTAGATCATTTATATTATGGAATAAACAAAAATAAATTAAAATAAATTAAAATAAATAAACAAAAATAAGTAAAACAAATTAATCCAAACCAATTAGTAAATAAATTAAGTAAATAATAAACAAATTAAGAAACAACGAACGCACACATAAACACAAGCAAATTTAATAATAGTAACCAACAATAAAATAATCAATAATAAATAGAATAGACAATATTATGAATAGCAAAACTGCACCCGAATCCACAATTATTTCCACTCAATACCCACTAGAATAATTCAAAACACAACCGTTACCGCACAACCGTTAGAATACAACAGACTACCCACAATGCATGACAGGCCTGTATACACACACACATAAATATATATATATATATATATATATACAGTCGAGCAAAAGGTGTTGACTTCAATATCCACATTTACGTACGCTCTATCCCTGATATCGAGCACTATAACCATTAAAATCATATATATATATATGTGTGTGTGTGTGCGTGCGTCAGGTAATTGAGAACACGACTTTCGAATGCCATAATTGACGAACTTTGATTAAAATTCCTTTTTCATGCCCCACCATTGGGAGCTTCAACTCTAACGCAGGAAATGAAAAGGCATGCTATTCTTTTTTTGCTTTAGCCGCCAAACACATGAATTCAGAGATTGCAATCTTTTTGGATGTTGTCAGTTCGTGTTTAAGGTAAGAAAAGAGCTTCAGGGTTCTGAGAGGAAAAGAAATACAAAAAGGAAAAGAAATCGCTCAGACACAGTGAAAAATATCTTGTTCGTTCAGCAAGTCCAGGGTATCATCTACGAGGACCCAGGAAATTATCTAATGCTTAAAAATTATTAAAAAAAATAATATAAGCAACTAACTTGATATGAACAAAAATAAAGACTCCTATTCAGTTGTTCTATTGTAACCAGATGCACCCTAATTATAAACAAGACGAAAAGGCTATTAAAATTATATGAATTCGTATGTCCTTTGAAAGACTGTATCTCAAACGCTAACAATAAACAAACAATATTAAATACTTACATTGGCTGCACATGCAACACCCTCTCTCGTGGGTTAACTTGTCAAAATTTAGTGCAATTCGGGAACATATAGATGAACATATGACAAATAGACAAAATAACATTAACATTAGACAAATTTTAATTGACAGCTCTAAAATATTATATATATATATATATATATATATATATATATATATATATATATATATATATATATCAGAATGGGTAAATATAGGTAGGCATATGAGCCACCGTTCGTATACAAATACATATAAATACTCTACAATGTAAGAAAAAACAGTGCTCAATATTAAGTAACAGAGCTATTTAATATATATATTAAAAAATATGCATAATATCTTACATTAATTGCACAACTCTGAGTTTCATACCGAAGCAATTTTCAAGTGCTGGAATTATATTTATTTTTATTTATATTTTGGGTTAAACATAAATAAAAAATATATATATAAACACTTGAAAATTGCTTCGGCATGAAAGTCGGTGTTGTGCAATTAATGTAAGATAGTATATACATATATATATATATATATATATATATATATATATATATATATATACAAAAATTATAACATAAGCATGTTATAACATCACTACAAAAATAGCCATTTTGTTACAACACTTAAGGTGTATTATCAAGTGATTGTGTTCATTGCCAATATATATATATATATATATATATATATATATATATATATATATATATATATATATATATATATATATATAATAAGTTCTAATTAGCCAGATACCTAGGTTTTCACCACATGAGATCGTCAGTTGACTCTGATGATTCCATGTGGTGAAAACGTAGGTAGGTAGTACCTGGCTCATTAGGATTTATTTAACTTTTGCTCTACTAAACGTACTGAGCACTTTTCGTTTTAACTTATTACTCGCTGTTTTGTTTTTTGTTTTGTTTGTTTTTTGTTTTGTTTGTTTTTTTTTTCATTGTACCAGAAATTAAGGTACTAGACAATTTCTTTCGCCCTATTCAGAGGTTTCTGCTTCTTTCTTGTTTTTACAAAAAAACATTTCCTCGGTTGCCAATTTGTTTGAAGATTGTGCTACCCAGGTTTTTTCAACCACCGAGTTAAAATAGATTTACATTATACATATATATATATATATATATATATATATATATATATATATATATATATATATATATATAGTCTTAAGGTGTGCTGTATTTATGGGATAAAGTGCTCAATATCAGAGATAGAGCGTCTGTAAATATAAAAGTGAACATTGAAATGAACAGAATAAACTACAGCAACCAAAGCGCAAATTGAATAAATAGCTTTAATTATCTTCGCAAACCAAAACAAAACCATTAAGCGATATAAACAATTTTTACTACGTTAACAAAACACCGATTAAAATTAAAATAAATAAATAAATATATAAGATATGAAATAAAAATAAAAATGAAAAATAAATAAAAACAAGCAAAATAAATTAACCCAAATAAATAAATAAACAAATAAACGAGTTCCGGCAAAATAACCGCCAAAATAGACTACCCACAATGCACCACTGACCCGTATATATAAACAGCCGGAAAAAAACAACACTCGTGGCCTAACTATTGCGTCTAGCATGAAACAGCCTGTCGCCTCTAAGTGTTGACTTCAATGTTCACTTTCATATATATATATATATATATATATATATATATATATATATATATATATATATATATATATATATATATATAATTGTGTATTTAGGTAACAAGAAATCATTCGAACCAGTTTTGTTAAATTCAAGCTACATGGCTTGTCCTTTTTATTTTTATTGTATTTTTCCAATATTATAAAATTGGAATTATACAATAAAAATGAAGCAAACAGACTGCGTTGTCTTCAGTTGTATCGGTGTTGACTTAAGAGTTTCATAGACAGAAAATCATTAGAAATAATATATCCTCTGTTTATAGGAATCGTTATATAAAAAACCTACTACACGAATAGGTTACAATTATTTTTCTTGCCAAAAAAGTATACGAATAGAAACTGATATTTTTTTAATGATTTTTAATAAATATTCCTGGGGTTACTAAGAGTGAAAGAGAATGAAAGAACTTTAGTAAGATAAAAAGGAATAAAAAAGAACAGGGTTCAGGAAGACATGATGATGAGTGTCGTTGCGTTCAATTTTTTTAAATTGTAGATGGCAGTGAAGCAAAAAAATGGGAAGGGAGTTCCACAAACTAGAAGTGCGAGAAAAGAAACTATTAGAATAGAACATAAGGTTGCATCAAGCTATTTCACACGTAAATCGGTGGAAGCTAGTTGCCTCTCTAGTAGCACACTTAAATTCGCGCAGTCGAGGCACCAAGGCGGAAAACTGTTAAGAACAATTGCCATGAAAATATTTGTAGAAAAAACAGTTGGTGAGAAAGTAATTGAGATCAAGATGCCAGGTCAGGACCGATTACATGACAGACAATTCTTAGAATTTTGCCAAGAATCCGTAGATATATAGTAGAAGCACCTGACCATACATAGCAGCAATATCCAATGCACGTACGAAAGGTAGATCTATAAATGTTCAAGATGGAGTCTGATGAGGAGAAATATCGGGTACGACACAGTGGACCAACTTTAGTAACAGTAGACTTAGCATTCAATATAATCGTTCCACTTCATGTTAATAAAGAAAGTGAGCCTACGGCCGAGTAACGGATAGAGGCTCGGTTTGAGGAATCGGAGAACCGAGTTCGAATTCCAGTCAAACCCATTACTTCCACTTACGTGCTAATACCCTTGAGAAGGTATGAATCCTCTTCTTCTCCCCCCAGCTATGCGTAAGTAGCAGAACAGACTGGATCCTATAGCCTTGGATGGTAACTGGTCTAGTGAAGAAAGAAATGGCAACCTACTGCGGGAAAAAATCTGCCTTTAACTGACTGAGACTAAGAAGGCGCAAAGAGTTGCCCTCCTGGAGGTTAGCATCAGCCATACTGATGATAGGCAAAAAGTATTTGTTTTCGTTTTTAGTAAATTATTTTGTTATTTCCTGAATGTAAAAATTAAGATGAAAAGTAACAGTCAAAAAGTTACTTCGTATGACACAAGGACAGAAGAATAGGTCACCTAGTGGAAATGGAACTCAATATAATAATAATGGATTGCAGTACTATTTCACTAACCACTACTCCATGTTGTGATGTTTAATTACAAATTTTAACACCAGACCGTAAACGAAGGCACACACTAAAGATCGGATGCACTACAGTAGTAATGGTCTGTAAGACTATATTGCTAACCACTGCGTCATTGCGTGACTTCTGTTGATATTTATTAAGTTTTGATGAATTCTGTACACATGTCTCGGACACTCGGTGATGATCAGACTGACCACATTACTTACTTGCTAGTGTATTGCCAGGCATTCAGTTCTGTTATAGGTTTTGATTC
>OZ038480.1:48182179-48187179 GCA_964036315.1 Acanthosepion esculentum
AGCTTTGTTTTCCATTGATTATTTCCAACTAGTATTTTATTGATAACACGCGGGGTTGCGAATAATACATTCTTGACCCAGCGCAGTTTTTTTTTTAATCATTTCACTCCAAGCAAAGCAATAAAGCCACTAAGAATCAAAAGGTTACTAAGTGTGAAACAATATGAGAAAAAGAAAAACATTATTAAGAAGAAAGAACAATAACAGAACAGGAATTAAGAAGACAGACGATAACGATTGGCATTACATCTAAATTTTTGAAGATCAAAGTTGACTTGAAAGCAAGAAACCGGAAGAGAGTTTACAGGTCGATAGAAGAAACTGTTAGTATAGAACTTACGGTTATATCTAGCAATTTCAACTGTGAAATGATATGACCTAGCTGCCATTCTAGTACTGCGCTTAAATTCACCAGTTCGAGATGCTAAGGAGGGGAGCTCATTAGAACAACAGTCATGAATTTTTTTATAGAAAAGATTGAAAGGGGGAACGTCAGGGCGGTGGGAAAGTGATTGAAGTCGAAATACCATATTAGGACCGATACCATTTCAGATTCTTCTTTGAATTTTACCAAGAATCATTAAATACACAACCGAAGCACCTGGAAAGATGTAATAGGAATATTCAATACATGGACGAATGCGTAAGATAGATTCTAGCCAGAACATTTGTCTAATACGACGTAGTGAACAAACTTTCCTAACGGCAGACCTAACAACTGATTCAATTTATTCCTACTTCATGTCAGCAGAAAAGGTTAACTTGAGAAGGTGCAATAAGTCACTCTCCCGGAAGATAGCATCAGCCATACTGATGAAAGTTAATAAAAGGTATTATTATTATTATTAGTAGTAGTAGTAGTAGTAGTAGTAGTAGTAGTAGTAGTAGTTGTAATAGTAGTAGCTGTAGTAGTAGTAGTAACGTAAATTGTTTATTACATTAAAAAACTTGTCAAAAGTTATTAATTTTTTAAATTAATTTTATTTTTTATCTGAATTAATAATGCAAATCCAGAATATGCAATTGATAAATTCTAAATGCTTCAAATACCTCAGTGTAAGAATCAGTTTTGATAAATTTTATATAGGGGATAAGGAAATTGAGCATAGGATAGACTGCGCGTGGGGTACTTTCATCCAACACCATAATACGTCACAAAAAATACAACATTTTGTTTATGTTTATACAGTGTAACCCGGATATAAGAGAGTTGTCAGGACCGGAGAAGAAGTCTCTTATATCAGGGTTTCTCTTACATCCGGGTTTGGTCTATTATATATACATTAACACAGGCTCTAATTTGGGACCAGAGAAAATCTCTCTTATATTCGGGTTTCTCTTATATCAGAGTTTCTCTTATATCCGGGTCTCTTATATCCGGGTTACACTGTAGATACTTTGTTCAAATAAAAACCCTGTTTCAAATATTGACCTGAAAATACGTCATGTTCTGAAAGAGTTTCGCCATATCTAGGCTCTCATGTGGAAGTCATGCATGGCGTCTAAATCATTCAGAGATCTGTAAACTCTCATCGATATGCAAATATTTTCTCAGATCAATGATTAAAATGGACTCTAAGCGAACGAATCCTCTAGATCTTAAATTCGATCTTTCATCAGATCTTGTAGACTGGCGCTACGCAATCACAAGCAAAATAATACAAATGACAAAACCCACATCACTTGAAGACTTCCAACAGCAGCAACATGAAAACCGTTTAGCACGTGTAATTAGAAGATAAAATAATGATATAATCAAGATGTTAACTTTACACACTGCTAAAACGTAAACGTTTGCAAGGAAACTCCCATCAATATTAGAAAGACCGATGACAGAAAACTTGAGAAAAATAATTTTCAGAAAAAAAATGTTTTAAGAGTAAGATTTTATAAATTTCAACCGACAGTAACGCTTACTGCTCGGTTATTGAATGTCTAATATGTCTTGTATGGAAACGGCTATTTTTGTCGTTACCCTTATTGTCCTGATTTTGCCAATTGGTGTAGACTAAAGGTCTGAGAAGTTGCGGTAAAAGACAACTAAAACTAAAATGAAAGAAATACTAGTCAAAGATTAATAATGGAAAAATCCATCACTCTATTCTGTGAACAGATATAGTTAAGGAGTTTGATTTTTTTTTAAAATTAACAAGCAATAAAAAGAATTCATTTTAAATATTAATACATGCGAGTTATTTTTTTAAGAAGGCCTGAACTCTCATCGGCTGAAATATAGCGGAAAAAAAAAACAAAGATGATACGAAACCAAATACATATGGAGCAACTAATATGTACTAATATTATCGTCCAGGAAAGGGTAATCGAGTTCAAATATCTGTCAAGTTCGTTGCGTTCACTTTCAAACAAATATCCTTGGGGAAGGTATGAATCCACCGCCTCTCCCCATCTATGAGTTAATTAGTCGGAAATTCTTACAATCTAAAATATTTTTTGACTTTAAATAACCTGCAAATGATTCTCTTCTTTCCATTCAGCTATGGATTAAATACCAGGACAGAATTCTGAATTCAAAATCGGATGGACATAGGACTTGCAACTCGACTCCGTAAAAAAAATATTTGCTACAGAAACCACTGTAGCAACACAGAACGGTGAGATTGTGGTTGTATGATCCATAGGGGATCATAACAGTATTACGGAAGAGGAATCACAACATTTTACGACATAACTTAGATAATACAAAGAAGGCAATGCAGCAAAGATGAGGTTACAAATCGAAATATTCATGGGGAGTGTTTTTTTTATCTCAGAAGTTTATTTTTTTAGAAAAGTTAAAGTTCGTGTTAGTAGAATATTGAACTCGACACAAGATTTAGAAACAGTCTGTCTAGATATTTATTTTTTGCTTAATCTGACACGAAGACAGAATTGGTGGAGGGAACACCCCTGAGAATCAAATACATGATGCAGTCACATGAGTCCGTAAAATTAATAGAATAATGAATATAATTTATTCCACAACGTTAGAAAAGTTTTTAAAAAAACTCTTCTAAATATTTTGCCGAACAGCCACCCTTGAGACGACAAAAATGAAGATGGCAAATTTAATATCAACAAATCAATCAAGTCGTACGCATTTAACGTTGTTTTCGTGCATGTGAGCAATCGACTTGCAAATAAATAGCGAAGTGGTGAAGTGATTACAGTAAAGTGCTTACAGTGAAGTAGTTGCGGTGAAGTGGTTGCGATGAAGTGAGTATGGCGAAGTGATTACAGTGAAGTGGTTGCGGTGAAGTGATTGCGGTGAAGTGATTGTGGTGAAGTGATATCGGAGAAGTGGTTTCGGTGAAGTGAATGTGGTTCGGGTCTTGTAACAAAGACGATGAACATTTCTGCTTGCTTTATGCTCATAGACTTGACTTTACAAACTGATTCCTTTAAAATTTGAGCTCAAATAAAAAAAATTGGCATTTCAACTTTTGCTAAAATTCAATAAAACTATACTTTATACATTATGCTTATACTTTATACCTTATCCTTTATTTTCTATACTTTTATATATTCGATATTATACATTATTATTATTATACTTTACTAAATTATTATATTATTATTATATTATTATATATTATATTGTATTATATATTATATTATATTTTATATTATATACCATATACTTTATATATTTTCTATACTTTTATATATTCGTTATTATACTTCATTATTATTATGCTTTACTATATTATTATATTATATTATATCATTATATTATATTATTATATATTACATTATATATTATATTATTATATTATATATTATATTATATATTATATATGTAATATTATATTATTATTATTATACCTTATACATTATACTTATACTTTATAGCTTATACTTTATATATTTTCTATACTTTTATATATTCGTTATTCTATTCGTTGTTTTATATATAAATAAGCTTTTATATATTTTCTATATTTTATAAATCGTTATACTTTATTCCTTATTTATACATTATACATACTTTATATTTATACTTTATACATTACGCAAAATATTCTTTTATAAATAAGGCAAAGGCGTTTATGTATAGAAATCATATATTTATACAAGTACATATAGAATTTACCACCGAATTAAGTGCATTGACAAAGTAAGTTTTTGTCTGAATTTCTGTGATGGGAAGTTATCATTATTTACACTATTTATATTAGGACTATAGTCGTCATATTTGTTGTTTTTATCACAACACTTTGGTCGTTGTGCCCTCGATCATCTTCAGGTGTATAGAAATCTGGAAAACCGACAGAGAATTGCGAATTGATCCGTTCATTTAATCTACGGGGTAGTCTGTTCTCGTTCCACTGTCCATGCCAAGGGTTATCGTCTACTTCTTATTTTATTTAGCGCTGTTCAATTATTACACGCCCATTTCCACTGAGTGCAAGTACACGTTGTGAATTTGGCGACATAGTTCAATCTCTGGGTCAGACAGTGTGTACTTGTAGGTCACAGTTCAATGATACTTATGGTCGGAAAGTGAACGGTCTAACCACTTGTCCACTCGTCTATACATACATGCATGCATATTTACATGCACACACACACAAACACACACACATATATATATATATATATATATATATATATATATATATATATATATATATATATATATATATATATAAATTCTCAAGAGGATAGAACTCAATGTCCAGGACAGAGTAAGAATATAATATAAAAGGCTCAAACACTAATATCCCATAGTTATAATTTATTACATTGGAATCGTAATCACGATCCAATTCATCAGACCTACAAATCGCGAAAGGAATAGGATATTAGTGTTTGAGCCTTTTATATTATATTTTATAATACTATTATATTCCTTTCGAATTTGTAGGTCTGATGAATTGGATCGTGATTACGATTCCAATGTAATCAATTATAACCATGGAATATTAGTTTGGTTTGGTTTATTTTGTTTTACGGCATATCAACCTCAGTGGGTTATTTAATGCCGACATTTTTAGGATAGA
>OZ038480.1:48192179-48199679 GCA_964036315.1 Acanthosepion esculentum
TTGCAGAACAAGAACAAACATGTACGGTTATGTATCAAAATTTGCGTTCAAAAGGGGACTGCGTTCAAAAGGGGCTTAAATTTAATCAAGAGTGCCGAGGTCGAATTGACAATGAAAACTCTTCATTTGTTCAGCTATTTCTATGTATTAGTAATGGTAATATTAGACAACTCTTTATAAGGAAACATTTGGTATTCACTGACTCTTCAAACAATTTTTTTTTTAAATCCAGTAACTGTTATCGCTCTTTCTCGTATTGCTGGGGCTTCCTTTCTAAATTTGTTGTTTTTGGTTTCTCTTACTTGGTTCAGTTCTTTGTAATTCTGTAATGTCAACCCACGAGATTGGAAGATTTCGACGCTTTAGTCCTTGCAAACAATAAGATATGTACTTTTTGCAAAAAGTAATTCCCGAAGTGTTTCCGTCTTTTACGAAATTTATTTCTACTTAGGTTAACGAACTTTAGTAGCTCTCTCGTTCAATTGCGCCTCACACATAATTATCAAGGGGGTTGCAGTCTGGAGAGTTAGGTGGCCAGAGGTAAGGGGCGATGTATTCACAGAAATTGTTTGATAGCCATGACTGTGTTCTCCTGCTTGTGCGGCATGGTACAGAGTTTTGTTACCACACATACGATCTGCCATCAGCAACACTCTTGACCCAAAGCAGCGCTACCTCCTCAAGGCATTTGATTGTAGGCCTCTGTGTTGAGTCTGAGGCCCTGTGGTAACATTATGCCTTCATTTATCTAAATGAAGGCATAATGTTACCACAGGGTAATCACCATTAGACTCATCCATCTCATCGATCCTCTGCACTGACCTGTCACCCAAAAACTCTGAAATGTTCGTTATGGAGCTTCCGGTGCGAATGCCAAGCAGTATAGAATGCTGTTTCCAAATTTCTGACGGAGTGAATTGCGTCATGGTGCTTTTTTTCTCACAGATGGTGCGCAAACTGACCCTATTACACTGTGCAGTCGATAAAAAACAATGCACGAAATGAAAAATACAAACTGGCGCCAATTTACACATCGCACCCAGTATATATTTATATATATATATATAGAGAGAGAGAGAGAGAGAGACAGACAGACAGACAGACAGAGATAGATAGATAGAGAGAGAGAGAGAAGAGAGAGAGTGAAGAGAGAGAGCAAACATTTGATGAATATGAAAGGAATGTGGCTGGAATTCGAGTGATTGTCTTTCTATTTCCTTTCGTGCAGCTTGGAATAAACGCTAATACTATATAAGCATCACACAACTACATCTTAAACAGACAACCATGAAAAGAAATTAACAACATTTAACAACAAACCCCTTGAAAATGGCTTAAGAAGTGTCCGAAACGATTGGCACAATAGACACTACGGAAATTTTTTACACTCCCCACCGAACGGTAAAATGTAAAAAATTAGAATGGTAGGTTTCTGGCCAAGTATATATATATATATATATATATATATATATATATATATATATATATATATATATATATATATATATATATATATATATATATATATATATATAACTTTGAGGATAACTGAAGAAACAGAGATACATAATTTTGTATACAAATGGTTTAATTTTTTAACGAACGCTTGTTGTATTTCTTCCCCATCTACCTATTTGTCTCTCTTTGATATTGAGCATTTTTACCCATAAATATAGCATACCTTAAAAATACATTTTTATCATATGCCCCCGAAAAACTAATTCGGTTGAGCACTTTGGGGAGAAAGTACGAATTTGTAAACAGTGATTACCACTGCTGATAATGCAAGACTCTCCTAACAAATTGAGTCCTCTTGCTTACTGGGGTGTTTATTTAAAAATAAATATGCAAAAAAGTCACCTTCCTCTCTAACCGGCGCCAATAGGCGTAGAATCTCCAACTCATGCCAAATCAGCCGGGTTTCGATCCCGGCTTGAAGTGATGAGATGTCTAGCCACAGTGATGAGCTGTGGATGACGATTTCAATTCCGTTTGAAATCATCTTCAGGTGAAAGAGCCGGTGAGAAAATTCTGCTACACAATTTGCCTCTGTATGTTAGGCGTCTTTATCATCGGCGCGATCAATGTTTAGCAGTGGTGGGAATTATTTAACTAAAAATTCCTAGAAACAAATCGGAATACTTAGAATATTGAAATTCAAGTTATTAAACGGTCTAACATAGGTAAAACTCAATACCTAAGGATTAAAATGAATTTTTACGAATAAAATAGCCTTCTCGGAACTTTTATTTTACTTTTAATTTGAAGCTAATACATTAAATTCAAAATTTCCAATAAGCAAAACACTGTATTTCAAAACTAATTTAAAATTACTGGAAGCTAAAATCGCTTATTTTAGCGCCATTCATAACCATCAGTATAATTCTATTTATTAAAAACATTTCAAAAATAAAAATATACTTTTATGAAACTTTATTTAAGGAATATTAGATGATTTAAAGTTTAATTAATGTGATCTGAAACAAATATTACTTACTTTAAGTTTAAAATATTGTAGCTGTTTATCTAAGGAAAGTGGTTCCCAACCTTTTTTACATGGTGGCACACTATTGAGTTCTTTAAAATTTCGCGGCACACCTATGACAAAAAATAAATATTTTCCACTCATAAAGCCTTTTTGCAATAAAATAATAAAACACAAAGAATATTATATAAGAAGAATTTTTATTCACATAAATCAACATATCCTGTATTCAATATCAGGTATAAAATAATAATGGTGAATGTCAGTGGGGCGGTTGTGCCTGGTGTTTCTTGACTACTACTGCAATATTTGGTCGGATGTGGGAGAGACACACTCTTAACTCTTCTTCAATATTTTTAAGTCTTTCACGTTTTTTTTATTTTTAATGTTGTTTAGGTAAGAAATTACTAGTTCACATAGGTACGAAGTTGAAAATTGCAGTAAGATTTTGATGGCTTTTTTACTTAGAGTTGGATACTCTTCCATAACAGAAATCCAAAAGGCATCCAATGGCAGTTGTGCGTACTTCAATTTGAGACCACGATCACTGGAAAGGCTTGCTAATTCTTCCTCTTCACATAACTCAAAATTGAAAAGGTTGACTGATAAATCTAGGAACGGATTGCGAATCCAATCAAATTCTTCAATGCTGATTGAGGGAAAATATTCTTCAATTTTATTTTCTAAACATGTCAAATGTTCACTAATAATGGGAATCATCTCGGTAACGCAGGTTTTGCGACCTAAGGGAAATATATCCAAATCATCTACCTTCATTCTTTTCTTCCATATTGCAACTTTTTTCTTAAAAGCAACTAATTTATCTGTTGCCGTAATTGAGCGGTGTCATCAGGATTAAGAAATTAAATGTCTTTATTAAACAAAATGAAATTAAATGGCTTCTAGGTATTATCTCTTCGCGGCACACCAGTAATCATTCCGCGGCACACTAATGTGCCGCGGCACAGTAATTGGGAACCACTGATCTAAGGTGTTGACAGGTTGACAGCTTGTCTAATAGACGGAAGTTTATCTATTTTTTCAACGATTAATATATCCGTAAAAATTACTTGAGGAATATAATGTGAGCGCCTTTTTTTATTATTTTTATCTACCCAGTAATCTTAAAAAATTTACGAAAATATTCTCCGAAATCTAATGTTTTATTGAATTTTAAATACTTTGGCTATAAACTTACTAGAGATACCGCTCCTATTTTCTGCTAATGATGTGTATAGACCTCCGTATTTACAAAGGTCTCCACGTTTATACATACGCAAAATAAATTCAAAATTCTTTATATAATATTGGGGTCGCTGAATTGTTTCCATTTATGATTAATAAATGTAGATTTTAGATAAGAAGAAATTTTAAAGATTTAAAACTTTACAAAATTTTTTAATTAAATTTTTTAAAAAAATGAAAATTCTTGTAAAAATTCATTAAAAATTTCGTCGAAAAAAATTCATCGAAAAGAATGTTTATCTTAAGACAATAGTGTCCATAATATATCTTTTTCATAAAAGCAATGAAAAGCTCATGCTTTCGGCCTTGTGCTTCATCTAAGCTACGCTTACAAAAACAGCATAAAAGCAATGTAGAGCTATTCTATTTCAATAATGTCTTGGGTTTATTGCATTGTCAGAGCAAATTTTCGGTTGCTGGGGGGGTCCTCTTTTACAAAATATATTGAGAATTTAGAGGTCTGCATATAACTAATGTAAATATTAAATGTAAATATTAATGTAAATTTTTAATTTTTCGAAATTTCTAAAAATTAAATAAGTTGGGGAGTAACAAATTGTAAAAAAAGGAATGTTCCAAAAAAGAAAGATTTCTAAAACAATTTCATTCATTTATATATAAATCCTGAAGGTTTCATAAAAATCCGTCAGTTATTTGATTTTTGTAAGAATTTCCAAATCAATGTGTTTTTCACCGCTAAAATTTCTTATATTAATTTTTGGTCGCCATGCTGTCGCAGAGATTTTTAACCAAAGTTTCGAACGTTCTAAAAATGATAAAAAATACAATTTAATAATCAAAAAATCCTTTGGTCTTTCCTCTTAATAATAACGTAAAGATTTTGACGATAAAATTTTATTTTTATTAATTTGGAAGCATTTTTCATCATGATATGCTCATATTTTAGCGATTCTGTGAAGACGTTTTTTAATGGCACTTGTCAGTTTACACGGAAAAGCGATTCGTCATCTAACAACAAAAACCGACCTTTTGCTATGTAACAATAACATATATATATTTGCTGTTGATCCAATAAACGTCTAATTAAATCGTTTCTCGTCGACCAACACGGCAATAAAACAGAAGAAGAAATCCAACAAATCCTTACCAAAAACTCGAAAATAATATAAAAAACAGCAAAAATAAACCATTACAAATGCTAGAATCATTCATCATAAAAGCAAACAACAAAGCATCAATAAAATGTTATCAAATTTAGGAACAAACTCATTAATTATGTTTCCTAAATAAATAAAAACAGCGAGACGACAACGGGGATGATGACGACTACGACGACAATGACACAAAATGATACGTGAAGATTCGATACTTAAAGAACAACATCGGGGAAAACGCGATATATGAAAAATGATGAAACTGACATAGCACAAAAACAAAAACTCTTTAATAATGGCATATATTAATGGCCAAAAGTACTCAAGCATTGGCCAAGACGTTTTTAATTTTCACCGGAAACCAAGAAAACGTTCCGAAATATAGACACTACATCGGTTCTTGGTAATGACAGCGAAAATCGAAAGTACTTGAACAAAAAATAACAACATATGAAATTCGAACAGTTTATCCTCAATTTCGAGCACAATAGTCAAAACCTTATCGCTCTCTCTCTCTCTTTCTCTCTCTCTCTCTCTCTCTCTATCTCTCTTTCTCTCTCTTTCTTTTCACCTCAGCTGACTTTGCACTTGTTCGCCAAGTGTACGCTTGAAAAATCACAAAGCAAAACCGAATCATTATTAAGAACTTATTGAATGAATTGCTTTAATGTTTTTCACATCTGGGTCATTTCAAGTAGAAAACGACTTTTAATTTAACAAGTGATTTTAACTCTTCATGTTTTCTAACTGCAAATCCAGCAAGATTTCACGTACGAGAGGCCTAAATATTTTTACGATCAAAAATGGGATGAAGAACAATAAAAAAAAATGCAGATTCGTTAATTAATTAATTAACGCCAATAGAATTTACAGCGGAAGTCAAGTGATTTCAAACCAATCGTATATTGCTGTGATTTGATTCATAATTATTCAAACAGCCAAGCTCTTTGATCCTGAAATTTAAATTGAGAAAAAACACAAAGAGTTTTTTTAATATATATTTTATATCTTACACAATCAATACATGGCGAAATTACACAAGAACTCATAAAAATAATTACAATTACGACGACTTCAAAGCAATCAAAATAAAACAAAACTGTTTTCATTAATTTAACTACATATATTCACTCAGGTCCTGGTGGTACGAAAGCGCGTACGCGCACTTACGCAGACACCGACATACACACACACATAGAAAGAAAGAAAGAAAGAAAGAAAGAAAGAAAGAAAGAAATCTGTTTGGGCAGTGAAGATAATTGCCTATTTTTTCATCCTTTGCTACAGGTCGATATAAAGACGGGATTTTGGAAGGTAATTTTCAAAGCAGAGAAGTATTCCCCACTTGAAAATTGAGTACAAAACAATTTTCCAACACTTACATTTGTTCTACTAAGGTAGACCAAACAAATATCTACATAATTATTCATATATATATATATATATATATATATATATATATATATATATATATATATATATATATATATATATATAAATAAAGGTTAATGGTCAGAGTTGAATCAGACCAGGGAACACTGCTATTAAAAAATGCTCAATACACGTGCTAAAAAATTAAGTAAAAATAAAAATAACATGTAGAAATTTTAAGTTTAAAAATCAGGAGGTCACTTAAAATACCCGACCACGATTTCGACCTGGCGGTCTCGTCGGGCGTTAAATAATTATGTAGCGTTCTTTTTAAATAAATAAATAAATAAATAAATAAATAAATAAATAAATAAATAAATAAATCTCTCTCTCTCTCTCTCTCTCTCTCTCTCTCTCTCTCTCTCTCTCTCTCTCTCTCTCTCTCTCTCTCTCTCTCTCTCTCTCTCACACACTCACTCTCACTCTCAACCGTCGTTAGACCGACTCGGACACGGAGCAGCAAAGTCAAAATCAAGCAAAGTTTGAAATGTGTAGGATTTCGCTTAAAGGCAATTTAAGCGAAATCCTTCCCGTATTAAATTCCTCGAAATATATGCTCTGTTTCGTATCAAAACATAAACAAAATACTTTTCTAAGGTAATGGATTTTTATCCCGAGGTTTGAACAAAATGATAGGAGGGGTTCATAAGATTTATACCAAAATGTCTGATGAATTGCCCTTACTAAAGGAACATTTCAACAGGAGCACAATCACCATTATATTACTCAACCGCATCCCATTCACGCTGTTGGCATTTCATTTATTTTGTCGCGTTGATTAGCAGGGCAACCGTTCTTCTCAAGAAAAGCGACATTTGTACAAAGACTTGTATTTTTATGCTTTATACTTGAATGCAATTTTTAAACATAACTTGAGGAAGACAAACATACTGTCAAAATATCGTTAAACATTGTTAAATACTGTCTTTACTTCTTCTTTTTTAAATCGCGCTCTTCTCGAATCTGCTAAGTTAATAATAATAAGCACAAAATTGAAACCTCTGAGAGACCGCTTGGCGAAGTGAAAGGGATGCTGGCATAATTGCAATCGGTCCCAGAAGTCATTTGAAAAGTTATAAAATGTCTTTGCTCTTTACTTATGTTGGCATTAAATGACTAGATTCGTTTTTTGATAAACCTCGTATACAGACATAAGTAAATCGACACCACTATTTGATTTGCATTTGACATTTTATATCTGTTCATTAACACTTATTTAATTCT
>OZ038480.1:48204679-48257179 GCA_964036315.1 Acanthosepion esculentum
AATAAGCGCATCTCAGATGAATTGCATTACCAACAGTTTGCGAGCTAAGCCTATTCGTCATCTCTCTCAAGCACGCTCACCAGAAGTACTGGGCACTTTGAAGAGGTTAAGACCTTTATAAGTTTACTACAGAATATTCCCTGTAAAATGTGTTACATTCATAGTCTTTATTTCTGCTGGTAGAGTTTCAGTAAATATAAATGGTGTTTATAGGAAGAAACTATTATCTTATTTAGAGTGAATGCATAGATTTTACAAGCTAGTAGTAGATTTTACAAACCTGTTATTTAAGCGGATATTTAGACCAGGTAATTAGGGCAGTTTAAGGAAACGAACTGATTAGCATTTTCTTTATTTTAATCATTTTACTCGAAGCAAGACAATAAAGCCACTAAGACGCAAGGGAGATAACTGAGTGTTAGAGAATATTGGAAAAATACTATTCAACAGTGAGAACAATAAAAGAACAAGAATTAAGAAAATAGAAGATAACGATTGAAATTGGATTTAAATTTTTGAAGATCTAAGTTGACTGGGAAGTAAGAAGCCAGAAGAGAAGTCTACAAGCGTGAAGTGAAACTGTTAACATAGAACTTGTGGTTACATCTGGCCATTTCTATAACATCTGGCCATTTCTATTACATCTGGCCATTTCTAAGGTAAAATGACGAGACCTTGCCGCTAATCTAATAGTGCGTTTAAATTCACAGAGGAAAGTTCGTCAGAATAATTACCATGGAAGTATTCATAGAAAAGGCACATTTAAAGCTACATTACGGCGGTGGGGGAGTGGTTGAAGCCGAGATGCCAGGTCAGGATCAATAGCAGAATATTAAGAAGGAAACCAATACCCAATTTTTTTAGGAGCTGACAAATAATAATAATAATAATAATGAACTTGGGCATGTCCCTCGGGGCTGACGTACTGCACTTCTCCGTTCATGAAGCGGGTAGTAGTGTAGAGGGACGGTTTTTTTTTGGTTTTATTTTGTTTTTTAATAATGAGGCAACTAAGGCGATTGAGAAGCACATCTAGATACTTGGGAACAATCTCAATTGGAGACCGTTTGAGCAGACTGGGTTCCCCAACCTGAAGGTATTTATAACTAGGCCTCTCTTGCAATGTGATGCTCTGCTTTTGTCAGAACCTGTCACGATATCGTGCACATTTGACGTTGGTACATGTGTATAATATACCCTTATGAGATTGGGTGGCTCGAATTGAGGAATCGGAGAGCCAAGTTCGAATTCCATTCGAATTCATTACATTCACTTACGTGCTAATACTCTTGGGAAAGTGTGACATAGAGAGCCCTCCCCCCGAGGTGGATTTAGTAATCAACAGTGCTAAAGAATATGATGAAGGTGCTAATTACTGGGGTAGAAGGGATTCCGGAGTAATTTCTTAAATAAGTTTTTTTTTTCTTGTTTTTTTTTTCTTAATAATTGTTTCTGGGGTTGAGTTATTAGTTAATTAAATGTAATAATTCCAGAGTGATTAAGAGACGGGTTCGTTAAAGTAAAGTTTATGATAAATGGCAAATTGGACTTTTGGGTGGTCTAACACACGGACTTCAACCAGACGGGATAAGTAGTTTTGGCAAAACTCAAGTGGATGATGTCTACGGAAAACCCGGCAGGAAGTCCAAATTAATTTTTAGTACCATTGGAGAAGTGGTTTCCCGCGGAGTTTCGGAGACCAGAAAAACTTGCATGGTGGTCAAGGCGATTTGCATATTAATATTCGTGGGCGATGCCTATAAGTTGTTTAGCTCCGCCTCTCTCTATATAAGCGGCCTGCACGCTTGAGTTAGACAATGGGGATCAGAGACCAGATCAGATCGGATCGCAGAACGCAGAAGAGACGGCTTGTTGGAATTTGCTGGTCTGGTTGGTTGGTTGTCTCGTGCCAAAAAGGTCCGATCCGAACCCAGAAGTAGAAATAGACCCTGAAGGAAATCAGTTAATTTTGCCAACAAAGCTGAGAAAGCAAACTGCTATAATTACACTCTCCGACGAAGATCCCCGAATTACTTCCCTTAGATCAGCTGAAATTATTTAGGCAGGATTTTTCCTACTCTCCCAAGCGATCCCAAGCGAGTGAACCTCGTTACGACATTTTGTACTCGTGTAAAGTCTTGGGTAGTGACATAAAAACAGTGGCCTTAAAAGGCTCTTTGTACAGGAACCGAAAGAGTTGCTTATTTTTTTCTTTTTCATGTCTTTGCGGCTACGACAGGAACTTTTTCTGCGTGAATAGTGATTTCCTTTCAGCGGAATACCCAGCCATTTCCTCCCCTTCCCACCGGACCGTTCTGGGGAGACCGATACACTGCTGTTCGGATCAAGAATTCACAACGTGGCGAATAGTGGTGGTTCCTTCAGTTCACCGGGGGAAGATCGGGTGAGTTTCTTTTTCGGCCAGAACCATCGGGGAGACGGGGCATAGCTGTAACAGGCAGGGTGTTTTACGTTAGAAAGTTATGAATCCTCTTCTTCTCCCCCCCCCCAGCTATGGGTAAATAGCAGAACAGACCCGGTTCTATAACCTTGGATGACAACTGGTCTACCGCAGAGAGAAATGGCAAACTACTGCGGGAAAAAATCTGCCTCGTCAGTCATGTATCGAAAGATAAAATGTCGCCTAAGCGTGTATCACACATGGCACATAAATGATTGATAGGTATATTGGGTTTCGTAAATTGGTAGCCAAGTTTTACTTTATTATTAGCGTGCTGCTCACTCGCTCAATAATAATAACTCGTTTTAATCCGTGAAAATTTTACGGTTTTCCTATTTTAATATTCTGACAAACCTTAATACTTAAGTTAATGATTGAGTAAGCTAAAATATCCTTAGAAATTATCTTATCCTTAAACATTTAAGCTTAACAACTTTAAAAAAATATTGAAATGACAATCATAAAAGTATGAATGCTGGTCGTTATTTTAAGAAGTGGGTACATATGAAAAGATTTGAAATTGTCACCTTTTTTTCATTTCACTGTAACAGCCGTTAAAACCTGTACTTTCCCATTTTTTTTTTTTCTTTCATTCATTTTCTCACTGAAACCAAACAGTGTATTTTCCCCTCTTTATCCGTTATCAAAACCGAATAGTACATTATTTATGAGGTATTGGCAGGAGACGTTAAACACTTCTATCGTCCCTTCTTTCTTACTTTCTTTCGTTCGTTCGTTCTTTCTTTCTTTCTTTCTTTCTTTCTTTCTTTCTTTCATTCATTCATATTCTCACTGAAACGAAGTAATGTCTTTTCTCCTCTTTCTACGCGATCAAAACGGAAGAGTTCATCATTTATTAGGTATTGCCAGGACGTAATGGTCGGGCGAACTAACGAAGGAAGGGACGAGCACAATTATAATAGTATGATGAAATTTTATTTCTGAATCTAAAGTTTTAAGGACACCAAAAATAAACAGGGGATATTTTTAAAACACCTGCAAACAGTGCTAAATGGTATTTACTGAGAGAGGTGTATTAAATCATTGTTGTCACTATGAATATGAATATATATATATATATATATATATATATATATATATATATATATATATATATATATATATATATATATATATATATTAAGGTGTGCTATATTTATGGGTAAGGTGCACAATATCAGAGATAAAGCGTATTTAAATAAAAAAGTGAACATCGAAATCAACGCTGAAAGGCGACAGGCTGTTTCATGCTAGACGCAATCATATATATATATATATATATATATATATATATATATATATATATATATATATATATAATTCAAATTAAAAAGGGTGGTTATAGTAAATACAAACTGATATTCTCTAAACATTTTCATAAAATTTCAGAAACCAAAGAATTTTCTTGTTATCATTAGGATGACAAATTTAAAAGTAAATATTTGTAACAATGCAAAAATAAACATTCTCCTGTATTTAGAATAAAGTTTGTTGTGTGTTCGGAGATTAAAAAATGAAAAAGAAATAAATAAATAAAAATAAAATAATTCCACTAAATGATTTTTTGTTTTGTTTCAAGTTTTTATTAAATAGTGAAACTCTAAGAATTCATATATATATGTCGGATGTCCGTATACAATAGGCAATTATCTCAGCTATAAATCAAGTCAGATGTTTAGTGAAATTATCCAGCATAAAGAAGCAAAGCGAGATAGATTCTGTGGCGCCAGTCTTTTTAATAGACAAGGTCTATCTCACTTTAAAAATCGGCATCGAAATTTTCACTTTTACTTCGGTTCTTTGACGGTTGGCTTTAAAGCCAAGAACTCGGAGTCTCCATTTCGTTACTTTAAACATGGAGCCTTCAGCCATAATGTTATTGCGATTGATTGATGTTATTGTTATTATACTAACCACTTAAATGCGTCTAATCTCTGTTCGCTACTTTCGATAGTCTGTGGGTGGCGGAGACCTAATCTTACGCAATGTTTTTATCATGCCAAAAGAAATCTGTTGAAATAATAGCACAACCATCAGCCGTACCCCCCATTCCGGTGTAACCTCAAAGAAACTGTTAACACCAAACACAACTGCAAGGAACAAGGTGGGAAAGGAACATCAATAAATAAGTAAACATTTACAATGGGGAACA
This sequence comes from Acanthosepion esculentum, assembly GCA_964036315.1. NCBI lineage: Eukaryota > Metazoa > Mollusca > Cephalopoda > Sepiida > Sepiidae > Acanthosepion > Acanthosepion esculentum. The sequence goes on from OZ038480.1 coordinate 48,209,293, forward strand.
ACATAGGCACAATGAAGTGAACAGCCCAAACAATATGAACATCTGCTTCCATGCATTTATATGGGGAATATAAGACAATTGTTAATGCAGTCTAATGCAAGAAGCAAATGTTTTGATCGCAATAACAGAGGATGTATTCGCAATTCAATATAACATATGCGTATAGATAAAAAGCAAAGGTCTGTATTCAGTTATGAATATAAAAATGATTCTTGATACACAAATATATAAATCTTTGAATATGTACACCTTTATGTATATAAAAGACTATATATATATGGGACGTGCACGTGTGTGTATATGTGCATATAAAAAGGTATGCAAAAATACATAGGAATATCAAGTGGGTGTTGAAACGTCCTCGGTTCTCAGAACTACTGACATATATATATATATATATATATATATATATATATATATATATATATATATATATATATATATATATATATATATATATATATATATATATATAAGGAAAAAGACAGGTTAATTCTGAGAAATTTTTACATATGTATATGTATATATATGTTATTCATATATATATATGTGGGTGTGATATATATATATATATATATATATATATATATATATATATATATATATATATATATATATATATTAAGCAGCAAATATTCACCCAAACAAGTTTAATTAAAAACATACGAAAAGGTCTGTCTGCTTAATTATATTTTCCTAATTTTCAGACAAGGTATTGAGTATTTTGCTCGAAATTATGGACAAACAGTTCGATGTTCATATTATGTTATTTTTGTTCAACTTCTCTCGACTAATGCAGTCATTATCATGTGCTAATGTGGTGTATGTGTCGTAGTTAGGCTTCCTTTGTCTACATCCAGGTATTCCTTATGAAGCTGGACGTTTGTTTAACGTGAAAGAGGCCGCACAAAAAGGAATATTTTTAATAGGAATACAAAAAATATAATTAAAAAATTAAACAGGTAGACCTTGACGGTTCTTTTTAATAAATATATATATATCTTTTTTTGTGTATTTAGACTGCAATCCTTATTTAATATATGTTTCATTAAAAGGCACTGTCAAGGTACTTCTCTTATGATTTTTCTTGTATTTTTCTTGTATGTTTTCTTTTGGATTTGTGTAGAAATTGTCCGAATGATTGTTCATTCCGAGGGCTTTCGACTATTTGCTATCTTCAAGGTTTTCCAAATATACATAAACATAATAGTAAACCTGCAAGATGTAAATTACAGAGACCCAATATTATTTATGAATTCTCATGTCCTTTAAGGAAATGCGTTCCAGGTTAAATCAAGCTCATGAATAATTATATTTGGTTTGTTTTGGCCTATTTTGATTCATGGCATATCGCCACCTCAATGGGTTATTTAATGCCGACAAGATTTTTATTGCTGGTAATAATTTTTTTCAAAAATGTATTGCTCGTAATAATGTATTGCTGGTAATAGTTTTTTCCAAAATAGTATCGCTAGTATTAAAACCTATTTTTATACTTTCATAGTGTTTTGACCTCTTGGGGAGTTAACTATTTGCCCATAGCTGCGACCCTGACGGATGCTACCATCCCGGGTCAGGGTGAACCTGGGAACACCAGCAATTAAGAGGTGGTTCCAAGTTCCTCAAAACCTCCTGATCAGAGGCCTTGGTGTCGGACGTAGTTTATCGTCTTACCTAGGATACGGATGTAGTTTATCATCATACCTAAGACGGAATTATATTTGACATAGCACTACATGCCTATCGAGAAGACTCACGTTACACCTCTCTGACCATAGCTCAATTACGATCCATTAAACACATGGGAAAACCTACCCTATTCTGTCCGCTACATACTTGTAGAAAATACAAGCATAATAGCTTCATCCACATATAATAAAAGACTAAAAATAATGGAAGCCCTAATGATAAAAAAAGAAAAAGCACTCAGTAACATCAAATATGAACAGGGCCACAATGTTCTGACCGTGTTTGGAAAATAAGCCATTCATATAACTCTAGATATGTACATAAAAAAATCCATACATTCAGTTAAAAATAAAAATTATCCTCGATAATGGCTAAAAGATTAGCTGGGTATGCAGAACATTTGGATAAATTTCACAGACTAGAAAAGAAGATACTTATACGAATACAAGAAAAAATTAATAAAAAGCTTAATCGCAATACCTTGTCTCTCGTCTTTAATGAAACATATATATAAATGAGGAATTGCTGCCTAAATATATATATATATATATATATATATATATATATATATATATATATATATATATATATATATATATATATAATTAGAATTGAAAAATTTTCAGAAATCTTTTGAAATCACTTCAAGCTTTATTATAATGGATACTTCGTATTTAAAAAAGAAGTCCAGTTTTTATTTATTAAACAGTGTGAATTACATCTGTCGTTCTGCGCATTCGAGAAAATCTCAGTAAAATCTCGGTAAGGATCGAACCCACACCAATTTGTAGTGAAAACTACGTTTTTATCCAGTGTACTTTACCGCTTGTTCACGTAGAACGTCACAGTAACCAAAATTCTATTTTCCTTTTTTAATGAGAGCATGTCCCGTTTTCTCGAAAGCTTCATATTTACTCAATTTCGTACCCGACAACGTAAACAAAGCAATTTCTAAAGAGTTAATGGATTTATTTTTATTCCGATATTTTTATTGCTTCAGAGTTCGAAACCAGTAGAGTGCAAGGATAGAAGCAGCGAAACCCATCAACGAATTCTCCATGACAACGATAGACAATGAAAACGAGACAAGCAAAACAGAAAGTGACGCAATGCAACTGTGCAACTGAATGTTGCGTTAAGATTTTCTAAGTTTGCTAGTATTTTGGAACAAACTATTCATTCGTACTGACTTTATTCAAAAGAGGCTTCAGGATAATAGCATGAACTTTCACAATGTTGCCCCGGATTTGAAAGTCCTCCAAGATCATTTTGATCTGTGTTGGTCTGTGAGTCACCTGAAGAAGAACTCGGTCTCTGTCAGAAATGGAATATCGAAGTTGAAAGAAGGCGGAGGCGAAACAAACGAATGGCTGATGAGAACTCGAAAGATGCTGGAATAACAGTCAAGGAAGACATGGGGAGGGACATGAAGGGAACACACGACCGTTTTCACAGAGAAATGAATGAAGGATTCGCGCGTTTGCAAGACACTGACGCCAAATTTGGGTTCCTAATCTATGTTGAGGGACTGTGTTACGGCGTCTCGCCAACAGTAATGACCTAATGAAGAAATGCTCAATTTTTTGCGTATTGTACTGCTGCAATATTGATGATAGACAACAGCTAAATGTTAGATTGTAGAATGTTGCTATCAAGTTGGGTCAACATGAAAATATCAAAACCTGAAACGCTTTTCGAATTTATTGTTCGGTATGGAGATGAGCTCGTCTTCCCCGATCACAGTTTCCATCACCAGCTGTGAGAGATAATACAGTATGTTAAACTTAATACCCCACTTGGACAGTACTTTGATTTGGATGCTGACACAGGATTTGCGTCCTCAATTGTCACAATTAAGAATAAAAGAATTGATTTCATAGTAGGCTTTTGTCATATATAATAACGATTATTATAAATTTAACTTTTCTTACATTTTGAACTGTTTTATGTCTCTGAAATCACACATTGCCTGCCAAACAGTTTAATGTCTTCCTAAAGGGAGATAACTCATATAAAACTCCCCAATACCAAAAACAGAAACGCATCAGAAAGATACTTGAAAGAAATGTGCAGATTGGTGACATCAGTAAAAAATGATGCAGGTTAGCGAGAGTTGTAATAATGGCGGATCTCAAGAGACAACGCGTGTTTTGAGAGAAACAAAAACAATGGCAAAATCACTTAACACTTTCACTCATCCTGTTTTCTTTCCAAACAAAATCGAGGCTAAAACTGACAAACAGCGGCTGTGATTTCTCTTTGTTTACTTGTAAACAGATGGATCTGTTGGCCGTAACCTGTGTGCACGCGTGCATCTCGTGATATGGGATGGAATTCTCCTAACCGTGCGTCTGTCAAACGATATAAACAGGGAAATGTATGCTGATCGTTGACTATGCTGGGTCTGCGAAATCACATAGAAGCGATCAAAAGGCGAAGTGCACCCTTCATTAAAGACGATCAAACAATGTCAGTTGGATAACAATAAACAACGCGCGGTTATTAACTTTACTAAACTGAACATGTGGGCAACAACGAAGTTTTAGAGAAAATGTAAAACAAAGAACACATACTTAGCATAAAAAAGAGACAGTTTAAATGTCTAGGAAACATAATGAAATAAGAGGGCTTGGAAATTTTGACACTCACGGGGCATATTGAAGGCAAGACGGACAGAGTAAAACAACGCATAACCTACCTAACAAGATTGTTTAAATAATAACAGAACAGAGATAACAAAAAGATAAAATTTACCAAGAGTTACAAAGGACAAGAAATTGTGGAGAAGGCTTAAGGCTAAATCACGTAAAACTCCGGTTCCTGTAGGATCACCGAAGTTAAGGAACATCGAACATGGTCAGTGCCTGGATGGGGAATAACAGGTTCTGTAAGCTTGGATGTGCAGGTAGTGTAATGGATAATGGCTCGGAATTGTTAATCGAAACCCCAGTTCTAATTCTAGTTGGGCCCGTTATATTCACTTACGTGCCACTAACCTCGGGAAAGCTATCAGTCCACCTCTTCTCTCCCCAGCTATGGGTTAATTAGTAAGGCTTGTATCACTAAATGATTATTGTCTCAAAATAAATTCTTACACTCTCAAAACATTTTTATGAGTTTAAATAATGTACAAAGAGCTGATAAGCCGTACAAAACGAATCAATAAAAATAATTGTGGAAACCATGATTGTCAACATCCTTATGGGATCTTATCGTAGCCAGGGCACCATATTTAATGACACATTTTGCTAAATAGTACAATTTTATCATTTTTATTTCTTATTTTTCCTGCTTTCTTACTTTTGATCCAATTTTTCTAGTTCTTATTTCCCACTCGGTCCGTGTTCGAGTTCAGGTAAAACGCTAAGATTTCAAATGCTGATTTTCAAAATTGATCGACTGATTTTTTTTTTTTTTTACATTTTATCAACCCTTTGTGGGTTATTTAAAGCCGAAACATATTTTGTATTGTAAGTAAATATTTTTTCTTTTGCCATTAAATACTGCATTAAGAATATTTTTGAGATGGCAATGATTTTTCCTATTATTTAATTCATAGCTGGGGAGGGAAGAGATGAGTTCAATCCTTTCTCAATGTTATTTGTGCATAACTGAATGTAACGAACTCGACTTGAATTTTCAAGAAGGTTTCTCCAATTAGATAAAATAATAGTACACTATCTTTCTAATTGCTCCCGAACTCCCCACTCCCGCCATTGGCTTTATGCCTTACTTATTCTTTCTGTAAATGCCATGTCCCTTCAGGAAGTAAACGACCATAGCCCTCAAAATTTTCCGTTTTCTTTTAAATATCTGTGAATTGCCATGCCTTATTGGGAAAAGATAATGAGCATTATGTTTTTTGCGATAGTTTTGACTAGAATACACCCCCTTCTTCATTGACTATAACCAAAGTCTAACGACCCCAGTCTACCCATTGCTGCGTGGAAGAGAAGAAATAAATTCATACCTTTCCTAGGGGAATTAGTGCAACGTGAACACAACAGGTCAAAATGGAATTTGATCTAAGCTAAATAAAGATATTTATTTTGTCTCGTGGCTGAGATAGTTGTGTATCGATCGCAACACTGGTCGGTGTTCGAGCCACGGTAAAATCTCAAAATTTCGGATGATGGTTTTCAAAGCATGCTTTCTTCCTTATTGCAGCACAATCTTTCTCCTCAATCTCAAATATTCTCCTTGTACAATAGCTTTCAATATTTTACACTTTAATGCCCACCCAGATACAAAACCAAATTGTGTCTTTTGTTGCATCCTTTGTAAATAACAAATTTTAAATGTATACGAATGTATTTATAAAAAAACGTGCCAGCGTTTTGTTCGTTGTATTGTGTAGGCTAAGTATAAACCAGGAAGCAGGTATTAATCAAACCAGTGAACGGTGATAGAATGAAGACAAGGGCCATTCATCAAATGGGGATCGTTATGCAATTAATGAACTTTGGCACTGTTACGGTCTAATATCCTCGCACCACTGTTATGATCCAAGGTTAGGACCAAGGAAGAACAACACGAACACAAGAGTAGAAATAACAAAGATATATTAAACAGAATAATAATAATACAAAAAGTTGAAGATGTTAGTATGACTGTCAGTCTGGTTTAGAGTGAACTACTATTGTCACGAATCGTTCCATCTCGACTTGTTACACTTCGTTCTCCCGTCTTTCTTGAGAGGCGCAGTCTTTATAGTATCAGGAAGAGTTCATTATCGTTACAGGTAAGATCCCATAACAGGCACTGAAAACGTTAATCTTTTTGCTAATATTCTTGCTTTTTATTTGATCTTCAAACCGTATAATATTTAAATCAGTTTCGTTATCGTTCAGCCCAACGACTATGCCTAGAATATGAACAGAATATATTTTATGTAGGGAAAAGCCCAAAACCATTATTCTGGAAAGATATCAAAATAATCGAGAACCTATATTGGCAGCAAACAGCATGCAATGCGCATTGGGAAGGAGTTCAGTGAATACACAAAAATAGAAAGGGACGTACGGCACGGGTGCGTCTTCTCACCCGACCTGTTCAACCTATACAGCGAAGCAACTCTGAGAGAATTGGAAATCCTACTGGGATTTACCATAGGCGGTCACAACCTTAACAACATAAGATACGCAGGTGACACTGTACTGATAGCAGACACGGAAAAGTAATTACAAAATCTCCTACAGAAGGTAGCGACGGAGAGTGAGAAGAAAGGACTAAGCATAAACTATGAGAAGACAGAGTGCGTGGTCGTCAGTAAGAGGAAGAGCCAGAAATACGATATGAAGGTGGGAACACTAGAATCAAGCAGACGCGGAAGTTTAAATATCTGGAGAGAGGTTGGAAACAAGAAGGAGGCTTATACTTAATATTAGAAAGAGGCAGCTGAAGTTTCTAGGGCATATAATGAGGAGGGGGGACCTGGAGAATCTGATACTCACTGGTCGAATAGAGGAAAAGAGAGACAAGTGAAAACAACGCATGACATACCTGGCGGGCTTAAGCAAGTGGCTGACAGAACGTGGTCGGGGGAGGAAGCAGAGGGAAGGAACTTGTTGCGAGCTGTAAGGGATAAAAGGGAGATGGAGAGCCATGATCGCCTACGTCCTGAAAGGACACGGCACATAAAAAGAAAGTCTAAATAAATCACGAAAAAAATTAAAAATGTATATTTCAAACTTTTCTACAAGGTAATTTTCTTTTTGCATATTTGTCACTTCACAAAAGATTGAAACTACAGTCATCTAAAAATGATTATTCTGTATATTTTAATAGATACTTTGTTTTACTGATCTAAACAGATATTATCTTGCAAAAGAAAAAAAATCAAGCTTTTTTTTTTTTTACTGAGATAAGCTCCAGCAGTAAGTCCCCCAAGATTTTAAATTTAGTTTATTCTGTCTTCCGATCCCTTGCCTTACACATGATTTCTGAATAAATCTGATACAAAAATTATTGCAACGAGAAGAGTAACAGGTACCCTTCCCCAACCCTAAAATTCAAACGAAGAACAAGGTTGATTTAATCGTTAGAAGAAGAGAAAATGTATAGCAGACCTCCAAAACAAGAGTCGGCCCGCCCTATGTAGACCCTTAGATGTCGCCAAGTTCGGTTACCGAAAGGGAATCACCCACACATAATACTCGATTATGTAGAGCTGACCGAGAATGATGTGATGGTAATAAATAAACGGGACGATCACTTCAAGACAAACAAATACAGGTATACCCCGCTTTTCGAAATTTTGTTATGTTAATGCGCTTTTAATTAAAACTACAATATTAAATGTTCCACACGTCCGTTATCATAAATAGCGCCAAGCGAAGAATCACGTACCATTAATTTATATCGGAACATCCTTCTTTTTTGTAATAGTCAATTTAGTGTCCTCTTTCACTATCTGAAAATTCTTATGTAGAAAAACGTTCTTATAGACCATTCGATCGTAAAACGTGTTTGTTAATTTTCCAGAAATAGATATGCGGTTGTTATTCTAACCCTTTTAGATACTGTACCATTTACAAGCAAATATTATCAGTACGGAAAGATTGTAAAACGTAAGTCTCTTTATCAGAAAGGCTTGGACGCCATTTTACTTGTAATCAAATCATGCCGGCTCTGAAATACTGATAATGCCGCAATTATATTTACTTCATTCTTTTAGATGGTGGCGTCCAGTCTGAGACGAATCGCTTAGAAGAGCAAAAGTAATCAAGCAAAAACAACCGGAAACTTGTATTTCCTGTCTCAAGAATTTCGCCTTCAGCTCATTCTATGTCATACATAAATATACTAAACACAACGGTCAATGAAATATGACCCTTCCCATCGTCCCAGGACATGAAACAAAAACATGATTCCGCGTATTTTCAGTGTTTTAAATGTACGAGTATTGTGACACCTGTCGTTAATCTCCAGTCTATTTTAAAATAGGCAAGGTCTCAATCAAAATAAAACCACACACAAGTTTTGTATCCTTAATAACACGAGACTTTCTTTAAAAAATCTCACATGCATTTATTGATTACTCTTCTTTTAAAGCCGAGACATATTTTTGAATGAATAATTCTTTTAATTTTTGCAAGTGAATATTGTATTAACAATTTGAACGGTAAATATAAGTTATACAACATTTATTTTTCACATACAACTTGCATAAAAACAAATTGTAATGAATGTTTTCCTTAAAAATAGATTATATGACTTTTCCAAGTAAAAGCCGTGAGGAAATAGGTCCTAAACTTATATTATATTCTAGAGGTCAATTTCTTTTACAAACTTTATTTGGGTTCGTATTTTCAAACAGTTCCTTTTGGTTATCTGTATTACTTGGTTAGTGTTTATTGGAATACGCTCCCGATTATCAATACTTACTCAATTGTCCATGCTTTCAGATATGGTATACACAACTGCGGTTCTTCATTTTTGAGTAGGTGTTGGTAGGTGTCTGTGTGTCCTATACTGAATCTTGCGAGAACAACCTCCTATCTTCTGAAATATCCCATATAAATTAATATTCTGTATTGGTTCAGTTTAAAATAATGAATTATATTCACATAGCAGTTTGACTTTAAGAAATAAACTATTACCATTTATATTGTAAATTATATTGACTCTGTTCCATCGAGAAGCGTTTTGATTCTTACGAAATCTAACTCCAAGGTCATAACAGTATGTCCCCAGAATTTCTTCTGGCCACATTATCATTCTAAGGTCTTTTGGATAGTTTACATATTAATTGTACACATGTGAAAGGGTTTATTAGATTAGTAAGAAATTCCTGTCGTATTTTTATATAACTATGTGTACCTTTTTAATACTTACGTAAAATAACTCTAATGTTCTAATGCTTTTTCTGTCTTCGCGGATTAATTAATATCAGAGTGTATAAATTTTGTACTAATTTAACCCTTTTAAAATGAGTTTAAATCAAACCTGTATTAGACATTGTATGTTGTATTAATTAAAAAAGTAATATTTGTTCTGTCTATGGAAATGAAGCTTTAAGTGTCCTAGCATGCCAACAATAATTTGGCCAGTTTTAATCGGAAAGTTTTTATCTCAAACAAACCTGTCGATGTGAACGATCAAGTTCTATTAATATTGAGATTCACCAAACCGTAATTGAGAAAAATTCGAAGCAAACTGCACGGAGATTATCAAAACACATTAATACAAGTCATATATCGATGATAAAACACCTTCATAAACTCGGAAAGGCGTCTAAACATGGTAGATTCGTCATCATTCAACTTCTTTTTTCAGCATAATCAAAGAGTTATCTTAAGTTTGTTATTGAAGTGTATGCTTGCTATATAACCTCCCTAGATAGAATCATCACCGATGCTGAAAAGTGTGTTTTTTAATCATATTAATGAAAATAACAATGGTTAGTTCCCAGGACTACACGTGAAAGAACGTTATGCTCTATGCGTGGTGGAAAATAAAGTGCGTTGTCTATCATGGAAATGATGCAAGTAATGCGATCTACTGTAGTCAATTGCAACCATTGTACAAGAATTTACAGAAAAAATAACACTCATAGGTGTGTTGATCTTGAAAATGCAAGACCACACTCCTCCCCAGTCTTGAACAGGAGTAGGGGTTTATCACTTGCTTCCTGTTTAGGATTGGGTTTCCGGTTCCTTCTGAAGTCTTTTCATTCTCTTTTACTCACAGTAGCCACTTGCGTCTTAGTGTTGGCATTATCACCTTGCTTGGGGTGAAATGATTTTTTTTAAAATACTTCGAGTCACACAGGAACAGATTAGGGCACTAAATTGGAGATTCTGTGCAGACCTGAACGAGCAGACATATACAAAATAGTAACGAATATCTAAAGGACTTTCATGGTGAAGATAGATGCAAAAACTGCTCACTTCTTCATCGCAGACATCAAGCTGTGCCTCTCATCCAGCTTCTCATATGTCATGGCTGAGGTAATTATTTTACATGCCAAGACAAGTTCTTTCTATGTGTTTAGTCGGCAAATGTTCGTGCGTTCCTCAGTTGTTACTGTCCAAACCAGTGGATTTCTCTTACTCCACACCTCTCGTTGCGAGGGGAGTTCTGTCTGAATTATTTATCTGCTATTCCCATTATTGGTTGGAATATAAAAGAGAAGTTGGTGTTTTTTCGTACAGGTTTGTACTCAAGAGAAGGCACAAGTGGAGTGTAGTGGACCGTGGGTTGAAGATGTGAAGAGATATCAGAAGGTTAAATTTTCTTGCTAGCCGGTCCAGCTACATGAGAATGTTGGACTTTAATTAAGTCCAAAGAAGACAAAGAAAACAAACAAGAACGATATATATGTGTAAACAAATATATATTAATTAATAACAAGTTAAACAAAGACATGGACAGTTACATAGTGTATATGTGGATAAATTATGTGTGTGTGTGTTGTGAGTGTACGTACGTATGTGTATTGTTCTTAGCGTGTTCCCAGAATTTGGGAAACGCTGTATCTGTGAGAGGTCACATATTGGTGTTTTAGTTGAAAAGCCTGATTTACTCGACCTCCACGCGAGGTGGCGGCCCAAGGCCTAAGTGGAAAAAGAGAGATCGGGGCGAAGGGTCAGCTAGTATTTATAGCCGGGGGAGAGAGATCCATGTTGAAGGATTAAGGAACTGAGAAGGAGCTAACTCCGACAGGAGTAATGAATAGCGGCTCGGATTGAGTTTGAATTCCAGTCGAATCCATTCTATTCACTTACATGCTAATACCCTTGGGAAAGGTATGAATCCTCTTCTTCTCCCCCCACAGCTATGGGTAAATAGAAGGACAGACCGGGTTCTGAAATACCGCAGAAAGAAATGGCAATTTACTTCAGGAAAAAATCTTTTTCGCCAGTCATGTATCTTTCGATACATGATCGCCTACGCGTATATGAAGCATGGTAAATAACTGACTGACTTTTTCCCAAACTGCTTTGCTTTTTTTGGTCTTTGCTGTAGACATCAAAACGTATTCTTTGCTGTAAACATCAAAACGTTTTCCGATGCTACTTTTTTACTGATGCCATAGGAGTAATAATGATTCCCTGGTTACGAGGAAACATTTTTGTCGTCTGCTCGAATGTAGTAACACTCCAATATTCTGTTTAAATCACAAACTTATAACCTTTCTTCTACTACTCTAGCACTGAGCTACTTCGCGTGAATCTGTTGTTATTTTATTTGTTGACCAATGTGTTTATGACTCGCCAAGATCGTTATCTGCTTAGGATTTCTTTTGAGTAAATCTGGACCGTTTAGATTGTAGAAACAAATGACATTTATCAAAGACCCTTGGCAGTTGAGCAATAAACATAGTCTCAGCCACAATAAAAATTCGTCTGGCAGACCCCAGATTCCTTAGCCTTCAATTTATTGGCAATTAGTAAGTCTGTCGATCATTCCAAAACCTTTTCTAAATCCATTTTCATGGATTCAGCAGAATCTATCAAATAGAGAAGATAGCGAGACGTTTATGGGTCTAAGTTAAGAAATTTTTTTAATGTAAACTATCGCTGATTATTTACTCTCGGGTTCTCCTATAAATATTTAATCCAAGAAAAAGATTTTAAATTACAGTATATAAGATTCAAGATTTTCGCCACATCCTATTTCATGCAGTCTTCAATTTTCCTGTGCAATTATGTCCTTTATCTATTAATTTCGATGGCATTCTTTTTACCTGCTACTGTGATTGTGTGCATCTCGGTCTGTTTCTATCTACCGGTCGATCAATGAAGGGTAATCAAAGATATCTGTTTGATTTTTATATTAAATATTTCAGTGTAGTCATATCTATCTATCTATCTATCTATCTATGTTAATCTATTTATATCTATCAATATATCTACCGAAATTTAAAGCTAGATATTCTCGTTAGGCAGGTTCTCCCAGTTTAGAAAATTGAAAATTAGCATTTTGTTTTGTACTAAACTGAGCTAAATCGCCCATATATATATAGAGTGTAACCCGGATATAAGAGACCCGGATATAAGAGAAACCCGGATATAAGATAGATTTTCTCTGGTCCCAAATTAGAGCCTGTGTTAATGTATATAAATTAGACCAAACCCGGATATAAGAGAAAATCGGATATAAGAGACTTCTTCTCCGGTCCCGACAATTCTCTTATATCCGGGTTACACTGTAAATATATATATATATATATATATATGTGTGTGTGTGTGTGTGTGTGTGTGTGTGTGTGTGTGTGTGTGTATATATATATATATATATATATATATATATATATATATATATATATATATATATATATATATATATATATATATATAAAACAAGCTTTGTTATTGGTTAAAGACCAGTGTAAATTCTTTGTTAACGGTTTCCGGTGAAAATTTTCGGCTGTCATAAAAGGATTATATGAATACGAAAGGGATCTTTTACAAAAAAAATACATTAGATGCATTAGTTGTTCACCGTAACGAGACTGACCACAATTTTGATTAAAAAATGCTACTCTACTTAAAAGAGAAAACAATTTTCTAAGACGAAAATGTTTAGAATGTGCGTTGATCGCTGGATCAACCACAGTAAATTTGCGTCCAGGTCCTTAAAACGATTCACCATTCTTGCCAGATCTTCTATTATCAAAAGGTGGAATATTTAATAACAAGTGATGGAAACACAGACAGAAAGAAAAGAATCTAAATGAAACTGGTTATATTATATAGCCAAAACATATTTTTAAAAATTATTTAAAATTCTTCGTTAGTGTGTATGTGTCGTCGTCGCATCAATTAAAACATCAATTTAGTTCGATGAAATCTTAAAGGACGAAACGCCGCGCAAGAAAAATTTTTCCACTTTGTCATACTTCTTTCTCCTAAAATAAGTCATTCTCAAAGAGATTTTATTGGGAATATTGTGACTATATGTATGTAATGCTTGTGTGTGTCCATGTGTGCGTGTGAGCGTATGTGTGTGGGTGTGTTATGCCAATTTTATCTTTTTTCAAATATTGCTTCTTCAAATGGATTTTTTAAATATCACGTCTTCACGCGTAAAGTTTTATACATGCATTTGTTTATTTTTGTTAGTTATGGATATTCATTAAATTTCGTCCTAAATTTGATAAATTGCTATTGATGTTTAGGCAGGTTTTTATGGTCAGTATTCCCAGCATTTGTAGTCGTTTTCATATTTTATATGATATACTGTTTTTGCGTTACTGATAATTATTTTCAGAATTCTTGTCGTGTTTTGTCGTGTTCGATTATGATATTTAACTGAGTTATTAACGAATAATGGACAAGATTATTGGCACCGTAAAGCAGTGATTTTGCAATGAATATATGTGATGTTGAATTATTATTATTATTATTATTGCTATTATTATAATTATTATTATTATTATTATTATTGTTATTATTATTATTATTATTATTATTATTATTATTATTATTATTAATTTTTATTTCCTTTGATATCTGGCGTTTACACATTTCTTTCTAGGGTTAGAAATTCCACTGCAAAAAAATTAAAAAAAATAATTACATAGATAAAGCCCTTCGTAAAGTGTGGGCTGTACTTGGCAGAACAATTTTTTGTATCTCTTTGAGGCATGGACTTCCAGGGATCCCTTCAATCAGCCTACTGGAATCTTTTCCAACCAGTCCAAGGGCTCCAACTACAACAGGAATTGTTGATGTTCCCATGTGCCACATTTTTGTGATTTCTATTTCAAGGTCCTTGTATTTTGACAGTTTTTCGAATATCTTCAAAGACACATTGCAGTCTGCAGGGACTGCCATATCAATAAGGAGGCACTTATTTTGTTCGTGGTCTTTAATAACAATGTCTGGGCGGTTGGCTTTGATTGTTCTGTCAGTGTGTATTGTGTAGTCCCTTAGAATTGTAACAGGTCCTATCTCCGTAACCGGGTCAGGGTGGTGTTCGTACCAATTTCTTCCAGTTTCCTTCCCATAGGAGTTGCAAATTTTCCAGTGCAGATATTGGCCCACTCTGTCATGCCGGGTTTTATATTCAGTGAGTGCCAATATCGTGCAACCTGATATAAGATGATCAATGGTTTCTGGATATTTGTCACAGAATCTGCATCTTGGGTTAACACAGTATTTTAGTATATGTGCTTGATAATTCCTAGTTAACAAGCATTGGTCTTGTGCAGCCATGATAAAACCCTCAGTTTCACCTTTCAACCCTGCACTACGTAGCCACTGATGGGTGCGGTTTTTGTCTACGTCAGCTTGTTTGGTACGGGCAGAGTATTGGCCATGGAGCGGTTTATTTTGCCATTGTTTCTTTATCTGGTCGGTCGCATTTCTCTTTGCATTCTTTTTTAATTCTTTTATTATTATTATTGTTATTATTATTATTGTTATTGTTATTATTATTATTATTATTATTATTATTATTATTATTATTAGGGGCAAATATTGTGGGACCTGCCAGATGGCGTTGTTTTGCAAGTACTGATAGCATTTGCACTCAGATCCCTCTCTGGATGCTCCACTGTTGTAGGCATGTACCAGTCTAAGTTAAGGCATTTGATTACTTAGCTAAGTGCTTGATCTGTATTCTAGCCCTATTTGAAAGACTGGCGTAACATAATCTTCCTGTTTATCACTTGAACTTATGCCGCACTATACGATGCTTAGTAATTGTCTATATCTTAATCTACTTATCTGTTCAAAAATATTTATCTGTTGAGTTTATTTTCCACATATTCAGGTCTGTTAATTTAAAAATATATCATCTGTATATCATCAATACTCTCCCTCTCTCTCTCACACACACACACACACACACACACACACTTTCTGTGTTACACGCACACACACGCTCGAACATACACATGTACACGCACAGATAAACACACGCACACACAAACACACACACACATTGATATCCAAAGATTTAGAAATTTTTACTCTGGAAAAATATTACTTTAAAATTCAGAACATACCCATCTCACCACCATCCACCTACAAACAAAAAATTATAGAAAAAATGGAAACCTCATAAAAAGAATTAGATGGAAAGCGCATTTCTTCTGAAACCAAGAACTTAACACAAATGTCACACTCAAGGAAAAACACGGTTTTAAAACAAAAAGTGTCCCCCACAAAACAAGAAACGAGACAACTTCGAACGGGACTTAACTAACTTAGAAAGAAACATAAAATTTCAGAAACAATTTAGAATATTTCCAGAAAAGCTAAAAGGAGATATAACTAAAATGAACATAACGTATTTATCGCAACGGACAGAACTATAAATTTATACGAAGTAAGCTCCTCAAAACACAACAAACTACTTAAGGACATAACTAAAACAGAGAAAAAGCACCAAAAACTACAGAATACTACAGGATGGTCTGAAAGTCTTGTCACCCTATATGATATAATTTTCTATTTCAGATGGCTTACACAAGTCCCTACAGTGTGGAAGAGAGGTAGGGAGTGACAAGTCTTTAGGACCACCCTGTATATTAACATGGAAGCTAAAAAAAAATCGCCCAACCATTAGACCTAAACAACCGAATAAATTGCGTCGCTAAATCACAAGCATTAATTACACTAAAATACCACAAAGGAAACTTCAAAAGAAACCCAACATGCAGTCTCGTAAAACTAACTAAGACTGAACTAAGTAAAATAATACCAGAAAGAAATAACTCAGAACTAAGGACAATGTTAATAGTAAACTAGTGGAAAAACACAAAAATAGCTATAGACTGGTTCCGCAACATAAAACAAAAACTAATGCCAGATTTATAAAACTACATATCACAGATTTCTATCCTTCTATAGCCGGACCCATGCTAGATAAGACCATCTCCTTAGCTCAAGAACAAATAAAAAATAAACAGAAATGAAGTAAAAATCACTTAGCTCTACCGAAGATCACTATTAACGAAGACGCATTGCTAAAGAAAGAAGAAAACTTTGATGTTAGCATGAAGGACGAGAACAGTCTACCCGCATAAATTAAATAAAGTGTTGCTTTGTGGAATCGACTGTGAAGAGGACGCTTCCTCGATCACTGCAATCTTAGCCTGTTCAAGTGTGTAACGTTAGCCGTTGACTTCCCCCACACGTCCGCATAAGCTGTGCTCCTTACTGAACTCAAGGACACATAGCACAGTGGATAAAGGCGTTAGTTAGATCCATTGACAGGATCCAAAGAGTGTGAGTTCAATATCTGGTTAAGGCGGTAGATATGGCATGTGGAACTAGAACATTATACCCCAGCGAGCGAAATAAAGGGTTCATTCCAACCACCTGAAGAAGGCCGGGGTGTACATCAGCCGAAACGTTGTGATAAATATGGTAAGATGAGGATGATAGCCTGAACAATGTAAATAGTGTACATAATGCATCATCTCAGAAATATAGACAGATACTGAAAA
Source organism: Acanthosepion esculentum (assembly GCA_964036315.1). NCBI lineage: Eukaryota > Metazoa > Mollusca > Cephalopoda > Sepiida > Sepiidae > Acanthosepion > Acanthosepion esculentum. The sequence goes on from OZ038480.1 coordinate 48,226,385, forward strand.
GATTATATTAAATCAATTACTAAGTCACATGCTACGAAGGTTGGTTCACTGTGTTGTGCTAGACATTTTTTCTCACCAAAATCGCTTACATATTTATAGGTCTACCACTCACCCTTGCTTTGAGTATTGCTGCCACATATGGTCTGGTGCTCCTGCTATATATTAAGAGATTCTTAATAAAATCTAAAGAAGAATCTGCAATGTTATCGGTCCTGACCTGGTATATCGGCTTCAGTCACTTTCCCTTCGCCGTAAGGTAGCTTCCCTGTGCCTTTTCTATAAATACGTTCATGATAACTGTTTTGATGAACTTCCCTCTCTTTGTACATATGGGAACTAGTTAGAATTTCATAGCGACTCTAGAGTATAGTGGTGACTGTAGTATAAGTGGTGACTGTTTAAGTAAGAATGTCTTGTTTTGGAGCAAGGAATATTGTAGTTTGTTTCGGTTAGTGTTTTGGCTTTGTGACATATGTTAGTATTATTACACAAAATAAATATTACTTTCCTCTATGGTACCTAGACTTTATGAATTTAAGCGCAGTACTATATTAGTGGTAAGGTCTCATCATTTTACAGTTGGAATGGCTACATGTAACCATAAGTTCTATGCTAATAGTTTCTTCTACCACACTTCTTGCTTGTGGAACTCTCTTCCAGCTTTTTGTCCCAGTCAATTTTGATCTTCAAGAATTGAAATGCAATATCAGTCGTTAACTTCTGTCTTCTTGTTCTTGTATTGTCCTTTCTCTTTAATAGTATATTTATCTCATATTCTCTAATTCCCAGTAAACCCTTGCACCTTAGTGACTTTATTGCCTTACTTGGCGGTGAATATTTTCTTCCCATTGTTAATACTCTCCTGAGTAGATGAGTGGTTCTTGTGTGTACCTATTTTTATTGCCAGTGCTATGTCTTTTTTGTTTGTTTTGTTTTAAATTTCAATTTCAAAGTATTTATATGCCATTGCAATACTATATCTTTGAGAAGACATTTTCTTTTTTGTAGGCTTTAATTAAAATGTCTGATCTATTGACGTTTATGTGAGTATCATTCACGATCACAAGTCATGTCTGCCATTCGGTTCATAGAGGCACCACATGTACTGAAGCCATAACAGCAGCAGTGAATTATCTTTGACATGATAACTTGATGGAATCCAATCCTCTCCAGGCTGATTCGAATTTCCTTCTGCTAAGCTGGTTGCCAACCAAGGCTATAGGGCCCAGCGTGTCCTGGTATTTAACCCATACCTGAGGGAGAAGAGATGGATTTATATATCATATCATATATTTATATCATATATATATATTCATATTTCATATCATATATCATATACTTATATCTCATATCTCATATACTTATATCATATATTCATATCTTATATCATATATTCATACCAATGGTATTTGCATGTGAGTAAGTTTAACCAACTCTACTGAAATTATCACTATTATCATTTTGCTTTCTGTTCAGTACAGTCCCTTACTGCTTTGTTATACGAGTTCTGGGGTAAGGCAAAGATAGTAAATACATAGGTGTAGATATGTTTGCCTATCATCTGGTTTTTTGAAGAGGACTAGAAGTTTTCCCTTGTTTTCTGTTTAGGATTAGGTTTCCGGTTCCTTCTAAGGTCTACTTCAACTCTATACTCCTAATGTCTGATACAGAACTCTGGAATTTTATTCACTAATTAAATCTTGACCTCTTCAAGTCTAGAATTAGCTGTTGTCTTTCCTGCATAGCCCCAAGAACCTTACTGCTTGCCCTTTCTTACGCTAATACAACTCAACACAGTAACCCTCTATCTTGAGTGGCCCTTGTATTGGGTGAACATTAGTAAAACAAAAAACAAAAAACAACTTAAATGGAAATTGCTTGGAAAACAATATAATATACCAAGCCACTGTAAAACCAGTGAATAATGATTAAAAAATATACATAGGCGTAACGAAAGAACTCTGGAAAAAGAGAAACTACTCACACAAAACATCCTTCATAAACAGCATATATGCGAATAGCACAATGCTTTCTAAACATATATGGGAAATTAAAATCAAATTACAAATGACATGGAAAAATAAGCAAAACGGCCTCAGCCTACAACAATAAATTCAGAAGCTTTAAACTCTGGATAAGAAAATAGCTATAATTACCTTCCCAGATCAACACAAAGCACTGAATAAATGATGAGAACTTATCTCAAAGTCCAAACACAAAAACAAATTTTTACTATGTTAATTAGAAGTCGAAAACTAAAAACAAATACCTTGTAAAATGCCACCATGAAAAATGCAAATATATTCACTATATACAATGCAGATAACATACGTTAGACAAAGCCAATACATTAAGCTAAATAAATGGCACCCGAAAAATAAAATAAACATAAAAGTAAATAAATATATAAACAAATTAAGTAAATAATTTAAAAATTAACAAACAACGAATGCACATATAAACAGAAGTAAATGTAATAATAATAATCAGCAAATAATTAAGTAATAAATAATGAGTAAAAAATGAACAAAAAAAACACTATAAAATAGCTACAGTATCTGAATTCGGATCCATAATTATTTCTGCTCAATAACCTCTGGAATAATTTGAAGCATAACTTTTACCGCTCATCTAAGAATCGTTAAGATAATACAATAGACTTTACTACCCATAATGTACCATTGTCCAGCATATATAACTAGTCGAACCAAAACACAACACACATGACTTGAAAATTGCTTTCAAGCATGAATCAGACAGTCGCCGCTTCAATGTCCACTATTATATTTATACTTACCTACGTTCTATCTCTGATATTGTGCATATTTACCCATAAATATAGCTTACTTTATATATATATATATATATATATATATATATATATATATATATATATATATAATTTTATTAATATGGTCATCCACATGCAGGCCTACTTCGCTGTATCACAGCTCATCAGTGAGGCTAGACGTCCGGTTGCTTCAAGCCGGGATCGAAACCCTACCGGTTTGGTGTCCGTCGGTGATCCTACCCCTGAGCACGGCTGAGAGAAAGGGAAAATCTAACGTATTGCATACGAATGTAAACAAATGCCGGTAGCCAACACACGGCTAAAGAGTTCATCCAAAGATATTCTGATATTTGGTCATTTGGAAATAGTACTGCTCGAGAACTTTTCAGCGACCCCTCGTTTGTTTATCTCCCTGTCGCTCTCTCTCTCTCTCTCTCCCACACACACACACACACACACAAACACACACACACACATACACACACACACTTTCTCTCTCTCTCTTTCTCTTTCACTCTCAATATATATATATGTGTGTGTTTGAAAATCTCTAATTTCTTCTTTCTCTCTTTTCCTTTTCCTCTCCCTTCTCTCCTTTGTTCCATACTCTTTTCCTCTCGAATATTAACTTATAAACAGACACTCACTTTCAACTGCTTTTCATTTAGCACTTTATTTTATATATGCTCAAAAAATAATTGTCCATAATAATCAGGAAATCATTCTTCTCTTTTTTAGACAGCAGCGTGCAATTTGATAAAACAGCAATCAAGAAAATCTCGCCTGCCTTTGAGGTTGAATGATAGCGGCATTACAACAAGCAGACGACACATTTCTGCCATATTGTCCAGGTTATATTGGTGCTGCCTTATGAAATTCAAATCAAGCTCAAATGATGTCTGGAGACAGGGAAACACGTTATATCCCCAAAGGATGTTTATGCTTCTCTTTAGAAATTATTCCGAACATTTCATTTCATGAAAGTAGACATTTTAAGAAATATCTTTCACAAAGAGACCAATGTTTATTTAAGAGAACCAACGGAGAATTTGAGCATACTTCACTTAAACAATAGCTGATAACCATGCTATAAAGTGCTACCCGGTGCAATGTATCAAAGTGAATTATACAAAGTAATTCACGCAAGTTAAATAAATGATGGCAATAGCGAGGAAGAAAGTAATATTGTCCATAAAATAGAAAAGCCTCAATTTGAAAAGTATTAGTTCATATATAAATATTTAGCATTTTTGAGGAAGATTGTTGTAGAACAATCGAAACTTGCAAAGAAATTAATAGCGACATTCACACACACGCATACGGACCCACGTGTATATATATATATATATATATATATATATATATATATATATATATATATATAGTGTAACCCGGATATAAGAGAAACCCGGATATAAGATAGATTTGCTCAGGTCCCAAATTAAAGAGAAACCCGGATATAAGAGACTTCTTCTCCGGTCCCGACAACTCTCTTATATCCGGGTTACACTGTATATATGTATATATATTAATGTATATTTGGGCAGCAACATTTCTTTTAAACATCTTTCATTAAATACGGCAGACAAGGAAGATTAAATTATTTTTTTTATTTACTTTTTCCAGCTTTCTTACGTTTTTCTATTTTGTGGTTTAAGGGAAAACAGAAATTTTCAGCCACCTCTTTATCCATTTTTAATGGGGTTTTGTTTTTGGTGTTGTTAGTTTTTCATCGTGTTTTGGCTGTTTAAGTTGTATTTTATTTTTGTGTTGTTTTGAATAGGAGCGTTTATTCCGAGCCTTCGCATGTTGAGCGCGGCTGGAATTCGCGTGAGCATCTTCCTATTTTTTTAAAACAAATTTAACACTCCATTTCCACTATTAAATAAGGTGAGGTTGATCGTAGGAAATTATGTTTAATATACAGGGCCTCTCTAATAGCAAAATGCTTCCAGTAATGTGATTTATATAGAATTTTAGTGGTTAGAGTTATTAAATAACACCGACAAAGTCTGTCTATTCAACTGTCTTTTAACATTGGTGTTAAAATTGTTAACAGGTATCAATTTTTTATTTATACATTAAGGTATTTTTAACGGTCGCAGTCATTGTCAAGAATTGTGTGTGATCAGTATGATAATCAAGATGTGTTTGACGGCGTTTCAAGATGTGTTTACGGCGTTTTTAATTTGCCGCAATTAGAATTTAAGTCATTTAAAGTTGACGTCATCTGCAACAGTCAAACCATAAAACCTGTGTCGTGCACTTATACGGGTTCTTTTATATACAAACTTCAGAGAGAGACATTCTATTTAATGCTGGTCGTTTTTCTTGTATTATAATGGTTTTGAGTGTCTCTTGTATTATAATGGCTTTGAGTTTTTCTTGTATTATAATGCTTTGAGTTTTCTTGTATTATAATGGTTTTGAGTGTCTCTTGTATCATAATGGCTTTGAGTGTCACTTGTATTATAATGGCTTTGAGTTTTTCTTGTATTATGATGACTTTGAGTTTCTCTTGTATTATAATGGCTTTGAGTGTCTTTTGTATTATAATGGTTTTGAGTGTATCTTGTATTATAATGGCTTTGAGTTTTTCTTGTATTATAATGGCTTTGAGTTTGTCTTTGCAATGACACTACATAATATTTTGGTGATATCTATTAAAAGTGGTCCGATGTTATTATTATTTTATTTGCTTGTAATGTTGTTTCACGGATTGCACTAAATTTTGATAGATACGAGAGAGTGTACTGCATGTGTGGCTATTATAATTATTTAATTTTGTTTGTTGTGGGAAAAATATTACCAGCAATAAAAATTTTGTCGGCATTAAATGACCCATTGAGATTGATATGCCGTAAAATCTAATCTAACCAAATTTGTTTGTTGATCATTAGTATAAGAGATACATTTTCTCAAGGTACTTGAAAATTCATAAATAACATTATTTTTAGATATGATAAATTTTTGAGTTGCTGAATTATTGCTTAAAATTGAACCAAATTTTCTGATTTTTTTGTAATAAGCGGTAAATCTAAAGCGTTTGTTAAGATCAATAATTGTCTTGTTTATTATTAGGATGCATCTACTTGCAATTAAATTAGTTTAAACATGACTTTGCTTTTTATTCATATAATAATGGTTATGCCATTTTTTAATTCTTTCAAGCAAATTCTGAAATTGGAAATATAATATAAAACATTGAATAGACATAATTTTTCCGTGTTATTTAATAAAACTTATCGGGATGAATTCTTGCTGCCTAAATACACGTTATATAACATGGAAATGGTTAAATGTATAGCCGAAAGCGCTCGGATAAAAAGAACATTCGGACAGTTTTTATATAATTTATCATCCGAAAAGAAAAAAATTATTAGATCGCATGAGAAATTGTATAAAAAACTAAATAAAAGCACCTTGTCTGTCGTTTTTAATGAAATGTGCATATATATATATATATATATATATATATATATATATATAAAAGTGGACATGGAAGTCAGCACTTAGAGGCGACAGTCTGTTTCATGCTAGTGCAATCGTCACGCTCTATCTCTGATATTGAGCACTTTACCCCATAAATATAGCACACTTTAAGACTATATTTCTGCATATATATATATATATATATATATATAACCGTATTATAGTAACTGTGTTTTATTCTATGGTTATATATATAAAATAACTCTGGAACAAAATGATCATACCGAGAAAATTAAAAAAGTTATCAGTGACGTTCCATCACCACCGAACGCCATGAACGGGTTTCCTTTAAGTGAGGTTTTGTACCTTGAACACCTGTTGGGACTTAGGGTCAACCCTTACTTCAAGTGAAACTCATCCATATGATCGATTGCTGTACCACTCCTTTATCTGCCTCCTTCTCCTCCTGCTATCCTCTACCCTTCTCTACCATATCTGGCCGAAAATGAAGTAATGCTCTCATATATGGGCAGAAGTTGCCCGCTTTTCACTTTCCAGTTTCGATAGAATCAAAAAGTGTCTCTGCGTCCTTTTGGATGATAGATTATTTTCCACCCTACAATCCCTTTCCCACAAACGAAATGTTGAAAACCTCTCGCTACCTTATCGCTATTTCAATGGGAATTGTTCAGGCGAACTACATTCCTGAGTTCCACCAGTTTTAACCTTTACGGTTAAGTCCCGCCATGTAACGCAAATTGTAGCGAACCACCTTCATTCCCTTTGTATGAGATTGGTGAGATGTAAGTTCCACTCGAGCAGCTTCTTTTCATGAACAGCTGCTTTGTGGAGCCGACTCTCAAGAGGATGCTTCTCATATCACTACAATCTTAACCTGTTCAAGTCTAGATTTAACCGTTATCTGCCCACATTCTCCCATAAAATATGCCTCTTAATCTGTGACTCTCTAGCTCGAGTGGCTTTTAGGCCTTGTACAGGGTGAACAGTATTTTTTCTAAAGATAGATACATGCTATCACAGGGAGGCGAAACGTGTTGTCTGTAAAAGCTTTTCCACTCTGTCTCATTATCTCCACATAGATAGATAGATAGATAGATAGATAGATAGATAGATAGATAGATAGATAGATAGATAGATAGGAAACATTTTACCTGAATTGTGTGGACTGTTAATACTAAAAAATAATTTCCAAAAGAATAATTTCTAAATGAAATTATAAGTACGTTTTTGTCACTGGGGACGCAAAACAACTGAATAGCGTTAGAGTTAAAAGAAAGTTTTGCGATCTACCATCTCGTCTCCATTACATGTCAGCATTAAAAAGAAAACAAAAAAGGATAACAAAGTACAACGTGCCAAGTTGTGTTGGCGTCATTCCAGTGTGTGGGGAAATAAAATTGAATATTCACACGACAAAAACAAAAAATGAAAACAAAAAATAAAAGGCCCGAAAGAAGAAGCGGATGCCGAAATAACATATCCAAATTGGAAATGTTTTCGCTTTGGACAAAACGGGAGACGAGCAATGAGGCATTTTGTCTGAAAATGATTCTAGTAGCTGTCGGGGTGACGATTTTGCTGGCAGACCATGTAACACCGGGGAGACAACTACTTCCTTACGTTCAGGCCAAGGCGTCACGGGTTCTCGACAGGCCAAGTTCCCTTGAGATTTGTGCCAAAAGCTAACTTTTGAACCGATAAGAACGCTCGCCATTTATCCGTGGGCTTCTTTTCTTTTCTTTTTTTCTTTTTTTTTGTTCTTGCTTTTTTTTTCTTGCTTCTTTTTCTTGAAATAATACCCGGATGAACCAAGAGACACCATCACGGAAAACGAAACAGATACCACCCATCATGCTCGGCTTTATTCTGAAATGCTGGCAGCCATATGATTTTGATTTTTCCACAGATTAACCTTAAATTATAAACAAAATAATTATATATATATATATATATATATATATATATATATATATATATATATATATATATATATATATATATATGCGTGTGTGAAGGAGAAAAATAAAGTTAGTTGAGAATCCGACGGAACAGTAAAACAGTCAGTCAGTAAAGTGTCTCTTTTGATTCATGACTGACTAGGCAGAAATTTTTTCCCCGGCGTAGGTTGCCGTTTCTTTCTTCGGTAGACTGGTTACCACCCAAGGCTTTAGGGCTCAGTCTGTCTTGTTATTAAACCTATTGGTGGCAGAGAAGAGATGTATTCATACCTTTCCCAAGGTAATTTGCACGCAAGTCAATGCAATGAACCCGAGTGGATTTCAAACTCGGCTCTCCGATTTCTCATCCCAAGGCCCTATCCCTTACACCACAACGCATATCCAATATATATAACACAATTCCGAAAACTTCTCTAAATTTATTTCACAAGAACAAAATCTACATTATCAAAAAAAAATCTACATTAACATCAGTGATCTACATTATCAGTCTTCATTATCAGAAAATTATTCTACACACAACTTACATTATCATAAAACTATTTTACACACAATTTATATTATCAGAAAATTATTCTACACACTATCTACATTATCAGAAAATTATTTTTCTAACAATCTACATTATCAGAAATTATTCTAAATTAAAAATCTACATTATCAGAAAGATCTACATGAGAGAAAAACGTGATTCACATTAAGCGAATATTTACTTTAACTGTATGGATTTAAGAATTAGATTTTAATTAATCTAAACTCTGTTTTTATTTTTATTTAATTATATCATGCATTTACCTATTTATGGTGTACGTATCCCACACTGTTTTAATAATAATTTAGTAGGAACAGGTAATAAACTGAAATAAGATAAACGTTTATTAGCCATGAGAGATTCATAGATCGCAGTTGGTAGTTACAATTCATCTTCGTCATAGTAATTTATAATCATTTTAATTTTACTAAAGCAGCATTTTCCAGGTCAAATTATGATCACGAAGGATCCGATGGCATACAAGTTCCTTGGGCGTGTTGTTAAGTTTCAAGTCGTTTTAAATAAGATTCGTATGTCAAAATGCTTATATAAAATTCGTATGTCAAAATAGCTTTGAAATTGTCACATATATATTTACAAAATCTTTTATTCTTATACATTCATAGCACCAGTAATCAGTCATCGAAGTATTTTTCCTGACTTTCTATGATCTTAAACCAGCTTTCAGCTAAAGTATCTATTTCATAATAGCATAACGGCTCTTGTTTGAAGGAATTATACATGAAATCTTAAATTTGGTGTAACTGCTGATTAGAAGGTTGAATGGCGCGATTCAAGTGATATTCTGAAAGCGACAAACAGTTCTGGAGATCACCCTGCATGAGGAAGAGAGGGCCCCATCCCACTGCAATAACGTGTGGGTGGTGCTGATTAAATAATGAAACAAGACTTAAATCTTCATTATTTAAGATTTAATTTTATTCACCTCTTCGTATATTACTTTCGGACAGTCGTCCTTATATTCTCCGTCTGTGGTGCACGAGGAAGTGCTTAAATCATCTCTGGGGTGGTTTTGTTTCTATATTCATCTGACCAACATTCTCGTTCTCACGCTTGAACTACCCGATTCAGATATGAGGTTACGTACTTCTGCATTCGGTGGCCCGGAGTGACCCTACACCCGGTTTCCTTTGACGGTCTTTTATAAAATTTGAGTGCAATGTCAAGACCAGCGCAATGCCACATCACATGCAGCATCCTTTTACTGTGCGGCTTTTGTAACATACAGAGGTATTGGCATTCATCAAAATCATTAGTCGACTGCATAAAAAAATCCTTTAACGTTTAATGCTTCGTTCAAACAAGCCAATTGATCATAGGGGTATTGTGCACTAACAGTTTTCAGCGATTCTTAATAACCCCACTAAATTCCAGAGATTTTTATTAGTATATCTCGTTTTTAAACGAGATATTAATTGGTGACATAAACTGAACCAATATTTTCTTTATTTTAGATTCTCATAAAAAGTTCATTTTTTATCACCAGTGATTAGCTTCTTTTTTTATTCGCTGATAGTTAACATAATGCAAGGCGCAAGAGCCACTCAAGTTACTGAATGAGATTGTATGGGAAGATGAGGGTACAAGTGAGAGAATATGAGGAGGATGAGTAGGAGAGATATCGGTTGATCCTGGACTTAAAAAGACCAAGATTGTATTTCTCAAGGAAGTATTATCTCGGGAGTTTGTGCCATAAAGTAAAAATTCTGGGGAAGAAGCTTTCGTAGTGGAACTTGCTTTTTCGTTAAAGGAACGTAAAAGGCAATGTGGATGGTTTGCCACCGTGAACACGGCCAGGTGGGTTCTAGCTGTGACGGTCCGAGCTGGTGACACTAAGGAAGGAAAGTCGTCCAGACATCTGCCATAGTAATAGAGATATGGTAATGGAAAGCAGGAGACGGTATCATCTGTATTATCATCTGCATGGTTTTTTTCTTCTGGTTTGTGCAAGATAAGGATAAGTGTCAGAATATGACAGATGTTCTATTATATCGGCTTTTATTATTGAAAGAAACAGTGTCACTATTTTGTAATTTGCATCAAGTAAGATTGATTCATTTCACCTGTTTATTTACTTGACAAAGACAATATCCCATAGACTCGAATAAATTGTTATTTATGAGTTTACATATTAATATTCTACAATTCTGATTGTGGGTTACCTCCACATAGCTTTGCCAGTTTCGCCAAAACACCGCTAGGTGGAGCTATCAGACAACTATAAAAACGGAACACTCCTGTTTTGGCGCTCTCTTGTCTCTTTTTCCTTCTAGTATGCAGGAGGAGAAATAACTACAACGGGACCTTGTTCTCGGACATGGAGATATATTTCCCCTTAGAGACTGAGCTAACAAACATACACACACAAAACACACGCACACAATTCATAACTTTTAATGTATTTTCATTAATGTATTTTCATTAATTGTATATTTTCTCTCCTTTTTTACTTGGTTATACAAAAGCAAAAATATATCACCTTGTTGAATTTTATTCCATTTCCTTACAAGCGTCATTTACATCTGTCTATATTTCTGAGATGACGTGTTGTAACTATTTACACTGTTTGAACTGCTGTTTCCAAAGACACGTGAACCAGTGGATAAAAGCGTTGGTTGAAATAATTGACCCAAACTTGTGAGTTCAATATCTGGCGACAGCAGAGACGATCGAAAACTTGAGGAGTTTAGTTACTTAAGGGAGATAACTGAAACTGAGATATCCCGAAAAGGCATGGCACGTAGAACTAGAATAATCTACCCGACGAATAAAGGGTTCGAATTTAAAATTCCAACGTATGTCACCTGAAGAAGGCGGGAGCGAACAACGGCCGAAATATCGTGAATATGACAATAAAGTTGAGGACAATAGTGCGAACAATGTAAATATTGTAAAACCGTCATTTACATGCGTGTAAATGCTTGTCACCACTGCTTTTTATCTAACTAGAAGCAGTGCCACAACTTGCTATTTCAGTTTTAACACTTTTTGCTGCATTTTTTTATGTTCTCATACTGTTGAATACTGACTTTCATTCTGATACGCAACTCTTTTAATGTTGGACCAAAAGTTTTCGATTAGATTTATATCTGAAGAAGCAAGGAACCAGTCTTTATTTTGGTTAAGTTGAAATATTTTTCGGCAATGTTTTGCATAGATATATTCTTTAATTAAAGATTCTTTTTCTTGATTGAAACATTCAAAAGAAATATTTGTCTGCATTTATTTTACAGCATCTCAGAAGGGACCTAAAAATTTTACTAAATACAATCTTGAACCAAAACATTACGCTACTTTGTCTCTGTTGTCTTCTAAGTCGCGTTAGTTGACTGTTTTCTGAAGGGCCCAAACTCTACGCTACCATCAGGTCCAACCAATGTAGCTCTACATTCATCACTAAAAATTACTGTTGAGAAATTCTATCATGTGCGTATTAGCCTGAGTTACACATTTAACTTTTTGACGCTTACTTAATGGAGGTAATTGCGTTGTTTAAAAGAGTACTGAGCTGCTACGTGACATCTGTCATCCTTTATGGCAGCGAATGTTGGACGGTCTCCTCAAAGATGAAGAAGATACTCGAGGCTACAGAAAGTTGCTAAGGATATCATGGACCGAGTATGTGAGTAACGATGAGGTTTTGAATAGGATGCAAACAAAGAGGAAGCTTATACTTAACATCAGGAAGAGACAGCTGAAATTTCTGGGACCCATAATGAAAAAGGAGGGCTTGGAGAATCTGATACTCACGGGTAAAAACGAAGGAAAGAGAGACAAGGGAAAGCAACGCATGACATACCTAGCGGGCTTAAGCAAGTGAGTGACAGAACATGGCCTGGAGGAAGTAGCAAAGGAGGAACAAAACTTATTGAGAGTTACAAGGGATAGGGGCAAGTGGAGGGCCATGATTGCCTACGTCCTGAAGAGACACGGCACATACAAAGAAAAGAAACGTCTTTGGCTAATGTTCTTAATATACTATTCTCTTCCCTCTGTGTTCACAATATCAACTTCTTCAAATATTTCCTTCTGGCTAATCCGATTTTCCTGATAATTAACCTTTTAATCCGAATTTCCAACGTTATGTTCTCATCGGTCGGTAACGGGACAATATGTCGGCTTACAGGTTATATTTTTTCTTACTACCTATGGCAAGTTTTATACAACGGAAATCAAAAAAGTAATATTAATAACTATAATAATATAAAATAAATGAAGAAAAAGTTTAAAGACTTATTTTTTGATTCAGAATTTCGCAGAGGTAAATCTGTACATCAGTTATAAATTGGTTATAGCTATTACAGTGTAACCCGGATATAAGAGAGTTGTCGGGACCGGAGAAGAAGTCTCTTATATCCGGGTTTCTCTTATATCCGGGTTTGGTCTATTATATATACATTAACACAGGCTCTAATTTGGGACCTGAGAAAATCTCTATTATATCCGGGTCTCTTATATCCGGGTTACACTGTATATACATATTTATTTCCAATATGATGAACACATTCACACGTCATATAGTTCCATCATATAGACTTGCACAACCAAATAAGTTACTATTTCTAATTAAAAAAAATAGATATTGTAAGCTGAAATTAAGGAGGATTATTTATCCTCGACATAGCTAGCTAGCTAGATAGATAGATAGATAGATAGACAGATAGATAGATGAAAACGTTTATTTATAGATGGACATAGACAGAAAGAGTGTAGACATTAGAATCAATACTAGATGGTAAGTCACAGTTTCAGACCAAAACTGAAATTTCGATCACCACACTCTTTATACGTACAAAAGGGTTATCCAAGATATTGAACAATCTTCTATAAATAAATTAAATTTGAACAATATATAAGCGACAGATTTAATAAGCGCAGTTAAGTTGTGGCACAAGGCCGAAAGTATGGAGCACCAAGTGAGGATTGTGCTCCTACTCAGTCGTAATTGATCTAGCGAGACTTCCTTGCTAACCTTTACACCAAGTCGAAAAATATATATATATATATATATATATATATATATTATGCAAAAATGAAAATAACACTGACATCTCATTTTAACAGATATATTTACCAAAATTACACAAAATATCTTGAAATATTAAAATAAATGTATTCAATAACATTCAGTGGATTCAATCAGGTCCCCCAGACGACTTCGGAATCTACTGCGACTCTTCTGGGCGGTTTCTTTGTTTACGTTGGTGAATGCTAGTATAATCCTTGCCTTCAATTGCATTTTTCGTGCTACAAGGAGTTTTGTTGGTCTCTTGCTCAACTGCGCCCCACACATAATAATCAAGGGGGGTTGCAGTCTGGGGAGTTAGGTTGCCAGATGTAAGGGCTGATGTAATCGCAGAAATATTCTGACAGCCAGGACTGGGTACTCCTACTTGTGTAGCTTGGAGCAGACTCTTGTAGCCAAACATAGGGTCTTCCAGCAGCTACCCTCTTGACCCAGAGCTGCACTACCTCCTCAAGGCACTTAATGCAGGTTCCCGTGTTGAGTCTAAGGCCCTGTGGGAAGATGAATGAAGGCATAACGTCGCCATCACTAATGATCACTCCAAACACCTTCGTAATCACCGTTAGACTCATCCAACTCTTTCCGTATCCTTTGCACTGTCCTCAGATTGACACCCAAACACTCTGAAATGTTCGTATTGTAGATTCCAGAGCGAATGCCAAGCAGCACAGCATGCCGTTTCCAAATTTCTGGCGGAGGGAATTCCATCAGTGTGCTCATTTTCTCACAAACGGTGCCCAACTGACCTACTATACTGTGCAGTCGACAAAATCAAAAAACAACAACGCCCATGCGCGAAATTAAAAATATAAAATAACGACAAATTACCTATCGCACCCTGTATATATACATGTATATATATATATATATATATATATATATATATATATATATATATATATATATATATATATATATTGCATCTAGCATGAAACAGACTGTCGCCTCAAAATGTTGACTTCTATGTTCACTTTATATTTATATATATATATATATATATATATATATATATATATATATATATATATATATATGTATGCATGTATGTATATATATATATATATATATATATATATATATATATATATATGTACATATGTGTGTGTGTATATATATATATATGTGTGTGTGTGTGTTTGTGTGTGTGTATAGAGAGAGAGGGGGTACCTCAAAGAGAGGATGAAAATGAATTTTATGAAAAAAATCTTTCTTGAATGTTTTATTTAGTTTTAATTGAAACGTAATTGATTAAATTCCAATAAGCAAAATACTTATACTGTATTTCAAACCAAGATTAAATTTATTGGATTTTTTAAAAAATCCCTATGATCGTTAAAATCGGCCATACTGACAAATCTATAAACACAGCATAAATCTTTAATAAAAAATCTCTGAAAAATATACTTTTACGAAACTTTATTTGAGGAAGATTAACTGATTTAAAGTTTAATTAATCTGAATTAAAAATATTATTGACTGTCAGTTTGAAATTTTGCTGAAAAGCTTTTTTAACACGGAAGTTGGTGTTTTTATGATGTACTGACACATGTATCGATAACCTGAGGATTGCGAGATTTAGGTAAGATTAAATAGTAAAATTAAAGGATGAATACGTGAACGCCTTCTTTTATATAATTGTTAACTAGAGAGTAATCTTAAAACATTAAAATATCTTAAACATTCTAATATTTTATTGGATTTTAGGTACTTTGGCTTTATAGTTCTACTTACGAAGACGCTTTGTGAGGAAATGTTAGGAAATTTTAAATTTACTGTAGATACCACTCTTGGTTTCTGATAATGGCCTGTATAGACGTCGATATTTACAAAAATCCACACGTTTATATACACACAAAAAATAAATTCAAAACTCTTTTTATAATATTGAGGGTTGTAGAATAGTAATGAGCTCTTCCATTCATAATTTCTAAATATACATTTTGCTTAACCTAACCTCTACAATTAATACAAAGTTTTAAAGATTTAAAATTTTATAAATTATTCGAATGATTTTTTTAAAAAATGAAAACAATTTTTGTAAAAATTCATTATTATTCGAAGTTTTCCTTAAGACAATAGTGCCCATAATATATATTATTCATAAAAGCAATATTATGTATAATATAAAATATATAAAATATATAAATACTATAAAACTAACATAAACATTGAGCGCTACAAAAATGAATTTCTCGAAATTTCATAAAATTAAGTCGGGGTTAAAAGACGTGAAACATCAAATTTTTATATATATACATCAAAGTTTTTACCAATATTTTCTAAAAAGGAAACATTTCAAAAACAATTTCATTCATTTGTGAATAAGTCTCAAAAATTTCATTAAAATCTAACAATTATTTTATTTTTGCGAGAATTTTTCAATGTGCTTTTCACCGTAAAATGATACTAAATAATTCACACCAATTTATGGTAACCCGCTGTGGCAAAAAAAAAAAATTCACCAAAATTTTGAAGGTTCTAAAACGGATTAAAAAATATAATTTGATAAAAGAAAGATCGTCGGTCTTTCCTCTTAATAACAAAAGAAAGATTCTGAAAATAAAGCTTAGTTTTTAAGTTTGCGTCATTTTTTCATCATGTATGCTGATTTTTAGCGAATCTTTGGAGATACTGTTATGGTCCAAGGTTAGGACCAAGGAAGAACAACACGAACACAAGAGTAGAAATAACAAAGATATATTACACGAAATAATAATACAAGATGTGGAAAGTGTTAGTATGACTGTCAGTCTGGTTTGGAGTGAACTACTATTGACTCGACTCGATTCCGTCTCGATATTTAGCAACACCCCCCCACACACACACACACATGGGTCGATGTGGCACAAGGCCGGTTTAATGTGGGCTTACCGAGCCCGTAGGCTCGGGCAAAAATATGCCATTTAGAACCCGTATAAACGGGTTCAGGGACTGTCTAACTCCCCGGACGAAACTTTGCCCCGCGGCAAAGCTCAGTCCGAGTTCCTCACTGCCAAAGCAGAGAGTTCGACAGAAATCGCACACAGTCAGAGACTGCCCACGACTCGATTCCGTCTCGCCCTTCTCTCTTGAGAGGCGCAGTATTCATAGGGTCAGGAAGAGTTCACTCCGCCGTTATAGGTAAGGTCCTATAACAGATACATATATATATATATATATATATATATATATATATATATATATATATATATATATATATATATATTGTAATAATCTTATAAATATAAGAAATTATACTCGTCCGGAAAACCTTAGGTGCATTGATTTTTAAATAAACAAACCAATACCAAAGGGAAAAAAAGGTACAAAAAATGAAAGAACAGCGAACATGTACGAAGGCTGAAGACAATCGTCTAGCATCCAAGTTCAAAGTCCAAAGAAAAAAAAAACGATACGAGTAAGTAAAATAACTAAGTAAAGTGCTCAATACCCTAAGTAGAGCAAACCTAATTAAACCTAAAGAGCCAGACAATGCTACCAAGGTTTCACTTACGCGTAGATGAAACCTTGGTCGGTTTGTCTGGCGCTTTAGGTTTAATTATATATATATATATATATATATATATATATATATATATATATATATATATATATGTATATATATATATATATATATATATATATATAGAGAGAGAGAGAGAGAGAGAGAGATTCCTTGACGATATATAAATATTTATGAGAATATCAGTTTTATAGTAAAAACTAAAGTGTCCGATGAAACCTGTCACACAAAAACTTTACATTTTGTCATAGTTTTTACCTAAAATTTTTATATCAAAACTTAGACAATTAATGTATACACGTATGTTAACATATTTGCATATATCTGTGTGTATGTGTAGTAATAGATAGATAGATAGATAGATAGATAGATAGATAGATAGATAGATAGATAGATAGATAGATAGATAGATAGATGTTTTTAACCTCATAAGTCATTTCTATATTTATTTATTTATTTATAAAAGAAAAGAGATATCTAAGTTTTAAAAGGCATTTTAAAATTAACGTTCTTGAAGCTTTTATTTTAGTTTTAATTTTAAGCTAATAGATTAAATTTAATATTACCAATAAGCAAAATAAATTGCTGTGTTAAAAAAGAATTTAAATTGATTGGAATTATTTTTTATTATCAGTAAATGCGCTAAAATCGTCCATATTGACAAATCTGTCAACACAATTTGTTTCTCTGTATTAAAAAATCTTTAAAGTTTAATTAATCTGATTTTAATATATCTCTGAAAAGCATTTTTATCACGATGGTGGGTGGTTTTATGAGTTGTTGATAACTTTCTCGCTAGACTTATGTTTGGAATTTTTTTTCCTAAGGCGCACATAACTGTAACAATTGATGAAATATAACATGAACGCCTTTATATATATATATATTTAAATACTCAGTAATCTTTTAAAAATAAGAATATATTCTAAGCAATCTAATATTTTATTGAATTTTAGGGACCTTGACTTTATAGTCTAACTTACGAAGACGCTTGTTAAGGAAATGTTAAAAAATTACCAATATTTTTTAACTTTACTATAGTTGCTGCTCTTATTTACTGATAATGTCGTACTTGGACATCCCTATATACAAAAATCGATACGTTTATACATACATAAAATAACTTCAAAACTCTTTTTAAAATATTTGAGGTCTTTGAATCGTAGTGAGCTTTTCCTTTTATGATTTGTAAATAGACTTTTGACTTAATAACAATATAACTTAACAGCTACAAGTTAATATAGAATTTTAAAAGATTTAAAACTTTATCAATTTTTTTAATTATTTTTTTTTAATGAAAACAATATTTGTAAAAATTCACTAATCATAGAAAAAGTTTTTTTTAGCACAATGATTTTCTGTATTCCAGTGTATATCTATTCTTAAAATAATATTGCGTATAATTTATTTTATACATAAAAGCAATTAAAAGTTTTCTAATTAAATAATGTCTTGGTTTTATTGCATTTTTTTTATTTTAAGTTTCAGAGATTTTCTATAACTAGGTGTCGTATTTGACCAAAAATATTTCAAGATTTAAATTCTCGGAGAACTTGTCATTATATCTAATATAAACATTAAGTGCTACAAAAAAGAATTTCTCGAAATTTCATAAAATTAATTAAGTTAATGAATAATGGTTAGCAGATGTAAAAAAAAATTTATATTTTTTACAAAGATTTTCTAAAAGTAGAAACATTTCAAAACATAATTTAATTCATTTGTGAATAAGTGCTGAAAGTTTCATTAAAATCCGACAATTATCTGATTTTTGCAAGAATTTCCAAGAGACGCTCAAATTTCCATACTAATTTATGGTCACCCGCTGATGCAAAATAAAAATATTCAATCAAAATTTTGAAGATTCTAAAAAGGATCAAAATATATTATTTGATAATCAAAAAATCATTTGGTCTTTCCTCATAATAATAACATAACTATTTTTATTGCGAGAATTTTTTGTTTTTATTAAGTTTTGACCCTTTTTTCATACTCATTTTTTTAGTGCATCATGGGCGGTATCTAGTTATATTATCTCCTGAAAAGATCGAGTCCGACTCCTAAGATAATCTTCATAGTGACTTAACAACCGGAAGAGGAAATAAATTTATTACTTTATCCGTTATATATATGTGCTGAATGGTATATATATATATATATATATATATATATATATATATATATATATATATATATATATATATAAGTCAACACTTAGAGGCGACAGTCTGTTTCATGCTAGATGCAATCATCGGGCCCGATGATTGCATCTAGCATGAAACAGACTGTCGCCTCTCAGTGTTGCCTTCTATGTTCACTTTTATATTTACACACACTCTATCTCTGATATTGAACACTTTTCTTTATCCCATAAATATAGCACACTATAAGACTATATTTCTTTATATATATACATATATATATATATATATATATCTGTTGTGTGTGTGTGTGTGTGTGTGTGTGTGTGTGTGTGTGTGTGTGTGTGTGTGTAATGACATATCACCATGACTTTTTAAAGTCTTCGTTTTCTTAATATTAAGGAGGCCCATTTATATTTTTTTTTAAATCGTTAAGAATCAGTTTTTTAAGGATTCCCTTCATGGCCTGTATTTTATTACTCTTCTCTCTTTTCTTATTGATATGATATGACTTTCCCAGAGACGATCATAAATATCAATGGCTGAGGCTGGTTTCGATGTCAACCCAAATTTGGTAGGACCCTGCAATAAAGAAACGGTCACCATTACGTTGAAGTGTTATCGGGCCATCCCGTCCGGGTCAGATGAAAGGTCATTTGTAATTTAATTGTCACTTATCACCGATTTAGCTGTTTTCTCGGAAACAGCGTCCGAACCCTTCTCGAGTTTATAGATCATGTGACACAATATTTGTTTGTTTGTTTGTTGTTGTTTTTTATTGAAATTTTTTTTTGTTTTATCACAAACCCTATCAATTCTTTCTGACCGTTTTCTTTATTGCAATTAGTAAAATTAGCCACTTTGATGTTTACATCGGCATTATCTTCAAACCATTTCCGGGAGTGACGTGCCTCTTTTGATCAGTAAGATCTGTACACGCATTTCTTCGGTCCCTCTCTCTCCCTCTCTCTCTCTCTCTCTCTCTCTCTCTTTCTCTCTCTCTCTCTCTCTCTCTCTCTCTCTCTCTCTCTCTCTCTCTCTCTCTTTACATTTGTACTGTTTTTACTATTCTCTATTTTATTTTCCTTTTTTTTAATCGGGTTGTTATTTATAAGAACATAAATATCCAACGTTACGTATCAAAGTAAAAAACATACAACTGAAGGCTTACGGAAACGAGAGGGAGGAGTTTGACTGGGTGGGTAGGTGGATGAGTGTATCCTGATAGGTAAAGGAAATAGATCTAACGCGAATATCTGATTACTACTTATATGTGTTTAAAGAAGTCATCCGGTAATATATTAACTTCTCCACACTCAAAGAACCGTATTTCGTCGTCTAAAGATTCAATACTGTTTATGCTTCATTTTGTTTGGACTTTGTTTTTATTCATCTATTTGTTTATTTATTCTGTGCACAAGGACTGACAGAGAGAGAGAGAGAGAGAGAGAGAGGAAGAAAGAGAGAGATAAAAAGATAGGGAGTGCGAGATGTCCATTTGTATCAATCATCACAGTCAAAAGAAGCGAAAGTGTTAATTTGTATTAATGCTTATCTCGGGATAATCTCAGTTGAATGACTCTGGCTCATCTAAACCAAAAAAGAGAAATGCAGCCTTCTAACAAGAGATCCGAACCTTAGATAACACCTCCGAAGAAGAAGAAGAAGAAGAAGAAGAAGAAGAAGAAGAAGAAGATGCAATCGTAAGTTCCATTATAATAGTTTCTTTACTCGCATTTCTCGTCTTCTTCTATGGCAAATAACAAATACCTAGGATCGTATTTTGCTTCTTTGTATGTGTAAAATAAATACCCCGTCAAAATTGTAGGTATACTCTGATGTCTACTGACAAAATACTTAGTCACACATTCCTCTTTTTGCTGAATGGTACTGGAAGTGTTGACGAGAAGAAGGCACATCTGTCTGCTGCCACGTTGGGAGGTGCTTGTTGTAGTAAGATTAAGCCCCTAAGATCTCATTCTACCGTTTTACGCCAGGTTGATTTGGGTCTGAAGCGGTTTATTTTGCCCTGTGGTGTCCAGTGGAGGACTGTCCTAGGGAATGTGGTTGAGGCCATTCTGCATAAAGTCACAACTGGTGGTAACTGTCAGTTATGTGGAGCCATGACCGTCTATGTCCTGAAGGAACACGGAACTGATTGTAAACCATCTTATTACATTTATG
Organism: Acanthosepion esculentum; assembly: GCA_964036315.1. Classification (NCBI taxonomy): domain Eukaryota; kingdom Metazoa; phylum Mollusca; class Cephalopoda; order Sepiida; family Sepiidae; genus Acanthosepion; species Acanthosepion esculentum. Next base: position 48,247,993 of record OZ038480.1, read on the forward strand.
GGAAAAGAATGTATAAAAAATCGATCATTATGTAATTAGTTGTAAGACAGCCCGATCAAGATCAGTCAGCCAGTTATGTGCCATGCGTGATACACGCTTAAACGATCATGTATATTTCGATACATGACTGACGATGCAGATTTTTCCCCCGCAGTAGGTTGCTATTTCTGCGGTAGGCCAGTTGCCATGCAAGGCTAAGGAACAAGGTCTGTCCCGCTATTTACCCATAGCTGAGGAGAGAAGAAGATTCATACCTATTCCGAGGGCATTAGCACGTAAGTGAATGTAATTGATTTGACTGGAATTCGAACTCGGCTCTCCGATTCCTCAATCCGAGTCACTATCCATTACTCCACAACTATTTTATATATTTCAGCAAAGACGCAACATTACTGATGTATATTTTTCTTATAGAATCTCATCAGTGGTGTTTTTATACTAATGAAAATACGTCAATTAAATAATGTTCGGGAAAAAACAAGAAAATAGATAAGTTAACTTCCTCTACAAGGTCTGTTGTATAAAATATTTTACTTCAAAAGTCACTGTTGAAACTGTTAGATGTAGACGTCTCTTCTACTCTAATAGCTTCATGTCTCGCACCTCTCGCCTGTGGAACTCCCTTCCTTATTCCTGTTTCCCTGACAAATATAATCTCCAACTATTTAAGTGTAACGTCAATCGACATCTCCAGTTGCCTTGATCTATCCACTTCCCTTCTCCACATCCTTTCCCCTTTCATTCCTATCTGCTCTCGCTCCAAATCTTCTGTAACCCTCTTGCCTTGATCGATCCACTATCTTTCTCCACATCCTTTCCTCTACCACTCCTATCTGCTCTTCCTCCAAACCTTCTGTAACCCCTTGCGTGCTAGTGGCTTCCAGCCTTGCTTGGGGTGAAAAGCTTAAAAAAAAAAATAGTTCTTAAAGTGTCACACTTCCGGCTGTTTTTTGTTTGATTTTGTTTAACGGCACATCAACACATCTATGGGTTATTTAATACTGAAATCTAAATATTTTGAACGCAGTTGTATGTCTTCAATTACATATGAAATATATTGTTGGTCATTTTACTTTAAAAATGTATTGTTGTTCATAAATACGTATTGTTGATTATTTTTTTTATATACATATACAATATACAGTGGAAATTCTAGAACTGTGAAAGAGGTGGGGCACATGGAAGCTGAGATTTTTCTGTGGAGGGTTTGTGGCAAGTTCAAGCAGGTCTTTATTTTCATACTACACCCGTATACACAACTTCGGAATGAGTTTTAGTATAAGTATGTTACTTCGCTAAATTAAACGGAACAACTTTTCATTCATAGTAGTGGAGTTCTAATCTGTTCTTGCCCTCTTTTCCACTCTCAAGCTGTTGAGCTACAAGAGCTAACTTCAAAACAAAATCAAAGGGTTAATACTAACGTCAATACTAGCAGAACAGTGTAATTTGTTTGCTCTGATTTTCTTCCTCTACAAAACTTAGAAAATGGGGGGGCAATCGAATTCTAGGCGTAGGGCATTGGCACCTTCTGCCCCTCCGTAGAATCGCCACTAACTGTATATATAAAAGTATTGCTGGTATTTTACTATAAATATGTATTTTTATACTTTCATAGTGTTTTGTTTTTTGCGGTTGTAACAAGGACTTTGTTACATAAATATATGTAGCTGGGGAACCAAGGTTATTTGCCTAGTGTTGTTACTTTAAACAGTATATTTTTTTAATTCAAAGTAACGTCTTACCTTTTCTTTGTCGGGTTAATAGTGAGAGAAAAATATTCACTATGCAATTTTGAAAAGTCAGAAATTTTCATGGCTAATATCAGAAACATGAATTTAAAAATAAAAATAAATATTTTTTCATCCCCTAACCCCTCACGTTTCCGGAGAATCGGAAGGGGTGTTGGGTGTGGCTGTATGGGTGAAGACGATAAATGTACATTTTTAAATAAATGTGACGGTGTCAAGTCACTTCCAAATAAAATTAATGAAAATTCTAAACAATATTTTTTTTAATTCAAAATAACTCTTACTTTGACTATTCAATTTCAAAGAGTCAGAAAGTTTCATGGCCGCTATCAGAAACTTGAATTTAAAAATAAATATATTCAGTTTTTTCTTTCCCTAATATGTGAGCACTGACGAATTTTTAGAGCAAATGGAAACAAAATGACACTTATACATAACATCAGAAAGAGACAGTTGAAATTTCTAGGTTACATAATGAGGAAAGAGAGCTTAGAAAATTTTACGCCAACAGGACTTACTAAAGGCAAGAAAGACAGACGAAAGCAGGGTATATCTAAGAAGCTTGGGTAAATGGTTGGCAGACAGGGATTAGGAGAGACAGCAAAAAAACAAAATTTACTAACAGCTACAAGAGACAGAAAATTGTGGAGAGTCATGATCGCCCACTTCCTGAAAGACACACATATAAGAAGAAGAATATTGTTACAGTTCCAGATAAGACAGACAACAACTTGCTTATCAAACCAAGCAATATAATATGCACATTTTGAGTTGAATAAAGCCTTGTAATAGAATGTTTGTGCTTAAATGACAAGGTGTGTCAGGGTATGATCCAGCCATTTAATATTGAAGAAAAAGTAGCCTACATAAAGATTGTAGTATCGTATGCAAATTAGATAGACAAGTATAAATAGAGAACAATTGGCGAACATAGAGTAGCAAATGCCTAGCAAACCCGGTTGCTATTCAGAACACGGAGAACTGTACTGCGACTACTGCAACGCAGTGAGATAGGCAAAACATAACAAGGATAATATCTTAGTCCTATTTAAAGCAATTCGGACCTCGCATACTTATCCAAGCGTCCCTCGCACTTTTCAAAGTAAGTCTGCAAAGTCCTGTTTCGGGATTGCCATCAGCTCTCGTTACATGTTACTTAATCTCTTCCACAGCATGAAATCTCTATTTAGTGATTTGGGAATGTCTCAAAGGGATAAATCTATGTTGCACTGGTAGGCTGACAAACCTGGATGCTAAGAGATTTTAACAAAGAAAACATGAACGATTGGTGGAAATGCGGATGTCGAGATATTCTAAATCACTCAATATTTTCTATACAATCTATGGAATAACGTATATTTTTATTCTAATTCTCGGTTTGTCAATCGGCGAGTTGATTGCAATTCGCACCCGTTCAACATTTTCTGGTGTTATACTTATTGAAGCCCATCCAGAACATGGATCTCATTCAACGGATTCCCACCAAGTCGGTAACAACATTATATCTTGTCTTCACTCGTTGGATCATCTGTGAAAGCCATTCTTCATCCTTCGAATAGTTTCCACGGACGAATTTCAAAGTTTCTAGCGGAAACTGATTAATATTCTCCCTGATTTCAAAAGTCACACAATACACAAGCTCACCCATGTATGCCCCAATGCCGACTGAGTAAATACACATGCGAGCTTCTGCTCACTCATGCGCACTGAAATTTTCTCTTATTAGCTGCCAATTACACTGACCCCTCTGATCGCTTGCCATGTTGCGTTATGTTCCATCTGATTGGTTGCCATGTTACATCAAGTTCCCTCTGATTGGTTGCCAAGTTACATCAAGTACCATCTGATTGGTTACCAAGTTACATTAAGTTATCTATGTTTTGTTGCAAAATTACATCAAATCCGCTCTGATTGATTGCCAATGACATCAAGTTTCCTCTTATTGGCTACCAAATAACATCAAGTCCACTCTCACGTTTACCTAGTAACATCAAGTCCCTCTGATTGGCTGTCAAGTTATATCAAATTCTCTCTGATTATTTACCAAGTTACATCATTTCCTTCTAATTGATTGCCAAATTATATCAAATCCCTTCTGATAGGTTGTCAATTATATCGTCACCTCTTACTGGTTACCAAATAATATGAAGTACACTCTGACTGGATAAACAGCAACACCAAGTCCCTTTTGATTGGTTGTCAAGTTACATTAAGTCCATTCTGATTGGTTGCCAAGTTACATTACTGGTTCTAATAATAATGACTGGATTCTTTCCGGAAAAATCTCGTAATGATCGATAATAAAGATGAGAGATCAAATAAAATGAAGTAAGAAGAAATTAAATCTAGCAATAAAGCTAAGAACAATCTTTAATTTATTGTCAGAAATTATCATTTGAAATTCTCATTTATGGTTACTCATTTTATTCATGTACTAGTATGTGTGCGTGGTGAAATCGAGTAGCACATTTGATATCTGACATGAAAGAGAACGGTTAGAGGAAATACATTTTAAGTAAGAAGTACCAAGCTGCCAACATACAGCTAACAAAAACCAAAGAACCTATAGGCTGAAACGATGTGGTAAAATCAACTATGAAGGTTCTAGTGTGAATAAAACCAGAACAATAAGACGTATTCAGGCACATGGTTTTGCAAGCAAACATTTAATCGATATCTAACGACCACTGGATGTGAAATAGATCTGAAGAATCCTTAATGATATATTGGCATCAAGAGGAACGTTTGAACAGACTTGCAACATTTACCTGAAGAAGGGAAACATATTAGCCTAGTTAAAACAACGAAGATGAAGGTATTAACCATAGTATCTGTCTATATTTCTGAGATGAGGTATTATGTACACTATTTATATTATTCGGACTATTGTCCTCATCTTTGTTGCCATATTTATCACTAATGTTATGAAAACCTAAGTCCTTCGTGTTACTACTCTATGCTCAGGCGTAGTTCCTTGCTACTCCTAATCGGAATAGCCTAGGTATCCCGGCTATGTTAATTGGTTAATCTACATATCACTACACCTAGATCATAAGTCATAATTATAAGTCGTCGCCACATCCTGATATCTACGATAGAGAGTAAGGAAACCAAATATTTATTTTAAAATCCACGCGTTATGATTAAAGCAGAGATTAAACATACATACATACATACATACATACATACATACATAAAATACTCGTATCCGAAGATGCCCGTCTACTAGGGCGGCTAGCCAATCGCTGTTACGACGCCGGCTCAGGGATATTTGTGTTTATTCAGCACCCACAGAGCCCACTTGTGGTTTATACTGCAACTATGCTGAGCGGACCTTAGTTACAGTTTATGGGAGAGTCTGAACAAGGCCAGCACGCACAACGCCTCCGGCCACGATGAATGGTTACCTCGTGCTAGAACAACCATCGACGGCTCTCGAATGAGTTCCGTCTATCCAATTTCGCTCACAAGGCTTGGGTTAACCCGTGGTATGGTTTTGAAACACTTTCTAAATGTGCCGCACGCTAAGATCGCTTCCCCGAGACTGATAACATCAAGAATTCACCTTCCTGACAAATCGACCTTGGCGAGATTCGAACCCGGGTCTCATGGTCAGAAAACAAACATTCCATCAATACATACATACATACATTCATTCATACAGCTTACTTTAGTCGGAAACATGCCCAAATTGGTAAAAATGCGATTCAGGGAGTTATCTGCCTGTTTTGAAATGTGTGATATCTATTTCAGCTCGAATACCAACCACTGGCACCAGTACAAAATACGCAACTATCTTAACCACTAAACAGGTCAAATATGTTTGTTTTTTACTAATTGTTCATCGCGTACAAGGCTCAATATTCACTACAGGTAGAGGGTTATTGAATTAAGGTTGTTGTATGAACATGGGAATGGAGGTAAGACGTGCAGTTTTCATTGAATGATTCGTTTTTACGGCTTATCAACCATTTGCAGGTTATTTAAAGCCAGAAAATATTTTTGATTGTAAGAATTTTGGTGGGTGGGAGAGATAATAGTTATTTAGTGATACAAGTATTACTAATTAATCCAGAGCTGGAAATAGAAAAGTTGGATTCATCATACCTTTGCGTGTAAGTGAATATATCGAACCTAACGGGAATTGGAACTCGGCTCTCCGATTAACAATTCAGAGTCATTATCCATTACACCACCCACACATGGTGCTTACAACATCTGTTATTCCCAAGCGGACGCCCATCTAGATACTAACCAGGCTTGATGTTGCTTAACTTCGGTGATCGTACGGGAACCGGTGTTTTATCGTATTGTGACCATAAGCCGAAGGGAGTCGAGATGATGATAGTTATTTACAAAGTTTAGATGAGTACGTCACAAACCCAGAAGATTGTGTTTTGCTATAGAGAGAGGGCCTATCAGCCATGAAAATCAGTGATCTGTGTTCGAATCCAGACAAAAGCAACTGAACAGACTATTCTCTCTCTCTCTCTCTCTCTCTCTCTCTCTCTCTCTCTCTCTCTCTCTCTCCCTACTTCCCACTGGATATATCAGTCTAATTAGTTCTCGTCTTTTATGTGCAACGTCCTTTCATTACGTGGGCGATCATGGCTCTCCACAATGTCGTTCCTATTGCTATTCTATGTCATTTTTTATTCAACAAACCCTCTTTTTACACTATTCTAACATTCATTCCTACAAAATGTGTTAAGTTGATTATCCGCTATTTCCTCTCTTTCCTTTGCCTTAAATATGTCATGTGAGTGTTCAGTTCTCCAGGCCTTCTGTTTCTTTATGATTGTAAGCATAATTTTTCGGGTCGTTCCTATTTTATTTAAGAATTCGTTCTTGCTCACATGTTCTGCTCATGGTATTCTTGATATATGTTGTAGAATTATATCACTATCGTTTCAAGACGTTTCTCTATCTGTGACGTTAGATATTGCATAGAATTTCAGCAGTTTTTTTTTTGGGGGGGGGGACATTTTTCTAACGATATGTTTCCGTGTCTTAATACTTTGCTTAGTTTCTAAAAGTCAAATCTTGCTATTTCTAATCGTCTCCGGGTTTCCGAATTACATTTCTGTAATCTGTTGCTTCACTGTCTAGATTGTTAAATTTCGGTGCCTGCTTGACATCCTCAATGGTCTTGTATTTTCTTTCCAAATATTTTACGATTATTCTTAACTTATTGATTCTTTCATTCCTCGTCTTTTATTCCTCTACTATATTTTTATCTATCTTTTTTCTTATGACTCCTCTCTCTCTCTCTCCCTTCCTTCTCTCTTTCATATCACCTTCTGTCTCTCTCTCTCTCTCTCTCTCTCTCTCTATATATATATATATATATATATATATATATATATATATATATACAGTGTAACCCGGATATAAGATACCCGGATATAAGAGAGATTTTCTCTGGTCCCAAATTAGAGCAATACTTACCTAAACAAAATAGACCAAACCAGGATATAAGAGAAACCCGGATATAAGAGACTTCTTCTCCGGTCCCGACAACTCTCTTATATCCGGGTTACACTGTATATATATATATATATATATATATGTGTGTGTGTGTGTGTGTGTGTGTGGTCCTACTTTTTCTTTTCAAAAATTTTGTGGTTATTCTTAACTTAATAATTATTATTATTATTATTATTGTTATTATTATTGTTATTATTATTATTATAGGCTTCATTCCTTGTCTTTTAATCTTCTATCTTTATTTTACTGATTTCCTTTTATTATTCCTCTATTCTTTCTCTCTTCCACCTCCCCCTCTCTCTCTCTCCCTCTCCATTCTTTCTCCCTTCCGCTCCCCTCCTCTCTCTCTATTATTTCTCTCTTCCACTTCCCTCCTCTCTCTCCCTCTATTCTTTCTCTCTTTCGCTTCATCCTCTCTCTCTCTCTTTCTCTCTCTCTCTTTCTCTCTCTCTCTCTCTCTCACTCTGGTCCTATTTTTTTCTTTTCAAATGCGTGGTTATTCTTAACTTAATAATTCTTAATTATTATTATTATTATTATTATTATTATTATTATTATTATAGATTTCATTCCTTGTCTTTTAATCTTCGACCTGTATTTTACTAATTTCCTTTTCTTATTATTCCTCTCTCTATATATATATATTCTTTCTCTCTTCCACTTCCATCTCTCTCTCTCCCTCTTTCTCTATTCTTTCTCTCTTCCACTTCCCACCCCCTCTCTCTCTCTCTTCTTCCTCTCTTCCGCTTCCTCTCTCTCTCTCTCTCTTCTTCCTCTCTTCCGCTTCCTCTCTTCCGCTTCCTATCTCTCTCTCTCTCTCTCTCTCTCTCTCTCTCTCTCTCTCTCTCTCTCTCTCTCTCTCTCTGGTCCTTTTTTTTCTTTTCAAATGCGTGGTTATTCTTAATTTAATAACTCTTTATTATTATAGATTTTATTATTTATTTTCAAATTAGGGATTCCTTTTACCATTTTCAAGACGCCGACACGCGTCTCGTCTCTCCGCATCCATCTCCAAGCGACGTAGGCTTCACTCTCTGAAGTCTGAGGTGCGGGACAAGGAGGAAGTACTGAAGATGCTGCCGAGTTTTTCACCATCTGGTAATGTGCTGTGGGACCTCCTCTCGCTAACAACTGTCATTAAGTTATTTGGCGGTTCAAAGAAGATCTCCACCAAAAATGATAACGTCTGGCAAACATTCGCCAGTGTCTCCAGGGTCAAATTAGGCATATTGTGTGGTCATCTCCGCTTACGGCAGAACCGCGCAAATGTGCAAATCCGTCGAATATAGTTATTCGCTTCGTTTATTACGGGTAAAGCGGCAAGTATATTTCTTACCTTCGCTTTTTTTTTTTTTAAAAAAAGGCGCTAGTAAATATCTATGAGACGAAGAAGCTTTGAGCTTCAACGAAATAAATTAACTGCTATTAGTGTGATGCATCATTAGAGTTGATATTTTATTTAAATATTTACTTAATATTTACTACAACGATTAATTACCTTTTCTTGTTTATCACAAGGCTATATATTTACAAATGTGGCGCGTGACTGTGCAAAAGTAATAAAAATTGAAAGAGTTTGGGTGCCATACGGCACGGGAGTCACTGTCATATTCCTCGCTTGAATAAGGAATTATTAAAAGAGATAAAGCAGTTGTGAATAAAAAATAAAAAAGAGAAAGAATTGGCAGAGGAAGAGTAATTTTTTATCAGTCAACTACCATTAAGGAAAAAGAAACCCGCGAGCTGCAACTTCAGCCATGGACTATCTATATCTATCTATCTATCTATATATATATATATATATATATATATATATATATATATATATATATATATATCCGTTGGTGCCTGTTGGATTTTAAACCAGCCCACTCCGAGTAAATCTGTTTATTTCTCTATTAGCTCGTATAACGCATTGTGCTACTATTGTTTTTGCTATGATTGGTAAT
>OZ038480.1:48262179-48374679 GCA_964036315.1 Acanthosepion esculentum
GAAAAATGAACGGATGCATTTTACGCGCAAAACGCAGGACTTCGGTGTCAGTTATATTTGAATTAAATAAAAAGGAATCAAATGTCATATTAAATAAAAAAAGGAATTAAATGTCGCGTTCACTAAGAAATGACCAAGTAACTAAGCCATAATTTCAAATATATCAATGTAATTTATATATTTGTGTATGTATTGGGTAGCCTATAATCTCGTTCTGTTTTTGTCGTTATATAGAATCAGAAGACTTTAAACTTTTAATTATCTTCCTTGTGTCTGGTTTGTGATAGCTGTGATATCAGCGTATATATTAGGCCATCCCATAAATTCTGTCCAAATTTTAACTTTTTGTTAAAATGAACGAAATTTAAAGAGTATTTTATAATGTCTAATGGAGCTGAACATTATTTTTATGTTTAGATGCATTTAAACTGATCAAATATTATTTCAGAGAACAATAAAATTAAATTTTGTTTGATTAAAACCCTGCTAACATGGAAGTACCCAAGAATCAGTTGAGGCATATAATGCTTTATGAGTTCAGGAAAGGAAACTCAGCAGCCGAAGCGGCTAGAAACATTCACTCAGTTTATGGAGAGGAATGTGTGAATGAAAGAACTTGCAGAAGATAGTTTGCAAAATTCAGAGGTGGAGATTTCACCCTTGAAGATGAAGATCGAACCGGACGTCCAGTTGAGTTTGATGAAAAGCTTCTTGAAGCAGCCCTTTAAGAAAATCCTACTTTATCAGTTGAGGAATTGGCAGTGGTTCTCAGTTCAAACCATACAACTGTTCATCGTCATCTTCAACAACTTGGAAAAGTTCCTAAACTTGGAAAATGAGTGCCTCATGAATTGTCTGAAAACAACCTCAAATCCCGAGTTGATATCTGCTCTTATCTCCATTCTCGCCAACTTGTTTCACCTTTTTTCGGATAGACTTGTGACTGGCGACGAAAAATGGATCTTTTATCGAAATGTTAAGCGTCGTAGACAGTGGCTTGGTAAAGAGGAAGGAACCCAGCCACAGCCGAGAAGGGAACTTCATGGGCAAAAGGTTCTTCTTTCAATCTGGTTGGATTGCCAAGGAATAATCCACTTTGAATTCTTACCACCTAATGCAACAATTAATGCTCAAATATACTGTCAGCAATTAGAGCGTTTGAACCAAGCTTTGAGAAAAAAAAGACCTGCTCTAGTGAATCGAAAACGGGTGATGTTTCATCAGGACAATGCGCGACCACACACAGCATGTCTCACGTCACAAAAGATCGAAGAACTTTGTTGAGAGAAAATTCCTCATCCACCTTATTCTCCCGATCTTGCTCTTTCAGACTACCATTTGTTTCGTAGCTTACAGAATCATTTGGAAAAAAACAGCTTTTGTAACACAGGAAGAGGTTAAAACTGAGATTTGTGAGTTCTTCAAATCAAAGCCAAAAGAATTTTACAGTAATGGAATTAGTAAGCTTGTTAATAGATGGAAAGAAGTCATAGATAATCAGTGAAAATACATTGTTGATTGAATCTGTAATTAAATGTAACATTTGGTCACTTGTTTTCTTTATTCAAAATTCGGACAGAACTTATGGGATGACCTGATATATATTTTAAATATTGACAAAATTGGTGCATTTTTGTTGATTAACGCTAACATTGAAGTTGAAAGAAGGAAAAAATGTTGACTATATTATCCTTTTTTATTTTAAGATATGTAAAATGCTACACGAAAAATATATTTTTACGATTACGAAGAAAGTACGTAATGAGGTAAGAGGGCCCAGGCAGTTACAGCATTCACAGAATATACTGAAAGCAGAATGGACAAGAGGTAGGAATACAAACCTTAATGGGTTTCTGGAATAGAAAGCAGAGCGATGGTAAATGTTGGATCATATAATTAAATATGAAAAATTTCAACAAGGAAAATAAACAATTTCTGGAAATTTCAAGAAACATATAAGAATTGCAGTCGAAATAACATGTAACGGTTCGCGTAGAACACACTTTAAAACAATAATAATGTTTTTTTTAAATAATTCACTCCTGTTATTTTTAAAGTAGCTTAAAGGAATATTAGAAAATTAAAGCCAGTTTGTTTTTCCTTTTAAGACAAATTGTATCATTTTAGTTACATAGCTTTTAAACCATGCAGACGCAAATGCATATAGTGATTTTCCAAGCGCAGCTTAGATGTGGCACAAGGTCTAAAGTAGATGACACCCTGTGAAGATTGAAATCACTACTCAGTCGTAACTGATCTAGCGAAACAAGCTTGCTAATCATTACACCGCCTGGGGGTGCCCTAACAAATACATATATACATGTGCATGCACACACACGAACATATATATACATACACATGCATCATTATCCCACATATAGGTGTAGGGCGTGACCCCACGCCCTACACCTGCACACACGAATAGAAATTCTTTAGTCTATTCTTTCGTTATTTTAATCCAGCCAATATTTTATTAAAACCCTTTCAAACAGATAATCTTTTTATCGAAAAAAAAAGGCCATTTCTATTTGTTGATTTTTGTCGCGTTAAATTAACGTAGCTTTGATTCGGATCTCATTTCGAAGCTTGGGGCCCAGGCGCAATTCCCAAATAAGGCAGATGCTGCATCTCTTTTTTTTCACCCAATACGCGGTTTAAGAGCCACTCAAGATAGAGAGTTACTGTTGTAGAGTAGCTAGCACCCCTTCAGCACTCTAACAGATGGCCTGGCTCATAGCCTTAAATAGTCTACGATTAAGGATTAATCAGCTTAGTATCAACTTATTAATCAACTGTCGAAGTCCTTCATCGTAGACTATTTAAGGATATGAGCCAGGCCTTCTGGTAGAGTCCTGAAGGGGTGCTAGCTACTTTACAACAGTTACTAAATGAGATTTTTGTAATGGCGTAAAGAGTGGACGACGTGCTGTATGCTATGAGAATATGTAGCCTATATATCAGTTGAACTTAGCCTTAGAAAGGTTAAGATTGTAGTAGTCGGGGAAGCAAAGTGACAGCTTGGGGGTAGAAGCTGGTAGCTTTTATCCGAGTATGCCTGTTTGCTATGGTAGCTAGCCAATCCCTGTTGCAGACGCCTGATCAGGCATATTTGTGGTTGTTCAACGCCAACAAAATCAGCCTGTGGTTTATACTGCAACTATTCTAAACGAACCTTAGTTCCTGGGTGAATGCGCATAATCTGGCGTGGTTTAAAACAACGCCAGTTCGCTCAAATCCTCAAATTCTTATTTTCAGAATGGCCAGGACTGCCACCGCCTCAGAAAAAGGTTAAAAGAAATGTCATCCACAATTTCCCCTGGCTTGATAATGGCCAGAAGTATGTTCGAAAAGGCTTTATAGAAAAAGATTTGGACTATATTTACACTAGAATGATCCGAGTACATGTTTCCATGTACGTAAACAGGTAAGGGTAACAAAACATTTAAATTAAAACTATATACCCTGCCTGTCGTCTTTAATCCATCTTACCTTAATGAAATATGGCTGCTATTCACACAGGCACACACATAAAGACACACGGCGGATGCCCTGGAATTAATGACCCCGATTTATTTCCGCAGGAACTATAATAGATATAGGGATCGAAATAACATCGTTGAATAGAGCAAATTGTCGTGTAACGTCAACCAGCACAACCAGCAGTAGCTTCAGTAATAGTTAGGTCTACTCCTTTTCCGGGCTCGTATACATAGGTAACTACCACCGGTGCCTGTGTTCGGTGTTTAAGCTTTGCTGAAACAAATTCCAAATACTTGTTTTCAAGATATAAATAAGAATTTCATTTGAAACACTGTCACAAGACAACTTCGTATCATCATTTTCAATTGTTGGAGCTAAGCTTACTGAACAATAAGATATATTTCAAATTAAAATTAATTAACGCAAAAGGATGAAATGAAAACACTAGTAATAAATATTAATAAAGCATAGTTAAGTCACAAATAACAACAAAGTAATAAAGGAAGCCAACAAGTTCAAAATGGAGTTTCAAATGGGTGTAGAAATACAAGTAAAGAACAATACACCGACTGAAGCTGCAAAATACTTAAAAAAGAAAACAAAAGCAAATGCAACCGACCAGATACAGAAACGATGGCAAAATAAACTGCTTCATAGCCATTACTTTGCCTGTACCAAATAAGCTGATGCAGACAAACACCGTACCCATCAGTCGCTACGTAGTGCAGGATTAAAACCTGAAACCTTACTGCACAGGACCAATGCTTGTTAACTAGAAATTATCAAGCACACATACTAAAAAATTGTTATCCCAAAATGCAGATTCTGTAATAAATATCCAGAAACAGTTAACCATCTTGTATCAGATTACACGGTATTGGCACTCATTGAATATAAAACACGGCATGACAAAGTGGGCCAATATCTCCAATGGAAAATCTGCAACTTCTACATGAAGGAAACTGATAAAAATTGGTATGAACACCACCCAGACCCGGTTATGAAAACAGGAACCTGTAACAATTGTATAGGACAAAACAATACCCACAGACAGAACAATCAAAGCTAATCGCCCTGACATTATTATTAGGGACCGCAAACAAAAAAGTATTGCTTCCTAATTGATATGGCAGTCCCTGCAGACTGCAATGTATCTTTGAAGATCTTCAAAAAGCTATCAAAATACAAGGACATTGAAATCGAAATCTCGAAAATGTGGCACATGAGAACATCAACAATCCCTTTTGTAGCTGGAGCCTTCGGATTGATTGGGAATTACTCCAATAGACTCTTTGAAGGGATTCCTGGTAGTCCATGCCTTAAAGAAATACAAAACATTGTTCTCGCGAGTACAGACCACACATTACGAAGGGCTTTATCTATGTAAAATATGGTATTTTTTTTGTTTTTTTTAATTGCTCAGTGGAAAATGCCATAATGCCATTTCTCACTTTAGGTCTCTGTTCGAGACCCGGAAAGAATTGAGTACACACCAGAAATTAAAGGAAATAAAACAACAACAACAACAACAATAATAATAATAATAATAATAATACCACTCAGATCTGGTTACAGAGATAGGACCTGTAACAATTTTATTGGATTTTACAATACACACAGACAGAACAATCAAAGCTAATCGCCCAAACAACGTGATCAGAGACCACAAGAACAGAATGTGTCATCTTATTGACATAGAAGTCCCCGCAGGCTGCCATGTATCTTTGAAGATCTTCAAAATCTATCAAAGTGCATGAACCTTGAAATCGAAATCTCAAAATTGATATTCAATGAATTCAAGTCTAGTCAAAAGTATTTTTTTTATCATTTCACTCCAAGCAAGACGATGATGCCAATAGGATACAAAGGATTACTGGGAGTGAAAGAGAAGAAAAATTTAGTAAGGAAAAGTGAGGAGAAAGGACGATAAAAAACGGGGAAGACAGAAGATGGCGATTGGTATTGCGGGGAAGTAAGAAATTGAAAGCGAGTTCCACAGGCAAGAAGCGCGAGAAAAGAAACTATTGCATCTAACTAGTTCAACAGTAAAAAAAGCGAGACCTAGTTGCCAATCTAGTAGCACGTTTAAATTGATGCAGTCGAGGCATCAAAATGGAAAGTACTGTAGGAGAGTTATTTATGTACATTTGAGATGTTTTCTTTACATGGAGATGTTTTCGCAGATATGTGCAGATCCACACAAAGTAATCAGATGCTGATGTGTGCAGGAATTTTAATCACGTGATTTTCGGTCCCCTTCTTTATCATACCCAAAGCCTCAATCATAACAGGAATAATCGTAGTTTTAAGTTCCACGTTTTTGTTACTTCGATTTGCAGGTCCTTATAATTTGACTGTTTTTAATTCGTTTAAGAAACATTGGAATCCCGTGGGCAAGTCATATCAATTAGTTGGCAGGTACTCCTGCTTCTTCTTCTTCTTCTTCTTCTTCTTCTTCTTATTATTATTATTATTATTATTATTATTATTATTATTATTATTATTATTATTATCTTTGATTTCTGTTACATACACCTTTCCTTCCGGGTCCCAACCAGAGATCTAAGATCAGAAATATCTTCATGATATTTTCCACTGATAATTTTTGAAAAAAAATCGATCGCACAGATTTTACATTGGTAAATCTTTTCATAATGTAATTGTGAGTACTTTTTTTATATTTTTTAACACTCTGAGCCCTGACCACCGCTTTGCCGGTGGTTGAGAAAAATGACGTAATGATCAGCCACCGGTTGAACAGTGGTAGAAAAAATGTCTTAATGCCCAGCCACTGGTTGCACGGTGGGTAAACACTTGTAACTCTTTTTATATCTACCGTGAAACATTACATAGCAATTATTTGCGAATTTTGATTCAGAAGCTCAGGCAGATGGGTTACAATTGTTCAGGTACGCAGAGCTCAAAGGGTTAATGCATGGGCTACCAGGAATCGATTAAGCGAGTCTATTGGAACCTTTTCCAATCAATCCGAGGGCTCCAACTATAACTGGAATTACTGATGACCTCATGTGTCATATTTTTTAGATTTCCATTTCAATTATTATTATTATTATTATTATTATTATTATTATTATTATTATTTATGCAACTACTTTAAAATATTCGGAGAATATTCGACCAACAAAATTGTAATAAACACTAATAAAGAGATTAAGAAAGCTAGTGAAAATTAATAATGAAAAAAATAATGATCTTTGTAAAAATGAACCTCGGCTGTTCTGAAAACATGAAATAATAATATTATAAATAATAATAATAATAATAATAATAATAATAATAATAATAATAATAATAATAATAATAATGATCTTTGTAAAAATGAACTTCGGCTGTTCAAATGTCCTGAAAACATGAAATAATAAAAAGAAAGAAGACAAATCGAAGAGCGATTGTACAAATCCGTAACAAAGAATCCTTCACAAAGCTTTTCAAAAAAAGCCTTTGGACAGAACACAAGAGATGCGCCTTTTACAAGCAAAACTACAGGGATTCCATCTTTACGAAGCAGAACAAAATCATTTCCTCTTTCTTCTCCTTCTTCTTCTTTGTTCGAAAAATAAGCCGACCCCTCGCCTGTTGCGCTCAACGCTCGATGAATCAAAGTTCATTTTTTAAATCAGGCATTAAATAGAAAACGAAACACACCAGAATCTTCATCTCTCCCGGCCGCGCAGTCGTTTTTGACTTCTCAGGGGACATCCCTGCACCAATTCATCTCCTCAGCCAGCTGGATACCGTATCTGGGAATGATGGAGGTCATGAACAGCTGGACAGTGAGCGCTCTCGTTGTTGTAGTTGGGATCTCGAGAGAAAGAAGATACAGTGAAGATCCTGTTGTGTTCCCATAGGACTTAATAAGTTGAACTCGGAAAAATGGGCATTCTTTGTTTCGTCGAGTTGGCACCAAGACAAACCCAAGATAGATACGAAAGGGATGCTTCCTTCTCTAGTGGGGATATGACTTCTTTTTTCCTTCTTCTAAAAGTGAAATTTCTCAATTTTCATTCCTTTTATTTATTTTTTAATTTCATCTGATATCTTTATATCTTTCTTTCATTCATTGCCCTTACATATATATATATATATATATATATATATATATATATATATATATATATATATATATATATATATATATATATACACGCACACACACACACACACACATATATATATACACACACACACACACACACACACACACACACACACACACATATATATATATATATATATATATATATATAGTAAGGTAATGAAGGGTTTGGTAATCCGTATGGATAATTCCAAAGAGGATGTAATCCAGAGAGCTCAACTTAACAACAGAGCAAGTATTAATTAATTAAATTAAAAAAGAGACAACCTTAATGTTCTATGACTATAATTTATTTCCCCCCAAAATCAATATTTCCTGGTTCATCAGGCCACATCACAAAGGAATTAGTAGATTTTATTTTTAATCAGGCATTATTTCTCAGTACACAAAAAGTTATTTTACTGGATACACGTGTTTTAATAGACGCTCGTTTTTTTGTTTGTTTTTTTTTTTAGTTTTTTTTTTTTAAATAGAGTGAATTGCATCTATCGGCCTGCTCATTCGAGCGTCTTATTTTTCTTCATTAAGTCTCTCAAATGTACAGGCCGGTAGACGTAAAAAGAAAAATTTGTAGTTGAACCGTAGATTAAGTAGAATGACGTACAAAATAGAGATGAATTCCATTATGTAGAAAAGATGCACTTATTAAAATTCATCAATGCTTGCTGAATGTTTAGAGTGACCAAATAGTTGAATTGAACACAGACTGTGAGGCAGTATGTGTCGATTGTGGCGATAACAGCCACGTTCTCGGTGGGCATGCACAGCTGTCAATCCAAGAAATAAAGAACGTCTTGAAAAACCTCTAGCGTGTTTTGCAGCTGAAAATTTGCTCTATTCAACGATGTTATTTCGATCCCTATATCTATTATAGTTCCTGCGGAAATAAATCGGGGTCATTA
The DNA here is from genome assembly GCA_964036315.1 of Acanthosepion esculentum. Classification (NCBI taxonomy): domain Eukaryota; kingdom Metazoa; phylum Mollusca; class Cephalopoda; order Sepiida; family Sepiidae; genus Acanthosepion; species Acanthosepion esculentum. The sequence continues at coordinate 48,270,679 of OZ038480.1, forward strand.
ATTCCGGGGCATCCCCCGTGTGTCTCTATGTGTGTGCCTGTGTGAATAGCAGCCATATTTCATTAAGGTAAGATGGATTAAAGACGACAGGCAGTGTATATAGTTTTAATTTAAATGTTTTGTTACCCTTACCTGTTTACGTACATGGAAACATGTATTCGGATCATTCTAGTGTAAATATTGTCCAAATCTTTTTCTATAAAGCCTTTTCGAACATACTTCTGGCCATTATCAAGCCAGGGGAAATTGTGGATGACATTTCTTTTAACCTTTTTCTGAGGCTGTGGCAGTCCTGGCCATTCTGAAAATAAGAATTTGATTTTGGACATTGCTAGTTCTTTTTTCAATTTAGCGCTTGTAATTTATGATTGTCATAGTTTTAATTTCGGTGGTACAAGATAATGGATTCAATCCTGTCATTACCAATTATGACTTTTGCTGTAGCAAGAAAAGCATAATAAATCCCCAGAAGTACTAGGGACTGATTGCAGTTGTCTAGGACTGCATAGTACTTAATCTAGTCTCACTAAGCTATTCATGCTAGATCGATCCTCATTGGGCACTCTCGTTGTTTTTTGTTTTGTTTTTTGTTTTTTGGCAGAAGAAACTAAGTTTAGGAAATATTTACGCCCTACTTCGTTGGTTACAGAGTTAAGTAATGACCATTCGTGTCAGAGATTTGTAAGAATTTTGAATGCTTAGTTTTTAAATAATCGGGTCTGGATTATTCGTGATACACTGTTACGAACACTGATATGATACGCAACCTTCGTCTTTATAGAATTTATATTTATTCGAAAATACTAAGATTATCACTAAGGTTAATTAAAATATGTCTTATTTCTAGTATGTCACTCTAGATGACTAAGGAGAGTGTAGACAGGTAAGAAAAAACTGCCCTTAATTAGACGTGGAATTATTTTCTTTGGACAGATAATTTAAGCATAATTAAAATTTTATCAAAAGCCGCTCGTCCGCTTCTACTGGAAAATCTTTCATTCTTAAAGCTAGATCATTTTAACTTGTGTTAACAATAACTGCGCTACTATGTGCTGTTTTTGCTGCACTAAGGTAAAAGTAGAGACAGAAATATAAGTATCATTATTATATAGATTGATTGATTGATTCGTTTTCTACAGCTTATCAGCTCTTTATAGGTTATTTAAAGCCAGAAAAATATTTTTAGATTGTAAGACTTTTTGGAGGATACTAATGGTTTAGTGATACAAGTCTCACTAATTAATCCATATCTGGAGGATAGTAGATGGATTCGTATTTTTCCAAGGGCATTTAGGCGTAAGTGAATATAAGCGATAGAAGCTAAAACTGTCGACGCAATGAGTCACAGACCAAAAGTTACATTTTAACGCACACAGAAGCGCACAAAACCACTTACAAGAGACCGGCAGTCTATCTGAAAATGTTTCTGTATATAACGAATTGCTGGAAATGCGGAAATATCCGTACTGAGAATATAAAAATTGAGAAGAGATTCTATGACGACTTTGTTTGGTTATTGAAAATCTATGAATTCATCGTCATTATCCTCATCCTCAGTCCTATGACCGTGCGTGGTTGTAGGATCACTGCGCAGCTATGCACCTGACTAGTTCAGTCCATATATCTCAGTTGCGTGCCAACGTCTTAGTCTCTGTGAATGATTTTCCAGTACACCCAGAGACGTTGTCAGCTCATTCTCTCTCTCTCTCATTCTCTCTCTCTCGTTCTCTCTCTCTCTCTCTCTCTTCTTCTTCTTCTTCTTCTTCTTCTTCTTCTTCTTCTTCTTCTTCTTCTTCTTCTTCTTTTGACTACATTGTAGGATGGTCGTGTAAAGTTTGCTGGCTCTTATCCAATAATCATCAAGCATAATTTGATCTTGGTTCTCCATTCTGATAAACTGTTACGTCACTATGATGTCACTTCCGATTAAGTCATGCACAGCTTTGAATCATTCAATGAAACGAACACTGAACCGCACACTTCGATGTAAAAAAAAAAGTCAATTTATCGGCACGGCCACACGAGAGGAAAGTGACAAAAGCTCACGCTTAAAGGGAGTTGGTAGCACACGTATACGTGGAATGGGGACAAGCATTATGCTAGTTCCTGCGGCATTACGCTTTCGGTAGAGATAATGCGTAGGGGACAGTTGGATGAGGCTCGAACGCATAACATTACTTTACATCCCCATCTGGCCCGGCTGGGGCAAGGAACTAAGGAAAAATAAAGTAGAGGATGAAGAAGCGCCTACCGTAGTACAGCGATGGGCAAATTCGTCTCATCGTCAAATAGGGAAGAGTAATAACTTGTGTCCTCACCCAGTGCTCCGTTACTCTAGACTGATTAAGTTTCTAGAAGTAGAAGAAGAAACTGTATAGAAAGAAGGAAAGAAAGAAAAGAGAGAAAAGAAACGGAAAATCTATTAGAGAAAAAGAAAAAGAGGCAAGAGTGGAATGGAAAGAAAATAAGAAGCGGAGAATGATCAAGAAGAAAAATTGGAAAAGGAAAAAGAAGCCTGGAAGATGGAAACAAAACAAGGAGCAAAGAAAGAAAGAAAGAAAGAAAGAAAGAAAGAAAGAAACGAAGAAGACTCTACTATAGTAAAACGGAAAATAGGCAAGAAGAGACAGGAAAGAAAGAAGCGAGGGGAGATCAAGAAAAAAATGAGGAAAAGACAACTGGCAAAATGGAAAGGAAGCAAGCGGGAAGGAAAAAAGAAGAAAGAAACCAAGAACGTTTGAAGAAAAAGTAAGAAATGAAAAAGAAAATCTATAGGAAAAATCTATTAGAGTTAGTTTATCTAATGGAGGAATAAAAAAGAAAGGAAAGCTAGATTACCACGACAAAGAAGAATAGAAAAACAAGATAATGTGAAAGAAAAGTGATGACTACGATGATGATGATGATGATGATGATGATGATGATGATGATGATGATGATGATGATGATTTTCTCATTAAAATTTGTTTGGTTCGTAGCCATCTTTTCAATGGCGGAAAAAGATATCGTGCCTGGGAGTCGAATCGCCTCAACAATGTGCGGGGTATCACGAAATAAGCGCCATGTTTCTCTGGCCATTAGAAGCTGCCAAAAAGTTATTTGAAGGAGGAAAGAACATCCCTAAAATGCCATGCTTCCCAGAGCGAAAGCCTCAAATACCAGTAGAAGGGGCGAAATATGTATGTGTGCTCGATTAGGCAGGGAAAACTTATTTTTCAGCTTCATCGCCCTGCAAAAGCGTAAAATGTTAACTGGTTATTTTGCCTAATAAGTCGTTGCCGCTTGAATGCTGGTGTAAACAAGCCCCCATAAAAAGGAACATTTAAGCAGCACGTGAGATTGGTTTCTGTTTGGAACAGATATTGGGAAGATAATAGGAAAATTAGAAACCTGTCTGTTATATCCAAGTTACAAAGGGCAACAAAAAAATGGTAGAACTGATAACTGATTGTTCGTATGATAGTTAGATAGATAGATAGATAGATAGATAGATAGATAGATAGATAGATAGATAGATAGATCAAAACAGATAAATATAGATAGATAGATAGATAGATAGATAGATAGATAGATAGATAGATAGATAGATAGATCAAAACAGACAAATATAGATAGATAGATAGATAGATAGATAGATAGATAGATAGATAGATAGATAGATACTAAGACACTGCAGGTACGGCCGAATTTTAGAAGTAGAGATCTATTGTCCGGTTCGCAATCCTTCTTGATCTTTTGAACAGGAGTAGCGGTTTATCCCCTGTTTCCTGTTTAGGATCGGGTTTCCGGTTCCTTCTAAAGTCTACTTCCACACTATACTTCTAACGCCTCCGACTGAACTCTGAATTGTTATTCACTAATTCAATCTTAACCTCTTCAAGTCTCGAGTTTTATCTTTCCCGCATAGCCCAAAGAACTTCACTACTTGTCCATTCTTCGCTAATACGACACCACACAGTAACCCTCTACATTGAGTGGCTCTTAGGTTTTGTACTGAGTTAATAAAAAAAAAAGAGGAAGTGTTGGCGTAGGTAAAGAGTATTGCACAATTTCCCAATGAGAGAAGGCCCTACTACCTTGAAAATCAACATTCAATAGACATCTTCTTTTATGCGTCATATCCTTTCATGAAGTGAATGGCCATTGGCCTCTACAACATTCTGCGCTCCTCTTTGTTCTAAGTAACTGTTTTATCACATTTTTACACCTTGTGGTCCTGGTTGTACTAACGATTTATTCACACTCGTTATGTTGCTTGCTTTCAATATGACCTTAATATGAGTATTCAAATCACCAATCCTTCTTTCCTCATTATATATTCCAACTTGGGCTGAAAAAACTGACCACGAGCAAAAAAAAACAAACGGTCTATATACAACTATTTCATCTGCAGATTATTTTGCATAAAGGTTTCAGTATTCCATAATTGTCGAGTTGAATTCCATTCTTCGTGCCAATGAAGAAGGCCAACCTATATAGAATGATTTCCTTATCGTGTGTTGAAAAAAAATCGCAACTTTTCTAACCGCAAGTCAGGTCTGATGCTTCAATGTTTATGTAATTGTATGTATCTATTTGCACGTTAGCACCTGAGTTGGTGGGAGTGTTCGCCTATTCAAATATACATACATTCATACACATATAGGTATATGATGAATATACATATATATATATATACACACATATATATATATATATATATATATATATATATATATATATATATATACATACATATATATATATATATATGTATATATATATATATATATACATAAATATATATATATATATATATATATATATATATATATATATATATATATATATATATATATATATATATATGGTGGACTCTCCCGTCGTATTCGATGTATGAGGGTCAAGCAGTACAGTTCCTAGAAACCGACAGCCAGACATCACCACATATGATTTGATTATAGTGATGAAGTTTTTGTACAGAACTAACCACACTTTTTGAATGTCCGAATACAGAGACCAGGTGCAATATGTGCCACAATGTCCCCAAACGACCCACCGCAGGTTTTGACTTCAGAGTTTTCCTTCTCCTAGACCAGTTGGCATCCAAGGCTATAGAACACAGTCTGTCCTCGTTTTACCTATACTTGGAGGAAGAAGAGTATTAATACGTTTCCCAAGGGTATTGGCACGTAAGTGAATGTTTATAAATATATATATATATATATATATATATATATATATATATATATATATATATATATATATATATATATATATATTAAAAAGAAGAGAGGTACCGCAAACTTTTTGGGTTGTAATGTGGGTTTTTTAAAAAAATATGAAAAATAAAGAATAATATTTTTAAAAAAACCCACATTACAACCAAAGAAGTTTGCGGTACCTCTCTTCTTTTTAATATACACACTTTTCTCTCGTTGGAACCATTATAACCCCTTCACATTATATATATATATATATATATATATATATATATATATATATATATATATATATATATATATATATATATATATATATTGATTTCTGAGGAAAGACCTAGGTGGTCTGAAATATTAAATAAATAAATATATACAAAAACACAGAAATAAATACTTTCATAAAAAAAACACCCAATTTTGTTTCATTTATTTTATCCAGATATTATATATATATATATATATATATATATATATATATATATATATATATATATATATATATATATATATATATATATATATATATATAGTGGGGTATATATGTGTCCTAAATTCATGTAAGCAAAACAACAGAACAAACATGAACTTCGGGCAGTTTATCTACAATTTCGATCCTAATATACAATACATTATTGGTAAATTGGAAAAACTGCTCATAAAAATACCCACCTTCGTGTTAAAAAGGCTTTGCTGCGATATTTTAAACTAAAAGTAATATGTCTTTCAGTTCAGGTTAATTAAACTTTGAATCAGTTAATCTTCCTCAAATAAAGATTTTCAAAAATATATTTTATTTTCTAAACATTTTTTTAATAAAGAGAATGATTTGTCAACATGAAAGATTTTACAGATTTTACTGAAAATCAAAAAATAATTCCAATCAATTTATATTCGGTATGAAATACGACAAATTATTTTGCCCCTTGGAAATATTAAATTTAAAATATTAACTTGAAATTAAAATTAAAATAAATAAAAGCTTCAAGAAATACTTTTCGTTTTCAAAATGCATTTAAAACCTTATGTATCACTATTTGGGGGGGCAAAGATATATATACATACATACATACATATATATATATATATATATATATATATATATATATATATATATATATATATATATATATGAAGAAATATAGTCTTGAAGTGTGCTATATTTATGGGATAAAGTGCTCAATATCAGAGACAGAGCGTGTGTAAATATAAAAGTGAACATAGAAGTCAACACTTAGAGGCGACAGTCTGTTTCATGCTAGAAGCAATCATCGGGCCCGATGATTGCATCTAGAATGAAACAGACTGTCGCCTCTTATTGTTGACTTCTATGTTCACTTTTATATTTATTTATATATATATATATATATATATATATATATATAAATGAACATGGAAGTCAACACTTAAACCCTCTAAGACGCTCTATCTCTGATATTGAGCAATTTATCCCATAAATATAGCATACCTTAAGACTATATTTCTTCATATATATATATATATATATATATATATATATATAAAAAGTAGAGTAGATAAGTTGGTCAATAAAACAAAGTCAAATGAAAGGGTACCGATGTAATCAGTACGAAAACATTTATTAATATTAACCAGGTAACAAAAATGAAGCACAGACATTGAGGTCCCAAGTTCGGAATTTTCAAACACGCCTGTGTTCTCCACCAGCGGATGCAAGAAATAAACGGTGTGACGGTGGAGAATATCTAACATTAGTTCTTGAGGCTGGGCAGAGTCCACTGTAAGCGGAATTGTCAGAAAAAAACGGTCCCTGTTTAATTTCTCGCTGTGCGAAACTTTATATGAAAATAATCTTAGATTTAAAAATTTTGATTGGTGGTGGGTGGAATGGGAGTGAGATGCTGAACAAAGGTTATAGGACTAGGGGTGGGGCCGTTATTAGTGTTGAAAGATTCTGTGAATTAGGATACAGTGTGGGAACAAAGTGAGATTGTCAATAAAAATAAAATGAAGGAGAAAAAGAAAAAAGAAAAAGGGAGAGAATATATATATATATATATATATATATATATATATATAGGTTGCCATTTCTTTCTGCGGTAAACTGGTTGCCAACCAAGTTTGACTTGCTATTTAACTAACTTATTAAATTTTTTTGAGATTGATGTAAGGGGAATTCCAGAGTGTAATAAGTGAAAAATGTATTACATTGTTGTCCGTGAAACGAGGCCGGAATTCGTATGGCATGTATGCATGTTTGAATTACTATATTGTCCAAGTCGTGTAACAACAGAATTGTCCAATTGTTAGAATAAGCACTAAACCTTTGTATCTTAGAAAGGATTAAAGATATTTTAATAGACTTTTTCGGGGTTTTTATAACACTATTGGATTCTACTTTGAGCAATAAGAATGTATAATTACTCTCTAAGCTTAACAGAAGTATCGTGATGAAATCGATCATAAACGAAAATGACATGGTCATCATTAATTAATCACAGCTAAGGATCAGAAGCTCATGAAGTATTGAAATAAAGTTCAAATACATATATATTATTCCAGGGTCATTTCCCAACTTATTCAAGGTGATCTTCGCCCTCTCTAACCTTCTAACTTTCTGTCCTGGAGAATTGTTTATTTTACTCAACGACCTAATGGACATTATAATATAACAGGCCTTGGAATAAATCTTAAAAGAATATCTATTTCTACAATCTTGTATCAAATCAAGTCTTGAATCAAAATTTATTTGATCTGTTCTGCATCAGAAGTTTCTCTAAATCCTTCAGGAAATTAGAAAATCATAATAATAATAAAACGCCTTTTCTGTAATTCTTATTAATTTAAAAAATATAAATCATCTTTACATTTTTTGGCTAACAAATTACCGAATCATGTCATGCACACTCCTAAAGGTTTGGCTGGATCTGCAAATCTCTTCAAATAATGTAGAAACTCTTTACAAAGTGAGTAGATGAAAATTTCATTTTTCTTAACAGAATTTCACATAGCGTAACTGCTTCGCTTCTCTCAAAAGTGGCATAAATCACTGCTGCCTTTGATTCTTAACCTGATTCTTTTTCTCATTTTCCCCATCGTATTTAACTGATTTTTTAATAAAAATTATCTTTGTTGCTGACCAAATATTCTTTCTTTTACAGCTTAACAACTTTTTGCATGTTATTTAAAGCCAGAAAATATTTTAGATTTTAAGAATTTTTTCGATAATAATGATTTACTGATATAAGTCCTACTAATTTACCCATAGCTGGAGTTAGATTCATACCTTTCATAATGGTCTTTTCGCCTAAGTGAATATAACCAACCTGACTGGAATTGAAACTCGGTTCTCCGATTTCCAATTCCAATTCCAAGCCGTTATCCATTACACCACACTGCACACCCAAGCTTACAGTACCTGGTATTCCGAAGCGGTCACCCATCTAGGTTCTAACCAGGCTCGACATTGCTTAACTTGGGTGATCGTACAAGAATCGGTGTTTCAACGTCATATGGCCGAAAACTCCAAATTTTCTACGACGTACAGGGAAAGATACATTAAAAGTGCAATGATCTCTATAATTTATATACGATTAATATATACATATATTTCAATATATCCTCATTTCTTAGTAAATTCTAATTTGTTTAAAGAAGAATCTGCAAGGTTATCGGTCTTGACCCGGTATCTCGGTTTCATCGACTTCCCCGTCGCCTTAACGTAGCTTCCCTGTGTCTTTTTTATAAATGCTTTTATGGCAATTGTTCTGATGAGCTTTCCTCTTTGGTACATCGACTTTACGAATTTAAGCGCAGTACTCGATTGGCAGCTAGGTCTCATCTTGTTACTGTTGAAATTGTTAGATTTAACCAAACCTTCAATGCTAACAGTCTCTTCTCTCGCACTTCTTAATCGTGGAACTCCTTTCCGGCTCCTTCCATTGTACTCAACTTTGATCTTCAAAATTTTAAATGCAATGTCAATGGTTATATTCTATATCTTTAATTCTTGTTCTTTTATTGGATTCTTTCCTTAATAATTTTTTTCTTCAGATTCTTTCACACTCATTAACCCTTTGTGTCTTAGTGGTTTTATCGCCTTGCTTGTAAAAAAAAAAAATTTTTAAAAACCCAACTGTCCAGACTCTTCAACCTCATTTCATCTCCGTAATCTATATTTTGTTCTTGTATCATAAAATTCTTATGATGACACCGGATCACTGGTGAAATATGTGATGGTAATTTTTTAAATTTTTTTCATGGACTGTCGATTGCATATAAACATGGTACAGACTGTCACCGCTGGATGTTGACTTCAGTGTCTACTTTTATATTTACATGCGCTCTGTCCCTGATATTGAGCACTTTAACCCATAAATATAGCAAACCTTAAAACTATATTTTATCATATATTTAAAAGATTGTTCAACTTCGTCATTGTCACTGAATGTTCTGTTGCTAATGTTTTCCACATCAAAGCAAATGGAAATCTGTAGGTTCTAAATCTGGTGAGTCTGGAGAAATGGACGAACTTCCCGTCTTAACGATCTTAATTTTTATTTTGAAAAGTGTGCCCTTGCATTGTTATGTTAGAGAATAACAACTTCTCTATTTACAAACGCTGGAGACTTTCGACGTAATGCTTCATTTATCCAATCAAATTGCTGGTAATAAACGTCTGCAGTGATGGATATTCCATGTTCCATGACGACACCTTTCATATTACATCTGTGGTTTTGGTGTTGGCACTAGCTTCTCATTTTGCGATAATCACTCTCTTTTCCGTTTTCTGTTGACATGCGAAACCCACTTTTCATCATCTGTAATAATGCAATGTGAAGGCTGATATTCCAGGTTAAAAGGCCGCTGCATATAGTGAAACGTTGTTTTCGGTCCTATAGCGAAAGCTCGTGAAGAACCCAGATTCCCGCCTTTTTGCAAATTTTTCCAATTCGCTGCAAATGTTCCTGGACACTTGAACATGACATATGGAGTATTTTGCACGAAACATCTGATGCTGTGACGTGGATTCAATTTATTTGTCTCTTAAAAGTTCCTCATTCAGAATCGGTCGTCTTCCAGAGCGAGGCACGTGTCGGATTTTTCACAATCGGCATTTTTACTTTTTAAACCACAGCTGACATTTACGAGCCTTCACTGCACCCTTATACACTACACACATGTTTTCAATGTCTCTGTTCCAGTACTACCCTTTCGAAATTTATGCAGTAAGAAATGGCGAATATGCTTCTATTTAAACTTATAATTCTCATTTAGGTTAAACCCTGAAACAAACTATGAGCGATAGAGTGTCTGATAAAAGAGATAATAAACTAATTGTAACCGTAGCTTCCGAAATTGGTTCTGTCTTGATTGGTTAAATTATAAGCACTCCATACTGCATCCCAAAACGAGACTACCAATAGAATACAACGATCCTACTTACCCTTCTGAGGCCAATGTACTGATGATGAGGTGGGGGTTATGCTGATGACATAAGTATTCATAGGTATTTATAGTTGAACATATAATCCTTTACCAAGTGTTCCAAAATACGGGACTTAAGATAAACATATCCAAAACAGAAATTATGATATGGAAATGGCACCTTCCCTGAATCCATCATATAAATTCAGAATGTGAAATTAGTAAATATTATACACTTCAGATACCTCGGCGTATGGATCAGTTATAACAAATTAAGTATAGGAGAAACGGAGCATGACACATTAACATGGCTCTGTACAAGAAGTAGTTTCGCCTAACACCGCAAATAGCTACAAAACCAAAACATCAACCTGAAAACTAGAGTCATGTTCTTAAATAGCCTCGACATATCGAGAATTTCATCTGAATGTCATACATGGCGCCAAACCCGTTCAGAAATATTTAAACTGTCAAGTGTATATAACCAATTCCTAAGATCAATGGGAAATAAGTCTTTGAGTGAGTGAAGTCTGGGGGTGTCTTGGCAAAGATCATTCTTATTTGAACATTGTGGACTGGTGCTACAGAATCACAACCAAAGAACTGTACCAAATAACAGAAAACGCATCACATGAGAACTATTAATGGTAGCAATAACTAAAATGGATAGCAAATGTAACCAGAAGAGAAAATAATGGCATAATAATGACGTTGACATTCCACACCACTTCAAATAAAAGGTTAGGAAGGAAACTCCCATCAGTACTGGAAAGAGCGATAATAGCTACTGGACTTGAGAAAACTGTTTTCCTGAAAAATTGTTTTCAGAGAAAGGATTTTATAAATTTCAACCGAAAACCGTATTGGCTGTTCGATCAATTAATGCCAAATATTTCCTTGTAGGGAAACAGCTAACATTACCATTGCCTTAACTATTAAATACGTAATTATTTTCCAAATATCGCAATATGTGTGTGCGTACGTGTTAAAATATACGTAACTTGCGCGCGGTATAAAAGAATATGTATCAAAATGAACATGTAAATTATATCAGATAAGAAAATTGAACGTACATAAAGCGGCAATGCCTAAACCATCTTTTTGTGTGTGGGTGTGTGAGATAATTAAAGGAAATATCGCGCACGCGCGTAGGCACAACACAGATACACACACACACACACACACACACACACACACACACACACACACACACACAAACACACACACACGCACACACACACACAGAGGCACACCACTAGAAAAAAATAAAAAAAACAAAAATAAAGGGCCATAAAAGGAAAAGCTATTTCAAGAATGCGCGGGTCAGGCGTCTGTGCATCCGGGTTGGTGAGGGTCGGTCCTACTAATGCTTTCCACTAATTTGCCTTTTATTTCTTTCCTATTGGTTTCGCTCTATAATTTTCTATGTTACACTACTCGGTTCCTCTTTCTGTTTGTTTACTAAGTAAACACACGGCCCCTTTAATTGTTTTTAATCGCGGGAACTCTCAGCGTTTTTGCGACGCAACATCACAACACATCCGGGCTCTCTGCGGATGCAGATCACCCAAGTCGATGACCACCAAATGGAAACGGGGAGCTAATTGGACGTTTTCACAGCGTCAAGACTGTAATATCATGCAAACTAAAGCCTGGTCGTCATTTTGATTTAACAGAAAGAAGAGAACCTGCTGAGGATTTTTTCATTAAAATCTTTCTATTTTTATTCCCTTTTTTACATTAGGTTTATGATTTTGTTTCTTGCTTTTCTTGTTTTTCCATCTTTTTGCCAGCAGTATCATGTGGTTGGTTGGTTGGTTGGTTGGTTAGCTGTTGTTGTTGTTGTTCGAGATGGAGTAAAAGAGTCTCTTTAAAAAAACAGTACTCAGTATTCGTTATTATTATTATTATTATTATTATTTATGCATTTTCATGTTCACACTAGAGAGATCTGATACTCATCGTTGGCGCTCAAGCAACTCTATTTCTCCTTCAATCTCTCACACTTTTCTCAATATTCCAGCGTGTTATTGTCGTCTCAATAGTTTCAATTCGTCCTGAGATATTTTGTTTTCCCAATTAACATTTTCTTCTTCTTCTTCTTCTTCTTATTATTATTATTATTATTATTATTATTATTATTATTATTATTATTATTATTATTGATTTATTAAGCGTAGCATATCTGAACATAGTTTCGTATCCAAACGTAAACAAAGAGATTTTTTTTTAAATGGACTGTAATTAATGCGACGGAGGTGTATCACTTTAAACGTTATTTTGTTTTAGCTGATACACGTAAAAAAAAGTTCTATACCAGAAGAAGCTTATCTTGAAAAGCTAAAAATTAGCATCGTCTGTTCCCTCGTGACCAAGCTGAACGGGTACCCGTGCTAAACGGTAACTCCTTCTTCCGGGGGACGCAGGTTCGATTACTGCCGAAGGACGCATTTAAAAAAAAAAAAAAGATTCCTCGAATATTCAGACCGGTAGGTGAAAATAAATAAATATACATTTTAACAAATAAACGGAGCGTTTATTCACGTACAGGGTGTTAAATCAGGACTCCTGGCTGGCCACCCATACATAAAATAGGGAGTTACTTTTCAATCCCCCTGTATATATATATCTATACCCATATATATATATATATATATATATATATATATATATATATATATATATATATATATATATATATATATATATATATATATATATATATATATATGGTGCAACAGCAGAATTGTCCAAATTATGTAACAGCATAATTCGAATAAGACGTTTAGCTATCTTGACAATATTTTTCGTAAGAAACACTGAAAAACTATTTGAGTTATTCATCTAAAAAGAGAGCCGGTTAAAATTGTTTTGTGTCAGACCCACTGTCTTTCCAACTTGAGCTGTGGTGAGAGGGAAAAGTTCATTCAGGCCTTCAGTAATGGTACCAACATTCATACTCTGGCTTCCATCTTCAAAGTACATAGAAAGAACCATCAAGTGAATGCTGAATAAGTTTTTAAAAAAGAGAACAGTAGAGAGGAAAACTGAACCAGGAGGTCGCAACAGAAAGAGGTATCATCACTTCAATTTAGGACAGAAAGTTAGAAGGTTAGAGAGGGCGAAGATCACCTTGAATAAGTTGGGAAATGACCCTGGAATAATATATATGTATTTCAACAACCACTATTGTTTCACTTAGATACTTTATGTATATTTTGTAAGTACATTTTTCTTCTCAAAAAATGGAAAATAGGAAGTTACGTTTTACATCCGGGATGTTCATAAACATTTCCGACCCTCACCCGTAGATGTGCAGTTAAAATGCACTGAAACCAAGTTGCATCTTTGTTGTGAGTAAAATGGTTTTGTCTATATGATAAAATTATAATAAATAAATATATATATAATTTATTCGAAAATTATAACATAAACATGTTATAAAATCACCACAAGAATAGCCATTTTGTTTCAACACTTCTGGTTTCTTATCAAGTGATGGAGTTTAATGTAGAATAAAGAATTTTAAAAGGGGAAGCGCGGTTACTGTTATTGTAGCTTATATAACAGCCTTTTCCCCTATCGTTGGGTGTTTGGTTGATTTGAACCTTTTAAAACTCTTTGTTCTACATTCAACATCATCACTTGATAAGACACCAGAAGTGTTGAAGCAAAATGGCTATTTTTGTTGTGATTTTATAACATGTTTATGTTATAATTTTCAAATAAATTATATTTGCTCTACTCTGTATTGATCACTCTTTTAAGAATTATATTTTTGGTTATTGGAATTTATTCCGTATACACCAATCCTATACTTGGGTATATATATATATATATATATATATATATATATATATATATATATATATATATATATATATATATATAGCAACTCTCACAGTATGCAGATATACAAAAAATATTTCCAATTATATATTGATATAGATACAGGGTCGTGTGTCATCATACGCTAAGCACGTGACTGTTAAGTGCTTCACAGTACGAAAAGACGGCTATCAAATGATCACCTTTACTCGAGGCGCCCAAGAAGGAAGTGAAGTCTATCCTCGTGATTGCTGATCCTTTATATGAACGACAAAGACAAAAATAAACGGATATTTTCTAAAGACTCATCTTGAGATCGTGACCGAGATCCATATGTCATATCCTCTCGCGGCCTCTTCACTGAATCAACAACCCTGCATCATGTACCAAATTTTGCTGGGTGGGGAATCAGTGTTGGCCTCTTAATAGAGGTGTGGCGAGATTGAGGTTCTTATTCTTCCAATTGCCATATCGAGCATCTACACCAGTCATGAGCAAACTGTGGCCCGCGGATCAGATGCAGGACTTTTGGCTTTCTGAATGGCATGCATAATTTACTCAGGTAAATAACGTTTATCAAAAATGTTATTCCTTTCATTTAGTTCTCAATTGTTCACTCACATTTTCTCGTACTTAACCATGTACAGAAAGAATTATTATTAAGTGCAATGTTTATCGAATTTTGTAACTTTTCTTCAAAGGTACGTTTTCATCATTTTAAACAATTGGCGATTTTCCCTAAGGAATATCATACGTATGAACATACTTTGCTTCAGAAACAGGAAAAGGCCATAATAATTTGTTTTTCTAGATAATAAATATACTTTTTATTTTAAAATATGTTTGTGTTGTCACATGATTAATTTAGAAACAAATTACAATCAGTAGTGTGTTAATCGCTCTTTCATCAGATTATAAATAATACTTTAATTTTTTAATTACACAAAGAATCTTTTCTCCAAAGAAAAAAAAAGTGGACTTTCCCCATAACCAAGACAGATGCTTACGCATATCGCCTTCTGTAGTGAAAATAGCTACGGTACCTTCAATGAAAAATTACCTTGAAAATATATCTCTTAAGTGATAAAATCCAAAGAAGAATCAGTAATATTATTGGTCCTGCTTTGGCAGCTCGGTTTCAGTCAAGTTGCTCCACTGTAAGTTATTTCTGAGGACTATAGCGGCTGAGCAGGCAGGTGAGGTCCAAGATGATCGTGGTTTCACTTGGTATCTCCTTGCTGGAACGAAAGCTTTGATGCTGGCGTTCACCCAGGAAGAGACCTCAGTGGCACAATTATGATCAGGATTACTAAAAATATAATTTCAAGGGACATCTCAAAGAACGTCACTGAACGAGTCCCAATCAGCGCGTTGATAACAGAAAGATATTGTGTTAATTGGAGGTTCAACAGTGATGGGAAAGCCGTATCACGTCTTCATGGGTTAGTTCGTGTTGTTGCGTTGATTTATATATATATATATATATATATATATATATATATATATATATATATATAAACCAAAGTACTGGTAAAACTAACACAAAACGTGCCAAATGATCAAAGATAATAAAAAAAAACAATAAATCAAAACCCCAAAACACAAGTGAGAAAGGAAACACAGACTGAGAAGAAAAGAAAAAGAAAAGAAAAATACCTACCTAAGCAGTAAAAGACAGTGATCTATGTCTAAATAAGCAAGACAAAGCATTTACGCTACACAGTGACACTACTCAAAAAGATTCAAACTGCTACGGGAGTTTCACGCTAGCGCAATTATCAGGCGACAAGAACACAAATGAATAGAGGATGAATATACGTTTATATATATATATATATATATATATATATATATATAGTTGCGTTGATGTGAGTTTGTGACCCTGGGTTTCACGCCCTTTGCAATCGTCGAACAGTCTGATTAATTTTGAAATTTTGGATTTATTTATGGTTGTGTATATCGGTGTTCTATGGTAGTGGGAGGAAAATTGTCATCGGAACGCCACTCATACGTACGCAGAGACACATACAGGCACGTTCACGTATTGCAGCTCACACAAACATAACAGGGTCACCAATTCACATTAACGCAGCTAAATATGTTATCTCTATCGCTGATATTGAGCGCTTTCCAATATATGCTTTCCGGGCATATATAATATATAAATAATATATATAAAAATTGCATATATATACATATATATATATATATATATATATATATATATATATATATATATATATATATATATATATATATATATATACACATTATACATATATGTGTGTGTGTGTGTGTGTGTGTGTGTGTGTGTGTGTGTGTGTGTGTTTCAAAAATGAAGTGCCAGGCGTTATCAAGTACCTGCAGAAAAGGGGTTTAGTACCACCGGACTGCTTACATGGTTGCTACATTAGGAGGGGACGCTCCAGCTTTACTAACAGTGCAAGAGTGAGCAGATTAATTTAGAAGTGGGGTGAGAATCTTGAGGATAACCCAAGGTCTGGACATCCTGCAACTATCCCCACCATGGAAAACACTGATCGTGTTCACCATATGGCGATGGATGACGGGCGATTGACTATAAATCAAATAGCCAATCCTATTAGCATATCTCGTGGGAGAGTTGAGAATATTTCTGCACAATTCACTTGGCATGACAAAAGTTTATGCTCGGTGGGTACAGCGTCTTCTGATAGCTGATAAAATGCGCAACAAGTTGATCCCATCACGGAAAAATCTGACATTTTTTGAGGCAGATCCGGCTGGTTACCTCGATCGTTCCATAACCCAGCCAGAAACAGAGAGACAATCCATGCAGTGGTAACACCCCTCTTCACCTGCTTCAAAAAAGGCCAAGGTCGTTTCACCTGCAGGGAGGTTGATAGCCTCAGTTTTTTTTTCAGGGCTGGGGATGCAAAAGGCATTCTGTTTATAGTGGTATTGAACTGGTTGATCACCCTTCCTATTTTCCTCTTTTGACTCATCTGTCCCTCAACTTGAAAAACACTTGGTTGTGTTGCAGTGATGATGATGTCATATCTGCTTTGGATGACTTTTTTGACCAAAAGGATAAACTCTCTTCTTTGAAGAGTCAGATATCAGTTTACTGGTCAAAAAAACAAACAATGCAGTTATTAATAAGAGTTGAAATTAAAGCATGCAAAATTTCCCAGGTCTAGCATCACCACTTAATAGTCAGAGTATGAACTTTTCAGCACCCTCTCGAATATGCATGGGTGGGTGTGTATGTATGTACACATATGTACAAAATACATAAAAAACACAATCTAGTTTCGATGAACTGATTTAAAATCCAACAAACACCAAACGGTTCTAATATGTCTAGCCACACTGATGAGCTGTGATACAGCGAAACAGTCTGTCTGTGGATGACAATATATATGTTCCTGAAAAATTTATTTCGGTTGAGCTCTCTGGGGAGGTTGTGTGGGTTTGTAAACAGTGACTATTACGGCTAATAATGCAAGACTTTTCGGTAAATCGAATCGAGTTCTCTCAGTCACTGTGTGTTTATCTAAAAATAAATACGCTTAAATTCACTTTCTTCTCTGCCATGAGCCAACGGCTTCAGGGTAAAATTTCCGACTGACGCGAATTCAGCCGGTTTTCGATTCTAGCCAGAAGCAACCGGACGTCTAGCCACACTGATGAGCTGTGAAACAGCGAAACAGTCTATCTGTGGATGACAATATATATATATATATATATATATATATATATATATATATATATATATATATATATATATATATATGATAAAATTATAGTTTTAAGGTATACTATATTTATAGGTTAAAGTGCTCAATATTAGGGATATAACGTATGTAAATATATAATTAGACATGGAGGTCAATATCCAGCAGAGACAGTCTCTTTCATGGTTAAACGCAATCGTCAGACCATGTCATGATAATTGCGTTTACGCATGAAACGATCTGCCGCCGCTGGGTGTTGACGTCCATGTCCACTTATATATATATATATATATATATATATATATATATATATATGAAACAACAAACAAACAAACTCAGGCACTCTCTGTGGTTTGTCCATAGATGCGATAATGTAATTTGGTTTATGGTACCCACTTATCATCAAAGATCCCAACGCATATTTCCTTACATGCAGTTTGTCTTTTTTTTTTCGTCCTAACCTGAATAAGCCAGAGAGAGCAGACGCTCTCGGTGAAACACGTCGTTTATAGTTTTTCCACTTTGTCTCATTATCTTCATATATATATATATATGTGTGTGTGTGTGTGTGTGTGTGTGTGTGTGTGTGTGTGTGTATATATATAGAGAGAGAGACAGAGAGAAGAGAGAGAGAAGAGAGTAAGACATATGTATGTAATGCGACAAGTGGAAAAGCTATAAACGTATGTTTGTGCACACACGCGCGCGCACACACACATATATATATAATTATGTTGT
Organism: Acanthosepion esculentum; assembly: GCA_964036315.1. NCBI lineage: Eukaryota > Metazoa > Mollusca > Cephalopoda > Sepiida > Sepiidae > Acanthosepion > Acanthosepion esculentum. The sequence goes on from OZ038480.1 coordinate 48,289,565, forward strand.
TTAAAATATTTTATATTTATGCGAGAAGGGTGTTCCATATCAAGGGTACAACGTTGAGGATATAAACAGCAAGCACCAGACTGTGTCTAACACATGCCAGTCACCATGCAGTGTTGATTTCTGTGTTCCTGCTGTTGATATATATATATATATATATATATATAGATATATATATAGATATAGATATAGATATAGATAGATATATGGGGGAGTATTTGTTGATATTTACTAAGCTTAACTTGGTACGGCACACAAACATATTTGTTATTCTTATTGGCGTAAGCATTCTACATTTTTGTTGAATTTGTTATTTCAGAAGATATATTTTCATACTTCTTTTTTGTTATTTTAGATTTAAGTTACGCCTGTTTGTATATTGTCCTACGCATGCGCACTAAAACGAATAAATACACCCCGCAAATACACATACATCCAAACATATACCACACTATGCCACACCCCGCTAAGCTATCTATAACCGCAGTCATTTTCTCTCATTTTGATGAGTATGTGTGATTACGGTTGCGCAATGTTGTCTTACTGACTTCCGCTCTAGCTTCACACTTTTTCTTCTATGTGCCGTGTCCATTCAGGACTTGGGTGATCATGGCTCTCCACGATCTCCTGTACTTTGTAGTACAAACCCTGTTCTGCCATCAATTTGCCCAAAGTATGCGTTGCTTTCCCCTGTTCCAATCTGCCCTGTAAGTGTCAAATTTTCCAAGCCTTCTTTCCTCATTATGTGCTGTAAAACTTTCAACTGTCTCTTTCTAATAATAATCTAAGTGTCCTTTTTGTTTCTAGTTTCTCTAATACTGTCGTTGCTCATATGTTCGTTCCATGTTATTCTCAACATCTTTCTATAGAACTACATTTCAGTTGCTTCTGAGGTGATTATCCGACATTTAATTCCACATAGAACTGCTATTACGTAACAGTTTGGTACTCTTTTCTTTGTTTCTAACGAAATTTTCCTGTTTCTTAATAGTTAAAAATCTTCACATTTGTTGCTTATATACTAACCCTCTATTCACCAACTAAAATGTTTCGACAGAAATCATTCATTATGTTCTTTGATTTGATAACTCGACTTATATCATCTTTACAGAGACATAAAAATACTTACGTTGTGCCAGTTTCATTGTATGGAGTAACTGCGTATTTACCAGAAATATCAATGTTTGGAATCGATTCCATGTAAGAAGCTAAAATAAAAAAAAACAAGTAGGCCCTTTTCCATTGATGTTTTGGCTTAAAAAAATCTTCCTACCCCTAATACCACTGGTCATTTGGCGTTATGACACGCTAAATTAAGCTTAGTACATATCGAAATTTTAATGATATTTTTCAACGCAGACAGAACCCGATGGAAAGATTAACGTAACACAATCTTCCTTCAATCTTCCCATTTCTAGCTAAGTAATTATTTGTAATTGAATGATTATATGTCTCCTGATAAGCAAAAGATGAATCTATTTGTTGAAATAGATATTTACATATACCTTTTTTTGTAAAATGGAAACCGTTATTAGCACGAAAAACAGAACCAGTAAACCGTATTTTATTTCAGCCGGAAATATTAAGAAAATGGCTAAGAATTTAATATTACTGAAATGTAGAGCTTCAGTTTCTTGTTCAATTGTTAGTGTCCCTTCAGGACGTAGACGATCATGGCTCTCCACAATTTCATGTCCATTGTAATTCTTAATAATTTTTTTTTTTTTGTTATCTCTTCGCCATGTATTTACACAAGATCGCTAGTTAGGTTATGCATTGTTTTCCTCTCTGCCTCCCGTCTTCAATATGTCCTGTAAGCCTCTTTCTTCATTATGTGCCTTAATAATGTCAACTGTCTCTTCCTGGTGTTAATGATAAGTGCCCTTTTTGTTTCCATTTTCTCTAAAACTTCGTCGTTGCTCACATGTTCGGCCCGTACTGTTCTCAATATTTTCCCGTAGAGCCACAGTTGCTTCAAGTTTCTTCTTCATCTGTGAAGAGGTTGTACATTAATCCCTGGCATATAGAGGAACTGATATTATATCACTATCCTTTCCCTTGTTTTTAACAAAAAATGTTCGCGTTTCATAATACTTTGCTTACTTTTTGAAAAGCATCTTTCATTATCCCAATGAATCATTGGATTTCAGTGTCGCACTTTCCGTCGTTTGTTAAAACACTTCCAAGATATTTTAACTGTTTTACTTAATTGCTTTTGTTCTTTCCAATTTGCAATTTGCATGTTGGGCTCTTACTGTTGCTAACAACTATGCATTCCGTCTTCTTGCAATTAGATAGTTAGTCCTTTCTTCCCGATTTCCTCCTCTACCTTCTGTAGGAGTTCTTGTCATTTCCTTTCCGTGTCTAAGAAATACAGTATAGTAGAACAAAAAAAGATGACTTAGACAAATCCTGCAACTAGGACAGATATAAAAATGTTTTAATAATAATTAAAATGTCAGATTAAACTACCAGATGTCCCTACTTCGCATACATAGGGAATTTTTTGTAAAAAAAGCGTCATTAAATTATTTCGAATTCTGATCCAGTGTATGTGTGCACGCATGTTTGTGTGTGCGCGTGTATGCATTTACATGGCACCACTGCCCTTAGAAAAACGTATAAAATTTCCAAGACGTACGTTCAAACAAAGGTCTCATCACTGACATGCTACGATGACTGGTGAAAATGTGTCAGATTACTGATACTGTAATCCTGCTTAAAATGTATATATGACGTGGGAAAAAAGCGGACACCGCCAATTAGACTCCTTGTCCGAAAGATGCCATGGAGGAGGAGAAATCGCATGGTCTACGATGGCCATGGAACTGACCAACACTAATATTAGCATAAGGCTTCTTGTAATAAGAATATATAAACCTTTTGACCCATAAATGATTCAGTTATTTATTGAAATAATCCATTTTGGTTTTATCTTATTCCCCTTAGTCCTGGGTATGACGATAAACTACATCCGCGTCCTGGGTAAGACGATAAACTACGTCCAGCAGCAAGGCCTCTGATCAGGTTTTGAGGAGCGTGGAACCACCTCTTAATTGCTGGTGTTCTCATATCCGCTCTGATCCGGGGTGATAGCACCTGTTAGGATCCCAGCTATGGGCAAATAGTTAACCCCGAAACTGGGTCAAAACATCATGAAAGTGTAAAAATAGGTTTTAATACAAGAAATACTTTAAAAATTATTACCAGCAATACTGTTTTGAAAAAATATTACCAACAATGTTTTTAAAAAATAAATATTACTAGCAATACATTTTTTTTAATATTACCAGCAATACATTTTTGAACAAAAAATATTACCAGAAATAAATTTTTGACAAAACAAAATATTACCAGCAATAAAAATTTTGACGGCATTAAATAATCCATTGAAGTTTATATGCCGTAAAATAAACCAAACCAAACTTATTCCCTTGGTTCTCTAATATTGAGAACTTGTGTCAGACTTAAGTTAGCATAGTTAATAATCTAAATGTGGCCCCTCCCCCGTGTAGCTACGTTCCGGCTAAATCAAGATTCTACCATAGTGTAAGATTTATCAAGTTAGTCTTGAAGACCAATTGTTACTCTTGTGAATTTATTCTTCCATAAATATCCTAGTATTCTAGCGTTTAAGTTTAACTGAGAAGATACAATTACTGGAAAACACTACTATTGCAATATGTTTAGCAAAATGGCTTCAACAAAGAAGATTATGGATGGTGTAATGAAAGGACTGTTTTCCTTACCGACTAACATGACGAGATTAAAGAAAACACGATAAGTTGTAGATCACGTAACTAAGTAGACATTCGCCGAGTGCAGAGATGGATTTTGCCAGCGAACTTATGCATAGATGGAAAAAGTAAAATATATGTGCAAATATCCATTTTAACAAGCTTTCGGGCACCTGTGGGCGAGATTTGACTTCCATTATTTTCGAACGCTCATGGGCGAATTCTGTTTTCACTTCCGTTCGAGCGCCGATGAGCGATGTCTTTTCCCTATCTTTAGAGCGCGCATGTGAGCTATTTCTTCCCTGACATTAGAATGCCTATGATTGAGGTCCATCTTCCTTTCTACATTCGAGCGCACCTGATCGAAATCAGTCTTCCATGGCTTTGGAGCGCTCATGAGTGTGGGCTGTCCTCTCTGTTTTTAAGACGCCCTTGATCTAAGCTCGACTTCCCTTCCTTGCGAGTGCCCATAATCCCGTAATCAAAGTCATGTTTTCCATGCCTTTTGAACGCTCATGATCGAGGTCAGTCTTCACTACTTTTCGAGCGCCTAAGATCGAGTGTCTTACATGTGGTTAGAACATCTACGATTGAGGTCTTTCTTCACTGCCTTTCGGTCGCATAGTCACACAAGTGTGCAGGGCACTGACACCCATATTTTTGTAAGTGACCAGTCAGTTCGAAATATATAAACCTTATTCTACTACTCTGTATCAATATCTAGGCAAAAAGTTCGGCTTATTACACTAAAATATATTTATATAACACTTTGAAATTACATTTGCTGCTTGTGAACTATGTCAGTTTAAACTAACATTTCAAGATATTTTTAATGGCTTCCCCAAACTTGTGAAAAGCTAACGTAAGCGTATCTATGGGTATCACACACTGATAACCTTGTACCAGACCAAGCTATACTTAGAAAATACATATCGCTAGGTGTTCTACGCTTTTAGAAAATACTATTAGTTAATGTCATATTATTGCAGCCTCTTGCCAAACTAATGTTTTGAAAATATCCCCAACCCAAGTTTCTTTTCACGTGTTGAATTGTGACTCGTATAATAGTTGTAAGCTGTAGCTTCGTTTTCCTAAATGTTCGCATTTGGCTTTCAGTTTAGATAAGACGCAACACGTTCTAAGTTTTTATTGTATTTCTCTCCATTTTATAAATATTAATTCATTGATATTTCAAGTTACACTCGCAAGTTCTCATAGAAACTACTACCACATCTCCGATCAAGAGAAAGAAAGATGATCTCAAGCGTACAAATTATTTCTGTCGTACTTATTTATAGTGTTTCGGCGGTACGTAAAGATCTTTGCAGGACACCGAATGTTGTTAGCCATAAAATTACCTCAGTTAAGTCTCTCCCTCTCTCTCTCTCTCTCTCTCGCTCTCTCTCTCTCTCTCTCTCTCTCTCTCTCTCTCTCTCTCTCTCTCTCTCTCTCTCTCTCTCTCTCTCTCTCTCTGAAATTTCAAACCTTCCATCATCCTGTCCCGTGATAGCAAGAATATGGTCAACAATTGATATTGATTAAAAATAAAGCAGAAACATAAGCGAAAACCTATCAATAATTTCCTTCAGAATTAACTGCACATTACACAAGTGCAGAGAGAAAGATTCACCAAACCCAATGTCGGAGGTTTATCTTTAAAACAATGCTTTCTGCACAAGTGAAAGAAAAAGATTCAGCACTATATACAGTATTTATTAATCTGAAATTAGAAAGATATGAAACCAACGAAAGAAGGTGAAATTTTGAAGATTTTCCAACGCTAATTCTCTATGTGGAGTCGATTCTCCGAATTTGATAATCTGACATAAGAACACACGGTTAAAATGAGGTTTGAAAGATTGTTAGACACTAATCATCTGAGTGATGTGAGTTTTTCCTAAACTGATAATCTCACCATAGTACGGTATATAACCATACGGATAGAATTACGCTTGAAAGATTGTGTGAAACAAATCCTCTAGCTGACGTGGGATTTCCTAAAATTATCCTCTCAGCATAGTACAATATATATAACAACATGGTTGGAATGAGATTTTAAAGATTGTCAAACACTAATCCTCTAGATGATGTAGGCTTTCCTAAATTGATAATCTTAGAATAGTATAACATATAACCACACTGGCAAAATAAGGTTTGAAACATTTTATGACACTAACGGTCTAGGTGAGGTAGACGTTCCTAAATTTATAATCTCACCATAGTACCAAATATAACCACACAGATAGAATGAAGTTTGAAAGATTGTTAGACACTAATCTTCTAGGTGATACGGACTTTCCTACGTTGATAATCTCATCATATTAGGACATAACCACCCGGAGAGAATACTTTCCGAAAGATTTTTGTGACACTAGTCCTCTAGATGATGTGGGCTTTATTACTAAACTGATAATCCCTGCCTAGTTCGACATATAATCACCCGGATAGAATGTGACTGCAAATATTGCCTGATGCTAATCTTCCACGTAAGGAGGGCTTGTTTCATTTGATGATCAATATTCGAAATTCTAGATTTTTATCTAGCCTTGAAGACCGATTAAGTAGCACGTGTTAGAAATACACAAATTACTCAACTCAATTCAAAGTTGATTCCTTGAAGAGGCAAATCCGAACAACTCTTTACATTTTCTCGTATTTAATTTGTAAATTGAACTATATGCCGTATATAACCGCGTTGTAAGATCAAAGGTTAAAAATGGCGTCTGACGTATGTGGGTCTTGGCGAATACCAATACTTCGTATATTGTGGACTGGTGCTACAGAAACAAATACAAAGAACTGTACAAAATAACAGATACCAAATCACTTGACAACTTTCGACAGCAGCAACAACTAATGTAATTCGAAGAGAAAATAATGGCAATCAATATGTTTGCGTTCCACATTCTTTCCTTCCAGATCGATCATAGTCGGGATCATCGAGCCAATGTTGTATAGTATGTGCAACGCAATGGCTACATACAGTTTTTTTTTTTAATTCAGACCAGTTGCTACCCAAGGTTATAGAACACAGTCAGTCCTGCTATTTAACCATGGCTAGGGAGAGAAGAGGAGGATTCATACCTATCCCAAGGGCATTAGCCCGTTAGTGATTGTAAGAGACCAGGCTGGAATTCGAACTCGGCTCTTCGATTCCTCAATCCGAGCCGCTATCCATTAGTCCTCCGTGACTGCTTAAAATAAAACGCTACGAATGAAACACCCATTAATACTAGAATGGGCGATGAAAGCCTTATAAGGAAACGGTTAATATTACCATTATCAAAGCTAGATTTTATTTTTTATTTTCATAACAATACAATGGCTTAGCGAACTAAGAAACTGACACTAGACAAACTTTAAAATAATGTACATTTTATAGATATTCACTGAGCCCATTTTAGTTTTTGTGGTATCTAATGAAAACTGAACACACTACAGCAGTAATTTCTTAAATGACGAACTTTTTGAACATTACTTAACGGTTTTGTCTACAAAGATTTAAAGTTATTAAGGACTTTAGCGCAGGGCACCCACTGCAAATTGATCTCATTAAAGTATTAAAAGTCTGACAAAGCTATTTTTATCAATGGCGCCCTCTCTTTATATATATATATATATATATATATATATATATATATATATATATATATATATATATATATATATATGTATGTATATATATATATATATATATATATATATATATATATATATATATTGATAAGGAGCAAGTTCCACTAAGACTAAGAACTGCTTCTTTGTGGAATAGACTCCCGAGTAGATGCTTCTCTGACAACTACAATCTTGGTCTCTTTTTTTCCAGAGCTAAACGATATCTATCATATAGGACATCATTCTGTGAATTCCTCATTCCTCTTCCATTCCAACAATCAGTAGCCCCTTGCATTCAGTGGCCTCTGTACATTTCATTGGCCGAATAAAGAGTAATATATATATATATATATATATATATATGGGGATGCGTATATATATATTTCATTTCTCATTTTTAGCCACTGCATGTTTTATCGATATATAAAATAAATACTTATTAGAAGCACAAGACTTATTTGCTGAATGATAGCAACGTCATTCTGTGCAGTCACGATGAAAATCGGTTCGCACTGTGCATATGTAAGCAAACGGCAGATATTTGTATCAAATGTCCTAAACAAATGTGTATGTATGTGTGTGTGTGTGTGTGTGTGTGTGTGTGTGTGTGTGTGTGTGTGTGTGTGTGTGTGTGTGTGTGTGTGTGTGTGTTTATAATTGTGTATATTAGATTTTGAACGAGATGTTTTTGTGAGGTATAGGTACTAAGAAGCTTTAAGGGTATATTATTGCAGAATAATGGCCGTTGAGCAATGCTGACTGCGGACTAAAAGGTTTCAAATGCACATGCTTAATAGAATGGGACCAGCCTCCCCAGATACGAATTCAATAGAAAAAACTGCGGCATTTGTTTTTTGTTTTTTTTTCTGTTTTTATCATTTCACTCCAAGGAAGGCGATAATGCCACTAAGATGCCAGGGGTTACTGGTAGTGAAAGAGAACGAGAAAACTTTGATGCTGAGAAAGGACTATAAAAGGGTTGGACACAGGAAAATAGAAAATAGTGATTGACATTGCATTTAAATTTTATAAGATCGAACGTGTCAGCGAAGCAAGAAACGAGAAATTTGAAGTGCGAGAAAAGAAACTATTAAAATAGAACTAACGGTTACATCTAGCTATTTCAACAGTAAAACGATGAGACCTAACCTTGTTCGGCAATAACTTATCACACACAGACCGTATTCTGCGGGCAGACGGCACGTTTTGCCTCTTTTTTTTACTGCTGGTTGATCATTTTCTTTTAATTCAGTTCTAGTGGCCAACTTGTTACCTCGTCCCAAACTGCTCGAAAATTCTTCTGGGAATTGGTTATGTAATTCTTATTTTAACTTTATAGCTTCAGATGGTTCGCACTTTATCTTTTTACAAAAGGAACTGATAGGTAAATCCCATACGTCGAACTTTTGCATCCAATCTGTGCCCACCAGATTTTCTGTATCTTTCGTTATGAATATCTTGAGTTTTTTTTCACATTTAAGATCACTTCTCCTTCGAATTTTATACACTTCCCTGTAACTGACTTAGCAATTTCCTGCGTATGTATCATGGTCGGTCTATTAAGCTTTTTCCATGTCTGTACGTTAATTATCGTTAAATCCGAACCTGTGTCTAGTTGTAATTTTATCTTTTTATTTAAAATTTCAAGTTCCATGTATATTCTTATGTTAATATTATCTTCGTCGTGCATTCTAGTAGCACTTATCTTACTAGTAAATTTTCTGTTCCTACATTAGGATGCTTTGTGACCCATTTTTCCACACGCTAGACATCTTTTATATTTAAAACGACAATCCTTATTCCAGTATAGTCCTCCACATCGATAACATGCAGATAGGGGGGGTTATATTTGCTTAGATTTTTGTCATAATTTGCCCTATACGTTGTACTTTTTCCATTATTAAAGAATTTTTGTTTTCTCTCCGGGGAGGGTGAAAAACGTAAACTTTTGTTCAACTTACGTATATGTGCTACTCCTGACTCCTCGATATCCTTCGAGTCTTTCTTTATACTTAGGCATTTTTGGCAGTCTTCTGATATTTTTTGTAGTGTTAATCCTGTCTCATTTTGTAGTTTTGAAAGCATTCTTTTGCGCATTTCACTATCCTTAGCTGAGACTAACCCTTGTACAAAAATAAGACACTTGAAATTGTCCGGAGTTAATTCTGCCAACTTGAAGTCGTCGCAATATTTGTTCACGATTGCGGCGAACGTGGAATATTCCTAATTTTCGTCTTTTACGAGGTTAAGACATTTCCACCTTTTGTGAAATAGTGACGTCTTTGGACTGAAAAACTCTGTAAGGCATGTAACTGCTTCGTCAAACGTTAACTCATTTGACTTTTTTTGGCAAGATGTAATCCACAAATTTTGTGCATTCTTCTGTTCCTAATTTTCTGAGTAACAGACGTAGCTTCTTTGCTTCTGTCCAGTTTTGACAATCGATGTTGAAGACGTCTTCATGACGTCGGAAATAGTCCCCGAAATTTGTATCCTCTTCTAGGGAGTAATTGAATGTTTCTATCGTATTCCACATTGCGTCTTGGGAAAAAGTCGCTTCTTTTTCGATATTTTGTTGTTTCTTACCCGCTACCTTTAATATTAGTTCCTGGAGTTGCATTTGTCTTTCTTCATTTTGCATTTGTCTTTCTTCATTTTCCTTCTGCGTTTGTAGTAATTTCTATTGCCACTTCTCTTTTATTCTTTCTTGGAATTGTAATTGCTGTTCATTTTGTCTTTCTTGGAGTTATAATTGCTGTTCATTTTGGTATTTTACAAGTTCTACTAAAATACTTTTAAAATCCTCCATAATAAGAGTCTTACGAAAAACTCGATTTTCCGTATTTTAATCCTCGTAAATCTTTGTCACCAAGTTGTTGTGGACACTGGCAAAAAACGGCAATTTTTTTCTTTTGAATCTCCGAGAAATGCAAATTCTTGTCGCCTAAGCTGTTGTGGTGAGAAGAGAGAAATTGTTTCTTTCCGTGTAGGTCCCAATTTCTCGTCACCAAGTTGTTGTGGTCGGCAAGGGAAAATTTTTGGTTTTTCTTTTTTTTTTCTTTCCCGTGTGTGTTCGAATTCCTTGTTGCCAAGTTGTTGTGGATTCCGGATGAAATCCGGTATCAAATGATAACAAACACCAAGAATGAATACAGGAAATAAATGCATTAACGTAATAATACAAACTGGTAATACAGGTTAGTAGTTCCAGGAATGCGGGTTAGTAGAAAAATATATATATAGTCTTTGGAATCGACGTATCGCTGTATGACTTCTTACTGAGTCTACATGCTCGTTACTGTGACTCTTGTGCTACCCTCCTCTATTACTACTGTCCAACTTGACTGTTCGGGTATTCACTGGTAGTAGTATATGTATACCTTGGGTGAGTCCATTTGTGTAAACAGGGGAGATCCCTCAACACCTACAAGCAAACACGTAGCGTATGTGTGGTTATACGTATACATTTACACACATACATATATATGTGTGTGTGTGTGTGTGTGTGTGTGTGTGTGTGTGTGTGTGTGTTTGTGTTTGTGTGTGTGTATGTATGTATGTATGTGTATGTATATATTTTTTCTGTTTATTTACCCAATACGACGCCCAAGGTCCACACAATGTAAAGGGCAACTGATTGTTGTAATAAAAAAGGAAGCAAGAATTAAGAAGTGCATCGTGTAGGATAGATATTGGTTGGCTCAGTACTTAAAGAGGCCAAGATTGTAGATATCAGGAAAACATCCTCTCGGGCCTCTGTTTCACAATTAAATAGTTTCGAGGAATAGATTTCTGGTGGAACTTGATCCTTATCAATATATATATATATATATATATATATATATATATATATATATATATATATATTGTGACATAGCCCTCAGTGTTAACGGTTAAATACTATACTAAATTTAGTAAGAGACGCTCTTTGTGTTTCTTCCCCTCTTCCTCCTTTTTTTTACTACCTATCTAGATTGAGTTTTGCTTCGGCGAAGAAAGGTCAGAATGGAATTTGAGATTGCTTGACAACAAACAGAATGACATCCGAAGAAAGGGAGTAAGAATCTGTCAACTACGCTAACGTGACATATATTACAAACGACTGAGAAGGTGTGGTGGTGCAGTTTTTTTATATAATTTCTCATATGTTCGTATGTTTTTTTCTTTTCAGGCCTAAATTATATAAAAATTGTCCGAATATTTTCCATTCATTTTATTTTACATTTAACTGAATATATGCATTGTTTATGTATGTATCTAGAGTTGCAGATATGTCTTATTTTCCAAACACGGTCACCACCGGCTTTCTTCGTGTCATATTTGTTTGAATTTCGAATCGAACCCAGAATATTGAATCTGTATGTTGGCGTTTCTAAAAATTAGTTCGATGCTGTTTATGTAAAAATTGGTTTTCGTCGAATGTCGCTGTCTTCTGCGGCTTTTATTCCTATCTGAGTCCACTTGCTGTATTATTTCTAAGAATTACGTTAGACGTTTTTATTGTTGGTAGCAAATGAATCTAAGGTATTTGTTAAGATCAATAACTCTTATATACAGGCAAATAAAAATTTCATGCCCACATACGCCCATCATACTCACATGTATTTATATATTACTTTATACGTTATTTTTAGTGGATACTCATATTTGGATAGATGCTCCATTTATTTATTAGACAATATATATCGGGTCGACGATTGCATCTAGCATGAAACAGACTGTCGCCTCTAAGTGTTGACTTCTATGTTCACTTTTATATTTACACACGCTCTATCTCTGATATTGAGCACTTTATCTCATAAATATAGCACACTTTAAGACTATATTTCTTCATTCATATATATATATATATATATATATATATATATATATATATATATATATATATGTCATTCGCAGACAGTATTGTTTCGCTGTATCACAGTTCTTCAGTGCGACTAGACAAACTAATACCAGGATTGAAACCCAACTGATTTGGTGTCAGTCAGAGTTTCTACCACTGAGTTATCTTCATTCGACAGAATGAGGCAGCTAAATCTAGCAATTTGTTTTTACAAATGTAAACAAATGTCAATCAGCCGGAGTGCTCCATTCATTTTACTGAAGAGCTTCGCATTAACGCAAGTGACTGTTGTTTGTAGAATTAGCTTGTCATTATTCATCTACCGATCTGAATATTCGAGAAATCTTATTAAAGAAAATATGGGGTTTCTGGTATGATTCGAATCAGTGTTCCCCTTTGCAGGAGAACTCTTGGTTAGATCCGATGTGATTTAGATCTATTCGAACACCGAGACCAAGCAAAGCTGAATAGTACCTTATAAACGCAATTCCTTCCTAGATTCTGAAAAATTCATATCTGCTCAGTTTCGTATCCGAACGTAAATAAAGCAATTTATAAAGAAGTAATGGATTTTTTTATTCATTAATCTAACATATTTTATCACTTTAATCGTTATTATTAGGCATACCCGTATTTGAGGGCATCACCGATCAAGCAAAGCCGAATAATTACTTATGTAGTTTATCGTCATACCCAGGACGCGATAACTGAGTAACAAATGTATGTGCTGATTGATTTATTATTAGCGAGACATTCTCAAAGTAGGGAAGCAAATTCATAGAGAACATTGTTTTCTTGTAGTTTTAAATTGTTTGTGTACCGTTGGTGGTGATCACGTTAGATTTTTTTAGTTTTCTTAGTAAGTGATCAGTTTAATTCGTTTGTTTTGGTCTATAGGGGATACGTATCGATATATTAAGGATTTTATCATTTTTTTCTTGTCTGGTTTGTGATTATTGTGTAGTTAGTTTCCTTAGGATAGTTTAATGGTTTTATGTCATTATTATTTATATTATTACCTATTTTTTATTTTTGTAAGGTTATATCTTATATATAAAGTACAGTGTATGTGTGTGTGTGTGTGTGTGTGTGTGTGTGTGTGTGTGTGTGTGTGTGTGTGTGTGTGTGTGTGTCCAAACAAATCCTCTGCTCCCACTGGTTCGATTTTAATCATTCATAGCTATTTCAAAAGCCCTAGAAAAGTTAGGCACAGGGAACGATTTTCATTGAGCTCAGATTCAAGGTTGCCAAATTATGCGAGGTTAAAAATATATATTAATACATTATACTAGCCTTTATCGTTGCTTTCATGGTTCAAGGGGAGTAACTCTTATTAGACTTTTTATCCAAAATTGCAGCTAGCTTAAAATTTCAAGGTATCTTAAAAGCCGCGCGATAGGGCGGCATTTAAGCTGGCTCCTATGGAGGACTCTTGGTTTAGCCATTATCACAATAGCTAGGGAAAAGTAGATGCGATAGGCCTCAATAAATTACAGAAAAACTAAAAAGTGATCGGTGCATTTAAGTATTGAATTAGTTTTTAAGCTTACCTTTTAAAAGTTCGACGATAATTCTTCTGCTGCCACTTAATTTAAAGATGATTTGATGTACGTAGATCCTTATTTTTCATACAAACAACTATTTTTATTTCATGGGTGACAATTTATAAGATAATATAGTTTAAAGATGGGGAAATATAAATTAGAATTAGTTATACATTCAACATTTAAAGAGTTAGAGCAACATAAGAGCTAATTAAGTTAAACCTATATTATGGAATCTGTATGAATAAATGCGAAATTGGATCTCAATTCTCCCATGAATAGCTGAGATTAAAACGACTTTATAGTGATTTACATCCGAGAAGCTCAATATCTGTATATTCTAGGCAATATCACTCTTCAGGTTTAACTAATTTGCATATTGATTTTTTTAAAAAGTTTATTTCGTTAATTAACTGTCCTTCATTACTGTTCTTTTATTCGATGATTGTTTTGATTTACACATAAAAAATAGTTCTGCTTAGGAATATCGTCTTATATAGTGCAGAAAAGTGTTAGCATTTTACTTGGCCTTCAACAAGTTTGCATCTATTTGTAAAACTTTCCTTAACTATAACAAACCAATTTATGAATGAAATGTTCATTTAAAATTTTTATTTGAAAGATTTCAAGTAGTGAATATATCTTACTTTGCGAAGCGATAGCGAGCGGGCGAAGCTTGCTAGTATATATATATATATATATATATATGACTTTCATAGCGAAACACATATTATTATATTACTTGCTAAAATAAACAGGCAGCCTTATAAACATATGCATTTCAGACACACCAGGATTTACTGGTTTAAAAAAAAATATTGCGTCTGTCATTACGCTACTTCTCGAAGTAATGAGAAAAGGAAAGACTTCATATACGACCAGCTGCGATTGTGTCCCTCCATATATCTGTCTGCTTGTGTATTCACGCTTTGGGAATTGGCAGGCTAAGAAAGAAAGAAAGAAAGAAAGAAGTAACTGAGATAGATAGATAGAAACAAACTCAGATAGATAGATAGATAGATAGATAGATAGATAGATAGATAGATAGATAGATAGATAGATATGAACAAACTGAGAAAGAGATATATATATATATATAAATTGAAAGAAAAATGGTTGTATGTAGAAGGATGAATGTCCATCGATACCACACAGTTATTAGCTGAATTATCATCTGCAACTTTCATTGTATAACCTTCGATAATTGTGATTAATATTCACTGGGTCAAATGCATTAACAAACAAGGAAATTATTTTTAAATATATATATATATATATATATATATATATATATATGTGTGTGTGTGTGTGTGTGTGTGTGTGTGTGTGTGTGTGTGTGTGTGTGTGTGCGCGCGTGCGTGCGTGCGTGCGTGTGTGTGGCCTGAAGATTGTGTTCATGTATGAAGCAAGTTGAATGCTTGGTGTTGACCTCAAGGTCCACCTTTATATTTACATACTCTCTATGACTGGTATTGAGCATTTTTACCCATAAATATAGCATTCCTTAAAACTATAAGTTTATCATATATATATAAACGTGTGTGTGTGTGTGTGTGTGTATGTGTGTGTGTGTGTGTGTGTGTGTGTGTGTGTGAGAGAGAGAGAGAGAGAGAGAAGTCAGGTCGCTCTATAATTGATACATAATATAATGTAACCCAGAACTACCTGTTCGGCTTATTGGCAATTAAACCGTTTCCTCTACCAGGCCTTTTCTGGTCGAGGAGGTTGGCTACACACACAGGTGGATTAAAAACAAGACCTGACAAATGGCAGATGAATCCTTTCATGAGATCGACGTCCATCAAGCACAGGCGCGGGGACATTGAAATACCTGGATTTGAGCTCACTGGTAGTGCTTGAGCCCTAAGTCTTCTTTAAGTTCTCCAACTAGAAGAAGGCAAACTCGGATGTAATACCTGAGGTTTGACAGCATTCCATGATGTTGACTGCGTCTTTCGTGGGTGGGAATATGCTATTCTTTCTTAAAAAGTGGGATCGATCCCGTGCAACGTCCTTCTCCACTTCAAGAAAGCTATGCACGGGCATTGCAAGATACGGTAAGTCACAACTGAGCCCTGCAATTATGGTGTCAGCCAATGTATATCTAAGAGTATAACAAAAAGTCAGTCACCTGAAGTTACATATTAACTGAATTTTAACTGAAGTTTTCACGGTGCAATACCCATTTTTTAATATTAATTTTACCCAATCGATTAAGGGGCACTGACAAGGAAGGAGACTATGTTGAAAAATATTTACTATGCAAAAAGAAAATGATCATTAGGTTATATATAGATGTATCTACAATGGGTCGATTTATATAACCTTTGTAAATACGGATTTCGCAAATGAAGCAATTGCCAAGATCCGTCTTTTTGATTAATTAAGTTCGTTAAGGATTCGAAATGCTAGGTAACCTTTGGGAAAGATATTGAAATAATCTAGAACTTGTACTCGTAGCAAACCGCCTGCATACGGATAGAAAATGAATTCAGAAAATATACAAAAATGGATACGGGCTTAAGACAAGGATGTCTTCTCACAGAACTTATTCAACCTTTTCAGTGAGACATTCTTAGAAAATTTGAAGTCCTACCAGTATTCACTGTTGGTGGCCACATTATCAACATCATAAGATATGCAGATGACAGGGTGTTTATAGCAGACAGAGAAAGGAGACTATACGAACCCCTACAGGGGGTAGTAAAAGAAAGCGAGAAGAAAGGAATAAACATCAATTGCAAGAAGATGGAATGCATGGTTGTTAGCAAAATATTTGAGAGGCGACAATCCCACCTGCACATTCAAATATACTACAGTTCCCATTATAAAATCACCTTAACTTTATTAACAAGTATATGAGTATATTCATGATTTGGGGCGATACGCACTGTTGCTCTACCAGATTGAAATTAACATGAAATTACACCCTTGTGCAAATTAATTGAAACAAAACATTTAATTCCGTTATTATTTTTTTCATATTTTCCAATTAAATATGACTCAGTGTACATGTTAGTACTTCGTATGTTCATTCCACGAAGTTGTTCCTTGAAGATTGACTACAGATTCTCGATTGGATTTAAATCAGGAGAGTTTGCAGACCAGTCTATAGTACTTTGGTTTGCTCACTGGTAGGGCTTGTCAGTGTGTTCGTGCAGCGTTACAATTTTCGTACGCTTCCTTGGAGTAACGTCCATTGTAGACAATGGTCATAGGACAACTAATCGACAGTCGAGACAATAGTTTCTGGGCGTTATGAAAATCTGATGCAATCACGGATGACGCAATATTTTTCAAGGCCAAACAGATTTCATCAAACACCCTGAAAATAGATTCATATTACTGCACAGCACTGCAAATGACATAATCTGAAGAAAAAGAAAAATCGACTACACCCTGTCACTTCAATGGGTCTAAAACTTGCCGTATGGTGAAAGAAAGGAAAATAAAGCGGTTGTTTCAATTAATTTGCACAAGGGTGTATATGATATCAGAGTTGGTTATGAAAATCATTGTTTCCACAGTAAATTTGTGTTAACCAACCGATACTTGTAAAATCTGAAAGATATACTTATGCCTATATGGTAAATACATCCTGTATTTTATTGTTTATACTATCAATTTTATTAGAAATATATGGAATAACTTATTTATTATTCAGCACGATACATTGTTCATAACATTTTAAATAAATATAGACTACTACTTCTGTCAAGAATTATGGAATTAGCGCACTTAAATCAAATTCACCTTGATTTTTACTTACCAATAAACAATTCAGGAATAATCTCTACAGTGTCTTTCTCACAGACGAAACGTTTAAATTCTCTCGGTGCTCTATCGTTACATCCATGGAAAGTTTTCAGACGAACTACATTCCTTAGTTCCACCAGTTCTGAACTTCACGGCTAAGACCTGCCATGCCATTCACATTGTACCGAACCATCTTCACTCCCTTCGTATTCCATTGGTATGATGTAAGTTCCACTCGAGCATCTTCTTCTCACAAGCCCCTGCATTGTGGAAAGGACTCATGAGAGGATGCTTCCCCAATCATTACAATCTTAACCTGTTCAAATCAAGGGTTAACCGTTATCTTCACCACATATCCCCATAAACTGTGCCTCTTACTCCGTAACCTTCTACCTTGAGTGGCTATTATACAGAGTGAAGATCACTGCATTCAAATATTCCTTATTTAATAGCTGAACATCACGGTGTTTTCCATGTCTTGCGGTATTAAAAACAATATACATATGAAAACGTATATTCAGTTTAAATTCAGAAGAAATCATAAGAAATGACTTCCGGACTGCCGGACATAATTATGGATCTCTCAATATTGGTAAGTGAAAAATTGGCTATTTAAATTTACTTTTCATTTTCTTTCACAACTAAACGCACATATAAAGAGAGAGATAGTTTGACCAAGATGAAGCTGTTGATAAGTTGTTTCTTTTCTTTACTTCCTTTCTTTTCTTTCTGTCTTTTCTCTTGACACCAACTTTATAATTTTATTGTTCAGCGCAGAGTAGAGGTTGTCTAGACTGACTAGAATGGAAATTTATTATTTATATATCTTACTTCAAACTCGGTCAAATTGTGTGTAGATGCGTGTATATGGGTTCGTACGTGCATTAGAGGTACAGGGTGCGGTAGAAATACCACCCACATTTTAAAGGCTGAGAAAAAAATCAGGGTAAATGCTATTTAAAAATAAATTTCACTGCTGTTTAAAAAACGGCTATAGATTTAGCCATTTATTTTAAAATGAACTCCTCCAAATGGTGTCCTCTATTTGCCATATACCGTTGTAGACGATTTCTAAAGTTTTCCATAGCCCGGATGTTCGAGGTCTTCCAGGTGGCTTCCTTTCAAGCACTGCACCTGTGGCCCTGAAATTTTCAACCATAGCAGTATCGATTTTATATCCGACACAGCTTAATTCCGAAGTAACATGAAATGAACACAAAAAAGCTCTCTGTGTTGGAATTACAGATTTACCAATCTAAAAAATGTTTCAACAGTAAACGTACGATCTGCATCGGTCCAAGCCATGATGGTAACTGATGGTAGCTCAAAAACATAAGACATTAGCTAGATGAGGACACAAATGATACTTTCATAAGTTCACTATGACCACACTGGTGACAGTTTAAAATGGGGGAGGTATCACATGCAAGGATTGCCAGAAAGAAGATATTGGAGAAACCTCAAGAAATTTAAATAAAAGATTATATGAACACAAAAGCGATATTTTAAAAAAGAACACATTAGTTGCTCACCGTAACGAGACTGGTCACAATTTTGACATAAAAATGCTACTCTAATAAAAAAAGAAAATAATTCACCGAGACGAAAATGTTTAGAAAGTGCATTAATCGCTAGTTTATCCACAATAAATTTGCAGGAAACAAAAAGAAAAAGCACCTAAACGAAATTGGCTAGATTATATATCCAAAAGACATTTTTTTTAAATTTCCTAATTTTAAAATTCCCGTGCGCATCTGTAATTGTATCATTATCCGATGAACTTCTAAAGGAAGGAACGCGTCACACGAAAACTTTTCCCACTTTGCATCTTCCCTCCAATATATATATATATATATATATATATATATATATATATATATATATATATATATATATATATATATATATATATATATATGAATAGGGTATATTTAGGGAACAAATATTCAGCCAAACAATTTTGATAAAAAGGAACCGACAAGGTCTGCCTGTTTAATTTTTATTGTATTTTTCCAATTTTCGGACAAGGTGTTGAGTATTGTACTTGAAGTTGAGGATAAACTAGCCGAGGTTCATATTTTGTTATTTTTGTTCAAGTACTTTCGATTTTCGCAGTCATTATCAAAAAGCTCTGTGGCATCTGTGTGGTAGTCAGACATCCTTTGTCTGCATCCTGGTATTCATTGGGAAGCTGGACGTTCGAAATAGTCTAGCGTGAAGTCATGTGTAACGGCTACTGGGAACGAGGCCGTACAAAAAGATTGCGATTTATTTTTTTATTTTATTTAAATTTTTATTTTTATTTTTTATTTTATTTTACTTTTATATGTTGTTTTCATTATTATAATAGAATATGTGTGCACCTTAATTAATATATGCACTTCAAGATACCATCTCCTTTGGTGAATGATATTTTATTTAATGTGAGCTGTTTATTTTGTATAATAACAACTTCTAGTGTTTTGTGTCTTTCCTTGAATTGTGTACCGTCAAGTATTTTTGTGTTATTTAATATTATTTGTCTTATGTTGATAATTGTCAAACGTGACGGCGTAGCGATGGTTTCGGCCTTTAGATCGACTCTCTGTAATGTCTACTTGCGTCATGTGAGAAACAACGTCTTCAATAATTCCACAAAGCGAACCCCGCCATATCCTCACGCTATATCGAAGATATATTCTTATTAGCAAACGGCTTAGAAGAAATTAAAAACTGAAGGAGCATTTGAGAATAACTGTCCTTCACTTTGCTTACGAACTCAACATTATCAATAAAATTCCTTTCATTGACGTATTAGTTGATGCCAATAGCCATAAGATTATTATCTCCCTTTACAAAAAACCACTAGCAGAAACTCGTGTTTACTCAACTCCAAAAGTGAATGTCCTCACGGATACAAAATAGCTGTTATAAGAAACATGATTTATCGAGCCAAAGCAATGTCTACTTTCGGAATATTAATATATAAAGAACTTAGAGACATTAAACAAATGTTTTGCTTTAGTAATGTAGGCTAAAACTATAGGTCCCTTCAAATTTAATGATGATATCAGAATAAATGCAGAGTATTCGTAAGTTCTTAGACAAGACATATTTGTTTTAAGTTCACAACCAAGAAGATTTAACCCTTTCAATCCTCGTGACCCGTATACGGGCTGCTGTGTGAAAGAGCATGTAACCGAGCGACGGGCAGGATTTTATGCGTTTTCTACACTGATCTAACGTTCTCAGCAGTTTGACCCTTAGCCATTATTTTTTACATACTTATCAATCTCAGCGCATCAGATATAAATATCCTTGACGTACTCAGAGACGTACTAGCTGATCTAGTTAGGGACCATCGATGTGAGAGTGTAAATATACCTGCTGTCCCTCCCCCAAGATGGATCAGAATCACCACAAGATTTTCAGCCCGATGTGGCGCAATTCTTAGCAAGTCTGTCTCGCAAAAACAATTATGACTGAGTAGTGAGTTCGATCCTCACCAGGTTCTCCATACTTTCGCCCTTGTGCCACATCTAAGCTAGGCTTAGAATATCATATTTTAGTTTGAATGTGTTTTGTTGTATCTTGTTTTCATTTTTTGGGTTCACCCTCCCCTTCATGTCATTGAAGTTTCATATAATTTTGCATAAAGTGATAAAACCACAAAAATGGAAATTTTATATATTATGAAAGTTTTATGCCATTGGTATTTTAGTAGGATACCAGTGTGTATGTGGTAATGTGGTATATGGTGGATTGAATGGCGATGGATCAGTTCTTGAGATGATTGAGGAATTGCAACAGATGAACGGTTCGTGTATCTGATTAGCTAGGTTTAGGACAGTTAGTGAAGCCCAGCCTCACCCAACTTCCCCTTAGGCCTCGTGCCCAAATCGTTATTTTTATAGCAATAAATATACATTATTTTATGCATGGTTCGTTGAATGTGACACAATGAATAGCGTCTTTAAAACCTTTTTCTTTTTTAATGGTTAAACGTATAGAGGAATTATAGAATCAAAGCTGCAAGTGTATTTTGCTTCTGTTTTTGTGGGATGAAGATGTTTTGGACATACTGGTGAAAGAAAGTTATGGGCTCACCGTTAAAACAAATGATTTGACAGCAAAAATGGTTCAAGATAAAAAGAGTTGCTGTTGAGAAAATGAAGGATTTCTTAGATTTACGAGGCATGATAGAATGTTAGTGCTCGAGTTAAAACAGTAATGGAAACCAAAATATCTCTTATACATCTGTAAGTAGATTGTCCACAATTTACCGCCATACAGGAAAACTGATATTACATAACACTTTAGTACTCCTTTCCTTGTTTCTAACGATTTTTTGTATTAATACTTTGCTTAAATTCGAAAGGCATCTTTGACTATCCCAATGGGTCTTCGGATTTCAGTGTCGTACTTTCTGTCCTCTGTTCCCATATATTTAAATTGTTGTACTTGTTTGATCTTGGTATCTCCAATTTGTAATTTGCGTATCGGGCTGTTCATTTTGCTAAGCACTATGCATTTTATCTTCTTACAATTGATGCTTCGTCCTTTCTTCTCACTTTCCTCCAATACTTTCTGTAGGAGTTCTTGTAATTTCCTTTCTGAGTCTGTTATCAGCACTGTCTCATTTGCATAGATTATATTGTTAAGATTATGGCCGCCAATAATTAATTCTTATAGGACTTCTACTAAACTCAAAATCCAATTTTTACCCAAATTCCCTCAAAATCGCTTCATTGTAAAAGTTGAATAAGACACATCCTTGTCTTAAGTTCAAGTATTATTATGTGCCTAGTTTTGAATTATCATTAGATGAATGTATGATCCCATCCAGATGTAAACTTTCTCCAGATAATGCATACAAAAGAAGCCAATACAATAAGGCATAAAAAGATTTCAAGTATGTAATTAAGATAACGATTATATATGCAACACTGAACTCTGATAGATGGCGCTAGGAATCACTGCTATCTTGGTTGTTTGATTTTCGGAAGCGCAGAAACATTTTACACCGATCGCTTTTATACCACAGTAAAGTTAGCGCCGTCCATGTTCGAAAAGCAGAATATTAGAATACCAGACATTTCAAGAGCAATAATAAATAGGAAACACGAAATAGTACAGGGGTGAGTTAATGCAATTATTATTATATAAAAAATAAGCAACACAATCAAATATATCGTACCCACAAGATATAGCTATACATCACAGGTTCACATCCCCACTTCACAACATAGCCTCCACCTCTTTCAGTGATAGTGTCCCACCTATGAGAGCTTGTATCCCAGCTTCGAAATAGCTGACTGCTGATGTAGCCAGTTCCTTACAGCAGTTTTCACTTCTTCATCGCCACCATAAGTTTGCTCTTCGGTGCCTCTTTCATTGGAACAAAGAGATGGAAGTCTGAGGGTGCAAAGTCAGGCGATGATGAAGAAGTAGAAACTGCTGTAAAGAATTAACTACATCAGCAGCCATCTGACTTTTACGAAGCTGGGATATATATCCTCATTCGTAGGAAACTGCCATTAAAAGAGGTACCTCATCTGCCACCGCCACTGAAAGTGAAGTAAGGATGTGAACCTGTGATGTATAGCTATATCTTGATATGTTTGATTGTGTTACTTGTTTCTTATATAATACAACAAATTGCATTACTTTTTAATTCACTTCCGGAAAAGGAGAATAGGCAACGATGTCGTTGTTATTGCTTTTATCATGATAAAAATTATATAAAAACAATATATTTTGTTACTACTATGTACAATACTGCTCCAGTGGAAGAGGCTTGCGGCCATATCACGTTGGAAATTTTTAAAAACGTCGTGCCTGATGGGTGACCGTTTGGGAGTAGCAAGTGCTGCAAGTTTGAATGTCTGTTTGGTGTAATGGATAAATACTCGAAATTGGAAGTCAGAGAGCCGAGTTCCAATTCCAGTCGGGTTCATTATATTCACTTACTTGCAAATACTCTTGGTAAAAAATATAAAAACAGTATTTAAACGAAGAAAATATCTGGGAAGCAATTCACAAAATCGACAGGTAAAAAATATGCTGAAACTTACAGACTATCAAGTAGATGATATTAATATATAAAATAATCATAAAAACTAGTACTACCCGTGAAAATTTCACGTTTTTACTATTTGAATTCTAATGAATCGCAATTCTTAAGTTAACGATTGAATAAGTTCTATGTGAGTTCTACGACTATAAAATACCCGTGGACATCCCCCTATTGCATCGTTAAATATTTGCGCTTAACAACTAATCGTTAGTATGAAATGGGGTTATTATTTAAAGTAGTATGGTGATACAAATGAAAAGATTTGAAATTGATATTTTTTTTACATTTCTGTAGCGGTGACTTACCAAAAGGGCCAGAGTCGCCGAGGTAAGTCGCCGAGGTAAGTCACCGCTACAATTTTACTAAAGCGGCCATTAACACATGAGATAGTTATCGCCTCCTGTATCTTCTATTTCTGTATTTTTCTTTCTTTCTTTCTTCCTCTAACTGAAACGAAACTGCATCTCTGATATGTCTTTTCCGTTTTTTCTCGCGATCAAAACGGATTACTCCATTATTTATGAGGTGTTGTCAACGCGTAACATACGTGCTAACTAACTAAAGAACGAAGACATCAGCAGAAATATAATATGATAATAATTTATTCAAACATATACGATATTGTTTTGCACAGAGATATATTTCTATGGCCGGTATATTTTGTGCTTATTTCTTTATTTTAATCATTTCACCCCAAGCTACCAAGGGGTAACTGAGTGCAAAGGAATATAAGAAACATAAAAACATTATTAAGAAGAGAGAACTATAACAGAACATGAATTAAGAATAAAAAAGATAACGATTGGTATTGCATTTAAATTTTTGAAGATCAAAGATGATTGGGAAGCAAAATGTCGGAAGAAAATCCTACAAGCGGAAAATGCGAGAGAAGAAACTGTTAGCATAGAACTTACGGTTAGATTCATCTATTTCAACAGTAAAATAATGAGACCTTGCCGCCCGTCTAGTAGTACACTTAAATTGATAAAGTCTACGTACCAAAGAGGAAAGTAATATTTATTTTGAAAATATAAACATGCGACGCAGGGCCAAAAGCGAAGATAGGGGAAGCTTCAATTTGTCTTATCTTATACTAAGCTAGCCACAATTACTGACCCAAACATAAAACAATATTCCTTACAACACTTTCTTACTTATCATTCTACCTCTAAGTCTGTATGGAGTTCTAACTAGTTCCCATATGTGCAGTTTGTCTGTGGGTGTGGGGAATATCAAAGAGGAAAGTTCATAAGAACAATTACCATGAAAGTATTTATGGAAAGGCACAAGGAAGCTACGTTACGTCGGTGGAAAAGTGAATGAAGCCGAAATTCCAATGATATAATTCTTCTGTGGATTTCATCAAGAATCTCTAAATGCATAGAAGGAGCTCCAGACCAGAAGAATATTCAATACAGGGACGAATGGAAGACTTATAAAAGACATATTCTGGCGAGAAAAATTGTCTAGCACGACACAGTGAACTGACTTTTCTAGCATCAACTATGCTGATAGAAGGCAAAAACAGTTCAATCAAACGGTTAAATGAGATCAATTTTGATTTGGGAGTGTTAAAATTAACACGCCATTTCTTGCCCCAGTAAACAACAGACTGTAGGTATTATTTTAGCTCAGCTGCCAATTTGACCTCATGAAACTGATCAGAGTTACCACTAACAGGAAAGATTTATGTTGTCTCATGTTTGCATAATAAAATCTCATATCAACACCCAAAGTTAATTTATTGAGAATATTTTTAATAACGATATATATTTTAAGTTGAAACTATCATGATATATTGCTCATAAAAATATAAATATATCTTTTAAACTTTCCCAAACTCCTTTGATTAATACCATTTTTATTTAGAATACTTTGACTTACATAATAAAATTTGACATACTGTTTATATATATATATATATATATATATATATATATATATATATATATATATATATATATATATATATATATATGTACATATACATATATATATACATATATATATACACACATATATATATATATATATATATATATATATATATATATATATATAAACATGGGTATGCGTCTACATTTATACTCTCTGTCGTATGCTTTCTTTTTCTCTTTCTTTTTCTTCATCCTTCTCTCTCCTCTCATCTCTCTCCCTCTCTCTCTCTCTCTATCTCTCTCTCTCTATCTCTCTCTCTCTATCTCTCTCTCTCTCACTTTCAGATTTTTACCTCTCTTTCTTTCCCAGAAACACAGGTACCTCCCCTTCTTAAAGTATATCTTTAACGACAATTTCTTTAGGAAACATCCTGGGTGGTCTTCTCTCGCCCCCTTCTCCTTCAACCCCACCTTTCAGTGAAACTACAACTTTACCCCTCCCAACCACGACACCATCTTACTACAGATGTGTTACTCCGACAGATGTTTGTACGCCAAGTCCTGCATAATTTCCGCCACTAGACATTACCAAATCGCGAGTTCGCGAAGTTCTGTTTACTTTCCGTGCGCTCGGTTTGCCTTGGACCACCACCCCGACGTGTCTTTTACGCCTTCTATTGTCTGAGGCGAGAAAATAGACTGCAAGTGTTGTCTCTTCTCTCTTGCAAAGGGTGGTGGATAACCGACAAGTACAATAAGAAAGGAGACAGAAGGACTTTTACCTCCGGTCGCTTGCGGAGAAAATGGCTTATGAGAGGGAACCATTAACAGTGCAATTCTGCCGTAACTATCATTTGCATCAGATGTGACTGTCGGATAGACCTGTATATTGGTCGACCCTGTGACTAGTACAACTTTTGATTTTAGGTTTAGAATTCGTCGTAGTCTGTGTATCGGTCGACTCGACTTTTGCAGCCCAATCTTACAATTATAGCGTCATTTTAAGTCACATAAAACACGTTTGAAAAAAAAAATCACCGACGTTCTATAATGGCAAACATCTTGTTATTGATTCCTAACACATGAGGCTTACGGCCATATCACGTTGAAACATTTATTCTCGTACGATGACCGAAGTTAAGCAACGTCGAACCTGGTTAGTACTTAGATGGGTGACCACTTTGGGATTCAAGGTGCTGTAAGCTTGGATTTGTGGGTAGTGTAATAAATAACGGCTTGGTATTGAAAATCAGAGAGCCGATTTCCAATTCTAATCGTGTTCAAATACCTTTGGGGAAGGTGGGAATCAACTTCTTTTACCCCCCCCCCCCCCAGCTACGGGCATATTAGTAGGATTTGTATCAATAAATAATTATTGTCTCAAAAAAGTTCTAACAATCTAAAAAATTTTTTTTATTTTCAATAACCAGCAAAACGTTGATAAACCGTAAGAAACAAATCAATCATTAAAAAGATAAAATATTATTCTGAAGAATATATTTGCTTTTATATGCATATTTGTGTAAACATTTTTAAATATTTTCCAAGTGATATATACTATATCTAGTTTGAATGTAGACAGTCTCAGGATTTCAGAACTGACCCTTGTCCTAACTCCAACGGTTGGCTAAGTTAAGATCGTTTGAATTTAATCAAAAACCACACATTTTTAATCATTCATTTTCAGATGATTAGTTCTGATTAGTTGTAAAGTGACAGACAAGGTTTCACTTGACACTCATATTAAGAATAATGGCCGATTTCAAGTGGATTTGGGGGCCCTACAACACAAAATTCTCTTAACACAATGTTTGTTATACTTTGCCTGCTTGTTTTTACCTCAGATCCCACAAATACGAATAATGCTACATAAAATGCCGGAAACAAATTTTTCTCTTTTTTAATGTAAGTTTCCTAATATCAAAACAACTTATTTCGACAAAATATAAGAAAATTATCTACAGGAAGATATTTAAAATGTACTCGCTAACTTTCATATCTTAAATTGATCACTGACCGTTTTTGGTGCAATTTACCGAGCATCAAATATGAGTTTTCGATATAACTTTCTCTGTATTTACCAGAAAATCATGATTTGAACATCTATCCCTAAAGTTTGCAGGTGTTCAATCCACTTCTGGTGCTGGAAATATCTCCAAAATAAAGATAAACGATTTAAATGCAAAATATATGTAACTTTCGAGAATTTGGACACATAACTGCAGAACAGAGTTTTTTGACGTAAGACTCTATTTTTTAATTGAAAATATGAGTTTTGTTTTAATCTTATCTTAAATACCAATAACATTAATACAGTTCCATGATAAAGATGAAAATAATTCAAGGTGCTCAAAAATCACAAATATCTTCTTGGTTCTATTTTGTTAACCTCCTGTCTTTTACACATAAAATGAATTTAATATTTGAGCCAGAAAATGTTTATATTTAACTCGTGTGTATTACGTCTACCGACCTGCGCAACCGAGAAAACATAATAAATAAAATGTGCTAGCAAAAAATAACTCATGTATAATTTACATCAATTTTTAAGAACGAAGGAAAAAGTTAAAATAACAAGAAACTATATTTTATGTCATATAAGACCCACATAAGAAAACCCTCACTAAAATACTCTTACATCAGCCGTTCTATGACTTTTTTTTACTTTCGCTCAATCTTACGTCTTACACAATTGCTTTTGTTTGTACTTTGAAAAGAATATGATATACAATTTATGGATACTATAGACTAGATAACAGACAAGGAATATTTGTTTATAGATTACATATTTATTTATATAATTACATATTTAAGGAAATCAATAAATTTGGCTCTTTTCAAAAGTTGAATTCAATAAATGCACAAACATAGAAAGGGGCGTGAGACAAGGAATCGTTTTCTCATCAGAATTATTCAAACTTTACAGCGAGTTGATCTTGAGAAAACAAAGGGTCCAACAGTATTTATTATTAATGGACACAATCTTAACAAGATATGCAGATGGCACAGTGTTGATAGCAAGAACTGAAAGAACTCCCAGAGAAGGTAGTAAAACATAGGGGGAAGAAAGGACTAAACATGAATCGGAGATACCAAAAGCTAACAAGTACACAAATTTAAATACCTGGGAACTGCTTAAAGAGATGTCAAAAATGTTATGTCGGAATACACATTGGAATAGCAAAAGATACCTTTATAAAGCTAAGCAAAGTGTGTTAAACTATTATGTAACATCTATCATATGCTGGACAATCTTCTCACAGATGAAGAAGATACTTGAGGCAACGAAAATGTGAATCTACAGAAGGATATTTAGAATACCATGGACTGAACACGGGAACAACGAGGAACTTTTAAGGAAAATGGAAGCAAAAAGGACACATGTAAGAATATTTTAAAAATACAGTTGTAATTTCTAACACGCATAATGAGGAAAGAGGGAATGGAAAAGTCGACACCTACATTGAAAACAAGACGCTTGGGACTACCTGGTTCTGTAAGCTTGGGTGTGCAGTTGATGTAATGAATAATGGTTCGGAATTGTAAGTTGGAGAGCCGAGTTCCAATTCTCGTTGAGTTCGTTATATTCACTTACGCGCAAATCCACCTCTTCTCCCCCAAGCTAACGGTTAATTAGTGAGACTTGTAATACTAAAAACATTATTATCCAAAAAATAATTCTTACAATTTAAAAATAATATTTTTTCTGGCTTTAGATAACCTGCAAGGATTTGAGAGGCGCTGAAAAAAAATGAATCAATAAATCAAAATGAAGGCAAGAGAGACAGAGGGAAACAGCGAGTAACCTACATAAGGAGTTTGTACAAATGGTTGGCCTAGCATGTACTGGGATTGATGATGAAAAGACCAACCTTACTCAGAGCTACGAAGGATAAACAGTTGTGATGAGCCATAATCGCCCACTTTGTGAAGAGATCTGACACGAAAAAGAAGAGTTAGAAGAAATCATTTCTGGAAAACGTTTCAGAAAAAACAAACACGTATCATTTTCAGTTGATAGCTATACTTTAACCATACACATTGCTAAAAAATAAATTTCGTTTACAGTGGTGTATGAATGTGAATAGCAACTTTGCACCATTGTGTCCTTACTTGTGCCTCATCCTTGGCATTCCGTGTTATAGTATAGCTAAATACGGTAAATATCCGAAGCTAAGCGTGGGAGCGATGAGGCGAAAGAGAATACAGAAAGAACGTTGTCTCTTTCTATCAAGAAAAAAAAAGAAGTAAATTTCCCGAACGTTAAATTATGAAAAACTGAGAGACTTGATTTGCATAGCCATCTGAATTTACGTGTACCCCGGTTTGAGAAACCATGCCCTACATTCTATAAACCGACGGTAAATCAATCTTAACTACTAGACGTCAAAAACAGAATGTTTATCTTTTATAAAACTGTCTATTGTTCTGCGAAGAGACATTAACGTTTCGAAAATTTATTTAACTCTTTTCTTTTGTTTTTGCTGTTGCCAAAACGTCATGAGATGTACAAGCTTGTAAAGAAAGAATTTTTTTCAGAAAATAAATGGTGGCTAATATGCGGACTGTTGGCTAATTCTCGGCAATCTAAGCCATACAGACAATACTATTTCTTGAATCCCATGGAACATGAGGATTATATATTAAAACACGGAGAGGCTCTCCAATTCGCTTCTTACTGGCAAATAAAATCATAGCATGCTAGAATCCATGCTAGTTTGAATTATACATCAGTTCGACAGGATAACTGCCGCTTCCTTCAATTTTCTTCATCTCAAGCTGTGTTCACTGGCTATTGTTTTAAACTGATTCCCAGTAAAATATATTAACCCTTCCCTTTCTATAGCTAGAGAGAAGTTATTCATTATTATTACACCGGCATCTACAACAAACACATTTTGCTTTATTAACGTCAATTAACAGTTTTGTTTTTAATTGGAGAATATTATTATTATACGAAATTAATTTCTAATACTCATTCCTATTAAACATGTTCTGTGCACCCTCTTTTTTTCCCTCATCAGTTTATTTTTAACCATCAACTCATAGGTGAATAAGTACTGATATGCCAAAAGTCTAGGCATCTCGACCGCAGTCACGTCACGTGCCTTCCCTGTGTGTTTTCTACAAATATTTTCATGGCAACTGCTCTGACAATCTTTTTCCCTGGTGTACCGAATACATAGATTTAAGTGTGCTACTAGATTGGCAGGTAAGTCCAACTCTTACTGTTGAAATAGCTAAATGCGACCGCCAATTCTACTCCAACCGTTACTATTCTCGCACTTCCCGCCTATGGAACTCGCTTCCGTTTATTTGCTTCCCTGATAACTACAATCTTCAAAAGTTTAAATGCAACGTCAATCGCCATCTTCTGTCTTCTTGAAACCCCGTTCATTTTTTTATCCTTTCCTCAATTCTCCTTATTCGCAGATTTCTCTTTCAGTTTCACTCCCTGTAAACCCCCTCCTGCGTACTAGTGACATTACCCCTTGCTTAAGGTGAAATGATTTTTTTAAAAAGTAATGGTCATGAGATAGGTTTCTGCTAACGTGTAGGATTCTCTAACCCGACAAAATACAGAAAATTAATGTGGCATCGATTCCACAAATCTGAAGAGATTTTGAGCAATGTCACCTAGAAAGCTATCTACAGCTCCCTGGGTTTTGTAGCTGCAGTATCTAACCGATGTTAACATTGACTCAACAGATCACAACTGATATAGGGCTGAACATTTCCATTGTGCCATAGTACAGTCACATCACTTTCCATTACTCTTCATACTGCTATCCCTAACATTTGGCATGCCGTGTCCTTTATTGATATGGCTTTTCCTATCGCTGTTTAGCCCTTAGTAATTTCTACCTTTTTACTATCCCTCGCATTTTCTGTTCTGTTACCTATTTAAATAAGCTCCTTAAGTAGGTTACTCATTCTCTTTCTTGCCTTCATCACGTACAGTCGGTGTCAAATTCTCCAAACCCTCTTTCCTCATTATGTGTCCTAGAAATTTCTACATTCGCTTTCTTTTAAGGATGCGTACTTTTTGTTGCCATGCTTTTAAAACTTCTTTATTGTCTACATGCTCAGTCCATGGTATTTTCAGCATTTTTCTGTTGCCTTCTCTTGATCTGTGAGGAAGTTTTCCAGCATTCACTGCCATATGGAAGGACAGATATTTCCTAGCAGTTAAGCACTCTTTTCTTTGTTTCTAATGAAATGTCCCTGCTTCTTATGTTTTGGAAGGCATATTTGGCTTGTGTGTAACCTAGGAAGGGTTACTTAATGAGGAATAACCAAAAACGGAGGTTGGAAATGAAATGGTAATCTTTGTAACATCAACAAAATACAATACTGGCCAGCGGCGTGAAGTAGGTAAACCACTGCTAGTGGTGGATCACTTAGACAGAATATTACCCCCACTTGCAATAGGATCCAACGTATTTATGAGGATTGGGACATACCCATTAGTGTACATAGGTACGTTATATAACATGGCTATTCCAATGCGTCCTCGGATTTAGGTGTCATATTTTCTGTTATCTTTTAAAACACTTCCTAGATGTATAAACTTCAGTACTCTTCAATTCGTAGCTCGTATCTTGGAATGTTTCTCTTGTTTGCAACCATATATTTAGCAATTGATAACCAGCCTTTTCTCTCCTTTTTCATTTAATATCTCGTCTATTATCTTTTGCAGTTTTATTTCTGTGTTGCCATCAACATGGAATGTTATTTAATATATTTGTTTTAAGTCTCCATCCGAATAGAAAAGTTAATTTTGATAATGCTTCTGTTGCTGCATCTAAAGTTAACTTCGCCTAAATATTAATTACTTGATACATAAGTACATTTTATACCCCATTTAACGAATGAGTTTCGTGATGGCCATTGGCACCAACGTTTGAACCTAAGCAAAATCAATGTTTTTCCTGTATGCTAGTAGGCTAATCCTTTGCCTATAGAGAATTGAAGCAACACAATCTATTCTACTTACCTTCTTTAGCTTTGTGTCCAACATAGCTATGCAGAGTGTCTATTCAGAAATCGACATGATTATTGCAAATTTTATCTTTTCTAAAACTGACATTTCGTTTTCCCTTGATACAGGTTAAAACTCAGCTCCACTATAAAAGAAATAATTACAAGAAAATCTATCATAATGACATCATTAAATTACTTGAATATACAAAGAAAAGAAAATCTTATGAATATATGCTGATTGACTAAACTTTATGAGCAGCAGAATTTTGCAAGAGTGACAACTACTGTCTCGTAACAACAACAGCGCATGTGTGGATCAGATGTATGTATACAACTGTTCATATTAAGTAACAGAGGTTATAAGCAGGTAAATGAGTACTTCGGTTTGAATGTCACTGATATAGATACAAAGAAAGACTTGATTGACTTTTATAAAGGTTAAATTGTTACAGAAAACTAGATCAGGAAATTTTCTTTAAAAATACCAACGACCGGCAGAGCATGGGGTAACCAAAATTTGTCAGTGAAAAAATGAAATTTTCCTGGCAATTCTGAGATCAGCAGAATGGTTACTGTGGCGCAGACTGCAGATAGCTTTAACCATTGAATGGGTGCGTCACAACACACAGTACTTCGATTCTTGTTGTGTAAGAAGTTGTGTATCCATAGGTCAATCAAAATACGCATAATAAATCGTCTCCAATGAGTACTTGAGCATCGGAATTGAATTTAGAGTGCTGGACTGCTATGTACTATGTAATATAAATTATCTTATGTGACAGTGAATACTGAGCAATATCCTCACAGATGAAGAAGAGACTTGAGGTAGCAGAAATGTGGTTCTACAGAAATATTCTGAGAATACCATGGATGGGGCATGTGAAAAACGAGAAGGTTTTAAGAAAAATAGCAACAAAAAGAACACTTAGAGTCAGCAAGCAATAATTAGAATTTCTGATACACATAAAGAGGAAAGAAGACTTGGAGAATTTGACACTCATAGAACATATTGAAAGCAAGAGAGGCAGAAGGAAACAGCAAGCAACCTAACGAGTTTGCGCGAATGAACGACAGAACAGGGACTCGGAGAGAAAGTAAGGGTACAAATATTACTTAGAGTTGTGTAGAACCATGATGACCACGCCCTGAAGGGACATAGTACATGAGAGAAGAAGGGTCAATGTAAAACTGTTGCTTCATCCGAAGAACACTGCATTCTCCAGAATAAGGCAGGCGGCAAGCTTTATGGGCAATGTTATCCTGAGGAAGCTATGAGAAAACAACAACCAGTTAAAGCATTGTGTTAATTTGGGCAAGATTATGCTGAGAAGCACTGAGTCTTAGTATTCATATGAAAGGTACTTCATCGTATAGAAACATCCTTGAAAACCGGGCATACCTCTTCGTGGCAATAGTCCTTTATGAACATAAAATTACGCAGCCTGTGCGACCACTGTCACACTGGGGTTGATATCCAACGACCTTCACTATGAAGAAAAAGCTGTCAATCCCTCCACTAAGAAAGGTGCTGCCGAAAGGTGCTGCCGAAAGGTGCTGCCAAAAGGTTGGAATCCCCAAAGTTAGGCTTCCCTTATTTAAAAAAATCATGAACTTCTCGATGACAAAAATAGGGAAAACACGAGAGAACCACTTTGGTAAGTATTTTGATCCTAACCAGGTAGCCAGGGAGCGTACGAATTACATGGACCATGTCTGGACAGATTCAACCATAGAGTCAAATATCTGGGCTTGAATCCACTACTCCCTGCGTTCCAGACAAAAATATCTTGCTGATTTTATGCTATTATGGTTAATAGAAAAAATAATGGGCGAATGAAAAATCTCCTATAACTACCTGACCTGATTAGGATGGAGAAGCCCAAAGCTGTTACCCTCATTGTAAACCTTGACAGGGTCTAATTAATCAAAAAATGAACAAGAATATACATATATACTAAGAGTATATATGTATATTTTGACTTATTCAAAATGTTGTTCTCATTCTTGATTCTTAAAAAGTATTATTATAGATATGTCGTTTCGGTCAAGTACCCCCTGGTTATCTTCAGGTAGACATTATTTTGAATATCCTATGTTGATTATTACGGTTATTTTCGTCCCAGTGATAACTATTTTTATTCGTTCCTGCTAAACCAAAGTATATTGTTTCACTACTTCGATCCAGGTATTGAACTTGTGATCAGTATCTGACACAACTTCCCCAAAAGACATCAGTGGTGTATTTTTAGAGTTTTCAAATCCAGTGTCAAGTGGTTTCGACATTTGTTTATTACAGCGGGTTCATACCGCATTTTGATAATTATTTGTTTGGTTTCTGATATGAGGAGTTATCATTTTACTTTGATCCACCCTGAATATTGTTCTCATCTTTTATTGGTGATAGATCAACGGGTGGCGGCTTTTTTTTATCTTTTTTTTTTGGGGGGGGGAGGGCAACATGTGTTGATTTGCAAGTTCATAGCGGACCACAGGTATCAAAAATACTTGATTAATGAACATAAAAGATACACTCTTTTTGGCATTGACAATTAGTATTGACCAATAACCAAGAACACACGCTGGAAGCGATGAAAACTCCGACTCATCTATCATGCGATAAACTGAATACACTGACCCAATTTGACTTGGTTATAACAAAATGACCTAGTAACCTAGTTGTTTTTATAAACTTGGGAATTTTTTATGAATATCCAATAAAATAAATAAATTGTCAGAGATTTTTCATTTATTTCTATTGGAAATGAACTAAAAATGAGAAAAAAAAGAAAAAATTTTGGTCGAAAATGGAATTATACACGTAAAGTTTATCTTAGCAAATGCTTTCGCGGGCTGAACACAAACCGATTGCGGGATGAGTTCGGCCCGCGGGGCGTAATTTGCCCACCACTGTTATAGATGTTATTATAGACACAACATTTTTTTAAAATGATATTCATCCTGTATAAGGCCAAAGAGACACTCGATGTAGAGTAGGTAAGAGGCACCACCAAGGAACCGCCGAGCGTGAAAGAGAAGAAAAAGATTTAAAAGGGAGCCGGAAACACAACTCTAAGCAGGAAACAATGGAAAAACCTCTAATCCTGTTCAAAAACCAAGAGTGTGAACCGGACGATAGCCAAACCTATGTATTCCTATTGAGGAAGCAAATATAAATGAATAGTAAATAAAAGTTTTGAGTCTTAGGCGGTGACGTTAGAAGCATAGAGTTGAAGTAGACTTTTGAAGTAATTGGAAGCGAAATCCTAATCAGGAAACAAGGGATAGATTTCTACTCCTGTTCAAAAGACCGGGGGAGAGTGCGAACCGGACGATAGGCGAACCTACCTACTCCTAATGAAGAAAAGATATAAATAAAAGTTCAGAGTTTTCAAGATCCTAAAGTATGTTTATGTATTTGAGAGTGGATATGCACAAGAACATTTTGCTGGTAGATATTTACTTAGCTTGCCTAATCGGTATCTGTGGCTTTCGATAAGACAAAACAAAAGATTAGTATATCCATTCGAATGGTTAACCATTCGACTCGCGAGACAGTTTTCTAATATGTTTCAAAGTCTAAGCAAATTTTGCGTAATTTATTTAGAATCTATCCCACATTATGAATTTTTTTAACATTTCCAAACTTATAAATTTTTAACTAGGTTCTGGGTAATGCCATTCTCTGGGAATTCTTCCGCAATGTTGCATTTTTTTAATGGACTTCCTGAAAAATATTAGGGAGATCTGAAAGAAAAGATGTTTATCAGGGGGTTTATATTTACGACCTACGCTGAAGAGAAAATACAATATTATCTAATTTTTTGAGTATTTGAATTTTCATTGTTCGTCTTTTGTTTTTTGGGTTTTTTTCTTTCATCTTACTAAATATTTTTCTTTTTGTAGAACAATACAGAAATCTAATGGAGACAAAAGGCGTTAAACTTCCTCCTTTCTGCTTTTTTTTTATTTACCCGCTGATTTCTTAAACATATTCCTCTAAAAAAAAAAACTGGGGTTAAAAATCTAAAAAACATATTGTTTTTCTCACTCCTCATCTGGTTTCTGTTTTGCTAAATGTTGATCACGAAAATCCATTAAAAACATGCGCCGACAAGAAACAACCGGGCTTACGTTCAGAACAGATGTCGACGGGAGCGTAACTTGATCCAAAACTGTCCGTTCCCTCCTAAATATTCCAGCGAAATCGTCCAAACTTTCTTTTTTATTTCGACACTCTACCAGACCGAAACAATGATTGGATTTAATTTCGTAACATTATATGTTTTTCTTTGTTGAAGATAAAGGAATCGAAATGCTTGTGAAAAGGTTCCATCGCTTTCCAGAAAGAATAATTGTTTTCTCTTGATTCAATAATTGTAAATATTGTGTAATCGTTCGGGATCTAGCGATTTCGACCACACATCTGGCCTTTATCAAGATCGGGAAAATATAGACGTTATTCTTTTTTTTTAACTTTTTAATACTTTTAAAGTCTTTATTATAGGGATTTTGTATTATGATGACGTCATACACGTGGCAACAGACAAGCGAAATTATTCAATAGACTAAATGTATCGATCTTTTATTTAAAAAAAAAAAGATATCTACACTTTAAATCCCCGTTACCAAAATTAATTTTTCCGTTCCATGATTTTATATTAAAGACTTCAAATATCTTAAGCCTTTTTTTTTAATTAATATTGTATAGTATACACGTAGCTTACTAATATTTCACGGATACTAGTGAATATATCAGCATCTAGCAGTCTATGTTTACTAATATAAGCACGAATATGAATTTGACCACAAACAACGCATGTTACCCTACAATATAAGGTGGTAGCTGTACGGCCAAGATACGAATGTAATGTTTCTGCATAACTCCCATTTTTTCCATGGTATTCCTAATGACCTTATGGGTGAAGGCGATAGTTCTCTCATATTTGGGGCAGTAATTATATTCATTGAATACAGTCGTTAAAAAGATTCAATTAACAGAGCACTTCAGCCTTATATGTTTGAGGAATGGCGATAAAATAATTACGCTAAAACCTAATTTTCACAGTATCCTTCTTAGTAGTTCTCTTGTTCGACGTTCGCACACTTGCTCACAAAAAGTAATGGCAAAAAACTACATCACATACGGTTTGTTCATACTTTTTAAATTCGCAGAACATATATATAGAAAGACAGACATGCTCATTCAGCTATACACACAAGCATAAATCTTGATCGTTGGCTATTTTTTAAATGAGCAATGATCATAATATAAACTCATATTGATTAATATAAATGTCTTATGAGATCAGCAGTAAATATAGAAGTATTGATATATACGTGGGGAGGAACGATTACTCTCCAAATATATAAGTTTGTATGTCTGTATGCCAGTGCGTGTATGTATGTACACAGATGCGCGTGTGTGTACTAGTGCATATAAAATTCTTATATATTTCCATATTGATGAATGTACGTAAATGTGTTTTGTGTGTGTGTGTGTGTGTGTGTGTGTGTGTGTGTGTGTGTGTGTGTGTGTGTGTGTGTGTGTGTGTGTGTGTGTGTGTGTGGACGCATATTCGAAACCTAGCAAAAAATTTCGCATCGTTCAAGAGGTGTATAGAAAAGGCGGGACCAGGCCGGCTAATTCTCTACAATAACAAAGCAACAATGGGAAATTTATTAGGCAATATGGCTGTTCACTTGCCTCTTTCTCTTTCCAGTGACGACAGACGGATGAAGATGCGGAGCTGCCGATCAAAGGAAAAGAACAGTTACGGACGGCTTCAAAGCGAAGTCTGGCTGAAACAGCCGACTGCCTCGCAAGTCTGAAGAATTCCCTTTATCTATGATCACAGATATTTTCATCATTTCTTGATCCGTTCGTTTCTGAGATAATTGCCGTGCTAAACAGTGTTCTCTTTCGCGCCATTTTCCTATTTTTTTTTCAATATATCCAAAATATCCCGTGATCCTTTGCTGCAATTCCGAATTTCCAGTGATTTTTATAGTTTTGATATTTACGAGGTTACACTGAAAATTTCATAGGCTGATGTTGAAGAAGTGATGCTAGAGCTGTGAAATCTTGCATGCATTAATTTCATCTCTGACTTCTGACTGTTTAAAGAAGACTTCAAAAGTAACTAGTAGGGACTTCACTTGAAAATGGACGCAATTAGGCATCATGGTGCTATGAAGTATCTGTGGAAAAGGGTTTAACCCCCAAGGATATTCATGCTGACATGGTTACTACATTAGAGGATGACGCTTCAGTTTTATCAACAGTGCAAAAGTGCGCAACTGAATTTAGGAGGGGAAAAGAGAGTCTTGAAGATGACCCAAGATCTGGACATCGTACAACTGCCACCACCGAGGAAAAAATTGATTGTGGTCCCCACATGATGATGGGTGACAGGCGATTGACTATAAATCAAATAGCCAATTCTATTAGCATATCTCATGAGATAGTTGAGAAATATTCTGCAGAAAGTTGTTGGTATGACGAAAGCTTCTGCTCGATGGGCGCCACGTATTCTGACATTTCCGTGCCAAGCTGATCTCATCACGGGAAAATTTGACATTGTCTGATGCAGATCCAGCTGGTTTCTTTTGACGTTTCCTAACCCAGGATTCGTGTTGGGTTCATCGCCGTAATCCAGAGACAGAGAGACAATCCATGAAGTGGAAATACCCCTCCTCACTTGCTCCAAAAAAACAAGTCATTTCATTTGCATTTCATTTGATTGCCTCAGATTTGGGGATGCAAAAGGCATTGTGTTTATCGAATCTCTTCAAAAGGTCACACCAAGAATTGCATTTATTTGCAGGTTATCTAAAGCTAGAAAATATTTTTAGATTATGAGAATTTAGGGAGTATAATAACGATTTTCTTATATAAGTCCTACTATTTAACCCATAGACGGGGGAGGAGAGGACGTAGATACATAACTTTCCCAGGGGTATTTTCGCCTGAGTGAATATAACAAACACGACTGGAATTGGAATTTGGGTCTTTGA
The DNA here is from genome assembly GCA_964036315.1 of Acanthosepion esculentum. Classification (NCBI taxonomy): domain Eukaryota; kingdom Metazoa; phylum Mollusca; class Cephalopoda; order Sepiida; family Sepiidae; genus Acanthosepion; species Acanthosepion esculentum. The sequence continues at coordinate 48,328,987 of OZ038480.1, forward strand.
TTTTCCAATTTCGATTCGTTATCCATCAAACCACCTGTACACCCAAGCTTACTGCGCCCGGTATTTTCAAGCAGTCATCCAGCTAGGTATTGACCAGGCTCGACGTTGCTTAACTTTGGTGATCATACGAGAATCGGTAATTCAACATGATATGGCCGTAAGCCCTTGTAGCATAATTAAGGAAAACACACACTCTTAATTTTTCTCTTTCATTGACTCGTTCTTTCTCTCCCACTCTCTCTCTCTTTCTTTCTTTCTCTCTCTGTCGTTCTCTATATCTCTATGTTTCGCTCTATCTCTCTCTCTCATTTTTCTCTATCTCTCAGTTTCGCACTCTTTTTTTCAATTTCTTTATACCTCTATGTTTCGCTCTATCTCTCTATGTCATGGTTTCTCCCTCTGTCTCTATCTCTCTCTTTCCCTCTATCTCTCAGCTTCACTCTCTCACTCTCTCTCTCTCTACCTATCTATCTATCTATCTATCTATCGGTTTCACTTTATCATTCTCTCACTTTCTCACTCTCTCTCTCTCTCTCTCTCTCTCTCAGTTTCACACTCTATCTCTCTCTCTATATATATATATATATATATATATCTCACTCTTTCTCTCTATATCTTTCGGTTTCACTCTCTTAGTCTCTCTATCTCGGTTTTACTTTCTCTATATCTCTCTCGGTTTCACTCTCTCACTATCAGTCTCTCTCTCTCTCTCTCTCTCTCTCTCTCTCTCTCTCTCTCTCTCTCTCTCTCTCTCTCTCTCTCTCTCTGTGCCACAAGCACGCAAGGAGGTACAGAAAGTTAGAGCAAGAGTAAAGAGGACTGTTTGAGGAGAGGATATCAGGATCAAGGCTTTAGAAGATGTCGACTGACATTACATTTGAATATTTGAAGATTATAGCAAGTAGGAAGGCAGTTCCACTGCCGGGGATAAGAAGAGAGAGAAGAAGCTGTTGGAGTAGAAGAGGCGGTTACATTTAACTGTATCGACAGTGAAACAAATGGGCTTATTATGACTTTCACTGCTGAAATGATATTCTTGTCATTATTGCCTGACTGCGCGAATCGCCATTTACTGGAAATAAATAGCGATAGACATTTTGGTTTCGGTCATATAATTTGCAGAATAGAATGATATAGAATAGAAGATAAACGACACACACGACACACAATGTGATAAAAAATACATCACTAAAACTTTCGTATTGTTTGCTACTATGCCTATGCAGGTTAGTTTATAACACAAACGTCAGGGACTGACATTTCATGGTGTCTTGAAAAATGTATATGTACATCAAAAGCAGGCAATGTAAGTTTTCGTAAAACGTATAAGTCCATAGCAGCAGAAATGTTAATAGAGAAAGAAGATACCGTGTCCCAAAATATGATATCACCCCCAAGATGATATCGCCTCCAAGATGATATCACCCCCAAGATAATATCGCCCCTGAAAAAAAGAAGGGATAAAATAGTTTCGGACTAATTCATATAGTCACCGGGAATGCACTATTTATTCCAAAACATCCCTCCTTTTGAGATTAATACTTTTTATAATTTTTTTTATTTATTATTAATATGAGTATCTCCCGCTCCTCTTTCTGGCGTGTTCACCAACATACATGAATTTGTAGCGTCTCCGACTCAGTTCCTCTTCCAGTTCTTCAATACGCTTTCTTTTTCTGGAAGTTGTCCTTATAGGTTCCATGTTGTGATGCTGGCAAATCTTCATATAGCATTTTTATGTTCCAATGTTTCGGGTCTTTCATCGATTAACCTTTTTTCAGCTGATTTTTTTCCCTTTTACCATGTAAATCAACTTCCTTATTCTTGCTGATATTATGCTGTCTCCCCACGTTTCTTTTCCGTCCATATATGCTCTAAGGTACACTTTATCGCCGACCTTGAAACTTTTAGTGTCGTTTTTGTTATCCGTCCGTGTTTTTTCGACTTGATAATAACTTGTCGAACATCAATTTTACTTTCCTAGCAAACATTAATTCCGCCGGCGACATGCCTGATGGTTTATTGGCGTTAGATGTTACACGGTACACTTTCCGAAAATTTTGAAGTGCTTCCTCATTTACTTTCCCAATACTTGCTTTCTTCAACGCTTTTTTTTAACGTTCCCACAAATTGTTTTACTTGACGGGGTCGTAACATGTTCAGTGGAGAACATCTTACAAAAGTCTTCGCATTCTTTACCAGTGAATGGCGTTCCGTTACCAGAGACAATGGTATCTGGTATGCCATATCACGCAAACAGTTCATGTATGAATTTCACTGTCACTGAAGTTGTTGGATTTTTGTACTTATAAATTTTCGGCCATTTAGTGAAACTATCAACTACCATTCATATGACCTGCAAAATCTATATGCAGTCTTGACTACGGCGTGTCTTTGGCCAAGGGTCTATCTTTGTGATAGGTAGTTTTGCTGCCAGAGCACAACCTCTGCAAGCTTTTACTATTTTTTCAATATTTTGGTCTTATACGAAACTTCTCATCAGAGATTTAATTCTTGAAATACCAGGATGTGCGCTATGAAAATCCTTTAATATTAGCTTCTGCAACACACTAGGTATTCTAACCCTTTGCTCGAACATTACTACACCGTTGCATAGCGAGTAAAAGTTTGAGTCTGGATTTCGTTTTTTGTTACTTTCTTTTAATTGCATTTTTATTTTCGCAATGAAGACGTTTTTTTCCGCCTTTTCTTTTATTTCTTCTAGGGTAACTGGTAACTTTCTTACTACGTTACCCAAAATGTTTTTATTTCCATTTCGCTTTTTAGTGCTGCAATGACCGGCCTGCATTTTTATGTATTAATATTGAAAATCCATCCGCTTGTCCTAATTTTTTAGATGGTTGGTACTCCATCGTAAAACCATAGTTTAATAAAATGGTCCTCAGCGTTGTAGTATTTTGGCTGTATGCGTAGGTATTCCTTTCTTCGCACCATATATTTTTAATAGACCCTGTGGTGTGTTTTCAAAAATTTCTATTCTTCCATGAATAAATTTATGAAATTTCTTCAAAGCAAATATAATTACTAGAACCTCTTTTTCTATCTGACTGTAATTGTTTTCTGCTGGTAGATCGAACGTGAAGCATGAGCGAAGGCTTTCATTTTACCGTCATCGTATTTGTGTAAAATCACCGCCCCAATACCGTACTCACTAGCATCTGACGCCACTACTATTTCTGCTTTTGGATCGTAGTGTGCTAATGATAAATCTGATATAAGTCTTTTTTTTATTTCATTAAACGTCTTTTGACAGTTATCATTCCAGTTACACTTTACTCCTTTTTTTTTAATTAGATCGTTCAGGGTAGCTCTCAAATTATGCATATTATGTACATATATTTGATAGTAATTAGCCAGTCCTAGAAAAGTTTGTAATGTAGTCACGTTTGTTGGCAGAGTCATATTTTTAATTGTACTCGCCCTCGAAGGATCTGGTTGACGACCATTTTTATTAATAATTTGAGCAAGGTATTTAATTTTCGGCAAAAACAATTCTTTTTTTTTTCACTGAGGTTGAATCCGTACTCTATTAGTTTTTCCAAAATTGTTTTCACATGACCAACATCTTGTTCTTTAGATACACTTTTGATTAAAATGTCGTCCACGCACACCACTGCGAAATCGCAATCCGCAACTATAGTATCCATAGCTTGTCGACAAATAGCTGGTGCCACCTTTCTACCAAAAGGAAGTTGGTTAAACTTATACAATCCTCGGTGCGTATTTATGTTCGTTAATTCTGAACGTTCATTTTCAATCTAAATTTGTAAATATACTTTAGAGAGATCCAACTTTGAAATTATTTTTCCACCGTTTAACTTCGAAAAAACTTCCTCTTAGTAATGGGCTCTTGTGTGTTTCTAAACAACTGTTTAATCCTGTCGAAAATCTGCGCCAATACGATTTTTTTTTCTTTACATGGTACAGCACATTTTGAATTGTTTTTTTTAATTTCTTTCCTATTACACCAATTCTTTCGAATTTGCCCAACTCTTCGTTAACTTGTTCCAATGCTGCAAATGGCACGCTCCGTTTCGGCTTAAATACTGGCGTGGAACTTTTTTATTTTAAATTCTGCCTTTGAATTTTGAACACAGAACGAGTTCATTTGATAAGACGTCTAGAAAATATTTTTTAATTCTTCCTTAATATTTTCGCTCTGACCTTTTAAATTGGTCGTTTGTCAACTTACGTTTTTAAAATAAACTTTTATCGGCAAATCCCAAAGTTCAAGTAGTTCCATCAAGTCAGTACCGAATAAATTCTTAGCATTTTTAAAAACATAATCTTTAGTTCTTACATGCTTATTATGGAATAGGGCATTATAAATTATTTCTCAAAAAAATTATCCCACCAGAAACTGAAATCATGACTTTGGAAGTCATTTTTAATAAAGGATTTCCAGTTTCCTTCCATGTGGTTTCATTGGTTATTGAAATATCACTACCAGTGTCCAATAGCATTTTCACAGCCACATTATTTATTTTCATATTCACAAATTTCCTTTTATTTTCTATGACCTTTTTCCGTCGCAATGCTATATACGAATTTCTTCCTGCGAGAATTTATGATATTTTTGCTTTTGCAGTATGACTTTATATGTCCCTTTTTACTACACTTGTAACATTCTACATTATTAAATGGACAGTCTTTTCCAAGATGTAACTTACCACATCTTAAACAAGAATTTATTCTCTTTTTTGTACATTTGTCCTTTGTTTGTACCAATGCACATTCTTTTTTCTGAATTCATTCAGCATCGGGTTTCAAACTTAGAAATGTCTGACAATCGTCCAATATTTCTTGCAGTGTAATATTACTGTTTTCTTCAATTTTTGTTAAAATTTTCGCTCGTATTTCAGAATGAAAATTAACCCGTTGAACATATCTTGAGTCATTTCCTTTATTCTAAACGTTTCACATTCTTTGTTGACAATACCAGCATACGTGACAAAATCTTCGTCCTCTGTTTTGGTTAGATTTATCCAACGAGCATTAAGCAGAGAGCTCTTTCCAATGAAGATTTTCATCAGAATGTGTACCGTGTCTTCAAACCCTATTTCACCTTTTTTATGTAATATGAAGTATTTTTCATACTACATCGGAGCTATTTTACTCAACAACGCTACATTCCTGACTGAATATTTGTTCATATCTACGAAAATAGGCAGAAAAGGTCAGTCCTTCATTAGGATTGTATACAAATTCTGATATGGTGTTTTGGACAGCGTCTGGCATAAGAGACGTTGAATTTTCTTTGTTTTCTTCAGAATTATATCCAACAACTCCTGTTGCTGCTTTTGTAGTTGTAGCAACTGTTGATTTTGTTGTTTTTGCTGTTTCTGTTGTTGAATTTCAACTATAGAAGCCAAACATTACTCCATATTCGTTATATATGTTATTTCCTATACCCAAGAGAATTTTTAACTCCTACACAAGAAGAAAAAAAAGATTAAAACCAATCTAGATAAAAATTCATGTCGTCACCCGTATCCTTGTTCCAGAAGCAACAAGTATATTTTCCGTACTTGTTCACTCAGTATGAGTTTCCAAAATCCTTGTAACTCCAGTTACAACTCGCATGAGTTCCTGAATTCTTGCCACAATGATTATAAATCACCTGAGTTTCGAATCCCTCATCGCCACTGCTATAATGCGCTTCATAGCGCTTATAACATAAGTAATGCTTCGGCAACTCGCCGTGACACCCGTATCTGAAATTATTATCATTATTATTATTATTATTATTATTATTATTATTATTATTATTATTATTATTATTTTCCTCGTCCTCTCTGACCTAGAGATCTTTATTTATAGTTATGGACTACCTGATATAGTCACCGGGGATGTACTATTTACTCCATAACAGAATATGAGAAAAGAAAATATTATTAAGGAGAAAGAACAATGAAAGAACAGGAATTAGGCAAACAGAAGATAACAACTGATTTTGCATTTAAATAATTTAAAATCAAAATTGACTAGAAAGCTCAAAGCTGGAAGAAAATTCCACAAGCGAGACGTGCGAGAGAAGAAATTGCTAGCATAGAACTTGCGGTTGCATCATACGATTTCAACTCTAAAATGATGAGAACTTGCCGCCAATGTCGATGTACGCTTAAATTCATAAAATCTTCGTAAGAAATAGGAAAGTGACTGAAGCCAATATGCCAAATCAGGACCGATAACATTGCAGATTCTTCTTTGGATTTTAGTACATAGCAGAAGCAACAGACCCGATGTAACTGCAATATTAATACATGAATGAATGGCAAATTTATAATAGTGTAAAATAGATTCTGGCAAGATAATATGTCTAGCACAACACAATCAACCAACTTACTTAACAGCATACCTAGAAGTTGATTCAATATGTTTCCACTTCATCTCACTGGAAGATTTTAGCGCGAGAAGGCGCAACGAGTAACTCTCTTCGAGGTTAGCATCAGCCATGCATACAACTCAATTAAATATATTTACACGAGACACAACAATAAATGCCTACAATAGACAATACAATTAGTACAAAAGAGAAATACGCTAACCAGACTATAAAAATATAGAAAATACAATATAATAGATTTGCTTGAAAAAAAAACTTCCTGTCATAGACCCGAGAAAAATCATTTTCTAATAATTTTCTAAATCTTCAAATATTCATTTTACTGGTAACGTGTATATGGATTCAATATAAAGAGAAACAGATTTCAAAAAATTATTTATAGCGTAAGATTGTTTTCGCAATCAGCGCCAACATCCCAGTATGAAATCATCTGCGTTACCAGCAAGATAAACCAAAATGGTTGACTGCACTATTTATTCAGTGTTGTGTGTTCATGGATATATATATATATATATATATATATATATATATGTGTGTGTGTGTGTGTGTGTGTGTGTGTGTGTGTGTGTGTGTGTGTGTGTGATCGTAAAGCTTCTATTCATGAACATCAAATATTGTTTAATCAGCTTCTAAAATTAACCGGCTGCAAATCTTCTGGCAGACGCTCAAAATCTAGAGGCATTCACAGATGGCGGTCCTCTCCATCAGATTCGTCAACTGTCGGAGTCCCGCTTTCAGCACCGGCGTATTTCGTGAAATTTCGCCTGACGAGAAGTCTTCATATCATTCTAGACCATTCGAAGAATTTGGTTGCGCATCATTTTGGCAACATTGTAAAAAAAAAAGATTGAAGAAACATTTCTTTTTGTGTTGAACACCTGCTAAACATCTGGTCACAATTCATTTTGGTATTGGGAATAAATTTATTTTAAAGCTCGGAGACAACAAACATTTGATGGAAGTGCACTGGTGACAAACATCTGGGGGCAATTCCTTGCAGTGAATTTATGTACATTCAAACGTCATGTGTTTCGGGTATTTTCTCATAAGCCGGCTTAGCAACGGCGTAAACTTGACGATATCTAGATTCCATCTATATTTTCATTCGTTAGTTCGTCTTTGAACTACTAATTTAACTAATAATTCATAACGGTGAAATACGTCATTACTTTCTGAACACACTAATATAATGATTACATCTCGTCAAATCAATTAAAACAAAACACGCCATGAAGCATGAATGAAGACGAATAGAAAAAAGATTCAAAATTACCAAAATCAATTGACACACTAGGAAGGCCGGAATATAAAGTCTATGTCACATTCTAAGAACACTTATATTATGAACTACAAATGGTAGCATGGTTGAACTGATACCATTTAAAAGCTGAAAGTGTCAAGTCTTTTTTTTCTGTTAATTTAATTTTAATTTAGTTAATTAAGTTTAATATCATTTTGTTTTTAGTCTCTTTTCAGATTCACTAATGTCACAGACTTTTGAAACACTGTATAGCAGCCTAAACCTTGTCATAGACAAAGAAAAACAAGAAAATAAATTTGAATGAAGCAAAATATGACGATTTTCAAATATTATTTTCTATTTTACTAATGAGGAAATAATTAATATTAAGTTTATTTGAGAAAGGAAAGTTTAGTTTTTGTACGATTTTAGAAGTCAATGTTTTGCATTAATTAGCAAATAATGATAATGGCTAGCTAATCATTTCGGTGAACACCCGTCTGCTAGAGTATCTAGCTAATCCTTGTTGCTAGCGCCTGCTCAGGCATATTTGTGCGTGCTCGACACCCACAGGGCCCACCTGTGCTTTATACTGCAACTATGCTGAGCACATCATAGTTACAGTTTCTTGTAGCGAGTGTGTGATCTGGCTTTATAAGCAATCTGAAAAAAAAGCCAGTACGTACAAACTCTTGACTTCGCCCGAGTAAAAACGTCGAAGGTGTTAGAACAGTTCCATCTACCTAATTTCAATCACAAGGCTTAGGTCAATCCGTAAAATGACACAAGCTGGGAACGTCCCCCACCCCACCCCTGGACAATATTTTCAAGAAGTCACTTTTATCCTAAATCGATCATGGTGAGATTCAAAAGCGGATCTCATAAGTCGGAAAGTAAATGTTCTAGCTACTTGACACATTGGGGTAGTTTTTAGAATTGTTATTTTTTCCCTGCCCCCACAGACGATGAATTGTAAATATGGGAACTAGTTAGTATTTACATAGAGACAGTGAGGCATTATGGTGTGTGGAGTAAGAAAGGTACGTATGAATGTGTTGTTTTGGTGTATGGAATATTGTTCGTACGATTGGGTCAGTGATTCCGGCTAGCTAAGTTATAGTTAAGACAGAAGAAGACCATCCTTTCCCCAACCCCCATTAGGCCTTGTGCCACATTTCTGTATAGCACAGAATAAATATTGCTACTTGACCCCGCGTACGTTGATAGCGAATAATAATGTTCATAATTACGAGCATTGGGTAGAACTGACGAGGTCTGAAGAATTCCCAAGCAAACACAATGGGCACAGCAGGTCTAGGAATATGAATAATATCCGCGCCCTGCTGATTCCCGAGGTTTAAAAATCTACTTCAGAGTTCCTATCAAAATCAATTTTATTTTTTAAAATTATTATTGCATAAAGGCGGTGATTCTATTATTTTCAGATCAGTTTCTGTGTCTTTGGTGTGTTCGTTGCAAGGTTTTAGCCAATGTATCTCTTGGGTTTAATTAGGTAACCTTCCGAGGATATCGAACACACCCTTTATTTAATCAGTGTGGGTATGTTCATATTTCTAAACCTACCTGTCACATCTGTAGCAATCCAACTACTGCTCGCTTAAAGTATAAAACTGCTAGTAACCATGTCATGTCCACGTAATTTATATCTACAAACGCTCTCTCCTTAATATTGAGTATACTTAACTGATAAATATAATAAAAATTTTAAGCTATATATATATATATATATATATATATATATATATATATATATATATATATATATATATATATAAAGTAAATAAATATAGATACAAGCAACCATATATGCGAGCGATCACAGGCATATATAAACTTGAAAATTTTTTTTTTTTAAGCTTTTCACCCCAGGCTAGGATGAAAGCCACTAGCACGCAAGGGGTTACAGAGGATTTGGAGAAAGAGCAGATAGGAGTGATAGAAGAAAGGATGTGGAAAAGGATGGTGGATAGATCAATGCAACTGGAGATGTCGACTGACGTTACATTTTAATAGTTGGAGATTATAGTTGTCAGGGAAACAGGAATAGGGAAGGGAGTTCCACAGGCGTGAGGTACGAGATATGAAGCTATTGGAGTAGAAGAGACGTCTACATTTAACAGTTTCAATAGTGAAAGGGTGGGAACGGGATGCCAGCCTCGTAGGACGCTTGAATTCATGGAGCCTGGGAACCAGCGATAGCAGCTCATCGGAGCAATTACCATGGAAGTATTTGTAAAAGAGACAGAGAGAGCCAACGGCGCGTCTGTGAGAGAGAGACTGCAGACGAGAAACCAGATCAGGGCCAGTTACATTGCATACCCGTCTCTGGATCTTATCAAGAACCCCGAGGCAAACAGAAGGGGATCCAGACCATATATGGCAGCAATACTCCATGCAAGGGCGGATGGTTGATTTGTAAATTTGGAGGATCGATTCCGGGGAGAAATATTTCCTAGCCCGGCACAGGGAGCCAACTTTCCTTGCGGTGGATGAAGCAATTAACTCAATGTATTTGTTCCATCCCAGGTCAGCAGAGAGCGTGAGACTGAGCAGCCGCAGGGAGGAGATATCGAGAAGTTGAGCTTCAGACATTCTAATGGGATGCAGGGAAGGATCCTTGTGGTGATTAATAGAGAGCTGTTTTGTTTTGGAGGCATTAAAGTTAACCAGCCAATTCCTGCCCCAGTTCACAACCGATTGAAGGTCCTTATATTTTATTTAATTTTTGGAGTCAATTATCTTAGGTCGAAAGTACGACTTGGAGTTTCATGTTCGATACAATCTTCAGGTAGGATATATATATGTATGTATGTATGTATATATATAACAGATGGAGTAAAATTCCACTGTTCATATACATTTACTTTTAAAATAGTGCTCAATACAAAGTAGAGCAATATATATATATAAGAGATTATAATAAAAACATGATGAAATCTCTACACAAAAAAGTTTTCATATTTCAATACCTTGATTGTACTTCTTCAACCGATGGTAAGTAACTGGTGATTAAATGATTTTTAAGAAAATGTCAAAAGCAAAGTGTTATCCCTTTTCCAAAAGATAAGGGTGGGAACATAAGGTCAGAATTAAAAATGATTGACCAATTAAATGTCAGATCTGCGCTAAATAGAAAAGTAAGCTCAGACGGTAGAGGTAGGTGAGTTATTTTTTCATGCCATGTTAAACCGGAAAATAGACAGGCAATCAGTGACAGTTGCGGAAAATATGTAAGCAACAAATGTATCGTGATTGTAGATAAATATGACATTTCCAATTTTTTAAAGGTCGTTGAGGGGAGGGGTAGGAGGGTAATGAAACGTAAAGTTAATTTCAGCAGAATTTTTTAAAAATCTTAGATTCAGAAAGCTTCTTAAATGGGCCTGTAGATAAAATTAAAAATGTGGAATATCTAAATAAGTTATTAATAATACTAACTGAACGGGAATATATAGCAATTTTAAAGCTGAATAAACAACATAAGATAATTACTCGTAGAGGGAGGACCATTATTTACTAATAAATTATGGCTATAAGAAATGGTAATATTAATTTTAAAAATTTAACTATATTTTAAGGTAGACGATAAACCGTATCGGCAATTTACAGTTAATTCACTTCTTTAGTTTAAGGTTCAATTTTTTTCTTTTGTGTGTGTATGTGTGATAGAGAGACAGACAGACAGATAAATTGAGTGCATATTCACACGTTACAGTCAAGTGTAAAGTCCTAGTAACCCTGTATTTTTTTATGGATAACTACGGTACCCCATGTACTGACAAGATCTACGTGAGACTGACCACGATTATTACCAGAGTTCCTGAAAACACATTATGTGCCATATCAACCAAATGAAACAATTTCTATCAACAGAAAAAAGACTGAAATGTTAAGCTTATGTTAGCATGAATCCCCCCAAGGTATTTATAGGCTATGCGGTTTTGATCCCGAAAGTCAATCGTAATAGATCCTAAAAAAATTCAATTTCGAATCAGGTTCGCTTTTAGCTCAAAAGCAATCTCTCAGCCTGAATTCTTTATATTTTTTTATATATTGACTCTTCTAGGGTCAAATCCCCAAAACAACCACTTCATGCCTAGTGGGAGAAACACCAACATTATCTATTCAAAGATTCTCCCAACTTCAGAGACTACAACCTTTGTTTTGTTGGGGGCATCAGAATATTTTTCAATGAGGAATGATTTCATGTTGTGTAAGGAGAAATATGCTACAGAATTTTCTTTTCTGTTGTTAGATTTTAAGTGATTTTCCCCAGGCAACAGTGATTATCCCTGCTGCAGGTGTACTAAGGTATTAAATGGTACGCGATGGCCAAGAAGTACGTCTTAGAAACAAATCCACTAATGAATAAAATCCACTAATAAAAGACAAAGAGTCGGTCATAAAGTAAGGCTTACAGCAACAAGATATGAAACCTTGGAGAAACAATATCGCCCACGTACGTAGGGTATATGGAATATAAGGATAGAGAATGAGATCAATCTTCACTTGTCCTCCCGTTACGTTGGATTTGTGCCAGTCTAAGATATACTTTGTAAAAAGCAATATACTATTACTCTTTTAACTATGTGATAGATAGATAGATAGATAGATAGATTGAGAGAGAGAGTTGCATATCAAATGTGGATCAGAAACCGACAGAACAATAAAATAAAGAACAAGCAGGAAACGTATATCAACGAATAACATGTTTCACTTTTATTAAAACTTCACCAGAGACTGAGAGAAAACACAATTTCTGTCTTTTTGTATATTTCCTCTCAATCTCTGACGAAGCTTTAATAAAAGTGAAACATGTTAGATTGATATCAGTCAGTTATATACCATGCGTGATATACGATTAGACGATCATATATCGAAAGATACATGACTGACGAGGCAGATTTTTTCCCGCAGTAGGTTGCCATTTCTTTCTGCGGTAGACCAGTTGCCATCCAAGGGCATAGAACTCGGTCTGTCCTGCTATTTAGCCATAGTTGGGGTAGATTGATATACATTTCATGTTTGTGCTTTATTTTATCATGTATATATATATATGTGTGTGTGTGTGTGTGTGTGTGTGTGTGTGTGTGTGTGTGTGTGTGTGTGTGTGTGTGTGTGTGTTTCCCGATACTTTAAATTTACACTGGTATTGTATTCTGATATAATATTACTAAAAGGAAGATAGATATCTTCAAACATACAATGCTGAATAAATTATAAACAATAGTTACATAACGGTAGACTCATCGTTTCTGAGTATACCTGTCTGCTTGGCTAGCTAGATCATCCCTATTGTAGACACCTAGCTCGGCACATTTGTGTCTCTTCATCACTCGCAGAGACAACTTCTGGTTTAAACTACAACTATGCCGATCAGACTTTAGTTAGTTTAAGGGGAAAGAGCTCATAATTTAAAGTAATCATCAGTTTGTACGATCAAAGCCTTGGTCACGATGACTTGTTGCGTAGTGCTAAGACAACCTTCTTGAGCTTCCGAAGATCTTTGTCTACCCAATTTCACTTAAATCGCTTGAGTCAACGCGTTGCATGGTTTTCAAGTGCTTCCTGCACGTTGTGATCATCTCCTTAGGTAGATATTATCATTGTCACCTCCTTGAGAATTCGACTATACAAACGAAAATAACAGCGATATAAGTATTCGGAAGCATTGATTACCTCTTTCCTTCCTTATCTACAGAGACCTTGTTTGTATTGGCTGCTCGGCGAAGGTTTTCCTAACTCTTCCCAAAGCCTTTCACAACAATTATTACGAAATCTTAGTCAACTCTTTTCTTGCAAACGACCTTCAAATTATCGATTCTCGTGCCCACCTTATGAATTTAATCTGTCAAGCTTCACCATAAATGTTCAGTTAGATTCAACCAGGAGATTGGCTATGGCCAATCAAACATCGCTACTCTATTTTGAACAAAATCTTCGCTAGTTATTTTAGCTGTATGCTTCGGGTTGTTATCTTATTGAAAGATTTAACCCTCTGTAATCACCATCCGTTGCACTAAAGAGAACAAATTAACTTTCAAAAGGTAATTAGATATATCATTCTACTTATGGTTCGTTCAATCATATGAAGGGTCACGGCCACATTAAGTTAAAACACCGGTTACCGTACGATCACGGAAGTTAAGCAATGTCGAGCCTGGTTTGTACTTAGATGGGAGACCGCTTGGGACTACCAAGGTACTGTAAGCTTTTATATGTATTTGGATAATAGCTCAGAATTGTTAATCAGAGTGTCGATTTCCAATTGCCATTGGTTTCGTTATATTCACTTACGCGAAAATATCCTTGGAAAAGGTTTGAATCCAACTCTTCTTATCCCGTGCTACTTAGTTAATCACTAAATAATTATTATCTCGAAAAAATATTCTCACAATCTGAAAATATTTTCTGGCTTTAAATAACCTGCAAGGGGCTGATAAGCCGTAAAAATCAATCATTCAATCATACGAAGCGTCCTGTACCCTTGAAACCAAAAAAAAATGACACCCGCTTTTTACTGTGGGGAAAGGGGTCATTGCGATTATTGGAATATCCATATTATCTCAAGTATGAAGAGCAGGATTGTGGACAACCAAAAAGCATTTCTACTAAAGTTTTATCTCAAAAAAATTCTAAAAATATTTTCTGGCTTGAAATAATCCGCAATAGTTTGATAATCCGTAGAAAATGAATCGACCAACCAACCATATAATCTATTACTTTCTATCCCGTTACACGGACAAGTGATAATTTTAAGAACAATTCTAGCATTGTTATTTCGACATGGAACCAACTAACCCATAGATTTACTTTAGCTTAGGAGACGTACCTTCTGTCTCTTGTTACTTATAATAATGGCCGGATACTCGTTTCCGAACAAATCCGTCTACTAGCCAGTCATTGTTGCAAAGACCTGCTCAAGTAAATTTATGTTTCTTCAACACTTACACTTCCCACGTGTGGTTTACATTGCAAATATGCTGAGCAACGATGCGGACCTTAGTCACAATTTCTAGGAGATAGTTGTCCTGGCAAGATGATGCGCTATCGACGGCTTACGAAAAGCATCCGAACAGTTTCGTCTACTCAATTTCATACACAAGGCTTGGGTCAACCCGCGCTATGGTTTTCACGCACTTCCCAAAAGCGTTGCACGCTGATGTCGCCTCCCCAAGCCAATAGTATCAAAAAGTCATCTTCCTAAATGTGATAAATGCTGAGATTTGAACCTGGGTGTCATAATCGGAAAGCAAACGTTATATGCTCTCGACCTGTATGTCCCTTATCCGAAGAAGAATATACGATAAAGAAAAATCTTATTATGGCACTTGGACAATCTCCATCATAATGGAACCGAGTCAGAGATTTACTTCAGTATTTGTTTCACTAAAATTACTCAATACAAGGCTCGAGAGCCACTTAAGTTAGAGGATTACTCAATAAATTGTGTGATATGAATGTAAGAGGAGATCGTAAGAGGTGAAACTTCTGAGAATAAGGATTATAGATAGCGATGAACCTCGACTTAAAGTGGTTAAGATTGTAGTGTTTTGGGAAACATCCACGCGGGAGTTTGTTCCACAAAGTAGCAGTTCTTGGAAAAAAGGGTGACCGAGTGGAACTTCCTCATTACAAATGGAATAATTAGATACCGTGGACCTATTTATACTGTTCGGACTATTGTCTTCATCTTTATTATCATATTCACGACGTTACGGCCGTTGTACGCTCTGGCATTCTTCAGGTGACATACATTGAAATTTCGAACTGAAGCCTTTATTTCGTCCACCTGAAGAAGGTCGGAGCGTACAACGACCGAAATGTCGTGAATATGACAATAAAGATGAGAACAATTGTCCGAACAGTGTAAATATTTACAATACCTCGTCTCAGAAATATGGACAGATACCGTGGACATAGTTGGAAAGTCTGAACTGATGGAAAAATAAAGATAATAAAAATAAAGAATTTGCCATGGGAATAATTGAATAATGATAAAGTTGCGACGATGCAACTGTGGAAAAAGGACTTTAAAGTGGGAAATAAGTTTCCCCCTCCACATGACAGCGTAAACGATTTTGATCTTTGTCAAGAATAGAAAGTGTGACGCGAATATCTCCAGCTCAGATATGGCAGCAATATTCTATTTCCGGTCTAATTCCTTATAAAGATAAAGTATGGCAAAAGATGTCTGGTACTTTTCGGAACGGTAGAATAAACCGCATATTTTTCAAGTATCTTTAGCAATGGATGATATATATATATATGAGTTCCACTTGAAGACTGGAGTAAACTTGAATCTCGACGTTCAAAGCATGAAGCCTCGTTCTGAGTGCAACCGTCCATCATCACGGGAGAAAATTCAGGGTCTGATTATGTAATCACGTGCTTCTTGTTCACTGATACTTGACTTACATATACAAGAAAGCTTAATTATAGTACAGAGCATAAATATACAAGGAAGGACCATTCCATTTTTTTCGTTTCAACGCTCTCATAGATCATAGGACCAACTAACCAAGAAATTTGTTTCAGTTTATGTAATCTAATGCATCGTGTCTAATATTACTTGATTTAGATGCGCAAAGAAAGACAATTCTTTTTTGGCAACTTTTCGCATAGCTAAAACCAACAGATTTATTTTCGAGAAATTTATTCATTATCAAGAACTACTATTCCGCAGACAGTGAATGTCCTTTCCCCAAACAAGTCATTCGCATTCTTCGTGACAAACATTGCGACAGATCTTCCATGTCTGTTTACCTTGAACATTGAAAGACCTGTCCACGGGAGAGAGAAATGAAGAAAATAAAGAGACGATAAACTACATTCAACAGAAAAGCCTCTGATTGGGATATTGTATGTCTTGAAATGTTATTCCCAGGTCCACTGTGACCCGGGGTGGTAACACCTGTTACGTCCCCAGCTATGGGCAAGTAGTGAACCCCCAAACAAAAATGAACAGTACATTTTTATAGTAAAACTATCAACAATACATTTTTATAGCAAAATAATTTACATTTGAGATAGCGAGATGTAACCGTAAGTTCAATATGAACAGTTTACTTTCTCGCACTCTCGCTTGTGGAACTCCCTTCCAGCTCCATGCTTTCCAGTCAACTTTAATCTGCAAAATGAAATCACAATCACTATCTACTGTCCTCCTGATTGTTCTTCTTTTGTTCTCGCTCCTTAGTAATGTCTCTGTTTTCAAATTCTTCCACACCCAGTAACCTCTTTTGTCTTAGTGACTTTGCTGCCTTGCTTTAGGTGAACTCGATTAAGAAAATCCATAGAACGCTAAAAAAGTATAAAATATATTTTATAGTACAATTGCCAGAAATAAATTTTTATAAAATTTTACCAACAATATATTTTTGTAGTGAAATTACCAGCAATACACCTTCTAAGTTACCAACAATACATTTTATCATATACAAACTAAATATCTAAAAAAAAAGATACGTTTACCCTGAAAATATAAAATTATGTAAAAAATATCTGTAGTTGAAAGCATAAAATTGCGTACAAAATATTTAGATTTCGGCTTTAAATAACCCATAGAGTTTGATATGCCGCTAAAGAAAATCAACTAGCAACAATTATCATGTGTTTCTCTTGGGCACGTTTTTTTTTTTTTTTTTTTTCAATCTGTTAATGCTCTAAACAGACAGACACGGGTGAAGCACACAACAATCCTCTGTCATACTTGGACAACTTTAGCTTTGTTTCTCCTTGCAGTCAACGAGCATCGAAACATCATGTATGCTTCACCATGCTTCAGAAAACACAGCAAATATTACAAACTAAAATAAGTAAAACTTTCTTTTCCTTGTGTCTGATTTAAAAAACGTCTGCTTAGTGTAACCTACCTTAGCAACAATTAACGACTGACGTTTTCAAAAGGGAAGGTCGCTTCTTCTGTATGTGACAAATTGAAGTGACAGATTAAAAAAGATAATATGGAGATAAAACAATACCTACAGAAAGATAACGAGAATACCAGGTACCGAACATGCAAATAACGAATAAGTTTTAAGGAAAATGGAACCAAAAAAAGGACACTTCTACTTAGAATCTGAAAGAGACACTTGAAATTTCTAGGGCATTAATGAGGAAATAGGATTGGAGAATTTGTGACACAGGACATATTGATGGTAAAAGAGACAGAGTAAGGAATAACTTAACTAACAAGTTCGGGTAAATGGTTGACAAAACAGGAATTAGGAGAGGTTGCTAAAATACAAAACTTACTAATAGACAGGAAGTTGTAGCGAGCCATGGTCACCTATGTCCTGAAGGGATATGGCACACAGAAGTGTTAAGGTTTCTTCCCCGAAACAACCAAATACCTATTCACCTATTTCCTTACAAAAAGATCCGTTTATCTGTTTTATATAGAGAGAAAGTTCTTAGATTTTGCAGCCAAAATATCTAGCGATAAAGAAATATATGTTGAAAATATTTGAAAAAGCTTCCACTGCACTAATCATTTCGCACAAATTACTAAAAGAAAATCGTACAACCCCCACAAAACCCCCAAAAATATTAAACGCTAACACAAAAACTAGGCACATTATATCACTTACAAGTTCTATAACTAATGAAATTTAAATAAATTAATCTCAAAATACAACCATATCAGAAACCTTTCAATCACAGTTAAAAACTGAATGTAAAACAGAGAGTCAACATTACATCAGAAGCAAGAGTCTACCAAATAGGATGTAAACAATGCCCCCACAAATACATCGGCGAAACACCCCGAAATGTAAAGAAAAGAATGTACAGACATAAAAGTGGGACTTGAAATTAAATAATACACTCAATGCATTTACGTACCACCGGAAAATTCGTGATCCTAATTTTGTCTAGGACAATGTCGTTTTAATTTTAAAATAAAAAGAATTAATACAAAATACACCAAGAAAAATGCATTAAAATTGCCTTGGTCTGTGAGTTCCTAGGGGCTATTTCAGTTTATTTCCTGTTCTTGTTAAATTAGTACTGTAATAATATGGTAAACCTTGAAAGAAAATAAAAGATATATTAGCGATTAGGAGAAATTACTAAAAGTCAAAGGAAATTGAGGAGTGAAATGATCGGCCATGTGCTGAAGGGACACGGCACATAGAAGAAGAAGAAGAAGAAGAAGAAGAAGAAGAAGAAGAAGAAGAAGAATATAAGATACGTAAATCTTGAGAGAAAATGTTTTAAAAATATTTAAATAACGTAAGGTAACTCTGTGCCTTTTCTATAAATACTTTCATGATAATTATTATGATGATGAAAATAGTACCTCGATTTTATGATTTTATGCGCAGTACTGCATTGACGCAACTTCTCATCATTTTACAGGTGAAATGGCTAGATGTAACCGTAAGTTCTATGCTGACAGTTTCTTCTTTCACACTTCTCGTTTGTGGAACTCTCTCCCGGCGTCTTGTTTCCCAGTCAACTGTGAATCTTTAAAATGTTTAAATGCATTGTCAGTCGTTATCTTCTGTATTCTTAATTTTAATTCTCCCACCCTTAATAGTATATTTTTCTCATATTTTGTAACACACAGTAACTCCCTTGCGTCTTAGTGGCTTTATTTCCTTGCTTGGAGTGAAATGATTTTAAAATATATATATAGATAAATATAACTAAGTTTAAATTAGTTGAAATCTTTTTATAACGATAAAAATGACTATTATTTTGTGCTATTGTTAAAACGTTTTCGTCCAGCTTTTGCTTTCATCGGGCGAAATAAATTTATTGCAAGCAGTTAATTGAATTTGTTTTTTAATTATAGTTGCGCAGATTTGATTTTATATGAGAGGAATCCTTGTTCGATATTAACTTCTAACAATCATGGCGTCCCATGTTGAAAATGACACGTGTTGGAAATCAGATTCCCGCTTTTCCTAAACGTAATCAAGAACATTACTAAGCGCCGGAATTTAGCGATTTCATTTTCTAATTTGCTACTAAATGCGCCAATTTCAACCGGCATGTTCACCAGACATATACATCATTCGAACTCCTCATCATTAAATGATAAGGACTGGCCGTTTCTTGGCGAATACTGTTTCCAGATTAAACGGCTAGTCCATGTAGCTGACTTCCCACAATATCTAATGACTTTTCATCCCACGGATTTCTTTTCAAACTGCCAGCCAGTGAAAACGGATCACAGCCAACAGCAAAACGGATTCATTACAGTTTATTCTTTGAAAGCACCTGTAAGGACAGCAGGCTGGGATCTTTCGTTTCATCTTTCGTTTGTTAATTGTCAGTATATTAACACCAAGAAATTTATATTCGTCATAAAACAGTCAGACACAGTATCGTTGTCAGAGATTTACGACGTTTAACTTGCACGTGGGAAAACGCCCGGACTCTGTGTGCTTTCTTTTTAGTCTTTTTTTCTTCTGCTTAATATTTACTAAGCAAGTACAAAATCAAATTGGGAAATTCAAGGTAAGAATATTTTATTACGATAATCTTCCAAGTAGATACGGTTTAGTTGCCTTGAAAATCGGCATACGACAGTTGGCTTTTTACTTAGGCGCAAATATAATCGCAAACATTTGGAATGTTGTGTTTTCCAGTATGCATGTATGTATGTATGTATGTATGTATGTATGTATGTATGTTCGACTCTCACCATGGTCGATTTGTCAGGAAGGAGACTTCCTGGTGTTATCGGAATGAGTCGAGGTCGATCCCAGCGTGCGGCACCTTTGAAAAGTGCCTGAAAACAAATACCACGGGTTGACCCAAGCTTTGTGGGTGAAATTGGATAGACGGAACTCTTGAGGGCCGTTGATAGCTGTTCTAGCACAAAGCCACAAGTCATCGTGGCCGAGGACTTGATCGTGCTGGCCTTGTTCAAATTGTTGATCACGCTAGATACGCTCTCTCCCAGAAACTGTAACTAAGGTCTGCTCAGCATAGTTGCAGTATAAACCACAGGTTGGCTCTGTGGATGTTGAGCAAACACAAATGTGCCTGAGCGAGCGTCTACAATAGGGATTGGCTAGCCGCCTTAATAGACGGGTATCCTAGAATACGAGTGGCCAGCTATTATTTATTATTTATGATAGATAGATAGATAAATAGATGTCTTTCAAAAGCTAAGCAAAATATTAAGAAACAGAAAAAAATTCATTAGAAACGAAGGAAAGAGTAGTGGACTGTTCTGTAATATCGGCACTTTTATATGATAGGCAATGAAGAAAATGCTTGAGGCAACAAAAATGTGATTCTACAGAAGGATACTGATGGGCCAGTTTTAGAGAAAATGGAAACAAAAAAGGGTACATAATGAGGAAAGTGGACTTGGAAAATTTAACACTCACAAGACCTACTGAAGGCAAGAGGGACAGGTATACTCAGAGTATATCCTACAAAACTAGCTTGTGTAAATGGATGACAGAACAGGGTTTAGGAGAATAGCTACAAAGGACAGGAAAATGTGGAGAACCATGATCGCCAATGTCCTGAATCTGCATGGCACATAGCAGAAGAAGGTGAAAATTAGCAATAACATTTCCATTTTTACTCAATACCCCGGATTTGCAGCCTTGTGCTAAAATAAACTGACCTTAGCTTACAGCTACTGCTCATTTGCATAAACGGTGATAGACCATTTGCTAGGGGTATAAGGGCTCCGCTATTGTGACCCAGTGTCAAACTAAACTGAGGTTAGTTAGTGTCTACTTGGATGAGAAAGATATTTTAAAATATTTTAAAAGGTTTAACCTGGTGTTGGAAAAATTTGATGCGCCCCTCTTTAAAGTGGGTCTAGGCTGAGCCAAATGCTACCTACTGGATGGAGATGTTTCGTATGTTTGTCTCTAACACCCGTTCTTTTGTGCTCTCCATACAATAAAAAAAGCGTATCATAGTATAATAGTTTGCAAGCTTGTATCCCATACCACTTCGCATTCGTAATGAGTTTTGTATTCACTGTGTATCCCATTAAGATTGCCTTGTGCCAGATTAAGTTAAGTTTAAATGACTACAGAGAATAAAAACTATAAACGCCAACTTGATTTGTGCAAGCTTGGGAAACGATAGATTTATTTATTTCTAAAAACCTTTTTAAATTCGAAGAGCGGTGTATATTCGCTAACCACTTGAATATTTACAATCTTATGTTCTAAAGATTTTCTTTTTATCGTTTTACAAGAAAGCTATTAATAATGTTTTTGTTTGTAACACTTTCGTTTTTAGCCTTGTTTAATACTTCGTTTCTCTGTTTTTCTTGCTGTCAGTTTTATTTTTTTTATTTTCTTTCGTTTTTCTGCATTTTATTTTCGTTCTTTTTTCTTGTCGTCTGCTTTCAGTCATTTGTTTCCATAGTTTATTTCTTCTTAATACTTGCTACTTTTAAAATTCTTATTTTCTTACATATACTTATGTTTTCATTCAGTCATATATATATATATATATATATATATATATATATATATATATATATATATATATTGAGTTTGTTGTTAGGTAAGAAAAAGTGCCATTTCCCTAAACAAAAGGATACATTTCAGATCTTGACGTGTCGGCCGCTTATGGTTGAAGACTTTGCAAGTGAATCATTTCTCTTTTGTTTTTAAAGCTAATTTTTATTTTTATTTTTTTTGCAGTAAAGTTCACTCGAGGTAGAGGATTACATTAAGGGGTAGTTTATATGAATAGGAGGGTAAAATAACAGTTAACTCTAGACTTGAACAGGTTAAGATTGTAGCGATCGAGGAAACATCCTCCTGAGAGTCTGCTCCACAGGGAAGTTGTTCGCGGGAAGAAGCTATTTGAGTGGAACTTACCTCTCGCCGGTGGAATACGGAGGGAATGTGAGTGGTTTGTTAAAATGTAAGTGGCATGGCAGGTCCTAGCCGTGAAAGTTAGACCTGACGGAACCAAAGAATGTAGCTCGTCCGAGCACTTTCCATTGAATTAGCGATAAACCAGTGAGAATCTCGCCCCATCCCGCTTGCGAGAGAGAGGTTGGAGGGTGAAAAATAATTCTTCTCCAACAAGGACTCGGAGAAGCTTTATCGCACATTAGCATAAAAAAAGTTTCTAACATTGAAAGTAGCAACAACATAACAAATAGATACATGCGTTTACTCTTTTAAGGCGTAACAACGAATTTATATAACCGAACAAAAATATGGAATCCAGTGTATATCCAGTTGAAACTTTTCCAACTACTACTATACAACATACGACATGCACGCAGTTAAACCGCCCCTCATTTCCACTGTATTCCAAATGTAACGAGAAAGTTAAACTCATGCAACTCGCACTTCTTACTTTGCGAAACTCACGCATCGTCCGTTCCTGGAAAAATGCAATCATAACTTTTTCAAGTCAAGAGTCAATCATTATCTATCCTTCTTGTCCTCATAATCTTCACTTCATTCACTTTCTACCACACACCTCTTTCATGAAAGCGGTTTTAACAGCATCCCTCCACACTGAGTGGCGCTCGAGCCTTGTATTGAGTTGATTTTAGTATTAAATAATCACACCTGTTCTAGAAATTATCAAACCACTTCAATGACTAGAAACGATAATTTTTTCTCAGACTTACTACTAAATTGCCTCTGTCTACAGGCATCTTTGATGCTCAAATCTAGAAAAGCAAACGAGAAACCCCTCAGTGGATGAATTATACACACACAAAAAACAGTAAAAGAACGCAGCCGTCGAAATATACACATAAGAGAAGCAAGAATTAGAAAACTGGTCCGAATGCCTCGTGGAATAATGACAGTGATTTGCCTAAGACTTTCAGACCCACAAGAAAACCCAAGGAATACATCAATTTAAACACAAGGACAAAAAAAAGGAAAGGATTGGGATTATTTTAGTCTGTATAACTCGTTCTTTAATGACAATGATTCATCCTAAAATTTCAGGCAATTTCTAAAAAGAATATCACATTGAAACATCGTTTCTCGTACGATCACCGAAGTTAAGCAACGTCGAGCAGGTTCTTGTGACTTTAAAAAGTTGTTGAAACATAATATCATTTCTACCTTTCTTCACTTTCGTCCAGTCGCGAATTAATTGATGAGATACTCAGTGGATCGTCTCAGTGTTTCTCGGGTAGTTCTTTCGAACAAGCTTGCAGCGTCTGGACCCAAGAATTACTATCTATCCCACTAGACACATCAAAACAAAAAAGCTGGGATAAAATAAAATGCGAGGCCAATTTTACTAATTTGAGGCTCTCTCTGGATCAGCATCGCCTCGCCTGTCTACTATCTGCTTCACAACCGAGTAGTGGCGCCTGGCTCAACGCAGTGCCCTCTTCATCTACCGGTACCCTTCTAGATAATGAGTGCACTCGGGTCGGAGTCGCGATCCGTCTTGGACTCAAATTATGTGAGCGTCACAGATGCAGATGTGGAGCCTTCATCGATGAGTTTGGTTTGCATCCTCTCTCCTGTCGTCGTAGTGCCGGCCGCTTTCCACGGCATGCAGCAATTAACGACATCATCAAAAGAGGTTTGGATGCAGTTGGGTTCCCTTTCCAAATCGAACCCGTAGGCCTCGACCATGGTGATGGAAAGCGGCCCGATGGCATTACCATCTTCTCTTTTAAAATGGGTAAGTCGTTGATTTGGGATGCGACCTGTGCGGATACATTTTCGGCCGGTAATTTGATCAGGTCCGCGGTTGAGCCGGGGTCCGTCGCCCGAGACGCAGAGATAAAAACAAAATAGCTAAATATTCTTCTCTTGCTGATAGATTTTTTTTTTTACTCCTGTGGCAGTGGAGACTTCAGGGGTTATTGGCCCTCGTTCGATGGCGTTCCTTCGGAGGATTGGTGCAATTGCGTCTCGATTAAGGAACGAGCCTCGCGAAACGGAGTGGCTCTTGCAGCGTGTCTCACTGGCGATGGTTCGAGGTAATGTTTTCTCCATCATAGCGACTGGCAGAGGATAGGAAAAATTGTTTATAGTTACGTTGTTCTGGAATTGTCATCAATGGTCGACTGAACTTGCTTTGTTTCAATGACTTTTGTTTTGTTATTATTAGTTACTTTGTTCAATATTTCATAATAAAAGAACACCAGCAAATATATTCTTGCTGGTCAATTCAAAAAGAATTTTCTACCTTTCCACCGCACATGGTCATCGCGAATTGATCCACAAGACCCGCTTGCTAGATATCACTCTACGGCAAGCTCCCGAGATATTTACAACGCTTTACATGGTTTGGTACAAAGCCACAATAGGGAGACATTCAGTTGGAATGAAATTCATTACACTAACAAATAAGTGATTTCATAATTTAGAAGTTGTATGACATCTTCAAATGAACAGGATCAAATTAGCCTTTGAAGAAGAAGAAGAAGAAGAAGAAGAAGAAGAAGAGAGACGTGTAGAAAAAGAAAGTGAAGAAAATAGAATAAAAAATAGGAAAAGAAGAGAAAGAGGAAAGAGAAAAATGAACAAAAAGAAAGAGATGTAGACATAAGATAGAGAAGGAATGAAAAAAGTAAAAAGAGAAAGAAAAAGGAAGTAAAAGAAAGAAGAGAGGGGTGGAATGAAAGAATACATAATAAACAAATGAGAAAAGCAGAGAGAATGGGGAAGAAGAAGAAGAAGAAGAAGAAGAAGAAGAAGAAGAAGAAGAAGAAGAAGAAGAAGACGGGAAAAGAGGAGGGAAAACTAATAACGTTTGAATTTGACTAATTACAACCTTATCAATCATGGCGACCTCTGGGGAAAACAGATCCAAGCAGCAAAATTGAGGTCTGTCTGTGATTTGATTATGATGGGTTCACGCAGAGACAGACATGACTGATTGCCTACCCACTTTCATGTTTTTCTTAAACAATATAGATATAATTACGAAACAAAAGCTTATACAGATATTTTAACTGTTTCGTCAATAGCCTTTCCTATATCATTTTCATATTATATCTTATTCTCTTTTTCTATCACACACTAATACACATACATTATACAGACACATACTCATGCACACACACATACTCATACACATATTCATGCACACACACTCATACACACACACATACAAACATTCATATAAATATAGTGATTTTCTAAGCGTAGCTTAGATGTGGCACAAGGCCGAATGTATGGAGTACCCAGTGAGGATCGAAATCACTAAATTCATATATATATATATATATATATATATATATATATATATATATATATATATATATATATATATATAATAAAAATTATAGTTTTAAGGTATGTTATAATTATGAGTAAAAGTGCTTAATATCAAGAATACAGAAGTTTTGAAAATTTAAGAGTGAAAACTGAGGTCAGAAGCGACTGGTGAGACTTTGTTTCATGCTTGAACGTAATCTTCAGGCCATGTGTGTTGGGTCATATCGCAACTGATTTATATACTGGTCTAACAAAATCAGGTAATGTGTTATCCTAACGGTTACTGGATAGGCGGGAACGGTTATATTTTAAATGAATGTAAAATTTATTCAGCTCACAATTACTTCTACTCAGTATATATATATATATATATATATATATATATATATATATATATATATATATATATATATATATATATGCACATTTCATTGAATACGACAGACAAGGTGCTTTTATTTAGTTTTTATACAATTTCTCATGCGATCTAATAACTTTTTCTTTTCAGATGAAAACTAAATAAAAGCACCTTGTCTGTCGTATTCAATGAAATGTGCATGGAAGAAGGATTGCTGCCCAAATACACAAATATATATATATATATATATATATATATATAGTTAGGTAATGAAATGTTTGGCAATCCGTATGGATAATTCCAAGGAAGATGTATACCAGAGAGCTCAATGTAAAAACAGAGAGAATAGTAGTTTAATTAAAACAGGGTCCATTGATTATATTTTATTTTCCCAGGAAAGAGATTTCTTCTGGTTCCTCAGATCACATTTCCAAGCATAAAAGAAAATGGTTTTCTTTTAAAATAAAATGGATTTCTTTTAAAAGAATATGCTTTTCCTTTATGGTTGGAAGTGTGATCTGAGGAACCAGGAAAAATCCTTTTCCTAGGGAAATAAAATATAATCATTGGACCTTTAAGTTTGTGTTTGTCTGTATTTAAGTTTGTCTGTATTTAATAATATATATATATATATATATATATATATATATATATATATATATATATATATATATAAAATTGGGATCAAATACAGATTAGAATCTGGCAGAATAATAGAATAAATACAAATAAGAAATGTTTATATATTTTAAAGGTTTAACTTTTATTTAAATTTCATCAGAAAATGAAATAGGGATGAAAAAAGAAAATTATGTTATTTTTTTATTTTTATGTTGTTACCTACAACCACAACCGATACTTTCACTCTCACACAAAGCATACGGATACTACCAGATATAAATAAAAATGCCCACGAGGCGCACACACGCTTACGCATCAGCCAAATCCTATAGAGAATTGTGACACACAAATACACAAGAATTATATGCGCCAACGCTGCTTGACAGGGTAGATATATGTAAGGTCTGCTTAACCAATGAAAAACAAACAACTAAAAAATACCACAATTTTATTTTCTCCTCCATATTTCATTTCCTAGTGAAAATTAGTATATATATATATATATATATATATATATATATATATATAAATAAATAAATAAATAAATAAAAAAACACAGTTTGTGTGCGTATTACATCTATCGGCCTGCGCATTTGAGAAATGATAGTAAAGAAAAACGCATTTCTCGGCAGCGATCGAACGTGCGCCCACTTTTATAGGGGAAATCACCGCTTAATTCAGTGTGCTTTACCATACGGCTACAGAGAATGACGCCGCAGTAAGGTTCTGATTTCTGATTTTTAAGGAATCCCATCCTCTTTAAAAATTATTTTTCTCGAAAGCTTCATATCTGCTCAGTTTTGTATCTGAAACGTAAAAAAAGCAATTTCTAACTAGTTAATGGATTTATCTTTACTCCAACATTTGTATTGCTTCAAATAGACGCTCCATATTTTTATTGACGTTCGGATGTCTAAAAAAGTCTAACCTTTCTCAGAGATAATGATAGCCTTTATATTGTGAACAGTATTTTTTAAAAATTGTTATTAATGAAAATTGTTCTTTTTATTATTATTATTATTATTATTATTATTGTTATTTATGACATTTCGTGTTAAATTTTAAAGCATATTCAAAATTAATATTATTTTTCCTAAAATCATTTACGGTAAATTTATTAGAAACACTATAAAAAGTTTATTTGTAAGCTGCTTGATATGAAAGATAATTATGTATTTCCTACTATAATCAGTGGTCACTGTGCCATTCCTTGTAAATATATATATATATATATTATAAAGAAATAATCATACAAAGAATTAATCAGTAAAATTAATGTAATTAATGGCGAATTCACATAGCTAACAGATTTAATAAAGCATTAACTTACTAACCACGCGTTGAATCACGCGATCCTTATATTTAAAATTGTAAGATAAATTAGATGTTCCGTCGATGCTAGTACATTAACTTTACTGATTAATCCTTTGTATGATTACTTCTTTAAAATATTATTTATACTGCACCATTTACTAGATTTATAAGGACCGGTCAGCAGTACAAAATTTCTGGAAAAACTACTAAGACATTACTCTTATGTTTGGACCATTTTGTCCATGCCACGTTTACTGAAAAACATTTACAACAAAAAAATTCATGGATTTGCCACGTCTCCATATTCAAAAAATGTTCCTACATGAAATATATAAAATTACAACTCTAGCATTGTGACACTGCACGAAATTATGTAACCGTTAATAAATAACACACTCTAAAAAACATTTTTCGGCCTGCAATATATTTATTTTTGTTTTGGAACTTACCTGAAAAGAAAAAAATACTAATGATGAAAATATGCTGATTTTCGAAAGTACTAGCATCGACGGAACATCTAATCCATCGTACAATTTTAAACATAAGGATCGCGCAATTCAACAAGTGTTTACTGTGTGTTATATTTATGGGTTAAAGTGCTGAATATTAGATTTAGAGCGTACGTATATATATATATATATGTATATATATATATATATATATATATATATATATATATATATATATATATATATATATATAATTATTTTTTTTAATATGATTCCTTCGCTACATAAGATTTCTCATGTTTCAAAAACGAGAGCCGAAAACCTCAATATAATTATTAAAATGAAATTGAATTAAAGTATCAAGCCCTATTTCATCCTCAAGCGAAAATTTAGAAATAATCAATCTTGAAATTTACGCATCTTTATAAGCATGTTCATTCGCAAAATTAATTACTATAGAAACGGCTGGGGCGACCATTTTGATAAGGGGCCTAAGAGTTAATTTTTATCCACATATCAGTCACGAAGGAATCATATTTTTTTAAACATAATTATAATTTAAGCTCTACTTCTGTATGAAGGACTGTTTTTTTTTTTAAATAAAACAAAAATACTAAAAAACTCCGGATTATTTACCTAACGTGTTCTTTCCTATTTTTCTACATATCTGCACACACACACACACACATACATATATATATATATATATATATATATATATATATATATATATATATATATATATATATATATAAATGGACACTTAGGTCAAAATCCAGCGGCGACAGTTTGTTTCATGCTTAAACGCAATCATTTAATATTGCGTTTAAGCATGAAACAGACTGCCGTCGCTGGGTGTTAACCTCAATGTCCATTTATATATATATATATATATATATATATATATATATATATATATATATAGAGAGAGAGAGAGAGAGAGAGAGAGAGAGAGAGAGCCCGGACCTCAAATGCAGAATTTGAAGACTGACATTAATTCCCCCTTGAAAAACTGTCACGACTCCATCTTTTACTCTTTATTTCCTTCCACTCTACCTTGTACTGGACTAAGTTAAGCTTAGTAAATATCTTTACAGAGTTTGGTTGACATTAAACCAGACACCCACAAAACATTAGCCGCACCCACACCCTTACAGCTACACCGTATACTAATTGCTACCAACGGACTTTTTTGTTTGTTATAATCACGTATCGTATTGCAAGTACGCTTAATTTAAGAAAATTAATAGCCTTTTCGACGTCGGAGAAAACAACAAAAACTCATTGACTAATTATAAAAGCGGGAAATATCCTTGAAAATCGCCTCGAGAAACGGTTTTACAGATTTTGTCAGTGCAACTTTAAAATACTGGATCACGTGACCAAGTTAGCAGCTGCCATTTTGTTTACACGCTCTTTTCATTGATATACACACACTACAAGTAAGACGTCACGTGAACAAACAGACGTTGCTTTTTCCTTCCTTCGAAATTCAAGAGTAATTCGACAATTGTGTCGTCGACTGTTTCTCATCTCCCACTATTTAAAGCCCTGAAGTATAATACATATAAAATTTACGGCAAAATCTTTTCTTCTTCAGTTTTCTTTCGCCAGGTTTTTCGTACATTAACCTTTATACAAGGTAAACAAAAAAGTTCTGTCCGTTTTTTGATTAGTCATTGAATGAAGTTGAAATATATACGAAATGCGTGTAAAATTATTTTCAAATTCGAACAGCCGAAAGTAGGAACATCAGACGTTATAAAAAACACGCGCACCGTTCCCAGTTTGCTTTACGACTTCAAAGTGGGCTTATCAGCAGCTGCATCAAGTTGCCGCATATGTCAAGCGTTTGGTGATAGTGCTGTGGATGAACGTACTGCAAGGCGTTGGTTTCGAAAATTCAAGTCGGGAGATTTGTCTCTCCATGATGAGCCTCGCAGTGGACGACCACAGGTCTTGAATGACGGAGTCCTGAAGGCGGCCATTGAAGAGGACAGTAGTCTAACGTGTGGTGAACTTGCAACACAGTTCAACGTTTCCGATGAAACAGTTAGACTTCACCTGAACCGCCTAGGTAAGACGTACAAACTGAGCAAGTGGGTTCCGCAAACGCTGTTGGAGGTCCACAAGGGACAACGAGTGGCAGCCTGCGTATCGCTGCTTTCTCGCCACCGTACCGCATCCTTATTCAATCGAAAGCTTACCAGTGATGAAAAGTTGGTTCTGTACGAAACTCCCAAGCGTTCCAGACATTGGTTGTCTCCTCAGGATGCTGTCCCTCACACCGCAAGACCGCCTATGCACCCACGCAAGATTATGCTTTGTGTTTGGTGGACAGGTCAAGTGGTTCATTATGAACTGCTACCAACGGGTCAAACGATCACTGGAGACCTATACTCGCAGCAATTGAAATGTGTGCAACAGGCATTGCGCCAGAAGGATCCAGCACTGGTGAATCGCAAAGGTGTGCTTTTCCTCCATGACAACGCCAGGCCGCATGACGCGCGAGTGGTCAGGGATACCATACAGCAACTTGGGTGGGAGACTTTGTGCCATCCACCTTATTCACCTGACCTTGCGCCATCCGATTACCACCTCTTCCACTCCCTGGATAATCATCATCGCGGGAAATCCTTCACCAATGAAGCAGACTTGCGCAAAGCCCTCACGGACTTCTTTGCGTCAACCCCCCACCGAGTTCTACCGCAAGGGCATTGAACAGCTGGATTCCGATGGAAATTACTTCGAAGACTAAATATAAGTTACACATACTGTGAAGCGTTTTCTTTTTTTCCTTTTAAAAACGGACAGAACTTTTTTGGTTACCTTGTATTTATTTTTCACCTCAATTTTCGAACTTGAATGTTTATCGGTGTTGTTTTTTTATCAAATTGTTTCAGCTGATTGATACGTTCTCTAGCCTTCCTTAAGAATCCGTAGCATTCCTTAGATTCAGTTGTTTCCTCCAACCCAACGCGTGAGGTAGTCAAAGCGCTCCACCGTATGCGTTCCGCAATCATTCTGGTGGTGTTCTTCAAGTTTTTGTAGGAGAAATTCAATGTCCATCTTCACTGTTTGTCACCAGCTTAACTAGAGACACCCTCTCTTTTTCTAGCCTCTCGGTATCATGGCTTGATTTGTGGATCATGTTGCAGCCGGTGGTTTTATATTTTGTTTCAAAAGTCGATTTTGAAACAGCCTCGTCGAATCGAGACTATGAAATGAATGTTAAAGCTATTTTTCATATGGATATCAAAACTTGCACGGTGCCAAACTCGTTCAGAAATATCTAAACTGTCACTTGAAAAAAAAAACGCTTTCTCAAATCGATGTTTAAAAATTACTTCGAGCGTACGAAGCATGTAGATCTTAGCCAGAACCATCCTTCTTCGAATATTGTGGACTGGCATCGCAGAATTACAAATAACTGTACCAAATAAAAGAAACCACATCACTTGAGGACTTTCAACAGCAGATTAAGATGGATGGCACATGTAACTTGAAGAGAAAATAATGACATGATCAAGATGTTGATGTTCCTCACTACGTCAAAGAAAACTTTAGCCCCCATAAATATTGGAATGAGTGATAATACATACTGTATTTGAGAAATCTATTTTCCTAAAAAAAAATTTCTTTTTTTTTTACAGCAAAGTTCACCTTGTTCAAGGCCCAGGAGTCACTCGAGGTAGATGGTTACAGAGTAAGAGGCACAGTTTATGCGGATATGTGGGGAAGATAACGGTTAACCATAGACATGAACAGGTTAAAATTATAGTGATCGGGAAAACATCCTATTGAGAGTCGGTTCCACAGAGCAGTGTTTCGCGAGAAGAAGCTGTTCGAGTGGAACTTACTTCTTACGAATGGAATACGGAGGTGGTTCGTTACAATGTGCGTAGCATGGTAGGTCCTACCCGTGAAGGTTAGAACTAGTGGAATTAAGGAATGTAGTTCGTCTGAGCACTTTCCATGGTAGTAGTAATAGAGCAATGAGAGGCTTGCTACATCTCCTTTATGAGAGAAGGATTGCAGGGTGGGAAGCAATTTGTCACCGACAAGGACGCGGAGACGCTTTTGGACTCTATCGAAACTGGAAAGTGAGGTCTGGGGGGCTCCTGCCCAAATATGACAGTCGTACTCCACTTTAGGCCTGATCTGACAATTGTAAAGTAAAGGAAGAGGTTAGCACGAAGAGTCAGGTATTTACTAGAAGAGTACACGGAACCGACCCTTTTTTTCTGCATCTTTAGCGATGGATTGTATATACGAGTTCCACTAGAGGTCTGGGTTGAGTTTGAGGCCCAACAATCTCTCAAGGTATGGGGCCTCCCTTAAGGAATATCAATTCATCGTCACTGGTGGTGTTTCTGGGTTCGATCCGCAATGATAGAATGTAACTAGTTTGATTTTCGAGGCATTGAATGTAACTAAACATTTTTCCCCAACTGAGACGTTAGAGCTAGATCAGAGGAAAGATCAGCTCCCAAACTCTGGTCATCTAGAATTTTGGAGGTGACCCCGTATACCGTTGTATCATCAGCATAGATATTCGCAAATGATCGGAGTATACTCTTAGGAAGATCATTTATGTAAAATAAAAAGAGGGTTAGTCCGAGAAGCAATTTGAAATTTCTAATACTATAGAAAAACAATGATCTCGAAACGGAATGTCATATCACAAAAATTAAATTTAAAGTTTCTTGTACAATCAATATATTCTTCTCCCATATAGTCCTACAAAAATTAATTATTGGCGGCCACAATCTTAACAACATAAGATATTTAGAAGTTACAGTGTTGATAGCACAGAAAGGAAACTACTAGAACTCTTAAAGAAGCGAGAAGAAAGGACTAAGCATCAATTGCAAAAAGACAGAGTATATGGTTGTTAGCAAAAAGAACAGCCCAACATGCAAATTACAAATTGGAGATACCGAAATCAGACAAAAATTAAAATATCTCGGAAAGTGCGACACTGAAATTCAAACCTACAGTGGGATAGCCAAAAGATGCATGTTCCGACATTAGACAGGTTACACGTTCTCTTTTTTTCTGCCTTCAATATGTTCTGGGAGTGTAAATTTTTCCAACTCTTTCCTCGTTATAGTACCCTAGAAACCCTATTCTACAATCCATTTATTCAAGGTCATCAAGTATTGTTACGCGCCGCTTTCCCCTGTCCTCTTTCCCTCAATCTATCTTGTGATTATCAGTTTTTCCGAGCCCTCCTTCCTCATTACGTGCCCCAGAAATTTCAACTGCCTCTTCCTGATATTAAATATAGGTTTCGTTTTTGTTTCTATTCTCTCTAAAACTTCGTCGTTGCTCACATGTTCGGTCCATGGTATTCTCAGCACCCTTGTTTACAACCACATTGTCTCTTTCGGTGTCCTTTTTTTTTGTTTCCCTTTTCATTCAGACCCCCCACACACATTGCTCACATGCTTCATCCTTGATATTTTCAGCATTCTTCGGTAGAACCACCTCTTCTGCTTAATGTATAGAAAAATAGACATCGTAAAACTTCAGATAACCTTAAGTAAACATTGGTTCATGTAAGGTGCATCTCAGTAATTTCGCAAATATTTTGTACATTTCTTCTCAATCAAATCGCCGAAATAATTAATGCAGTAAAAACTCAAAAATAAGACGTTTGGGCCATGTGAGACAAAGCGGTAAGTATACGTCTTTAGTCGGCTAATTACAGCATCTACAACAGTGAAACGAAGAAACAAAAAGAAAATGGAATGACAAAACGAAAAATAAGCCAACCGCGGGTGGAAGGCGCCTAATGGACTTGCCCGCGTCTTTGGGTCTCTTTGTTAACGGTGTTTATCGTTCCGCTGAAAACAGTAACGAGACGATCGAACAGCTTGACATGCCTTTCTTTAGAATTTTCCTCTTTTACTCCTGTTTGTTTTTATTTATTTATAACTTGAAGTGCCAAAAAAATTAAAGACGGTTGCCTAATAACATGTAGCTCTTCTCTTCGCTGAAATAACACACAACTTAACTCAGCATGGAGTCTCTCCGGGAACGTTCCAGTGCTGCATATAACTGACTTCTGCTTTAGCGTGTGTACGTAAGGAATTTAATGATCATGGCCTATATACAGGGTGCGATGTATAAACTGTCATCTAAATTACGCAAAAATGAAAATAACACTGACATCTCATTTTGACAGATATAGTTACCAAAATTACACAGAAATATCTTGAAATACTAAAGAGTAAATTCATTCAATAAAATAACCATTGGCTTCAACTAGACGACTTCGGAATCTCCTACAACTCTTCTGGACAGTCTCCTTGTTTAAGTTGTTGAATGCTGCCATACTTCTTGCCTTCAGTTTATCTTGTGTGGTATAAGGATTTTTGTCTCTCTCTCAACTGCGCCTCACGCATAATAATCTAGGAGGTTGCAGTGTGGGGAGTCAGGTGACCTAAGTCATGATATGGTCGCAGAAATTGTCTGACAGCCATGACTGGGGTTTCCCGCTTGTTTGGCATGGTTCAGGGTCTTGTTGCCAGACAAAGGGTCTTCTATCAGCCGCCCTCTTTAACCAGTGCATCGCCGCCTCCTCAATGCACTTGATTATGTCTCCGTGTTGAGTCTGAGGTCCTGTGAGAAAATGAATAGAGGCATAATGTCGTCATCACTAGTGATCACTCCAAATACCATGATGTTGAGTGGATATATCATCCAAGTCTTTCCGAATCCTCTGCACTGTTCTCAGATTGACACCTAAACACTGTGAATGCTCGTATTGGAGCTTCCGGCGCGAATGCCAAGCAGTACAACATGTCGTTTCCAAATTTCTGGCGGAGTGAATTGCGCCATGGTGCTCTTTTTTCTCACAGAGATTGCCCAACTAACACTACTATACTGTACAGTCGACAAACTCAAAAACAATGCGTATGCATGCGTGAAATTAAAAATATAAAATGGCGACAATCTACCCATCGCACCTTGTATGTTCAATTCTGGTTAAGACTGGTGAACGCGGGAGTATGCGAAACCAGTTCCGCGACACGTGTGCATGATGACAGGTTGTGTTATCTTTCTGGAACAAACCCTCACCAACAGGATATACAGTGGAGCAAATGATGTGCAACAAGATCATTTTTTTTCCATAAGTCTTTGCAAACTCCAACAGAAAATACCCAACACTAGTTTGCCAAAACCGTGTTGCCAAGCTGAATCCATCGCTTCATCGGTCTCCTCCCCAAACGAACTCGACAGTCACCTCTGTTTGATTGATTGATTTGATTTTTACGGCTTTGTTGGTTACTTAAAGCTAAAACATATTTTGAATTTTCAAGTGAAAAAGCCATTAACAATTATTTTTAGAATAACTGTGGTTTTTCCAGTATTATTTAACCAATAGCTGAAGGATGGAAATGGATTCATACCTTTCCCAGTGTGTTTTTTTTTTGCGTGTAAGTGAATGTAACGAACACGGTTAGAATTCGAAATTGATTCTCTGATTTCTCATTCTAAACCGCTATCCATTACACCACCCGCACATCCTCTCGTCAAGCCGGAAGCGCTAGATTCATCTGATTAAGCGACACGGCGCCCGTCTTCCAGAGACCATTGTTCGCTGGCCCAGGTGAGGCGCAGTAATCGATGCCGTGGTGTAAATAATGGTACCCTAGTTGTTCGATGACGAAACCACATGGAATGAAGTATACGCTTATACCTTGCGTTGATTGATGAGCTAAGTGGTTCCAACGTTGAATTGAGATCTGATTTTATGCTATGTTCCTCTTTACTGGGTGCTTACCATCTTTGTTCCTCGCCAGCGGTCACATTTTTGCATCAGCTGTGGAGACCTTCACATTTCACATATTCTTTATGTACTATTGGTCCTGCTACCCCCGAGAAAGACCTTGTGCAATTGTCATTTTCTGACACCAGCAATGATTCTACGGTTAGAATGTGTTAAATCTTGTCCACGTCCCATGGTTGTCACAGATATACTGTTACATCTTTACCTATCACGTCGTACACACGTCATCTAGCTGTTTCACTTTGTACAGGGAGGGGAGGGCGAAAGTATACAGTGTACCATAGTCTCTAATTTATTAGACTTCAGTATATGAATAGAGACAGAAACAGTCTAAGTTAAATCGATAGCCCGAATATGCAGAGCAACTAGCCATGGTTAATGTAATTAGTACAAATGCCCAACAAACAGAATTATGCAATAAACAATATAAAAAGAAAGAAAAGAACAGTAATGAGGCAAAAGAGTTCACAAATTAAGAACAGTCTCAACACACAAAAGGAATACAGACAACTGATCTCAGTGTTCTGACTTCAAGACAAGAAAAACAAAAAATATGGCGGATGAGAGCGGGAAGAAATCCCAGCATGCATCTGTACAGTTTATCTATATATTTGGGGAGCGGGATGTTTTTCCAGTCCTTCCGATAGTGATTGCAACTGACAGATCATAACAGCATAGATAGATAGATAGATAGATAGATAGATAGATAGATTGATTGATTTTTGAATTGGACAAAGTCCGACAATTTATTTAAAGGCATTTATGATATGTTTAACGTTCTTTTTATAGATACAAGTATTTAAGAAAATGCTCTGTTTTATAATAAACAGTATTAAATAACATTTACCGGCCTGAATGTCCGAAAAATTTTCAGAGAAAATTTTCGTTCTCCGATACAGGTTCGATTCCTGTCGGAGAACGAAAATTTTCTATGAAAATTTCTCGGACATTCAGGCCGGTAAATGTTATTTAATACTGTTTATTATAAAACAGAGCATTTGCTTAAATACTTGTATCTATAAAAAGAACGTTAAACATATCATAAATGTCTTTAGATAGATAGATAGATAGATAGATAGATAGATAGATAGATAGATAGATAGATAGATAGATAGATATGAACAGTCTGAGACAGACGAACAGAGATAAATTAGGTGAAACATAGAGTCCACTGAATGGGGCCAACAATCAAGTAAATGCTTACAGAAATATAAACGTCTAATATTTACATATTCCCATATAATCTGCCTGGTCGGTAGCCCCTAGAATATTTTGACTGCATACCCCGCAGAGAGGGCAAAAAATAAACAGTAAGAAGCCAGATAACAAGGAAATACAGACTCAAATATAAACGAGAAATATTCACCAATTTCTCAACCAAGTAAATACAAAACTATATTTAAAAATGTTAAAGGACTTATAGCTATATTAACTAACCAAATAGGGGTTGACAGCTAACCCAACCCACACAAATTTCTCTCGCTTTCTCTCAAGTTAACGAGGACACGCACGCACACACGATGCACAAAAATGGAAATAGGTTTGACAGTTTCAAGAGTAATGTAGGGATAGGAAAACAGCTCTCATCAACATATTTATCATCACCATCACTCAGACCAAACCTAATAATATTATTACCATTTAGGCAGAAATTCACTTTTGCCAACAATCCAGAAATGAGATCGAGGCTCACGACAAATACAGAAAACGAACAATGAAACATTAAAAGAACATAAGGAAGATTTATTCCTTTAAAAATTGATTCCTTTTATTTGCCTGAAGAAGGTCACGGGACCGGATACGCGTGTAGCAAAAATATGAAGAATAAAATATAATATATACGCTAAGACAAATCCACATTATAACCAAAAACGTTTGCGGCTTATCTC
Source organism: Acanthosepion esculentum (assembly GCA_964036315.1). Lineage (NCBI taxonomy): Eukaryota > Metazoa > Mollusca > Cephalopoda > Sepiida > Sepiidae > Acanthosepion > Acanthosepion esculentum. The sequence goes on from OZ038480.1 coordinate 48,367,196, forward strand.
TTTTTTTAAATATACATTTTTCTCTAGTTGGAACAACTATAAACTTTTCCATATAAATATATATATATATAATATATATATATATATATATATATATATATATATATATATATATAGAGAGAGAGAGAGAGAGAGAGAGAGAGAGAGAGAGAGAAATTGGAAGATATGACCAGACAGATATAAAACGGTTAAGAAAAAGTGGAGGAAGTAAGAATATGTGTGTGTGCGCACGCGCGTGAGTAAAAAATTATATATAAAACAAGTACTGGGAAATGAATGAGAAAATGAAAAATCTCCAAAGTCACGAGTTTCATCCCTCGAAAGAATCTCTTCAAACTCATAATGGTTTTATCATTTGAGTCTTACACACACACAAACACACACATACACACACACAAGCATATATATATATATATATATATATATATATATATATATATATATATATATATATATAGGGAGTGGGAAAATAAAACGAATGCCCATTACAATTTTAGACGGAGAAACGCTGAAGATACATGAACGTTTCGCTTTAAATTTAATTTTTTTATTTTATTTTTGGCGTCTGATGTATCGAGATGCATAATCTCGCCGCCTTTATCCAGTTTCCACTTTTATTTTTAGCGTTATTGTTTGTAAATATCACACATTTTCATAGCGACGAATTTCCTAGTTACTTTTCTTAATTTATCACCTCTTAGGCCGCGTAGACGCTTTTGAACAGAAAACTAGAAAGTAAGGACTTAGCAGTTGCAGCCCAGAGATGGTAACGGTACTTCAGTTTTAATCTGATTTGATTCTTGTAATGATAGAACATGGACGTGAGTTTAACCAGGAATATTCTGAAATTAGTACACATTCAATAAATTTTCAACTTTAATTATTTTCTATATTAATTATCAATAAAACTATTATTAGTCTGAAGAAGTCATTATTAGTCTGGAAACGTGTAAGTTTTTCCACACTTTGCCATTCAATTAACTCTCTATGTGTGTGTAATTAGTTCAAATTTTCAGGCGTTATTTTTTTTATGCACAATCTTAAGAAAACTTTAGAAATATCTTCGAACTATATTTTTCAATTGTACGGGCATACACCTCGAGAACTGTTTATAGAAAAACTGATAATATTTAGCCGAGAATCATGTCTGAATATAAAATGCATACTGAAAAACAGTAGAGTTTACTCCCTTTTTCATCATGAAGAACGCATACGGAAGATAAAGAAAAGGATCACTTATGGAAATGGTCGAGTCGAGTAGGTTCACTTCGTGAAGTGTCGTACTAGAATTTCATAGAATACAACTGCATGAGAGAGTTGAACTGGAAGGTAAACTCATAGCCACCAGGTGCAGAATCGTGACTCAAAGGCTTTTAGTAGCTTCCCAGATTCGTAAACAGGCGGTCTACTCAGTTGAGATTAGGATATGCACACGTGGGAAAATAGGATGACAGGACGTTCTATAAGCACCCCACCCGTGACGGAAAAGATAGTTAATCTCTTAAATCCTCACAAGAACAAGATCCACGGTTGAAGAAAGCCCGCAAGATCACTCACGCTGGCGGTGATATCAATTGACGAATAATAATTTTAAGTATGAAAGACGAAGTCTTGCATTCTAATTAGTCTTTAAAACGATAACGCACGTATCTGGAGTGGTTTGTTAAGTTTAAAAAGGAGATTTGGGGCTCAAAGACAGTGAACCCTTTGGAAGTATTCAGCCTATGAATTGAAGTAACTTTTGAGCGAAGATGAAACATGGACATCATTATTAATTGCAGAAGAAAATAAAAGTCAATCAACTTATTTGAATGATACACTGGAAGGGAAGAGACGTTTTTCTATGCAGTCAACTAGTGGATTTACATGCTGATAATACCCGTCGACACGTTGCAAACACAACGCAGTGTTAGATCAGTAAGCTGGTATGGAAAGTTCATCCACATATGACATGAAAATGAAGTACCGCTACCATCTCTAGGCTGCAGCTTCCCAGTCCTTATATTCTAGTTTTGAGTTCAAAAACGTGTACGCGGCCTTATGGGAGATAAATTAAGAAAACTACCAAGAAAGCCACTGCTATAACAATGTGGGATATTTTCGAGTTCTCCCATTCTACATTTGTTTCACATCCAACAATCTGATGGTCTTTGATTCCATCAATTCGAAGAATTGTTTAAATCAAAACAGGAATCGTTCATTTATTATAGAATACCCTAAAAGGTTACCGAATATATTTGGGGGACTGAATGATACGAGTAATTTATATGAATAGAAAGTTTTATAATCAAAATGCTGAAAAGTTTTGCACCAGCCTAATATAGTTATTTACGAAGAGCAGTTTAGATGCGCCACAAGACGAAAGATGAACTGGTAGAGCACCCAGTGAGGATCGAAGTCTCTATTCTATCGTAATTGATCCAGCATGCTAGCCATTACACCACGTCGAAGCGCCCACGGAGACTTAATATATATGCACAATTATTTTTGGTTTTATACTTAAAAAAAACAACGTTTGTATGTACACATCAATAATATCACGAGAGAAACTCCGCGCACGCGCACATTCATTCAAAGATTACAACATGCGCGTCAACTTTAAGGAAAAGTGGCGCACAAATACTGACGCATGCGCAGTAATTGAAACACTAATAAACACAAAAACGTAAGAAACGTGTCAGAATGTTTGTGTTTTCGTCGTTTTACTTTACAATTGATGTCTTCCGCCTGTTCGAAAGGGAAAATGTGCCATTTTAACACGAAGACTGGATCGTATGACATTCATTACACACAGTCTTGTTTCTTGGTGTGGACTTTTCACTTTTTTTCCCCCACTATCCTTTCTATTTCAAGCGGATCGTTAAAAACTACCAATTTTAATTTCTATTTGTCAGAAGTCCCAGGCAAAGTTTGCTTTGCGTTGTTTCCTTCTTCATATATGAAAATACAAGACACCCAAAATGAGAGTAAACTGGAGCAGATGCTATTATGGTAGGTGCTTTCAAAGAAAAAGGATACCAGGTTTTAAAATGAATTTTTATAAATGAAAAGTCTTTCTGGAAGCTTCTATTTCAGTATTAATTTTAAGCTAATAGAATAAATTTAGCATTTCCAATAAGCTGAAAACGTTGCTGTATTTCAAAACGAATTTAAATTAATTGGAATGGGATTATGTTTATCGTTAAAAATCGCTCATTTTAGCCATTATTTACAATTCTCTCAGCACAACAAAATTCTCTTTATTAAAAAATCTTTCAAAAATAAAATATACTTTTCTGAAACTTTATTTGAGGGAGATTAGCTGATTTAAAGTTTAATCAATCTGATTTGAAATAAATATTATTTTTAGTTTAAAATATCACAGAAAAAACATATTTAACATTGAGTTAGGTGATTTGATGATTGAAAAATATTTTTCTACGTGGAAAATATACTTAAAAACTACTTGAAGAATATAACGTGAGCGCCTTTTTATATAATTTTTATCTACTCAATAATCTTACAAATTTAGAAAAATATTCTATGTAATCTAATTTTTTATTGAATTTTAAATACTTTGGCTTTAAATTTTATTATAGTTACCGCTCTTATTTTCTGATAATGTCATTTATGGACGTACGTATTTGCAATTACGTTTATACATACACAAATAATAATTCGAAATTCTTTTCAAAATAATGGGAATCGCTGAATTGGAGAGAGTTTTCTATTTATGATTAATAAATATAGTTTTTACTTAATAACAATATCACCTAATATTACAAATTAATACAGAATTTTAAAAGATTTAAAACTTTATAAACTATTCTAATTAAATTTTAAAAAAAAACGAAAGCAATTCTTGTAAAAATTCATTATTCATCGAAAAAAATTTTAAGACAATAGTGTCCTTAATATATCTTATTCATAAAAGCATTTAAAAGTTTTTCTAATTAAACAATGTTTTAGTTATATTACATTTTTTATTTAACGATTCAGAGCAGATTTTCTGTAACTGAGTGCTCAGTTTAAAAAAATATGATGATATAAATTCTCCAAAGACTTGTGCTTATCACTAAAACATTAAGCGCTACAAAAATAAATTTCTCGAAACTTCATAAAATTAGATAAGTAGGGGTAACAGGTGTAAAAATATATTTTTACCAAGATATTTTTAAAAAAAAGAAACCTTTTCGCTAGAACAATTACGACTGAGTAATGAGTTCGATCCTCACTGGGTGCCCCATACTCTCGACCTTGTGTTACATCTAAGTTACGCTTGGAAAAACACTATATAAATCAACATTCGTCCATGCACTGAAAATTGCTGCCACAGTGTATTTAGAGATTCTTGATAAAAATCCAAAGAACCTGTAGTGTTATCGGACCTGAGCTGGCATCTCGGCTTCAGTCACTTTCTCACCGCGGTAACGTCGCGGTAACGTCGCTTACCCCTGCCTTTTTCTCAGTAACTGTTCAGATGAATTTTCACGGTAGTTGTTCTGATGTTCCTCGTACCTTTTTCATAGAAATTGTTCTGATGTGCATTCCTCTTTGGTACCTAGACTTTATGAAGTCAAGCGCGGTACTAGATTGGCAGCTAGATCTCATAATTTTACAGTTTTAAAATGGCTACATATAGCCGTGTGTTCTATGCTAATAGTTTCTTCTCTCGCACTCCTCGCTTGTGGAACTCTATTCCGGCTTCTTGCTTTCGAGTCAATTTTGATTTTCAAAAATTTAAATGCAATATCAATCATTATCTTCCGTCTACTTAATCCCTGTTCTTTTATTGTTCTCTCACCTTAATAACTTTTTATATTTCTCATATTATTTTATACTCAGTTAACCCTCGCATCAGAGTGGATTTATTCCCTTGCATGAGGTGAAATTATTCAAATTTATGGAGACAATGCTTGCCAGATTAATAGCAAGAAACAATAAACGAAAGACTTAAATGTTGATAGGGATGGAATAATGTCGTGTCCCTTCAGAAAGTGGGCGATCATGGCTCTCCACAGTCTTTTGTAGCTCTTAGTAAAGTTTTTTTATTATTGTTTTACTATGTCTCCTAATCCCTGTTCTGCCAATATTTACACAAGGTCGTTAGTTAGGCTATGAGCTGTTTTCGCTATCAAATTTTCTAAACCCTCTCTCCTTATTATGGGCTCGACAAATTTCAACTGCTTCTTCCTAATGTTAAGTATAAGTTTCCTTTTTGTTTGCACTTTCTCTAAAATTTCGTCGTTGCTCACATGTTCAGTCCATATTATTCTCAGTATCCTTCTGTAGAATCACATTTCTGTTGCTTCAAGACGCTACATCTGTGAGGAAATCGTCTCGTCCAGCATTCAGTGTCAAATAGGAAAAGTGATATTACATAACAGTTCAACTATCTTTTCTTTATTTCTAACGAAATTTACCTATTCCTTAATACTTCTCTTACCTTTTGGAAGGTATATTTCGCTATTCCAATCCACTTTCGGATTTCCGTGTTGCATGTTTGTACTTGCTTGATTACGGTGTCTCCAAATTACAATTCGCATGTTGGGCTGTTTCTTTTGTTGACAACAATACATTCTGTCTTCTTACAATTGATGTGTAGTACTTTCTTCTCGCTTTCCTTTACTATTATTTTTTGTAGTAGTTTCTGTAGTATCCTTTCTGTGTCTTCTATCAGCACTTGCATATCTAATATTGTTAAAACCTTCGATAAATTCTTCTGTTTATATTGTGTAAATCTCAGATTATATATTCAAATTATTTTTAAAAGATATTTACAATAACTTATTTTGAATCGGTGTCAGGTTTTATTACGCAAAGTGCACAATAAATATTTATTTTTAAATAAATTCAAACAATATCGACCACAGAAACATGGAATTTATGAACGCAATATTTTGGCTCAAGAAGGTATAATTATCTTATTTTACATCTTGATATGGGTTCCTAGGAGGATACCATGGACTCAACCAATGAGCAAAGACAAAGTTTTAAAGAAAATGGCAACAAAAAGGACACTTATACTTAACATTTCTGAATCTTCTAGGGCAGGTGATGAGAAAAGAAGTCTTGGAACATTACACCAACAGAACAGATTGAAGATAAGAGAAACAGAGGAAAACAAGGCATAAAAAAATGAGTAAATGGATGGTGGGACAGGGTTTAGGAGAGATAACAGAAATACAAGATTAACTAAAAGCTACAAAGGACAGGAAATTGTGAACAGCCATGATCGCAAATGTCCGGAAAGGATATGAAACGACGACGACGAAGAAGAAATTCTATAACCTTCATCACCTTTTGTCTACTACTTTTGTTAACCCATCTACTGTTTTGATTTTAACATTACATGTAGCGTATTTCATTTATTTCCAAATATCTTTGACTGAATATTGTTTTCCATTCTCATGTACATTTCTTTTGATTATAGACCACACATTTCCCATTGGATCTCTGAAAGCATTTTGCAACGGTGGGCAATAGCCGGCTTTGTAGAATTTGAAGTTCTTTGAATTGTCAAATGTATGATGGTCCATTGTCTTGCATGATTATTCTCTTTAGCTAAAAGCTTCTTGTACAAAAGATTTCTCCAGAGATTTACAACAAGTCTCACCATTTATGTCGACAACATCATCAAATTTAAAGAGGCATATAATTTTAATACCTATAACACTAAACCAGTACATTATTCTCACTCAACCACTATCCAAGCCGTCAAGTTCATCCAATGTAGTTTTGCAGTAGTCACTAAATAGTACTTTTGAAAAATGAGTTTTTATGTACTTCCTCGCCTAAAGTACATGTTTTCTTTATGGGGCTTTTCTTAAAAGAGGCTATTTGGTTTCTTTCATGTCTTTGGTCAATCAATATTCTGTATACTTTATCTTTGTTTATATTCGCTACCAGTTTCTTAATATATTTCTTGCTTGTAAATAATCATGTTTCTTTCTTCTTCTTCTTCTTCTTCTTCTTCTTATTATTATTATTATTATTATTATTATTATTATTATTATTATTATTATTATTATTTTTATTTCCTTTGATATCTGGCGTTTACACATTTCTTTCCGGGTCCCGCCCAGGGACCTAAGATTAGAAATGGCATCATGACACTTTGCACTGCAAAATAAAATAAATAAATAAATAAAAATAATTATATAGATAAAGCCCTTCGTAAAGTGTGGGCTGTACTTGTCAGAACAATTCTTTGTATCTCTTTGAAGCATGGACTTCCAGGGATCCCTTCAATCATCCAACTGGAATCTTTTCCAACCAGTCCAAGGGCTCCAACTACAACAGGGATTGTTGATGTTCCCATGTGCCACATTTTTGAGATTATTATTATTATTATTATTAATAATAATAATAATAATAATAATAATAATAATAATAATAATAATAATAATAATTTAAATTTCTTTTTTTTAACTGATCTACCATCCCTGTTCAAATTTTAACCAATTTCCAACATTGTGTTTCGGTCACTAAATAAATTTACAATT
>OZ038480.1:48377179-48457179 GCA_964036315.1 Acanthosepion esculentum
TTAAGCACCTCAACTTTACGAATTTTAAGCGCAGTACTAGTTTGACGGCTAGGTTTTTATCATTTTACTTTTGGAATTGTTAGATGTAACCGCAAGTTCTATGTTAACAGTCTCTTCTAACGTACTTCTCGCTTGTGGAAGTCTCTCTTGGCTTCTTGCTCTTTTGTAATCTTCAAAAATTTTAAAACTTATACTTAATATTAGGAAGAGGCTGTTGAAATTTGTAGGGCCCATAATAAGGAAAGGGGGTTTAGAAAATTTGATAGCGAACACAGCTCATAGCTTAACTAACGACCTTGTGTAAATATTGGAAGAACTGGGATTAGGAGAGATAGCAAAAAATAAAAAATAAAAAAAACTTTACTAAAAAAAAGTTACTAAGATTGTGGAGAGCCATGATCGCCCACGTTCTGAAGGGACACTGTACATTATTCAATCCCTATCAACATTTAAGTCTTTCGTTTATTGTTTATTGCTATTAATCTGGCAAGCAATGTCTCCATAAATTTGAATAATTTCACTTCATGCAAGGGAATAAAGCCACTCTGACGCAACATCAATCGTCATCTGTCTTTTAGAATCCTGTCGATTTTCTCAATTTCTTTCACTCTCAGCAACCCCTTGCGTCTTTGTGGGTTTATCGTCTTGTTTGGGGTGAAATGATTAAAAAAATTACAGCAGTTCGTAGGTCTTAGTCGGAGAGAAATAGAGGCTGTTATGAGAGCTTTGTTGGATTAATTAAAGGTCAGGGTCACTATACTGCGAATAACGTGCTAGTATCCAGATAGGTGTAGATAGTAAATCTAAGTTGATCATGGCACGTTATGTGAATTACTCAACTAACGCTTTTATCCACTGGGCCACCCAAAAAGTGACTTAACCCAAAGAGTTGTGAGTTCAATACCTAGCCACAGCAGAGGTGAACAAAAACTTGGGGAGTTGAGTTACTAAAGGAAAATAACTGAAACTGAGATATCTAGAAAAGGCATAGCACGTGGAACTAGAACAATCTAACCTCGTGAATTAAATAAAGTGTTCGGTTCGAAATTCCAATAAATATCACCTGAAGAAGATCAGAGCGTACAACGGCCGAAACGTCGTGAATATGGCAATAAAAATGAAGACAAGAGTTCGAACGATGTAAATAGTATAAATAGTTACAATGCCTCATCTCAGAAATATAGACAGATATGCTGGTTTGAGTTATTTTATCGAACAAAATTAAGACTGTGATATCTATATATTATAGCGTTACAAAATTAATTACCCCCACCACACACACACACACACACACACACCTTGAACTCAGCTATAATTTATGCACAAACAATGTGTCATTTACTGTCTGGCTACATGCGCTTAATGAAAGTTGCTTTACCATTTTAAAACAAGCCCTCAGAATGAAATCACATGTACTCTGTCTGTTTATTTCGCCTTTCATGCCCTAGCCACATCACTGACACAATGTACGACCAAGTCATCTCACCAGTAAGACCGCCACTCACTTTTCTGTTTTATATCTTTTAATGTTTCTTCAGTTTGTTACATAAAGAAACTATTTTCCAGTTCTTCTTTGTGTAAATATGTAGCTAAATTCTTTTCTTTCACATGTTATATGCATGTTTTTCCTGGTCTACCCACGAACAAAGCCTTACAGTCTGGTGGGTATGGTATTTTTTATGTTTGGATGGTAAGATAAATTTATCTTCACCAAAAATTCCAGTACAGTTACGTTTGAGATAAAGGTTTTGAAAATTTTGAATATTCTAATTCCTCTTCATTACTTTTACATTAAGTTTTTTCAGCCAATCATTTCTTCAGCCGTTAAAGTAAACCGTGAGAAATCGGAATAAAGTATTAACACGGAAATAAACTCGAACCCTAATACAATACATCATTAGTTAGGATTGCAACTCTGAAAGATTTGCAATCTTAACCATTTCCGCTAATTATGCTTAATATGGTTTAAGCTACTGTTGAAACCTAGGGAAGTTTATAGAATTATAACCCGAAGGTTGGTAATGAACAATAATACTCAGGACAAGAACAACACAGATAAGATTCGTCAGCGGCGCGTAGAATAGTCAACTGCTAGAAGTGAGAAGTGAATTCCACAATGAATCTCCAACGGCAGGATATCTACCAACCGCCCCACGCAGTCAGATGTGGCACAAGGCCGAATTTAATGTGGGGTATTCGAGCTGTAGGCTAGGCCATAAATTCCCCGTAGACCACGTATAAAAAGGGGTCGGGTAGCTGTTTCCCGAGACGAGACTATGCCTTTCGACATAGTCTCGTCTGGGGATCCTCTCTGCCCGGCGGTAGAGAGTTTGACAAGTATAGCTGGAGACGAATCCCCAACTGCAGGATATCTACCGACCGCCCCACGCAGTTAGATGTGGCACAAGACCAAATTTAATGTGGGGTATCCGAGCCCATAGGCTCGGCCAAAAATTCCTCGTAGACCCCGTATAAAATGGGGCAAGTAGCTGTTTCCCGAGACTCAGCCTTCGACATAGCCTCGTCTGGGGATCCTCTCCGCTCGGAGGCAGAACGTTTGTCCAGCACAATTGGAAACGAATCTCCAACTGCAGACCAACATACAGTATTTACTACTGTATGCATGTGAATGGAGACATAACCATTATCGTGCGTAGGTATGCTACAACAGCTACTAAATGGTTAAAGTACCGATATTACAGAATAGGCAAGATTACATATTTAGTCTTCAATTATGCCGTCTTTCTTATGACACCATTCTACACTGTCGTATTGATTACTTTGTCATAGCGTTATTCTCAACTTGTTGGTTGATGCGTTTTTTACGGCTTCTCAACCGTTTACAGATTATTTAAAGTCAGAAAATATTTTTAGATTGTAAGAAATTTTTTTTAGATAAGTGATTCAGTTTAATGATACAAGTCTTACTAATTCACCTATAGGCGAGGAGAAGTAGATTCATACCTTTCCTAAGAGTATTTGTGCGGAAGTAAATATAACGAACCCAATAGGCATTGGAACTCGGTCCTCCGATTAACAATTCTAAGCCTTTATTCATATCATCACTCGTACATCCACGGTTACAGAATCTGGTATTCACAAGCTGTCACCCATCTGGGTATTGACCAGGCTCGATATTGCTTGATCCTACGTTGTTTAATGTGAGGTAGCGGTAAGCTCCAATTCAAGTTGTCTTTTGAAATATTTGAGTGAAGAAAAACTTCAATAAAATATTTGAAACTCTGACAGTTTATAATATGACTTTGGGATCTTTTCTGTTATTTCACCCCAAAATAAAATGAATTTATATTTACTAAAATTCACACCAGATTCTCCTAGAGCGACGCCCTTCCATTGCACTCGGGTTGAGTCGAACTCGATTGCGCTATTTCTAAGTGTGGCCTCTACATTCGCGCTCATGCCGATAAACAAATCAAAAACAGATTATTTCTTTTTTTTACCTGTAAAAAATTCCTTTTAAGTACCTCGAATATCATCCGTACTTACGAAATGTGAATAATTCTCTGATTTTTGGTAAGTTTTTTTTATTCTGATGGCTGGAGTTATTGCGAGACAAGCTAAACAAATTTCGATTTAATATTTATCATTTCAAAAGAGTGTCGAAAATTTAGTTGAAAAAAATTTTTACTTAAAATTTATAATTTCTTGAGGTGAATTAATATTTGCGATAAGTAACTTTACATTATTTGGAATGAATTAACAGAAAAGATCCTGACTTTGCTCAAAATTAATAATATTAAAAGAGAATTTTATGTAAAAAAAAAAAGAAACCAAATCTAACAATTTTCTATACTTCTATACGAGTGACTAACTACTTTTTTGTGCACGCAATGTATTTTAAACGCAATTTGTCCCTATTGCGGGTCACTCTTGTTGACCGACCACTAGCCCCTGACTTAGTTCAACCATGACAAAACATACACAGAAAAAAACTTCCAGGCCGGAAATCCCTGCTGACAGTGTACAAATTTTGAAACATTAAACGACTTATCAATCGTTTGCTTATTGTCCAATGTCTGAACACATCTGTTAAAAAGAAACAATTAAACTCTCTAATCAATTTATATCCCTACGTATCTTGGCGAGCAAATTAACTCGCTGCTTGTTCATGTAGTGTCAAAAATACATCGATAATACTCGACTTTTGCTTACCAAACTGAACGGAAATAGAACACTAAACGCAAACAGGTAGTTATGGTTGGAAGATCAAACTGGAGAGAAGCTGCCTATTTATACAATATTACTATAAAATAATATCCCTTGATATTTACAACTATCACTGAGCAGAAAGAAGAGTCCAACGTACAAATTAAAAATGGGAGATACAAAATCAAACAAGTAAAACAATTTAAATATCTTGGAAGTGTTTTAATAGAGGACGGAAGTGCGACACTGAAATCCGAACACGCAGTGGGATAGCCAAAGATGCCTTCCAAAAGCTAAGCAAAGTATTAAGAAACAGAAAAATATCTGGGAAGTGTTTTAACAGAGGACGGAAAGTGTGATACTGAAATCCAAAGGTGCATTGGGATAGTGAAAGATGCCTTCCAAAAGCTAAGCAAAGTATTAAGAAACAGAAAAATATCTGAGAAGTGTTTTAACAGAGGACGGAAAGTGTGATACTGAAATCCAAAGGTGCATTGGGATAGTGAAAGATGCCTTCCAAAAGCTAAGCAAAGTATTAAGAAACAGAAAAATTCCGTTAGAAACAAGAAAAGGTGTACTGAACTGTTATGTAATTTCAGTCCTACTATATGGCAGGTGATGCTGGACAATCTCATCACAGACGAAGAGATTTGAAGCAAGAGAAATGAGGTTCTACAGAAGGACACTGAGGATGCCATGGACCGAACGTGTGATCAACGACGAAATTTTAAAGGAAATGGAAACAAAAAGGAAACTTACACTTAACATCACGAAAAGATAGTTGAAATTTCTAGGGAACATAGTGAGAAAAGAGGGCTTTGAAAATTGGATACTCACGGGGCTGATTGAAGGCAAGCGGGACAGAGGAAAACGACGCATAACCTACCTAGCGAGCTTGAGTGAATGGATGGTAAAGGAAGGTTTGAGAGAGATAACAAAATGCCAAAATTTATTAAGAGATACAAAGAACAGGAAATTGTGGAGAACTATGATCGCCAACGTCCTGAAGGGACACGGCACACAGAAGAATAAGATCACTGAACAAGGAATGGGAGAGACAATAAAAAGACAAACATTGCTTAGAGTTACAAAGGATAGGAAGTTTTGAAGAGCCATGAATGCCTACATCTTGAAGGAGCATTGTACCTGGAAGAAATGGGAAATGCTATACTCCAACTTGGGAAAGTTGGCCAACCTTGAAAGTCGGCATTCTAAATTAACTGAGTCCGAATATGCATTACTGTTGCCTGTGGGTAATACGCAACAACCACCGTCACTATATAATCTAAATAATACCTCTAACTCGTTTCTTTTTTAAATATTTCTCCCTCTAAGCAAATGCTAATGTATGTGAATGTCTATTGATCATAATCTGTGTATATCTTTCTATCTAACACCTGCTTTTCTCTCTTAATCACTCTACTTGCTTTGAACGCCTGCTAGGACTCAAGTTCACCCCAGACCTCTAGGGTAACCCATGGTTACGACCCATCGCTAAAGACACTGGGGAAAATATCGGTTCACTGTACCGCTTATCGCTCCAGAAATTAGTTCACTCTTCCGGCCATGCTCGATCTTTATCAGAACAATGGAGTACATCTGCAATATCTGGGCTGGGGCTGCTCAAACCTCACTTTCCAGCCGCAAGTTCAAAAATGTCTAGGTAGCCTTGTGGTAATATGAATTACTTTTCACTCTACAACTCCTTTCCCACAGACAAAACGTCGTAAATCTCTCGTCAATCTGTCGTTATTTCCATGGCAAAGGTTCTGACAAGCTACATTAATTAGTTCCACCAGTTCTGATGCTAACAGGTAAAACCCGCAATGCAACGCACACTGGGGCGAACCACCCCCATTATTTTCGTATTCCATTAGTAAGAAAGAAATTCCATTTTGACAGAGTCTTTCCTAAAAGGACAACTTTGTGGAACAGACTCCCGAGATGATGCTTCCCCAATTGCTATAATATTAACTTTTTCAAGTCTGGCGGTCAACCGTTATCATTTCTACATGTCAGAATTTGCACATATTACCTCCTCCTATGTTCATACAAGAATCGCATTCAGTAACCCTCTACCGCTTGTGCATATTGGGCCTTGTATTAAAGGAATACATAGTTTTTAAAAGTATCTCTCTATGTGCTTCCCCTTAGTTATCTCTTTCTCACACATCCTGGCACACAGTTGCACACACATGTACACAGTCCCTCATACGTATCTCTGTTCAATTTATCAGTACCTGCTACCTCTCAGTGTCTTCCTACGTCAATATTCCTCACCCAATCTCTATTATTTTCTTTATAGCTGGCTGTTCATGCCTATCAGCTGCTTCTCCTCTCTCTCTCTCTCTCTCTCACACACATACACACACACACACACACACACACTCACTCACTCATTAATATAAACACGTACAGTGATTCTCATATTCTCCTGCTACGTATTTGTCTGTCTGTTCATTTTCCTTTCCAAGTCTCTCTTAATCGGTTTATATATCTGTTCCTATCTTCCTACCAATATCTATCTATCTATATATATATATATATATATATATATATATATATATATATATATATATATATATATATGCAAATGACAAGATTTTCGATGAACATATTAATTTCTATAATAAAGCTCTAAAAGATAGTGGCTACAAAAACCCAAAACTAACTTATATAAAAAATGAGAATGGAAAGCATAGAAAAAACAGAAGTAGAAAAATAATTTGGTATACACCCCCATACAACCAAATGGTAAAGAACAAATTGGGACAAAAATTCCTTGCATTAATAGTCAAACACTTTCCTAGAGGAAATAAATTAAGTACTATTTTCAATAAAAATACACTAAAATTAAGTTACAGGTGTACTGAAAACTTTAAAAAATATTATGAAACATAATGCTAATATCTTAAATAAACACTTATACCAGAAACAAAAAAATTTAGACAATATAAAAATAAAAATAGATGAAGATAAACAAAAATTATGTAACTGTAGAAACCCTCACAACTGTCCTCTACAAAATAAGTGTCGCACGGAATCATTCGTATACCAATGCAAAAAAATTGAAAATCCCGAAAACATAAAAATCTATATAGGTTGCACAAGCCATGAGTTCAAAAAGCGTTTCGACCAACATCAAAGTTCATTTAGGATAAATAAATATAGAAATCAAACATCTCTCTCGAAGTACTTCTGGCACCTGAAAGAATCCAATAAAACACCTACAGTAAAATGGAAGTTAAGAAAAGCTAGGATATGTAGGTCATTAAATGACCCATGTCTTTTGTGCATACACGAGAAACTATATATTACTAAGTTTATTAAAAATAAAAAATTACTAAATCAAAGAAATGAAATAGCTATTTTTTGTTGTCATTGTCAAAAATTTGCCTTAAATAATATTTAAAAATAAAGTTAAAAAATCTGACTTGGTAATATACATACTTATATTTGATATTAAAAATTAATTTTATATAATGTAAGTAATTCTATTGCATATACTTGTTTTAAAAAGAAATATACTCTATTAAAATTAAGAGTGAAAATATTTTAAAATTGTAGTTAAATAAAAAGTAGTCTAACCTAAACATCATCTAAAATTGTAGTTAAATAAAATAAGACGTATTATAACCTAAACATATCTCTCAAAGTACTTCTGACACTAAAAAGAATCCAACAAAACACTTAAAGTAAAATTGAAATTAATAAGAAAAGCTAAAAAATGTAGGCCAATAAATGACCTATGACCTTTGAGCATACATGAGAAACTATATATTACTAGGTTTATATATAAAATATAAAAAATAAAAATTTACTGAATCATAGAAATGAAATAGCTATTTTTGAGTCATAGTAGAAAAAACTTTCCTTAAATAATATTTTTAAAAAAAAAATGTGACCTGGTAATATACATACTTATATTTGATATGGAAAAATAATTTTATATACTGTCAGTAATTCTATTACTTTTACTTGTTTTAAAAAGAAATATAGTCTATTAAAAATTAAAAGTGAAAATACTTTAAAATTGAAGTTAAATAAAACGTATTCTAACCTAAACATCCCCAAAAATCTTTAAGTATACAAATAGGAAAAATGCCGAAATATTTTTTGCCGTTAAAAATAAAATTAAA
The DNA here is from genome assembly GCA_964036315.1 of Acanthosepion esculentum. Lineage (NCBI taxonomy): Eukaryota > Metazoa > Mollusca > Cephalopoda > Sepiida > Sepiidae > Acanthosepion > Acanthosepion esculentum. The sequence goes on from OZ038480.1 coordinate 48,385,486, forward strand.
AAAAAAAACAGACGACATGCATTGAATGGATGTCAAAATTCGTTGAAAAATGCATCCCCACCCATACCTAAACTCAACCCCCTTTTTCGAACGTAACAAATAACTGATACAACAAAAGTTAATAAAAATGAACACGCTACTACCCATTGTCTGGATGATTGGATTTCTCTGTATCCTTGGTAACCGTAAATTATGAATTTCCCTTAGAGTTAAAAATCTGTAAATTTAAAAAATAAGTTACTCAAAAATTCGCTTCAGGATGAAATGGAACTAATGTTTTTAATTTAAGTACAAAATTAAATTTGAAGTTTTTTTAGCTTCCATTTTTGAAACATGGTTATTACTGTGTAGCGAAAAAAAACATATTTTAAATCAGTTAATTTATAATATTAATGCTCTGGAAAGTTACATTGAGCACTATTTTGTAAAAAATAAAAATATCAAAAAGAACACTGGATTACATATCTTACTGTTCTTTCTTTTTATTTAAATATACATATATATATATATATATATATATATATATGTGTGTGTGTGTGTGTGTGTGTGTGTGTGTGTGTGTGTGTGTGTGTGTGTGTGTGCTCTTTTTCTCACAGACGATGTCCAACTGATCTTACTATACTGTGCAGTCAATAAAATAAAAAAGAAACAACACGCATGCGCGACATTAAAAATATAAAATGTCGACAATTGTACATATATATATATATATATATATATATATAGGGTGCTATAGCTAAATTGTCACCATTTTATATTTTTAATGTCGCGCATGCGCTTTGCTTCTTTTTTATTTTATTGAGTGCACAGTATAGTAAGATTAGTTGGGCACCGTCTGCGAGAAAAAGAGCACCACCACGCAGTTCACTCAGCCAGATATTTGGAAATGGCATGATGTACTGCTTGGCATTCGCGCCGGAAGTTTCAATACGGATATTTCATAATGTTTGGGTGCCAATCTAAAGACAGTGCAGAGAATTCGGAAATAGTTGGATGAGTCTAATTGCGATTACGAAGGAATGACCACTACTGATGGCGATGTTATGCCTCTATTCATGTTCCCACAAGGGCTTCAGATTCAACACGGAGGCCTATATTAAGTGCCTTTTGGATCCAGTGCTACCCTGGTTCAAGAGGGTGGCTGCTAGAAGAACCTATGTCTGGCAACAGGACTCTGCACTGTGCCAAACAAGCAAGAGAACACAGTAATGACATACAGACAATTTATGCGAACACATCACCAGATACATCTGGCCATCTAACTCCACAGACGACATCACCTTTGATTATTATGTGTGAGGCGCAGTTAAGCAAGAAAAACAACAAAACTCGTTGTGACACCTGAAGGCAAAGATTATGGCATCATTCACCAACTTACATAAGGAGACCGTTCAGAAGAATTGCAGGAGATTCCAAAGTCGTCTGGTAGCTATCGTTAAAGCCAATGGAGTTTTTAATGAATAAATTTACTCATTAGTATTTCAAGATAATATTGTGTAATTTTGGTAAATATATCTGTCAAAATAAGATATCAGTGGTATTTTCATTTTCGTGTAAGTTAGGCGACAATTAGTCGATCTATATATATATATGAAAAAAACTTACATAAAATATATAGACAACACTTATCTATATTATTTAATGAAACATGTATTAATATATATATATATATATATATATATATATATATATATATATATATATATATATATAGTCATACATATACATATATACATTCATACATATATATATATATATATATACATTCATACATATATATATATTCATACATATATATCTACATTCATACATATATATATATATACATACATACATACATTCATGCATATATATATCTACATTCATACATATATATATATATACATACATTCATATATATATATATATATATATAATATCTGGATAAAATGAATGAAACAAAATTGGGTGTTTTTTTTATGAAAGTATTTATTTCTGTGTTTTTGTATATATTTATTTATTTAATATTTCAGACCACCTAGGTCTTTCCTCAGAAATCAAATTAGAAACTGTGTTTGTGTGTTTGTTTACAGCGTTTGTTTACAGCGTTTGTCGTGAAGCGTGCGCATGTCACGTGATGTGCAATGCAACTTTGTTTGAATTTTTGGCGGAAGACTGATGATAGTGTCTTAAATGTTGTTTAAAAGGTTTTTTGACCATAACTCAAGAAATATTTCTTAAAATATTTTTAACTGTTAAAATATTTATGTAGATTTAAAATATTCATGTGTTTGTTTACCCCTAGTTTATGTGTGTCTAATTTTAGAATTTAGTATTTATATATATATATATACATTCTTGTAAATATACATTCATATATATATATATATATATATATATATATATATATATATATATATATATATATATATATATATATATATATATATATATATATATGAAAGATCAGAAATAATGACACAATGCTTACGCAAATAATATATTTTTTTGTGTTCGTTTGAACCTTGGATGAAAACATGCATATTTCATACAACCCACTCCGATAGAATTTCAAAGCCCTTTCTGTTCTCCAACCCTTCTATTTCGCTTCGCGTTGTGCGTTAGTTTATTTACTTTTAAATAATTAACCGTTAGGAAATTATTTAGCCGGTATTTGCTTAAGATACCGAAATGTTGAAACCCAGGTCGCGTGATCGGATGATCTCGTAATTTTTTCAAATTTATATATATACATTCATGTATATATATAGAACTTCATATATATAATATATATAATATACATATATACATTCATACATTAATACATGTTTCATTAAATAATATAGACAAGTTTTGTCAATTTATTTTAAGCAAAAAAAAATTCATAACGTCTGATAAGCTTAATAATATTATCATTGAAAGACGAAAGAAAATCACCATGTTGATACATGTTTTATTCTTAATCCTTTCTAAGCTTTCGGCTTATATAAGCCATCATCGGAGATTAAAGATGGTAATTTTGCAACAAAGTTTGTTTGTTTGCATGGAAGATTGCTATGCAACGATAAATTCGTGCATATTAAACGCAGGAAGTAAATATTGCATTGCGCTTCATGACTTCACACTTGACCACATTCATGCATACATATATACACATTCATACATATATATATATATATATATATATATATATATATATATATATATATATATATATATATACATTCATACATATACATATGCATTCATATTTGCATTCCTATCTCCATTCTTATCTATCATCTCCCTTTATATCTATATAAATATATATTGCATTATACATTGTTTTTATTCATCCCCAAACCTATATAATCGTGCTGTCAATTTTTATTTAGAAAATGACTTTATTTAATTCTGTGAGCAATTTACACACACACACACACACACACACACACACACACACACACACACATATATATATATATATATATATATATATATATATAGTGAAAGAGAGAGAGAGTAAAGTATAGTATACAATTTTTATGCTACTTCCTGGATAATTAAGCTAGCTATAGATAATCTCGTGTTTAAAACTATGACATGTCAATCATGTGCCGACGTACGATTATGTAGCGCGAAGAATGAAGTAGATTTAGGTCTTTCAAGTAGGAAATCTTGCTTGCCTTTTTACCTGAGAAATTAGTATGCAAAATCCTGATTTTGTTGTTGTATGCGTGTGTGTGTGTGTGTTTGTGTGTGCGCGCGCGCGTGTGTGTGTGTGTGTGTGTGTGTGTGTGTGTGTGTGTGTGTGTGTGTGTGTGTGTGTGTGTGTGTGTGTGACCTGGGTTCAAAACACTGATCTTTGACACTGGTCAAGAAAACCCAGCTATGTCATCCACGAAGTAATCCCATGAATTTGGGAAACCTACTTCCCAATTTTGAGCGAACGGATTCTTCATAAAGAAAGATCAATATCATGAATAATAAGGCAAACTGCGACCTCTAGCCTAGGTTGGCAACCAGTCTAAGAGAAGAACATCAGCGGGAAACTACTCCAAAATATTTCCTGAAAACAATCAAGGCAATGTTTACAAATATTAAGAGATCAAGGAAACTGCGGATAATCATTATTGCCTGCATTTTGAAGAAGCACTGTATTTTTTAGGGAGAGAAAAAGAAAAAGAACTGATGACGTTTCATAACGAATAAAGGATTATGGTTTAGACGGAACATAGTCCGTCGTTCCTATTTTCAGAGTCCCTACTAACTTCACCAATTGATGCAAAAACTAGAAGGAAGAATGGCTCAGTTTATTTGTTAATCATGTTGGCCTTTCGTAGAATGGGTTTCATTAATTACTAGTCTGCAAAAGATGTTCAGAATTGGTAAGTAACTGAAATAATTAGAATTTTATTGGAAAATTTAGGTTCGTCTTTAATGAGGTTTCAACATTTTTCATTTATCTGTTTGTCTTGAGTTCATTCTTCGTCTTTGTGTTCTGCTTTCGCTGACTGCCAAAACTTTGATTCTTAAAAGAAAACCTCCAACTAACAAAGAAACATAACACATTTGGAAAATCAATTTCAGATTTATTGCCAGGATTAAAAACAATTAACCTACAAATCATTCCAACTTGGCATTCTATGAAAAAAATTCTTCTTTGTTGCGTATTTACTTTCAATGCTTTTTTTAACTAAATCAAGGGATTGTAACCACTAGATCTTCGTTTCAATATCGGATTTCCTAAAAAGAAATAAACATTATATCAATGTAGAAAATTATGAGACTTGTGCACATAACGTAACAGTTATTACCACAGAACGCGAGACCGGCGAGCCGAGTTCAAATTTCAGCCTAGTTTGTTGCGTTTCCTTTTGTGCTAACGCAATTTGGAAAAGCATGAATCAATATCTCCCCAGCTATAGGTTAAATAACATGGTAGACTGCGCTCTCTAGATTTGGGTGTCAGGCAGTCTCGGAGAAAGATACAAAACTGTGGAGAGGGTAACTGGAAATCGCTCCACTTTTTTTTCCAAGAAGCCCTGGCAATTGATCGATAAATTAAAAAAATATGGGGAAAGCCTACGTCCTGACAGGATATGTCATTAAGAAAATATGATTGTCGCCAAGCTAAGAGAAATGATTACCAAGCTACTTTGATAGGCCACAAGCTAGCTTAATAACTTGATTCTTGCAATCATCTTACTATATAGACTTGTGCTAACTAATCATAAACTTAGTTAATAGCTATATAAAAATAAAGTCTAGTTTTATAGTAATGCATATTTACAAGCCCAGCTTATGAATGTTGGATTTAGTTGATTTGGTACTATGAGATTTTTGTATGCATAAGCGATTTAAAGGAAGAAAATATGACAAAGAGGATAAAGATTTCGTGTTTTTGTGACGCGTTTCGTCCATTAGAACTTCATCGGACTAAAGTGATGTTTACGGGGAGGCGATTACACATGCGCACGAATGGAACGAGACGCTGAAATTTTTTAATTTAAATTTGATTTTTTTTACTATATATTTTAGGTATATAGTCTAGCTTATTTCGCTTACTTTCTTTTTTCTTCTTGTTCATGTTTCTATCAATTCTTTTGATTAAATATCCCGAATAATGATACTTGCGCCATCTTTCATTTGTACCGATGTGTAGTGGAAACAATGTAAACATGACTTTATCCCCGATGAAGTTTTAAAGGATGTGACACGTCACACAAAAATTTTCTCCTCTTTTTTCATAGACTTTTTCTTCCCCCTAAAATTGTTCTACATTATATATTGTTGTCCCATACATAGACTATGAGAATATCTTTCAGCAAATAACTGCTTTTAAAGTAGTCCTTCGTAGAGTTTTTTAAATTACTAAAAGCGGCTGTTGCGAAATAATAAGAGTATTAAAAGAATGTCAAAGAAATCTTTATTTTTAGTAAATTGTAACACTTCCCTGATTATTATTATTATTATTATTATTATTATTATTATTATTATTATTATTATTATTCTATATACCGTGTCCTTCAGGACGTTAACGATCATTGCTCTCCACAATTTCCTGTCCTTTGTAGCTCTTAAAAATATTGTCTTTTTCTTATCTCTCCTAAATCTTATTCCGCTATCCATTTCATCAACCTCACTAGGTAGGTTATTTGTTGTTTTCCTTTGTCTCTCTTGCTTTCAATATGTCCTGTGTGTATCAAATTTTATTAAATAATATTTTCAGAGTATTATTTTTTAGTGGCAGTGAATTTGACTTAGACCTTCTGAGGCTGACCTTAAGGTCAGATGGTAGACAAAATAGGGATTTTAATTTTGATTAGCTGAGCCGAACGTGGGAATGTTACAATTAAAAAGTGTTTTCGGTTAGTGAAGTTTTACGCGTCGAAGCATGCAGACGTGTTAATTTCGTGTGCGGGGAAACTACTCCCCAGTGGGGTGGGGTAGCAACCCCACTGGCTAGCTAGAAGATGTACACGTCGACGTGTTTAATAAAATAGATAAGTTTAAAATCCCTTTTGTTGCAGTTCTCATTTTATCTCCGAACAAACCATCTAGCGATCACCCAGGGGGAAGATGACAGAAAGAAGAAAGCAACATATGAGTGAATCAGACCGTTGCCCTAAGACTACCCTCAGCACGAAGAGGCTATAGAATACTCTTTCATCATTATGTGTCCTAGAAATTTCAATCTTCTTCTCCTGATGTTATGTATAAGTTTCCTTTTTGTTGCCATTTTCCATAAACTTCATCCTTGCTCACATATCCGTCCATGGCATTTTCAGCATCCTTCTGTGAAACCACATTTCTCTTGCTTCAAGTCTCTTCTTCATCTGTGAGGAGATTGTCCAGCATCCACTGCCATATAACGGTATTCAGTACTCTTTTCTTTGTTTCTAACGAAAATTTTCTGTTTCTCATTACTTTGATTAGCTTTTGGAATGCATCTTCGGCTATTCAACTGAGCGTTCAGATTTCAGTGTCGCACTTTCCTTCCTCTGTTAAAACACTTCCCACATATTTAAATTGTTGCACTTGTTTCGTTTTGGTATCTCCAATTTGTAATTTACATGTTCGGTTCATCCTTTTGCTAACAACCATGCATTCCATATTTCAATTGATGTTTAGTCCTTTTTTCTCGCTTTCCTTTACTACCTTCTGTAGTAGTTATTGCCGTTACCTTTCTGTACCTGCTATCAACACTGTGTCATTTGCATATCTTATTTTATTAAGACTGTGTCCGCCAATAGGACTTTATTTTGGAACTTCTAATTCTATCGGAATCGTCTCACTGTATAGGTTGAATAAGTTCTATTACCTGAAAAGTACGTTCTGGCAATGTTTCTTCTAATCTACACAATTGATTAATGTATTACGAAAAGACTTCTGCAATATTTGGGTTGAAGGATATTGATGCCCACCCGCTATACGGGCAGTGATACTCCACAGGTTCCCAATTGGTTTGAGGTCAGGAGAACTTGCTGATCAACTCGTATAATCAATGGAGTGATAACCATTGTTACGATTTCTTCCCGATGGACTGGACCGTTGGCGCGTTACAACTTCCAGTTGGTACCAGCAAATTTTCTGTATAAGGAAACAGAGCACTGGATAAAAAATTTTGATATCTGGCCGAACGCTGATAAAATATCCATAGAAATTCCCCTATCGCATCGTTAAATATTTGAGCTTAACAAAAAAAAAACATTGTAGTAACAATTATAAATATAAATTCTAACTGATATTTTAAGAAGTGGGTACAAATGAAAAGATTGGAAATTGGCAACTGTTTTCCATTTTACAGAAACAGACGTTAAACAATTCTGTCTTCCATTTAATTTCATTTAATTTAATTTCTTTCTTTTATTCATTTTTCACTGAACCCAATTAACGTCTCTGATGTGTTTTGTTTATCAAAGCGGAATAGTTTATTATTTATGACGTATCGGCAGAAGACGTTAAATACTTCTTTCTTTCCTTCATTTTCTCATTGAAACCAAGTTGTATCTTGTCCCCTCTTTCCACGCGATCAAAACGTAATAGTCCATTATTTATGAGATAATGGCAGGACATAACGGTCGTGCGAAACAACGAAGATCGGGACAAACAAGACAAGGCCCAGAAATTCACGAACCAACGCTTTAATGCAATAAACTTTAATTCACTAAGCTAACATTATATTGCTGTACCTTAATCATTAACATTAGGAATAACATCAATTAAAAGGGTCAAAATGTGCTTGAACCTCTGACTGAATTATAGCAGTAATTTTCAATGTGGGCGGTTGCGTCGATCAACTGGAAAAGATGTGAACATTGAAGGTGTTCAAGGGTGATGTGAAGGCGCTTTTATTTTAAAAGGTCAGTAAGATTATTTCACCCGTCTATTTTACTTGCAGCAAATCTTTGAACTATGATAGGGTCTTGTATATTTGCTCATAGTTTTGCTTACATATTTATATTTTAGACGCATTTTAATTATTAAGATTCAATCGCAATATTTGTATGGAAGAAAACCTTGCAAACTAACATAGCTCTCATGGTTCGGCAGGGTGATTATTACTTGGCTGTTCTCGCCACAGCTACTTCCAGTACTGGATGTTATTCTAACGCAGCAAAATGTAAATATGTGACATTAAATCTGTTATATTAATACTACTTCATTTAACAATAAACATTTAACAGTTCGAGCAATAGAAAGTTTACAGTATTAATTAAATAAGACGAAATACTTTCAATTTTTAAACAAATTCGTTTCCTTAAATGAAGTGACGCTATTCGACATCGTTGTGGGTGTTTATAGGAGTGTGTACCGCGTTTTCTTCTTTTCTAGTCCGTGCGCGCATGCGCGTGCGGAAGTAAATAATTGATTTGCACATATCCGGTTATTAACCCCCTTCAGATGGGGACACCTACAGGCATTAGAAGAAGCAAGACGATGAAGAAGAAAAAAATACTTTTCACCCATATTTGTTTCTCGGATTCTTACGCAGAGGGACCGAGTAGAGAGCGCGGCATCTCTCTTTTTCGGGTTTATTTTTTTTTTTTTTATGCACAAGCGAGTCTCTTCTTAATCAAAAATTATTCCCCGGGACTGAGAAATAAAAGAACAGAGACAGTGGGAAACGGTGGGGGGGGAACAGGAGTAGAGGAATAGATAGACAGAAGAGAATAGTAAAAGGGAAAGAGAGAGAGGAGGAGGAGGAGGAGATGGAGGAGGAGAAATCGTCTAAACAGGAAAACGAGGAAAGGCATGAAAAGCCAACGAGCCAGAACAAATGAAAGAAAACAGGAACTCATCAGATCAGAAGCAAACATCAAAAACGTACAAAAGCCGTTCGCATATATAGATTGTATGTGTGTGAGAGCGCGTGTGTGTGTGTATGTGTGTGTGTATGTGTGTTTACTTATATGTAATGTAAATATATACGTGTATACTTCTACTTATATAAGCCTAATACGAACACACAGGGATATATATATATATATATATATATACATATATATATATATATATATATATATATATATATATATATATATATATATATATATATGTATGTATATATATAAATAGTCAGATGTCGTTTTATATAAATTTGCAATATACGTAAACTAAATATCATCATCTCAGTAATAAATATGTAATGTTTGTGTGTTTCCTTTTACTTACATAAACTATACATATATACATATATATATATATATATATATATATATATATATATATATATATATATATAAGTGTTTGTGTGTATGTGATAAAAATATAGTTTTAATGTGCGGTATATTTATGGGTGAAAGTGCTCAATATCAGAGATAGAACATATGCAAATATAAAAACAGAGACTGTGTTCAAGACCAAACGGCGACAGTCGGTTTCATGCCTGTCAATCTTCAAGCCTGAGGTATTGGCCTCAGTACCCACTTGTAAAGATATATACATATTTCTCATAATCGTAAAAGTTTGATATATACGTAAAATGAATATATATATATATATATATATATATATATATATATATATATATATATATATATATATATATATATATATATATATATATATATGAACCGGTTTTCTTTAATAAACTAAACATATATCTTTCCATTCATATATGTATAAAGATATATCAACTGTATATACAAGAAAGTGCTGAAAATCTATCATCTCAGCCCGCTTCTATAGAGCGGATGAAAAATCATTTTAAGTTTTTCTTCATCAGTTTAAGAAATTCTCAGCACCCACTCGAATTTGTCATTTAATAAATAAATAAATGAATATATATATATACATATTTATATATATATATATATATATATATATATATATATATATATATATATATATATATATATACATATACATATATATATACATATATATATATATATACATATATATATACATATATATATATATATATATATATATATATATATATATATATATATATATATATATATATATATATATGCAATAATAAATATGTAATAAACATCTCTAACGAACAAAAAATATTATTTTAACCAATAAATCCACACAGCTTCATTACGGTATTTAAAATTGACTTATACCAAGTTTCAGATAATCATAATTGGAAAATTAGCATTCCTAATCAGTTTATTGGAAAGACAGTGAATTGTTTACGAAGTAGAAATAATGAGGGGCTAAAAAGTTATTTTAACCTTCAAGCTTTTTGCATAAAGATTATTATAATAATGATTATTGAATTTATATGCTTGCATAGGTTTCACGTTTTAAGATTTTTCTAGACAATCATATAGCCTTATATAAGGTAATTTCATATGCGTCTTCATAGCAATTTGATATTCTATGTCGGAATGCTGCAGAGTCAACATCAAAAAGAGTATACTCTGGAAGAAGATAAGAATGAAAAAGGCTACAGAAAGCTAAGCATTTCAACGTCCTTGATAAGCTTGGTCTAGTGTGTAAATCACTCATGTATAAGCCTTCATGTATAGTGCGAACACTGAATTTGGGGGCATGACTCTTAAACCTGCCCCCAAAAATGATTTGTATTTACTACAACCGGTCACTGAAAATGTATATTTTTTAGCATCTTCAAAAGAATTACCTGCCTATAGTGCAAGTAAAAAAATGAGTATAAAAAAAACTCGCACAATACTCAAGGGGTAATTTACTTTCTTTTACGCTAAATATCTAATAAATATTTCCCAAATATTTATATTTAAGTGTAAATTTACATGCTTAATTCGAAAATAACAAACAATTTTTCATAAAATCTACCGTTTTGGAGTTAAAGACAATAAAATTCGAAGTCATTTGCGTCGCGGCAGTCATTACTGGCGTTGTTTGCATATATTTGGTGCGGAATAGTCTTGATTATTGCGTACGCATTGAGTCCTCAGGTGTGCAGTAATTGAGTCAAGTAAGAGTCGTAAAAAGGCCGTTAACAAGGTAATCTTCCGCGCAAATCTAATCAGCAGCGAATGTATGCAAACAACGCCAGTAATGGCTGCCGTGATGAAACACAAATGAGTCCGAAATTTTATTGTCGATAACTTTATAAAAATTTATTTGTTATTTTCGAATTAAGCAATTAAATTGACACCTAACTATAACTATTCGGGAAATTTTTATTAGATACTTAGCGCGGGGCTTAAAAAACAAATTACCCTACTCAAGTATATATAGTAAGAAGAAACTCAAATCAACTGTTCCAAGAAAGATTTCAAACCGTGCCCGCTCGAAACTTGTTCAAATGGTCAATCAGCAATCAAGAATTACTGGGTTGAGGAAGCTGAGCTTGAACCAGAATAATTGTAACACGTCAGACTTGTAACATTATGCGTCGGAAGGAGGTGCGAAAACGCTGATCTCACTGAGCACCATTAATGAAGAAAAGGTACTCAATGGGTTTGCCAACAAGCATATCAGTAAAGAATATGCCTATTTCAACAACTTTTACTGGTCGGATGTGACCGAAGTCAATTTTTTTGGCAATAACTATAACAGTACAGTATTTACATTAGTCGGACTATTGTCCTCATCTTTGTCGCCATATTTGTCACAACGTTTCGGCCGTAGTACGCCCCGGTCTTCTTCAGGTGGTTGGAATTTCGAATCGAACCCTTTATTTCGATCACTGGGGTAGACTGTTCGAGTTCCACGTGCCATGTTTGATGGATGTAAGTTATCAGTTATCTCCTGCTAATTTTCCCTCTGAAAGTTCTCCACTGCCTTAACCGGGTATTGAACTCACATTCTTTGGGTCTGTCACTGGATCTAACCAACGCCTTTATCCACTGTGCCATGTGTCCTTGGAAACGTTGTGACAAATATGGCGACAAAGATGAGGACAATAGTCCGACTAATGTAAATACTGTGCATAATACCTCATCTCAGAAATATAGACAAACTATAACAGTATTTTCAGAACTATTTGGTAAGATTCGAGTATCTTCCTGGAATCAAAGATCAGACTGTTGAATGCACTGGCCTTTTCAGACTTTCTGTACGCCTGCGAATCTTGAACATTAACAGAACTACAGCAAAGAATTCAGTCATTACAAATGAGATGCTACAGAACCATTCTAGGCGCTATCTACCTAGATCGCATTACGTATGACGTAGTGCTAGACATCATCAAGCGTCTAGACACCATCAAACAAGGAGCAGGCCCGTTGGAAGACCTCATAAGCACTATTGTTGAAATTGTATGAACACATCACACAAGCCAACAATATTTCCACTGCCATCGTAGAAGGTTCTACTTTAGGCAAAAGAAAAAGAAGCAGACAGAGAAAAGGGTTGACAACGTCACTGAGTGTTCACATATCCTTCACAGATTTGGACATTGACACGCGAACGAAACTTGTGCAGGGAGTTGGTCAGGTGCTCAGATGTGCAGTGACCGCACGACCACATTAATATATGATGATAGTTCATATGCTCACACGATCTTACGCTATATCTATCTGTCTATCTAAAAATATAGTTTTAAGGCGTGCTATATTTATGGGTAAAATGATCAATGTCAGGGCTAGAGCGTGTGTAAATATAAAAGTGAACACTGAGGTCAACACCTAGTCGCAACAGCCTGTTTCATGTTTGAACGCTATCTTCAGGCCTGACATAGAGACCTTTATATTAACAGTGCTATATGTGATAAACGCTTGGGCGATCAGGTCTCTTTCGATTAATGACTGACTAAGCAAAAGATTTACCGCGGTAGAAATTATTCATTTGTAATATACGGAAAAACATTCGTGAATATGAAAGGATTATGATAAAAATAAGCAGACATAATGTTTGTAATTTATTCAATCAGACATGCCTAAAAGAGAATTTGCTGCCTAAATACACAAATATATATTACTTATAGATTCCTATCGCCTTGCTCACACTTCTTCCCCGTCTTTTGAACAGGAGTAGATGTTTATCCCTTGTTTCCTGTTTAGGTGGGTTTCCAGTTCCTTTTCCTAAAGTCTTCTCATTCTATTCTGATCCCAATAACCACTTGCGTCTTAGTGGCATTATCTTTTTCCTTGGGGTGAAATGATTAAAAAAAAAAGAAGAAAAGAATAATGCGTCCGAAGAGGAGATTATTTTGGCCATGTAAAAACTGTTTTTTTATGTAACAGCTATTTTGCATCTGTGACGACATTCGTTTTTGTAGTTGAGTAGAAATGTGCTTCCGCTAGTGTTTTATTTTTTTTTCTATAAAGAGAAGCGATAAATTTATGTCAGTTGGCGTCAACTAAAACTTTGAGAAAAGCGCTGAAGAATCAAAATGGGAAGCATCAACTTTATAAAATATCTGCGTTGATGGAAATATGCTAAAAAGAACAATGAAGAAATACCAGCGAAAGGTATATGACGCTTGTATCATCATACAAGAAACGTTTGGAGACAGTCTTGACAAACGAATGTTGCGCAGCTAAATATTAGTAATTACTTAGATGTGACGGATACTTTTTTTGTCCCTCATTCACTTTTCTTAAATAACTTGTTGTAGATACAATTAATTGATCAGTAGTTATACTTTTCTAATTCTTAACATTTGAAATTTAGCATATATCTAATTCTACGCATATATATATGATGATGAATTAATAAATATTTTCTACGTTAGTGATATATATTTCACCCACTGTCGTATCAGATTTTATTATTCGAGTTAATGTTTGTACAATAAAATTGCTATTAACTTGGTAATAGTCTCGCGATATACATATATTTATGTGATAAATATAGCATGTAAATTTCGGCTTAGAGTATCTGTTTTTATCAGATTTTTTGGTAATTATTTGGTCGTGTAAGATTTTATTATGTGACTCAAGAGTTTTTCAACATGTAACAAATATATATATATATATATATATAGAGAGAGAGAGAGAGAGAGAGAGAGAGAGAGATCGTTACTTAGCACTTCAAGTCGAGAGTGTCGCCATATTTGCTAAGGAATCGGTTATAGCGTTTGCTTCCTTTTTTATGGAAAAGCGAAGAAGCTGGTAAATCGCCTGTGATTTGAATATAAAGAGCTGAGGAGTCGCAGTGGGTCAGATGAGCCTTATACTATGAGAATACTATGACGGATGGCACACAAGCCGATATCCTGTCAGTATCAACTGGGTCGACGTGGAGAAGGGGTATGATGTTGTAAGACTCGAAACCCATAATGATCCGCGGTTAAAAATATCACTTTTGATGTGTGCCAAAGTCTCAAAACGATGTATTTCACGAGATAGTTATTTATATGTATTCTTTTAATTTCAAATACAGGTTTACTATGACTCGTATACAAGATATAATTTCGATTTAGAAATAACATATTGTAAATTTACTGAGTGATGGGAACACAACAGTGGTAACTGCGTAAATGCTGAACCGAGATAAGAGGAAAATAAAAAAAAAAGAAAGTGAAAATGGCAAGATAAGAACATGGACAAAACTGGTTTTAAGAATATTACGAAAAGAGATCTGAGAAAAATTAAGAGTAATAAGCAAAAACGGGAACTGACCGACAAGAAATTGATATTATGGATTTAAACCGAGGGAAAAAATGCAGAATATTAAGAACATTATCTAATCACATAAAAGCAACTAAACTACCACCTTTAAATAGACATCACAAAGAAGCGTATGGATTGGGCAAAAAAGTACTTTGTTGTAACCTAGTAAAGGTTACTGAATGAGAAATAACCAAAACGGAGGTTGGAAATGAAATGGTAATCTTTATAACATCAACAAAATACAATACTCGCCAGCGGCGTGAAGTAGGTAAACCACTGCTAGTGGTGGACTACTTAGACAGCATATTAGCTCCACTTACAATAGTGTCCAACGTATTTATGAGGATTGGGACATACCCATTAGTGTTCATAGGTACGGTATATAGCATACATGAAAGCTGATTTATCAGTTGTATTTTTAATGATTAATGTAGAGTAGGGTAGGTTGATTTTCAACTTTTTTTTGAATTTCAAAAAGAATCACCCGGACAAAGTTGGGTATTGGTATAATAAGAACTGACACCAAAAAGTAGATTTGTAACTTGCACCAATTTTTGAGCATTTATTTTAAAAATCGTCTAATATGAAGCACTAGAAAATCCTTGTTTTTCATACATTTAGATATGAAATTGCTTAAAAAAATTTTTTTTTTCAAAACCCAGTGTTAATTTGACCTACTTCTCTTTTCGATGAACACCGGGAGAAATTCAATAATATTCGATTATGTTACTATTTAAATGCATTTGCGCGAAAATTGGTAAACTTTTAGAGAAAAATATTTTGTGAACTTATTATTTATGTTAATTAGCAACTTTCTCTGGGTAGAGTTAGTTGTGGTTTCAAAATCGACCTACCCTAATGTAGAACTATATTAGGTGAACCTGATGGTTGGGTTAAAAGTTGGAACCTGCATGGAAATAGTCAACCATCAAAAGATATAGAAGACAAAAGAAGAGAAGCGAAGTGGCGTTTTGTAATTGTATTGATATAATAAAAAATTTGATGTGTGATGTGGTTTAATGAATATCGGCTCGGGATGAGAAATTGGAGAGTCGGGTTCGTTACATCAACCTTTTTTTACAGTAAGGTTCACTCTGTACAAGGCCCAGAGGCCACTCTAGGTAGAGTTACAATAAAGTGTAGTTTATATGGATAGGAGAGGAAGATAACGGTTGACTCTAGACTTGAACAGATTAAGATTGTAGTGATCGGGAAAACATCCTCTAGGGAGTCTGTTTCATAGGGCAGTGGTTCACGGGAAGAAGCTTTTTGAGTGGAACTTAATTCTCGCCGATGGAATATGGAGGGAATATGTGTGGTTTGCTACTATGTAAGTGGCATGGCGGTCCTAGCCGTGAAGGTCAGACCTGGTGGAATCAGGAGATACAGTTCGCCCATACGGGCAAATACCCTTGAATTCATCTCCCCACTCCTCTATGGACTGAATATCAGGACAGACCTGGTCGTATAGCCTTGGTTGGCAAGAAGTCTACCGCAGAAAGAAACAGTAGCCTACTGTGGGAAATGTTCTACCCAGAAAGAGACATGATTGCCCAAGCTTGTATCACATACGGCACTGGACTGTTAATATAAAAGTCTCTGTAAGTTGATGCAGGCGTCAAGATAAATACCGAGAATTACTATAAGTTATTAAATTAAAAAAATTGAACCAAAAAACTAAAGAATACCCACCTTGCTAAAGAAAGGTTTCAAAGTCATCAAATCAATGGTATGGTCCTCCAGTCTGTCCAGATATGGATCTAGTAGAAAATTTGTATACCATCACGGGTATGAGAATGGAAAATGAGATCGCAAGAAAGGAACAGAAACTACTACAGGCAATGCTACAATCGAAACAGTAGAAAAGGCAACAAAATCAAACAATAAATGAAAGATATGCTATTCATTGAATGGCAAGAAATTTTAGTATTAACATGGAAAATAATAACAAAAATTTATTCAGTTATATGAGATAATCTAGATTTAGTGTTGCTTCCTATATCTCCATTGTATATATATATATATGTGTGTGTGTGTGTGTCTGTCTGTGTGTGTGTCTGTCTGTGTGTGTGTGTGTGTGTGTGTACGTGAGTGCGTGTTCGTTTGTTTAGCGGCATATCAACTCCTTATGGGTCATTTAATGCCGAAATTTAATTTTCTTTTGAGCATTAGTAATTTCTTTTACAAAAAATGTATTACTGGTAATTTTTTTTCAATAATATATTGCTGGTATTTTTACTATAAAAATGTATTTTTATACTTTCATAGTGTTTTGATCCCTGTTTGGGGGTTAACTATTTGTCCATAACTGGTACCTTAACAGGTGCTACCACCCTGTTACTTGCTCCTCAAAACATCCAGATCAGTGGACTTGCTGCCGGATGTAGATTATCGTCATACCTAGGACGTGCATGAGTATACACACACACACACACACACACACACACACACATATATATATATATATATATATATATATATATATATATATATATATATATATATATTGCTCTTGTATATAAATAAATACAAAATTTACAAAATAAAATTCTCGCATTTGTTTGATAATGTCCCTCAGAGGACGAAACTCGTCGGTTAAGGTAAGTTTTCATTTTGTCTTCATTCATATCGTCCTTTTACAGATGCACTGTATCTAAAAATTTTAACACACACATACACACGCACACACACACACAGACACATATACATATATATGTATATATATATATATATATATATATATATATATATATATATATACGAGGGTCATTCAATAAATAAGTTGAATTTTTCGGTATAAGGACTTCTAATACAGATAGAAGCTTACTCTTTTTTATTTCTTTTGTTTTACTTCTTTTTCACATGGATTTAATTTCTTTTGCAGATTAAAAAAAAACTTTGAGAGTTTTGGCGATTAACAAAGATGGCCGACCAAGAAGCATGCTCCAGGATTAAACAACGGTCAGTTATCAAGTTTTTGGTTGCTGAAGGGTGCAAACCAGTTGAAATTCATAGGAGAATGTCAACTGTGTATGCCACATGTTTCAGCCAAAAAAATGTCTACAAGTGGGCTAAATTGTTTAAAGAAGGACGGAGCAGTGTTGAGGATGAAGACAGGCCTTGGAGGCCTACAGAAGTGAGGTCTCCTGAGGTGATCGAATCAGTCAATGATCTCATTCAGTCTGACATAAGGGTGACAGTGGATGACATTGCAAGGACTTTGAGCTTATCTGTTGGGACAAACGCAGGGGTCATCAGTCAAAGGAGTCATCTTGCATCATGACAACGCAAGGCCTCACATAGCAGCCCAAACGGTGCAGAACATCAACGAGCTGGACTGGGAACTGCTCCCTCATCCCCCTTACAGCCCAGACCTTGCCCCTTCAGACTTTCACCTGTTTAGTCCCTTGAAAGCGTTCACGAGAGGCACGAAGTTTAAAAGTGACGATGAAGTCAAAAGTGTTGTGAGCGACTGGCCGAGACATCAGTCCAAAGATTCTTACGCTGAGGGAATACGGAAGCTTGTGCACAGATGGGAAAAGTGTGTGACAATGCTGGGAGACTACGTTGAAAAATGAAAATAAAGTGAGCTTCTATCTGTATTAGAAGTCCTTATACCGAAACATTCACCTTATTTATTGAATGACCCTTGTATATAAATGTACTCTTTGGCCACAATTTGTAGAAAAAAAAGTCTGATCCCGCATGCTTTAAGCCGCTATACTAAGGAGTGCATCACAGTCTAACAAAGTTCTATTACCTGTTTAATGTAATGCACATCCTTACGTTCAGATTATCTCGAAAGCCCATATCTGCTCGGTTTCGCACCCGAAACTTAAACAAAGCAATTCCTAAAGAATCAATAGATTTATTTTCTATCTGAGATTTTTATGGCTTCAAAATTACGTATTACTTTAAAAATAACGTTTGAAGTAATAAAAATAAGATATTGTAGATTTAACCTTCTAAAGAGAAGGTACACCATGTTGCGCTAGACTTTCAAATAAGGCGGGGCGCCGGCAATGAAAGTCAAAATTCACATTACTAGAATTTATCGCACCAAACGTGCAACTATTTCAACCATCAAGCACGATCTTGGTAGATTTTAAACGTTCAATGCATAAGGACGAAAAAAAATTCATAGGAAAGAAAAAACAAAAAATATAGATTCCTTTCTTATTTTATAAATACACCATGTTGGTAGATATGAGTGTGGGCATTTGCTCACGTTGGGCTTTGTAAAAACATGAAATTAAAGACGAGTTGCTTGATCAGATTCATTCCGTCATGCCAAAATCGGTTTTCAGAGTAACCCAAAGCGAGTACTGTTGTCTGGAATGTAAATAACGTTGCCACTTACCAATGACAGTTAATTTTAGTCATTTATTTAATTTCGCTTTTCGGCTTTAACTGTGCTGGGTGTTACTTCAGTGGTCGTGTTTGCTTCTGAGAAGTTTCGGGATGGACAGTCTTTGAAAAGGTATAAGACATTCTTGTGGGGAAAGTATAAAAATATGTAATGTGTCATAAGCAATAGAGAAAGCTTGTGTATCTTCTATTTACTGATATGGTTAACCACACCCAACGAAACACACTAAGCATACACTAAAGAAAAAACTTGTTTACATACTCGAATATACGCCTCTTTACACAGAAAGTCAAGCACATAAGCATTTTAAGTATAAACTATATACAGGGTTCACGCTGATAACAAAATTTTGAGAACTATTAAGAATAAATTTTTAAAAATACAACGACGTAGTCGAGATTATATTGTGAAGTCTATGATCTTTTCAGTTGCTGCATAGCAAGTGCTACGCCAGAGCAATATAACGTTCTGAATTATCATTTTCCTAGACTAGTTGCCAACCATGGCTAAAGAACTGATTTTTTCCCCTTCTGTTTAACTCATAACTAGTAGAAAGAAGAGATGAATTCATTCTTTTCGCAAGGGTATTTACACAAAAGTGAATGCAACGAACTTGGCTGACCGATTTCTCGATTCAAGCCGTTAATCATTACATCTCATTGCTAAACTAAAACATGTTATAATATTTTTTTCTAAACTAGAACAATTTATAATATTTTTGCTAAACTAGAACAATTTATAATATTTTTGCTAAACAAGAACAATTTATAATATTTTTGCTAAACTAGAACAATTTATAATATTTTTGCTAAACTAGAACAATTTATAATATTTTTGCTAAACTAAATCATGTTATAATATTTTTTTCTAAACAAGAACAATTTATAATATTTTTTGTCTAAACTAGAACAATTTATTATATTTTTGCTAAACTAAAACATGTTATAATATTTTTTTTCTAAACAAAAACAATTTATAATATTTTTGCTAAACCAGAACAATTTATAATATTTTTGTTAAACAAGAACAATTTATAATATTTTTGCTCAATATGGTGTTGTGCAAGCTGTACACAACTATACTCTCGGCACGGACATTGCTGACAACTATCTTAAAATCTATTTTACCGGGTAGATTGGTCTCTTTAGTCCAAACCATAACCATAGATTGAACTTGTCAGCAATGGTCTTACTCGTCTAACATGTCGGCAGCCAACATATATGCTTGCATTTTTTAAGGCCTGATATTTTTGTTATTTAATTTTTTAAGCATGCAGCTCTACCCGTTTAGAAGATTGATGTTACATTAAGACAGGTCTATTTTGGAACCGTGGTATTGCACTCAATTTGTAAGTTGGGGGTTTGACATGATAAATAATGACAGAATTTTTTTCTTAATCCTTACCGTTTTTTGAGGAAATGCGTTTGAAGATTAAGTTTAGGTTCAAAATTGTAGCGTTGTAATTTCATTCCGGTGACCAGTGAAAGCCTTATAGCACTGCCTTATAAAATTTACTGAAGCTACACAAATTATATATGAACCAGATGCATGGCACAAAAATCATTGTGCCATCAAATAAGATATTCGTTTACTTCAAAGGGAAATTATACTATTATAAAACAATTTAGCTATATTACGATCTAATATATTATATAGTGCGGTACTTTTGTGTGATTTTCAATAAACAAAGCAAATTAAAAATATTTTGTGTTATAATTTGTGCCCAGCATTAATATGGTGTTATATACACTTTTATCTATTTTTTGTTTGTGTTAATATGGCTTAACATATGGTGTAAGATCTTATTCATTGAGTAGACTTTTTGGTAATCTTTTAGAATTTTTTTACGTAGTTTTTACTTATCGAATACAGTAAAAAAAAATGTTGCATATTTTGCTGGAAGTGATTAATTAGATTTCTGGTTTGAATATATTTTCCATTCAATGTATCTAATACAAAAGATATCAACTTTATTTGTATTTATTCTTGAAATAGTATAATTTCGAAGTCAGTTTGGAAGCCAAAATCTGCGGAAATAAGGTATTTCCGCACATTTTTTACAGACGAACTTTAAATCTAAATGCTAAAAAAATAAATGAGCATACCATGATAAAAAATATACCAAGCTTAATAAAAACGAAGTTTTATCGTTAAAATCCTTATGTTATTATTAAGATGAAAAAAAAAACAAAGGATTTTTATTATTAAATTATATTTTTTAATCTTTTTAGGGTGTTCAAAATGTTGGTTAAAATATTTTTCTTGCGTCAGCGGTTGACCATAAATTACAATGTGAAATTTTAGCTTCTTTTTGCAGTGGAAAAACACATTGATTTGGGAATTCTTGCAAAAATTAAATATTTGTCGGATTTTAATTAAATTTTTAGGACATTCACAAATGAATGAAAACGTTTCTTATTTTAGAAAATCTTATTAAAATGTTTTTTTACATCTGCTATACCCAACATTTAATTTTATGAAATTTCGAGATATTAATTTTTGTAGGGCTTAATGTTTATATTAGTTATAAGCCCAAGTCTTTGGAGAAATTAAATCACCAATAATTTTTTTTTTTTTTTTTTTTTGTAAAAAACGATCCCAGGTTACCGAAAATCCTCTCTGAATCATAAAATATAGCATGCAATAATACTAAGACATTATTCAGTTATTTGAGGAAGTGAGTTCGAAATAAAGTCCCTGTAGACAGCTCCTGTGAGACGTGCTGGGAGAACATATGGACCTACCACCTACAATTCCAGCGCACACATTAATCTAAAACCGATGCCGGTGTCTAGCCTGTATTGTACCATCGGGATTCCGATCCGCCCACAAATGTTGGTTATGTATATTTGTTATTCCATCTCTTCAAATGTTGCCTCATCCGTAAACAAGACTGAAGAGACAAACAACTGATCGGCAGGTTGTACAGTAAACCATCGGCAAAGGTTCTCCAGAGGGCAAAAGACTCTGCACACGTTGCAACTGATACGGATACAGGAGCTGCTCTTGAAGTAGCCTCCATGCGGTACTATGAGATGTATGACATGCTAGGGTCACTTGATGTGTGCTGATACCTAATGTGGAATGTGTTCTTTGTGGTCAGACGTAGGAGCGGATCACGGTCTTTCTCGATCCATAGTTTGTGGTACCACGGATCTTGTCTCAGCAACGCGACGATAAACAGAACAAAGATTAGATGACTCGGCTGCCTTCAGTCTGGAAACGCCATCTGATACAGCCGTGTAGCGTCGCGTCCATTACCATTCGCGCAGCCGTATGTAAAAATCATATCTGCCTGCTCACGATATGAATATCTTGAGATTGTTAAACGGAACACCTTTTAGTTAACTCTCTACTACACACGTTAAACGTAGAAGACAGACTAGCCTCAAATGTACACGAATGACAAATGTGACTTATATGTTAACACAGCACCATCTACCGTAAACATCGTTTAGACCTAATAATTAAAAAACGAAGGATTTTTTTTTATACTCCTGTATATGGAAAAGTTTTGAGCGTCCTCTCTCCTTCGTGACGCCGTGCAGTCGCATCACTTTAGCCCGATGAAATAATAAATGATGAAACCTGTGCCACGAAAACTTTTTCCACTTTGTCATAGATTTCCCTAAAACACACACACACACACACACACACATACATATATATATATATATATATATATATATATATATATATATATATATATATATATATATATATAGATAGATAGATAGATAGATAGATATATGTCAAAATTATCTTTCATCACGTGACACGGCAAATATGAAGAAATCCATTGCAAATTATTGAGTATTATTTTAATACTAAAGGTTTATATAATTTGTGATAACATCAGTGAGATTTATGAGAAAAATATGTGAAAACTATTCTTGACGAGTACCACAGCAACAACCAAAGATGTATATAGGAAGAGAGGAGATACCAAAATTTTCATTTAGCGTGTGGAGAAATATAGCGAATAAGAAAGTTAATTTAAAAAATTAGTTATGCTAATGATTTTTAAAGAAAAATGCTAATTTCAGCCGTATACCTTGAAAGTAGAGGTAGTACATTATTTATCCTCCTCACAGAAGAATTTGTTTTAGCCCACTGTGAAATTTATTCACAATGTTATGAACGAATGAAAATCGTAATAGGAAGCGTAGCATTTCAAATAGGTATTTTCTGATTTGCTGATTTAAAAACTTAATTTGATAAATTTATAACATTTGATTTAATAAATCTTGTTTCTGTGTATGAAAGCTCAGGAAAAAAGTTAGTGAATAGTCATGAACTAATGCAAACTTTTTCAAGAGAATAGTATTGTTATACAGAATATAAATGCTTTGCCAAATTATTTTACGGTAGAAATGCTTTGAAACTCACTAAGAAATGGTTTGTCAGTAGGAATTAATGCGTTACTTACAGAATAGGGCTATTATTGCACTTAAAGTAGTTTACAAACATTTAGCTAATATTTGATAACATGGTCTTTAAATTGTTAAATTAAATCAACCACTTTGGTTAACTTTTCACAAGCTTCCCACAATAATCTGCTGGAACTTTGATCCACTCCTCCTGAAAGAATTTGTAACTGAGTCAGAGTTGCCCGCACAAATCTTTTTCAGTTCTGCCCACATATGTCCTATTTGAACTGATGTCAGAGTTTTGTGATGTCACATTCATTTTATTATCGTTAAGCCATTTTGCTGCAACTTTGAATGTTTGCTTACGTTATTATTCATTTGGAAGACGCGCTTGTAATTAAATTTTAACTTTTTAGCCTATGACTTGAGACATTACTTTAATATATCCTCGTATATTTCCTTCTTCAAAATGTCAGCCATTTTGCGAAAGAAATCAGTACCTCCTGCAGTAAAGCACCCCCACAACATGATACTGCAATCCCCGTGCTACATGGCTCGGATGGTGTTATTCGATTGGCAAACTTGGCCTTCCCCTCTCCCGACATAATTATAGTCATTATAGCCTAATAGTTTAATATTTCATAAAACCAGTTCCTTTCTCCCAAAACTAAGATTGTTCTCCCCCCCCCCGTCCAGTTGCAAACTGTAGTCTGGCTTTTTATCGCGGCTTTGGAACAGTAATTTTTCTTGCTGAATAACATTTCAGGTTATGTTGATATAATACACATTCTAATGGGATTAAAAATGACCTTTTACCTGTTTCCGCCAACATCATTACACTGTTCTTTGCCTTTGTTCTGGAATCGATTTGCGCTATTCGTACCAAAGTACAGTGTAACCCGGATATAATAGACCCGGATATAAGAGACTTATCCGGTCCCGACAACTCTCTTATATCCGGGTTACACTGTACATTAAAATCCAGGTGGTAGACCGCATCTTCTTCTTGGGCGTTATGATGCATGGTACCATGATGTTTCTACTTGTTGTTTGTAAAGATAAACGGAGTACATTTAGACATTTGGAAATTGCTGCCGAGGAAAAACTAGACATGGAGATCCACAATTTTTTTTCAGTTCTTGGCTGATTTTTTTTTTTATCTTCCCATAATGTTATGCAAAGATACACTGCCAGATTCGCGGATATACCCCCGGTTGGCTCAAATTACGTCAATTGAACTATCAGATGCTTCGATAACAATGACATAATTTTCTAGAATATTTAAAGCTGTTTAAAGGGGCAATCATCTTAGGGTATGAAAAACTCCGACCCACTAGAAATGTAATGTAAAAAATAAAAGCTAAATCATTATCTTTTATTCTGATATTTCCAATTCTTAGAACAATGATTCTAACCTAAGACAGCGAACTTTACGAGGATTAAGTGCAGAATTAAGTGTGAAAAGCTTAGTTTAAACTGCCAACACCAGCAGGGCTCTTCAAATTGACAAATGAACAGAAGTCGAAGATTATCCCTTGTTTCCTGTTTAGGATTTAGTTTCCGGTTCCTTTTAAAGTCTGCTTCAGCTCTATACCTCTAACAGTTTTCCTTTCCTATGCTAATTAAGTCCACACAGTAATCCTCTATCACGAGTGGCTCTTGGGCCTTGTATTGGGTGAACATTAGTAAAAAACAACAAATGCTCATCATATCCTTTTTGGTGGCTAAGAGACGGCAGCTCACTTATTTTATTTATTTGTCTACTTATTTATTTTAGGTAATATATAGACACCCCCACTGAGCTTATTAATTTTGCACTTTTTGAGTATTTAAATGATTTTCCGAATACCGCTTTTATTAAGACTTCCACCCTCTCGCCGTTTATTACATACTGAGAAAAATTCCTATCATCCCCCTCAGATAAGTAAGATTCCCCTTTGTTTTAGGCACCAAAGATTAATTGCCAAGTTTAACGGCATCTTCGTGTGCAGAGCAAAACCGATAACAGCAACGACATTATCACGTATCATTAGCTGTTTTTACTCAAAATCAGGAAAAGGCAGCTGAAATTCCTTGGACACATAATGAGGAAGGAAGGTTTGAAAAACTTAACCCTCACGGGGCATATTGAGGACAAGAGAGATAGGTGAAATCAGCGACCTGACGAGCTTGTATAAATGGATGGCGGAACGGAGGCATGGCGAGGGCCTTAGCAAAGATAGAAATAACTAAGAGCTACAGGATATGGGAAGTTGTGGAGAGCTATGATTGACCATGCTCTAAAGGGACCAGGGCCGAAGAGGAAGAAGAAGAAGAAACTATTGCATTGCTACTAGTGGCATGTTTCCTTTTGCATCTAATGTTACGCAGTTTATTCAATTACTCATAATTCCTGTCTCGTTCCGCATTTTGCTGGATGAAAGTCTCATCTTAAAACGAGCTTTTACTTCCAACATTTGTATCTCTAACCCCGACCACACTTCAATATGGAAGTAACCGACCCTTCCAAAAAGAGAGGATGCAGACAGGAGTGAATTACCGACATCCGTTGGTTGGGAGATATTCGTCAGCAAGTAACGGAAGCGACACCTGATTATCATCTCCAAATTGAATTGCCTGTCTGTAAATCTGAAGACAGTCGCACCTTTCCTATTTGAAGATAGTCGTACCACGTATCCAATACATGCGAATTAATCAGTAAAACCACTGCTATTCAAATGCACCAGTTGTGCCACCTGTGCTAATCAGTCACGGTTTCTATGAATGACCAGTTTATCAGCAGGACAAAATCCATCTAGTGGTAAACCCCACCGAGGCCGAAGGAAACGTACCAGGAAAACAATCCAGTCCCACAACAACTGATGCGCTCCGTCTCGGTTCTCTTGGTCTGTTGATACATTTCTCTTGTGCAAATTTATTTGGTGATATGTAAATACCTGACTTCAAATATATACATATATATATATATATATATATATATATATATATATATAGTTTACGAAAATCCGTATGGGTAGACCCAAGGGGGGTAAAATCCAGAGAGCTCAATGTAAATCAGAGCTAATAATTTAAATAAAAATAAAAATATTTTATTTTTATTTAAATATATATATATATATATATATATATATATATATATATATATATAGGTTTATTCAAAAAGAAAGAAGTTTACGAAAATTTAATCCAAATAAATGTTAACAAACAAACACATTCAACAAATTACAACCAAAAATAGCCTTTAAACAAGATTGACAAAATTTTCTACCTTTTCCTATCTAGTAATGTGTTAAATGTGTTTCTGTCTCTTAGCATCTCTTTTTTAATAATCCTATATATATATATATATATATATAAAACAACTAAAAAGTTGTAAAATTTTAAAAAATAATTTTTTTTTATGAAAGTATAGCACGCCATGTGCATTCTATATTATTATATAATTTCTTTAAAGCTTCCAAGAAAATTAAATTTCGGCATTAAATGACCCATCAGGTGTTGATATGCCGTTAAACAAATCAAATTATATATTATGTCATTTTCCCGGCTTGTGCAAACGATTTTTATATGAATAATGTAAAAGCACTGTGACGGAATATAATGTGGCAATGCATAGGAAATGAAGAAGAAATGGCTTGTTAATTGTCAGAAGTTCATAATAGAATAGAACTATCATACGAGAGGGTGATGGAAAGTTCACATCCTGTCCCATTTAACTAAATCATACCAAATACTGAAAGATTTGTTTTATTGAAGGGCTTCATGGTCGAACCAAGAACTCTTCAGCCACCCATTGTATAAATTTTATACTGATATGGGTTAACTTCCTCATTATTATTATTATTATTATTATTATTATTATTATTATATGCTAAAACCTTCAGGTAGAGAAAGACCCTCTGTCTTGAATTGAGATAGTGAATTAATTTTGATAAAAAGCAAGCAAACTTCAATTTTTAGGTGGTTATTCAAAATCTAGAGGGTGGTCCTAAACCGTTGGCCTATACTGTATGTATGTATATATATATATATATATATATATATATATATATATATATATATATATATATATATATATATATATATATATAGTCCTATAAACCGATATATATATATATGTATATATATATATATGTACATATATATATATATATATAGTCCTATAAACCGATATATATATATGTATATATATATATATATATATATATATATATATATATATATATATATATATGTATATATACTATAAACCAATATATATATATGTATTGTGTGTGACCACAATTTCACTCTCATTTTTTTCCATCTTTTTTACTAACTCGCAGTCATAGGTACACGCATATCCTTATTCTTATAGGAGCCCCTTTATGTTTGTATATATTTACACACATACAAATATACAAACGTCTCCTCAGACGTAAGCAAAGACGAAAGCAAATGGATCGCAACTGTTCAGTTGCATCACGGGTACAAATTATTTGTTTTAAATAAGTTGTTTAAGAACGTCGTCGGGTTCTTGGATTTGTTGTTTTCCGGAATCCGTTTAAGCTGTTCCTACCCGTCACCCAAAACACACGCGCAGCTTTTAACTTTAAGACTCTTGTTCAACAAAAACCCTGAAAAGACTATTGACCTTCACTCAAGGTATTTATTTTGCATTACCCACAGAACAATATTCACCCAGTGTAAACGATATGCTTAAGATCTCTGAAGCTCTTAGACATTGATGCATTAGGTGTGTCGAAAAGTGTCCAGAAAACAAAACGTTTTCAACTTAAATTTAGTCTCTGGTTTTGAAAAGAATATCACGAAGAACTTTCGCACACTCTGGATTTTTTATTATTCATTAGCAGATCATCTGTCAAAAAGATGTGTTTTTCTAAGTATGAATCGGTACATCTGAACAAGATAAGTCTAAGTGCGCTGACTAGAGCTGGAGTATGTGGCGCTCTGCCTACGATCAGAGTATTTGTGCACACTGCCTAAAGATGAGAATATATTTACGCTCTACCCACAATCAGAGTATGTGTGCGCTCTGACAAGGGCATGAGTATTTATACGCTTTGCCTTCGATGAGAGTAACTTTCCGCTATTCCTACGATCAGTGTCTTTTCGCGTTAGCAACGATCAAATTATCAATGCCCTCTGCCAACGATCAAAGATTCTTTTCGCTCTACCTACGATAAAAGTATTTTTGAGTTCAACCTTTAGATTACAGTATCTTTCCGCTCTTTCTACGATCAAAGTATCTCTTCGCTTTGGCTAAGATCAAATTATCAATGCGCTCAGCATACGAACACGGTACTTTACGTTTTGTCTATGATCAAAATATTTTTCTGCTCTGCGTACGATCAAACTATCTTTCTACTCTGTCTACGATCAAAACATCTTTTCGCTTTCCCTACGATCAAGGGAACTTTGCGCTTTTGCTACTATCAATGTATCTTTGCCCTTAGGCTACGATCAAATTATTAATGAGCTCTGCCAACGATCAAAGTATTAATGCGCTCTACCGTGGATCACAGCATCTTTCCTCTTTCTCTACGATCAAAGTATCTCTTCGCTTTGGCTACGATCAAACTATCAATGCGCTCCGCCTACGATCAAAGTATCTTTTCGCTTTGTCTACGATCAAAATATCTTTCTGCTATGCCTACGATCAAAGGATCTAATTGTTTTCCCTACGATCAAAGTAACTTTGCGCACTGTCTATAAGCAAAGTATCTTTTCACTCTATCTACGATCAAATGATCTAATCGCTTTCTCTACGATCAAGGTAACTTTCCGCTTTTGCTACGATTAACGTATCTTTGCGATCGGTCTACAATCAAAGTAACTTTGCGATCTGTCTACGATCAAAGTATCTATTCGCTCTGACTATGACCTGAGTATCTATGCGCTCTGCCTATGACCTGAGTATCTATGCGCTCTTCCTATGATCATAGTATCTATGCGCTCTGCCTATGATCATAGTATCTATGCGCTCTGCCTATGATCATAGTATCTATGCGCTCTTCCTATGATCATAGTATCTATGCGCTCTGCCTATGATCATAGTATCTATGCGCTGTTCCTATGATCATAGTATCTATGCACTCTGCCTATGATCATAGTATCTATGCGCTCTTCCTATGATCATAGTATCTATGCGCTCTGCCTATGATCATAGTATCTATGCGTTCTATCTATGAACACAGTATTTGCCTACGATCAAATTATCTTTATAGTCTGACTAGGATAAGAGTATCTGATTGCTTTTGCCTATGAGAAAAGTGTTTTTCCAAAATATATGTCGCCCAAATATCTCGTTTTTCTTCGTGATGTGTACCTAAATGAAGTAGTTTTGTTACTTTCTTGAAATGAATTTTTACAAGGTGGGCAATAGTCAGCTTTAAAAACTGTGAAAGAGCGTTGTGCTGCATGATTATACTCCTTGGTTGTGACTGTTGCCAGTCAAATATGCCTCGGACCAAAACCTGCAATAATTCTCTGCGTGTATATCAACACTATCATCAACGATAAAAGGACCTATAATTTTATTGGCTAAAATGCTATCCCAAAACATTTCTCCCATTCTCCACCACGTTGTTATCTGTCTACCCCCTTTGTTATTTCTCTGAAGAATTCAGCTTCTCGTTCAGCCATCAACTAAAGCCGAAAGAGTTTTACAATTATCACTAAAAATTACTGTCGACGGATTATTTTGCAAGTACCTCACGAAAATTACATGTTACGCTTTGTGATGTTTACTTAAATGTGATAGTTTAGTTGCTTTCATTTTGGTCTGTCTGTATATGTCTCTCAACTTAGCCTATTCCTATATATGTATTTATGTTTCAATTAATATCTATTTATCCCTCTTTATATATATCTAATTATCTATATGACTATCTTCTTGTCCGTCTATCTGTGTATCTAACTCAACCTGTTCATATATATCAACGTCAGTCTGTTAATATCTGTCTATGTCAAGATGGTTGAGTAGAGGGATGATATATATATATATATATATATATATATATATATATATATATATATATATATGTGTGTGTGTGTGTGTGTGTGTGTGTGTGTGTGTGTGTGTGTGTGTGTGTTTGTGTGTGTATGTGTGTGTGTGTGTACGTACGCACACACACACAATACATATAGGATTAATATAAATATAAAATTTGGTACTTAGCTGATTTATGTTACCTTCAACATCCCGACACAAGTGTTTCGTCAGGACACACACACACACACACACACATACACACACACACACACACACACACACACATATATATATATATATATATATATACATATATACATATATATACATATATATACATATATATATATATATATATATATATATATATATATATATATATATATATATATATATATATATATATATATATATATATATACATATATATATATATATATATATATATATATATATATTACGTTCGGGTTTACTCTCATATCACGTTCTCATAGTACGATCACTGAAGTTAAGCAATGTCGATCCCGGGAAGTGCCTAGATGGGTGACCGTTTGGAAATACCAGGTGCTTTAAACTTCGATGTGCAGGTGGTGTAATTAATAAGGGCTCATAATTGGAAATTGAAGAGATCAGTTCCAATTCCAGTCGGGTTCGTTATAGTCCTGTCAAGCAGTGTTCGTGTATATAACTTATGTCTATGTTCATCATCATATGTCTAGTCTATCTATGCGGGATTAGGATAATAATGTGTATTCGTTTTTATGCGTTTGAGCTTCTAGCATGCTTTTTCAACTATGTTTGGTGATTGTCCGTATGTTGATTTTGGAGGTTTGATGTGAGAGTGAAAGAATTTAAGTTAGAGCGGTTTTGGTTGTAGGTACACGCGAACACTGCTTGACAAGACAGAAACATGTGCGGTCTGGTTAACCAATGAAAAACAAACAACAACAAAAATATCGGAATCCATATATCATTTTCTGACGAAGTTGAAATAAAAGCGAAACATGTTAAATTTATAAACGTTTTCTGTTTGTTATTTATCCTATAATTCAGTCGGATTCTAATCCATATTTGGTCTATATTTTATCCCAATTCACACATACACACATACACACACACAGAGGCACACACACACACAGAGATATATACATATATATATGAAGAAATACAGTTTTAAGATGTGCTATATTTATGAGATAAAGTGCTCAATATCAGAGATAGAGCGTATGTAAATATAAAAGTGAACATTGAAGTCAACACTCAGAGGCGACAGGCTGTTTTATGCTAGACGCAATCGTCAGGCTGTTTTATGCTAGACGCAATCGTCAGGCTTGACGATTGAGTCTAGCATGAAGCAGCCTGTCGACTCTGAGTTTTGACTTCAATATTCACTGATATATATATATATATATATATATATATATATATATATATATATATATATATATATATATGTGTGTGTGTGTGTGTGTGTGTGTGTGTGTGTGTGTGTGTGTGTCGATGAATCTGTCTCTCTAAATTTATATAGGTTTTTAAATTTTTGAATTTTTACTAAAATTTTAGTTAATCTGATACAATGCTGTCGTTGTGGAGCATAAAGCTTGGATCAAACGCAATATATTGACAACGGTATTTGAAATATGATTGCAAACCACTGCCACAATCTTAATAACATAACATTTAAAGATGACACAGTGTTGATAGCAGATACGGAAAAGAAACTACAGAGAGTAATGAAGAAAAGTGAGAAGAAAGGACTAAACATCATTTGAAAGAAGAAAGAATGCTTGGTTGTCAGCTCAACATGGAAATTAAAAGTTGAGACACCAAAAATCAAACAAGTAGAACAATTTCAATAAATTCTTAACTAATGATGGAAAATGAGAAACCGAAATCCGAAGACACATTCGGATAGCGAAAGATGCCTTCCAAAAGTTAATCAAAGTATTAAGAAACAGGATAATTTCATTAGAAACAAAGAAAAGAGTACTGAAATGTCATGTAATATAAGTCCTTCTATATGGCAGTGAATACTAGAAAATATCCGTAGAGTTGAAGAAGACACTTGCAACAATATAGGCGTGAGTCTACAGAAGGAAGCTGAGATTCCTATGGACCGAACATGTGAGCAACGACGTTTTAGAGAAAATAAAAACAATAAGACACTTAGACTCAACAGCAAGAAGAGACAATTAAAATTTCTAAAGCAAATAATGAGGAAAGAGAGCTTAGAAAATTTGACACTCACAGGACATATTGAAGTCAGAAGGAGAATGGAAAAGAGCGCATGAGATAGCAAAACATGGTTTAGGCGAAATGACAAAAAGACAAAATTTACGAAACGCTACAAATGACAGGAAATTGCAGAGCGCCATGATCACCAACGTCCTGAATGGACACGGCACATAGAAGAAATAAAAAAACATTGCCCTACTAGCTGCATGTTTCCTTTCGGATCTAATGTTACGCACAGTTTATTCAATTACTCATAATTCCTGTCTCGTTCTGCATTTTGCTGGATAAAAGTCTCATCTTGAAGGGATCTCTTCACTTCCAACAGTTGCGTCTCCCCCCCCCCTACTTCAACATGGAAGTAGTCGACCCTTCCAAAGAGAGAGGATGCAGACAAGAGTGAATTACCGACATCCGTTGGTCGGGAGATCTTCGTCAGCGAATAACGGAAGTGACAACTGACTATCATCTCCAAATTTCTGCAATTAATTGCCTCTTTGCAAATCCTGATTAGACGAAATAAATACTGTTTTAAAATAAACTGAGCGTCTACCCAAATACGGGTAACGACTAAAAATAACGTTTGAAGTAATAAAAAATATGTAGGATTAAAAAGATAAAATAAAATCTATTAATTCTTTAGAAATTATTTTGTTTACGTTTCGGATACAAAACGAAGTAGATATGGTGATTTTCCAAGCGTATCTTACATGTGGAACAAGGCCAAAAGCATGAAGCACCCAGTAGGAATCGAACTCACTATTCAGTTGTAACTGATCTAGCGAAACAAGCTTGCTAACCATTACACCACATCGAGGTGCCCTCAGATCGCGGTAGATATGTGTGTCGAGAAAAATGCTAAAAGGTAAATGTGCTTTGAAGACAAAATTAGAACCTTGCTTGATTGTGAAGCTCTTCGTAAGCGAATAGTCAAAGCACGTTAGATCAGACTGTAATTTCTCCAGCAAAAGAAAGTTCGAATACCGGTATCCAATGAAAATAACGTTTGAAGTATATATATATATATATATATATATATATATATATATATATATATATATATATAGGACAGGTAAAAAAAATCCGTGGGTAAGTAATCCAAGTAGATCCTATTAATATAAAATATTAAAACTGATCCACAAAAGAGAGCTCAATATATTTTTTTATTATAGTGCATATAAGGGAATTACAATTAGTGATATCCAAAATCGTTTGGATCTCATTAATTGTATTCACACACATTCACACACTAGCGCGCGCGCGCGCGCGTGTGTGTGTGTGTGTGTGTGTGTGTGTGTGTGTGTTGGGTGTATTTCGCCAGTTAGCGAAAGTTCCTTGTTCATTACCGTTTACTTTTTCAATATTTCTAATATTTTTATTTATCTCCGGTTGGTATTGGTAAATAAAATTTCCCATCTATAAGTACTTTCACCTCACACTAACCATTTTCAAAGACTTTTTTTTTTTGTTGCTATCACGTCAGTTTATTTTTTTTAAATACATAGGTATGTATATATATACATACATACAAACATACACAGAGAATGAGAGAAATAAAGAGAGAAAATATATAGAGAGAATAACAGATATTAATGTTTTATTTGCGCACAAACGCACTCATGTATATATGTGTGTGTGTGTGTGTGTGTGTGTGTGTGTGTGTGTGTGTGTGTGTAAGACTTCTCTATATCATTAGAAGAATCTACTAGGCAGACATAGTTGAGCATCTCTATGTAGTGGACTCTTCTTGGGACATAGAAATAGAATTTTATGTTCAACCTGACAAATAAGCAATTCGTTCACCTGCTTTGCATTGAACTGACGCATTCATTTCTATTATTGTTTTGTTTTTATTTCATTTTGAAGTAAAAGGTTGCCAATGTATTATACTACTAAAAACGTTTATACTAGAAATATTTCGTTAAAAGAAAATTTATACTGAGACTGTCTACGTAGATAAATAAACATTTATAAGTAAAATATGTGTAAATATATGCATTTTATTAGTTTTAGATTAATTATAATTGTTTTTATTATCGCAAGAAGGCATAGATAGAGAAGCCATAGTTATATAATTTTGACTTTTTGTTTAAGAACTGAATATAAACAAGAAAATGCTGAACAACGTAAAGTTTTTCATATTTTATAAGTAGACTGCATTTGCACAAGGGATGAAAAATTGTTCAAAACGTTAACTATATGCAAGAGTGATAGGATAAAGAACAAACAGGAAACGTTTATAAATCTAGCATGTTTCGCTTTTATTAAAGCTTCATCAAAGAATTTTTCCGCCATATTTCATTGTCTGACGATGCTTTAATAAAAGTGAAACATGTTAGATTTATAAACATTTCCTATTTGTTCCTTACCCTATTCTGCTATCGGATTGCTAATCTTCAAGAATATAATCATTATTTATAGTGACAAAAGTTCTCTATTAAAATAATTAGTTCATAAATTCTTGAAAAATCTACAATGTGATTTCGAGTTTCATTTCAATCTATTCCGTTATACGGAAAATCTACAAATTTACGCTTCACCTCCAGAATAAGTTTCCAGTAATAGGCATCGTCGACACGGCGTTTTCATTAAAAACTGTCGCTTCTAAAGCCGCCACCGTTTACTTATATTTTTAAATTTCTTTGCGGTGGAAATAATTGTTATATTTAGAATATTACTAATAAGTTATCTTTGGTTAAATACAATAATAGATTACGTCAGGTTAGTAGATTTAACCATTTTCTTGAATTATTTAAAGTCTAAGAAGCCATCTTTTTCAATTTTATTTTTTATCCAGAACTAAATATATATGGCTTATATGAATAATTATTTTTGGTGCTACTATAGCGTAAGGTTTACCTCAACATAGCGTCAGGTCTACCGCCCGTTTCACGTGTTTAGAAAATGTGAGACAGATATAAATATCCATGCTAGAACTGACCTGACCTGATCCATGTTAGACTTCATCTGATCTGATGGCCACGTGAGGGGAGGGATCGACATATTGAAGTAGCCCTCACGCTATAGTAGCACCTTATTTTTAATGTTAGCCTTTCCACTATAATGAACATCAAGAACATTTTTATAGTTTTAATTCATACACACACGCGCAAACACACACAAACATATATATATATATATATATATATATATATATATATATATATATATCGAGAAGTATAAACATTCAATTACTGATACCCTTTGACGTTGGACGGTGTGAAAATCTTGGCTCTGGAGTCGGGATTTCTGAAGCTAACATCAATCAGCTAAGTGACAAAACATTGACTTGGATTAATTATATATATATATATATATATATAATGAGTATTTACAATATGAATACAAAATATTTACAAGAAACTAAAGAAAAATAATATTAGTAATAAAAGAAAACCCACAATCACTAAATGTGGCAGAAATAACAGTTAACTGGCCGAAATCAATGCGGGACTATAATATTATAGAACATTCATTCATCCCAAGCGCACACACTGACACGCACTCATTCAGACACAACAACAAATACGAAAACAGTCACACGAAACGAAAGGCGCCCCGCATCCTACCTGCGAACTGACATCACTAACCACCTAACGAGGGAGGGGATGGGGAATTAAACTTAAAGAAAATAGGGACAGAAATAAAAGGGGCCAAACGAGGAAAACTCATTAGAACAATTACCGCGAAACTATTTATAGACGAGACAAAGGAAAGGAATGTTACATCGGTGGGGAAATAACTGAAGCCGAGATGCCAGTTTAGGACTGAGGACGTTGCAGATTTTGCTTCGGATTTTCTCAAGAATCTCTAGATATAAAACAAAAGCACGAGACCAAATGTGGCAGCAATATTCGATGAACGGACGAATGGTACAGTTATAAACTCATAATGACTACTGCACTAATCTGATAGATAGATAGATAGATAGTGTTTGTGTTTATATCTATTTACACGAACAGAAGCTTGTATTGAAACCTGAGATAGATAGATAGATAGATAGATAGATAGATAGATAGATAGATAGATAGATAGATAGATAGATAGATAGATAGATTGTGAACATAGGAATCAACAATGCATGGTAAATGCTAGTTTCACACCTCAAGCAATCTTCCTACATTTTTTTACTACTCGTTTTCTTCAAATAATATACTTGTTTCGTATCTCTCCTGCGGGAGCGGACTGAGTTTATTGCCTGACGCCTGAGACGTCCCAAAAAGAGTAAGTGCTAGAGGGTCTTAGGCAGTTTTTCCACGATATTGCCGTTAAACCCACTTTAAACTGACCTTATGTCGCGTTCGGTGGCGACGTGCGCCCTCTGAAAAATACATATAATAAGAAAATTAACCAAACAGACCTTGATGTAGACCTCCGTGTTGAGTCTGAGGTCTCGTGGGAAGATGAATGAAGGCATAACGTCGGGGCATCACTAGTGATCACGCCAAACATCTTTAGGCTCATCTAACTTTTTGCGAATCCTCTACACTGTCATCAGAGTGACACCCAAACATTGAAATGTTCGTATTGCAGCTTGCGGCACGAATACCAAGCAGTTTAACATGCCGTTTCCAAATTTCTAGTGGAGTGTATGGCATCATGGTTCTCTTTTCTCACCGATGATGCCCAACTGACCCTACTAGAATATCCAGTCAACAACACCAAAAACAAACAACGCGCTTGCGCGAAATTAACAATATAAATGGCGACAATTTACCCATCGCACCATATACATATATATATATATATAAATATAGGTAACTATACTCGTGTCGAAAAACCTTCGAACTCTTGATTTAACAACAGCCAAATCAATCACGAAGGAAAAAAAGGTTTTAAAAAAAGAAAGAGCCAGGAACATGAAAGTCTGTCGAAAATAATCGCACAGATACAGGTTCAAGGCCCAAAGAAAAAACCCCGATACGAGTAAACAACTAACTAAAGCGTAGAGCAAACCTAGTCAAACCTAATGAGCCAGACACACCTACCAAGGTTTCACTTAGGCAGATCGTCATATATATATATATATATATATATATATATATAATCATCTCTTTTTCTCTTTTAAATATGTTCCTATTCGTTCAGTGCTTGTAGATACACACGTTCCTATACACTCCAAATCTGAAAGTTACACACGCGCGCACAGAAATATCCCGCGTAGGCGATCACTTAAATTTTAATTACCATCTTCACTCGCCTGGAACTCGACGGTGCGTGTTTGACGTTGACCAGCCACATCTGTAAGGCGTTCGTTTTTCGCAACCAGACGGAATCATTACCCTCACATCAAGCAAGCCCAGCACAAATACAAACAAATGAAACAGCTCTCTATGGTGCTAGATGACAATTTGACGCCTGACGCTTCTACGAATGCATGCATATATATATATATATATATTTATTTATATATGTGTGTGTGTGTGTGTGTTTATATATATATATATATATATATATATATATATATATATATATATATATATATATATATACACCCCTGGTCAAAATCTTAAGATCAGGTTTAAAAGAGTTAAAAAATATAAAATACTGTTACTTTAATCAAAATATATTTGCGAAACATTTACATTTAATTAGAAAATGTAGTTTATCAACAAACAAGTGAACATTTTAAGCTTTTAATTGAATAATTTAAACAAACATTTGAAAAAAGATATATATATATATATATATATATATATATATATATATATATATATAGTTGTATATTTAGGCAGCAATCCTTCGTTTATGCATGTTTCATTAAAAACGACAAACAAGGTACTACGGTTAAGCTTTTTATTTAATTTTTCTTGTGTTCGAACAAGAGCTTTCTTTTCTGGACAAAGAGTGTGTAAAAACTGTCCAAATGTTTTATAGTTCCGAGCGCTTTCGGCTATACCAAGGATGATTCAATTTTTCAGCTTAGTTGAGTGTGTGGATTATGTGTATGCATTTAGTGTGTTGTAGAGATGTTTTTAATTTCCGAATACGGTTAGCATATTGTGGCCTTGTTCGTAGTTAATATTGTTAAGAGTTGGTTTTCTTTTTTATTAATAAAGCTTCCATTATTTTTAATCTTTTCTTACAAGTGGATGAAGTTATTATATTTGTGTTTTCTACTAGTATGTTTCTAATAGAGTCTGGTAAGTTTGTGCGTGTGTTTAAATGTGTTCTGATGGAGCTATGATCAGATATGTGTAAAGTAAGGCGTCTGGATAAGCATGTAGTTGTGTAACCGATGTAATTATTTATGAGTTCGGTTTGATCAGGAACATAGTCCCTTAAGGGGCATTTGTACTCATAGATAATGTTCGTTCTTTGTAATTTTGACTTAACTGGTGTATTGTTATTTTTGAGGATAAGGTTAGCTGTCTTAATTTTTTTATAATAGATAATTAGTTTGATTTTTTTATTCGTGTCAATTGTGGTAGTGTATTTCTTTATAATATGTCTTAGTGAAGATTCGTCTTGTTTGTATTTAATGTGCATTTGGTTTTTGTAATAAATGTTGATGTAATTTTTGGCCGTGTGTTGACGATCGTTATTACTTACTTTGGGGAGAAATAATCTAATTTGGTGGTCTATAAGGTGTTTAGGGAAGCCGTTGTTGATTAGTGTTTGTTTTACATTATTAAGTTCTTTGAGGAAGAGTAGTCGAGAGGATGAATTCTGGTGTGCTCTTTTTAAGAAATTTTTTATGACTGCTATTTTGTATCTGAGTGGGCATTCGCTTTTAAAGTTAAGGGGGCATGAGTTTTTGCTAGTGTTTTTTTTTTATAATGAGGTGATAAAAGTGTTATTGCTATATTCTACGAGAACATCTAAGAATGGGGGTATGTTTTTTTGACTAAGTTCATAGTTAAATTTAAGGACGGGGTTCTTCTCAAATGTGGTCTTAAGTGTGTCTATTTTTTTAATGTTATTTGCTAAAATAGAAATATCAAAATGTAACAAGGACATTTAAAAATATTTGTTTTGTTTCATGTCCTGCATTGTGTGAAAGTAGTATGAATTTCATACTTAGTTGAGTTTGTTTTTAGTTTCTGAAAACATATATATATATATATATATATATATATATATATATATTATCCCTCACTGCTTGCACGACTCTGAGTTTCATTCATGATGCATGTGTAACGGTGAGTTCATGCTCAGCACCTGATGATTGTGACGTACATGAAACTCGGAGTCGTTCTATCAGTGAGGGTTTTGTAAATGTTAGTACTGGAGATGTCTCAAAGAATACGAGAATTCATAAACAACATTGTTTTTACCAATTGAGTTTTTGTGAAGTCTCGATTTATTGGTAACGATTATATTAAATATTTTAAACTTTTTGTAATGAATAATAAATGTAAGGTATATATTGAAATTATTAAATGATGTGGCGGGAAATGATATTTTAATAACATTTTCATTGTTAAAAGTTTCCAAGATTCTTTGAGGCCAATTTTATTTGCTAATCGACGCCATGTTTGACGAAATTATTGTTGATATGTGCTCAGTTTACATTGTTCAATTTATGAAATAATACGTACACAGAAGAAATTGTTTTGCTCCCTTAATCATATTTTTACAACATCTATTTTGTAATTTGACAAAATTCACTATTGTAATTGAGCAGACGAGATGATTCTTCTGAATTTTCCATGAATAAAACAGAAAATTATGACTATTAGTATCTACTAAAACGCCGAGGAATTTCTTTTAATCGAATTTACCCCAAGTTAGGTATGAAAGCTACTAAGACCTAAGGGGTTAGTGAGTGTGATAGAAGTAGAAAACAGAAGTATTAGTGAGGAGAGAGAACAATAGAAGAGTAATCAGGAAGATAGTAGATAACGATTGACATTGCATTTAAATTTTTGAAGATCAAACTTTTCTGGAAAGCAAGAAAGCTAAAGAGAGTTCCACAAGCGAGAAGTGCGAGAAAAGAAATTGTTAACCTATAACTTACGGTTATATCTAGCCAGTTCAACTGTCAACCGATGGGACATTTTTGATTATCTAGTAGTGTGCATAAAAAATCATAAAGTCTAGGTACCGTAACAAACAGATCATTCGAACAATTACCATGAAAGTATTTATAGAAAAGGCACAAGGAAGCAACTTTATGGCGGAAGGAAAGTGACTGATGCCGAGACGCCAGGTCAGGAGCAATAATATTGTAGATTCTTCTTTGGATTTTATCAAGAATCTCTAAATATAAAGCAGGAGCATCGGACCATATGTAGCCGAATGGTAGAAAAAATATTTTTAAAATTCCCAGCGTCTCTCGTTTGTTCGCATCTGTAGTCGCATCAATATAAACTTAATCCGGTGAAATCCTAAAGAACGAAACGCGTCGCACGACAACTTTTCGAATCCCACTTTTTCATACTTGTTTCTCTTAGAATTCATATATATATATATATATATATATATATATATATATTGATAACATTAGTGGTCAATATATATATATATATATATATATATATATATATATATATATATATATATTGACCACTAATGTTATCA
Organism: Acanthosepion esculentum; assembly: GCA_964036315.1. Classification (NCBI taxonomy): domain Eukaryota; kingdom Metazoa; phylum Mollusca; class Cephalopoda; order Sepiida; family Sepiidae; genus Acanthosepion; species Acanthosepion esculentum. The sequence continues at coordinate 48,426,937 of OZ038480.1, forward strand.
ATATATATATATATATATATATATTGATAACATTAGTGGTCAATATATATATATATATATATATATATATATATATATTGACCACTAATGTTATCAATATATATATATATATATATATATATATATATATATATATATTTCCAAGAGGATATAATCCAGGTAGAGCTCAATGTCCAAGACAGAGCAAGAATATAAAAGGCTCAAACACTAATATTCCATGGAATATTAGTGTTTGAGCCTTTTATATTATATATACATATATATATATGTGTGTGTGTGTATATATATATATATGTGTGTGTGTGTGTGTAAATATATATATATATATATATATATATATATATATATATATATATATATATATATATATATATATATATATGAAGACTTGTTTCATTTCTACTGTGTTTCGACCAAAACTGAAGTAAGACCTTCTGAAAAAGTTTTAAACGGCATCCAAAATCTAATTTACGTATGTGTAAACTATTTGTCGTCATCTGTCAACCGTAAGAAGTATATATATGTGTGTGTATACATATATGTATATATATATATATATATATATATATATATATATATATATAGGGTGACCCAAAACGGAAACTTTTTAACAATCCAATAAAACCAAGAGTGATGGAAGAAAAATATTTAATTCATAGTAATTGAAACCTTAAAACTTGCCATTTAAGAAAGAATGATGAAATTTTCATTTTTTTAAAATTACGCCCTGTAGATGGCGTTCTCCCGTACGAATGCATTCTTGAAATCTGCTGTTGAGATTCCTCATTGACTGCTGCAACATCTCAGCTCGGATACTGTGAATTTCATTCTCGTTACTAAAATGGCGAAATGTTTACTTGCTCAAGGTCACTGTCTCGCAGTGTTGTCACTTGCTCATGTCTGGCAATACGCACTTAAAAACTTCCCGTTTTTTTGGGTCACACTGTATATATATATATATATATATATATATATATATATATATATATATATATATATATATATATATATATGGAGAGAGAGACAGAGAGAGATTGCCCACATATGCTTCTTACAGAATGTAGATTAAGGCTGATGAAATAATTTAAAAAATTAATAATAATAATAAAATTAAAGACATCAGTAATTTCAGTCGTGGTTGAGGTTCTGGGTTTGATTGGAAAAGGTTCTGATAGACTCATTGAAGGGATCCCTGGTATCCCATGCCTTAAATAAATGCAAAGGATTGTACTCTCAAAAACAGCTTACACCATACGAAGGGCTTTATCTATGTAAAATGTGTTTGATTTTAGGCTCTTTTATTTTTATTTTTTTACAAAGCTTTTCGGTAGAAAATGTCATGACGAAGCACATAATCATCCATACACATATATGAATACCCGTAAGCAAGCACTGACACGCCCACTCACATGCTCATGCAGTCCGTCTGAAGTTATTATGCAAACTTCAACAACTGGAATTTGCTTTGAACATTTTTCTTTTAATTTTAAACGACTAATTTCGTAAAATACATCTATTGGATGCTTTAGTACACATCATCAGTGATGTTTCTAGCCGAGGTTCATTAGGGGTCTCGGGTCTTTCAACATCTTACCCCCTCTTCACGGTGACCCAGCTTGACTTAAATTATTAGTTAGTTTCAATTTGTTATATTAAAGATATTAGATTTATTATAAAAACTGCTGTCTGACGTTATTATGCAGATTAAACTAATATTAGATTAAGGCTTCTGAATCAAATAAAAACTATTTTTTCTATTTTTCCATATGTGTTGAAACATGAGTAATGGAAAAGATGCAACAAATACTGAAAAAAAAGGAATTAACAAAGTTATAGAGTGAGGAAATGACCACACTGGATAATCTCAAAGGGAGATTAATCCCAAGTGGAAGTTAGTTGGAGTAAAGAAACAAATTAGATACTGGCTTGGAGAAATGACCAAAATTTTATTTTCATTTACAAGATATGAAAATGTCTCTGGTAAGTCGTATAGTGCAGCGTTCGAATATACGGTGTACGAGGGCCTGAAAAAGGGGTATGCTTAACTCGGCTGACTGCTTCTTGGCTATCGTTTTCGGCTTGTCGCGTTGATTGTGGAGTCTGTTCTCTCTCTGTTTTCACAGAAGGTCGTTTTCACAGCCTAATGGTCGGACGAGCATTCAGCCGTGCTGTTGGGTAGCCTCTATGGTTAACATGTGTGTGTGAAGTCTCTCTCTCTATTCTCTCTGCTCTCTCTCTCTCTCTCTCTCTGCTCTCTCTCTCTGCTATCTCTCTCTCTCTCTCTCCCCCGTCCGGCTTCTCTTAAAGGCAATATAAGGGAAACGCCCGGACGTAGTTGTAGACAGCTGTGGCAAGCGAGAGTTACGTCGATAATGGCCAGCACTCTGGTATATTTGTGATTGTTTTAAAATTTGTTTTGAGTACAGTGCCGTAACTTAGATAGACGAAAATCGGTGTGTAGTTAGAGATATATGTTTTCTAATAATTGTATGAATCCTCTTCTTCTCCCCCCCCCCCAGCTATGGGTAAATAGCGGGACAGACCGGGTTCTATAGCCTTGGATGGCAACTGGTCTACCGCAGAAAGAAATGGCTACCTACTACGGGAAAAATCTGCCTCTTTAGTCATGTATCTTTCGATACATGATCGCCTAAGCGTTTATCATGCATGGCACATAAACGACTGACTGAATAATTACATAAATTTGCCTCTAATTTGTTATAGCTAACTATGTGTAAATTGTGTTTTTTCTGCCAGGTAATTATGGAATGATAAAGAGGATTGTTGAAAATATAACTAAGTTCAGAACTAGAAGAAAAGGAAAAGGGTTTAAGAACTTGTCTCCTCGAGAGAAATGTAAACTAAAGCGAGTGATTGCAAAAAACAACCACTTTTGATTTGGACTCAGATATTTGAACAGATTGGAATCGAGCGAGTCAAGAAAGAAAACGATGTAGAATACTTTGCAAATTGGGATCTGTCAAGAAATCCTCTTGGCAAACTTCTCTGGGCAAAGCAAATATTTTAAAGCGTTGTTGGTCCAAGAAATACATTTTACTTCTCTAGAGTGATTTTCACGGGCGAATCTCGGGTTACACTTGATAGACCTGATGGATGGGCCAAATGATGGATAAGGCGTAGAGAGCTATTGGGAGTAAGAAAGAAAACTTTAGAAGGAACTGGAAAACCAATCCTAAACTGAGGGGGAATTTTGAACGGGGCGATAGGCGAACCTATCTACTCTTATTGAGGAAAAATACATAGTGAATAAAATTTCAAAGTTTAGGCGGAGACGTCAGAATCTAGCGTAAATCTCAACACTATACATCTGACGGTTAGATATATAGAGTTGAAGTAAACTTTAGAAGGAATCAGAAACCCACTCCTAAACAAGAAACAAGGGATAAACCTCTACTCCTGTTCAAAAGACCAGGCAGAAGTGTGAACGTGTTTTGACGTCTAAATTAATCATTTAAAATTTTTACAAAAAATTGTTCAAAGCAAATTTGAGTTATTGAAATTTTTGTGATTTGCCTAATGACATCAGATATACTGTATATATATGAAGATAGCGATATATATATATATATATATATATATATATATATATATATATATATATATATATATATATATATATATATATATAGGGTGAGATGGGCAAATTGGCGCCATTTTATATTTTTAATTCCGCGCATTTTTTGTTTTTGATTTTGGAAACTGCCCAGTATGATAGGGTCAGTTGGGCACCGTCTGTGAGAAAAGGAGCACCATGACGCAATTCACTCAGCCAGTAAATTTGGAAACGGCTTGCTGTACCGCTTGGCATTCGCGCCGGAAGCTCAAATACGAACATTTCAAAGTGTTTGGGTGTCTGTATATATATATATATATATATATATATATATATATATATATATATATATATATATATATACCTTAATAAGTTCACAGCCTACTGATGAAAAACCATTTATTTTAAGCAACAAATATTTATCTTTCAGCACAATCTCCTTCTTTCCAATACACTTAATTCATTTCTTAATTTTATGTAAATCAAGAAAATCATAAGAACATCCAACAGACAGGTGTTGAGGATGTTTGATTGTAAGAAGATTTCACTATTTTTTTCTTTGTGTCATTTACGTGAGCACTGCACAAGTACAATAAATATCTAAAGGTGACAGGTGAGCTTTTACGGTCAACGAGAATACATACATCGGGGATATTTTTTCTTTTTAAAATGTTTATATATTTTGGCTTATTTCCAAGTAAGTGAAAAAAGACATAAGTGACAAACTGCATTTTCTTATCAAAATGACTCTTTCGAACAAGCGACATTACAAAACACACTCCCTTTTTTCACGATGTAACACGTAACAAGCCTTATGACAGATCACCTGTCAACTTATCTCTTTAAACCGGATATCCGTGTCTTCTTTGGTCAATGTATCCATATGTACAACTAAAGTTTCCAAAGTGCAGATCGTTTCTGTTAAGCGGCCTAATATAAAACATACACAAGTGTTAAGTGCTGTTTATATACGTAACATCGCCGGCTGTTTATCATATGTCTATTGTGAAAATGCTTGAAAGTTTTTTCCTTGGGACACAGATTCTCAATATTAGAGCTATGTGATTTTTCAACAGACATATAATTTTCAACTTTGCTTTCTTCTTCTTCTTCTTCTTCTTCTTCTTCTTCTTCTTCTTCTTCTTCTTCTTTGTGCCGTATCTCTTGAGAACGATCATGGCTCTCCACGATTTCTTGTCCTTTGTAACTCTCAATAAATTTTATCTTTTCGCCATCTCTCCCAAACCTTGTTCCGCCATCCATTTACTCAAACTCACCAGGTAGGTTATGGGTTCTTTCAATCTGTTCCTCCTGCCGTCAATTTGTCTTGTGTGTATCAAATTTCCAAAGCCCTCTTTCCTCATTATGTACTATAAAAATTTCAACTGTCACTTTCTGACATTAAGTATAAGTGTCCTTTTTGTTTCCATTTACACTAAAACTCCGTCATTCCTCACATGTTTCTTCCATAGTATTCTCAGCATCCTTCTGTATGACTACATCACTACTGTTGCATCAAGTCTCTTCTTCATCTGTGAGGAGATTGTCCAGCGTTCACTGCTATATAAGAGAACTGATATTACATAACAGTTCAGTACTCTTTTTTTTTGCTTTCTTTAGTAAATTAGCAACTGTTCTTTTGAGCTATATAAAAGGAATGTTGCTGATCACATTCAATCTTTGTTTTGACATTGTTGTTGTTTGTTTTTTTTTTGTTTTTTTAAGGATATAAATGGGAGATATGCTTGAAATAGTCCAATAAGAAAGTACATAACAACTATATTTTCAAAACGAATTCGAGTTTTAAAGTAACCACAAATATTTAAATATTTACTGAGTTTAGCTTAAGTATGGCACAAGGTCAGAAATATAGAGCATCTAGGCAGGATCAAATAAAATGCACCAGTAAATTGGTTTACAAGACGGGGTCGTCACACATCATTCTACAGTAGGTGCACTAATGTATAATATTGTATCATAATTTTAAGAGCCATTTCTAGTCTACTGCAGAAAAAAGGCTTTTTCCCAAATTTTCCCATGAAAACTGTGACAGTGTTATTCTCGCCATGTATTACCAGAAAACCCAGCTATTTCATCTCTTCATCTTCTATCTGGTCTTTTCGCACTATGTTTTCTACATAATGGACAAAAATTAAACATCCTTTTGCTCCATCTTTTATCTTTTCTTCTGGCTATGTTTTCCCCCACCTTTTTTAATCTCCTATGATATCTTTTATTTTAGTCTGTTCTCTATGGTGATCTCTTGGTGTTATCCTTAGCATTGTTCTTTCTATTGATCTTTGTGTGTGTTCTCAGTTTGTTTTCAAGTGATTTTGTTAATTTTCATGTTTCGCTTCCATGTCATAGCTGGCATTATATATTCATTATACACTTTAGATTTTAAGGATATCAGCAATCTACTTTTAAATATATGTCTACTTCGTGCTTTCTCCCCTATCGTTTTATTTCCTTATCATGTATTTTATTTAATGCTGTCACTTATCCTAAGTATATGTACTCCTGGAATTCTTCCAGTTCACCGTCTTCTATGTTAATAATCTTTTTATGAACGTTATAATTGAACGTTCATTTTATTTGATTTATGTTTATATTTTGAAGCTACATTGAGACTTGCCCAATTTCATGTAAAGTTTCAGAAACGCATATTTTATTTTTGAAATATATTTTAATAAAAAAATACGTTATGCTGAGAGAATCGCACATATGGCTAAAATCAGCCATTTTTAGAAATTAACAAACTCTTTCCAATCTATTTAAATTCGTTTTAAATTACAGCAAAGTATTTTGCTTGTTGGAAATGTTAAATTTAATCTATTGGCTTGAAATTAAAACTAAAATAAAAGCTTCAAGATTTATCATTTTAAACCTTATGTATCGTGATTATTGGGCGGTACCTATATACATGGTTTGATGGGTAAATTTGAAAATTGCTGTACTGCTTGGCATTCTCGCCGGAAGCTCCAATAAAAACATTTCGGAGTGTTTGGACGTCAATCTGTGGACAGTGCAGAGGATTCGGAAAGAGTTGGATGAATCTAATAATGATTACGAAGGTACGGCAGCTCGGAAAACTGACTCTGATCGTTCTGATAAGAAAATATTCGGTCTTCATTGGCCAAGCAACAAGTGCTACCGCCGTTTGAAATTCATAAAATCTTTCTCTCAAAACAAGTTACATAAAAAAAGATCCAGTAGCTATTATTCCTCTTTCCAATATTGATGGCGGTTTCCTTCCCCCATCTTTTGTTGGAAGTAATGTGAAACGTCAACATATTGATTATCTCACTATTTTCTCTTCGAGTGACTTGTGCTATCCATTTTAGTCGTTGCTATTATGGAAAGTCAGCAAGTGATGTGTTTTCCATTATTTGGTACAGTTCTGTGTGATTCTGTTGCACTAGTCAACAAGGTATGAAGAAGGGTGGTTCTTTCTAAGATCGATCTACAGACTTGCCTTGTCAACAGTCATTTATCTCAACATTGGATACAAAACCCTCGAAACCGATTTTCAATTGTGTTTTCAACCTCTCATCTTTAAAAAGTACGCTGGAAACTTTTACACAACCTTAATATATATATATATATATATATATATATATATATATATATATATATATATATATATATATATATATATATATATTGTTTATAATATATTATACTTATGAAGAATAAATGCTCATTATCGGGAATAAAGCATTTGAATTTATAACAGTGAAGACATAGAAATCCACATTATATATATATATATATATATATATATATATATATATATATATATTAAGACATTTTTTATGTTTATACGTCCTTTTTATAGATACAAATATTTAAGTAAATGCTCTGTTTACCGACATTTACCGGCCTGAATGTCCGAGAAATTTTCATAGAAAATATGCGTCCTCCGAAAATTTCTCGGACATTCAGGCCGGTAAATGTCGTTAATACTGTTTATCATAAGCAGAGCATTTACTTAAAGGGCTTATTCACAAATGAATGAAATTATTTTTAAATGTTTCTTTTATAGAAAATATTGTTAAAAATATTTTTGCATCTGTTATCCCCGATTTATTTAATTTCATGAAATTTCGAGAAATTCTTTTTCTGTCGCTTAATGTTTCTATTAGTTCAAACCAGAAGTCCTTGGAGAATTTAAATGAACATTTTTTTAAACAGGATCCCCACTTACCTAAAGTCTTATCCAAATCGTAAAATAAAATATGCAATGAAACTAAGACATTATTTAATTAGAAAAGTTTTTAATTGTTTTTTTTAATAAGATATATATTAAGGACACAACAAAAAGATTTTCGAGTAATAATGAGTTTTTACAAAAATAGTTTTCATTTTTTTTATTTTAATTAGAACAATTTATAAAGTTTCAAATCTTTTAAAATTCTGTATTAATTTATGCCGGTTAGTAAGTAAAAACTATATTTACTAATTATAAATGGAGAGGTTTACTATAATTCAGCTATCCCCAGTATCTTAAAAAGAATTTTGAATTTTTTGTGTGTGCGTGTATAAACGTGTGTTAAATACACGACATTATCAGAAAACATGAACGGTAGCTATAGTAAATTTAAAGCCAAAGTACCTATAATTCGATAAAACGTCAGGTTACTGAGAATATTTTCCTAAATTTTTAAGATTACTTGGTAGTCAAAAATTATATAAAAAAGGGGATCACGTTATATTCGTCAAGTAATCTTTTTAAATATGTCTCCCGTAGAAAAATTTACGGCTATCAAGTGAGCGCCCAGGTTGTCAATGGAGCTGTCAACACATCATAACACCTACCTCCGTGTTAAAGAATGCATTTCTGTAATATTTAAACTAAAAGTAAGTAATATTTGTTTCAAATCAGATTAATTAAACTTTAAATCAGCTAATATTCCTCAAATAAAGTTTCAAAAACGCATATTTTATTTTTGAAATATATTTTAATAAAAAAAAAAATACGTTATGCTGAGAGAATCGCACATATGGCTAAAATCAGCCATTTTTAGAAATTAACAAACACCTTACAATCTACTTAAATTCGTTTTTTAACTACAGCAAAGTATTTTGCTTGTTGGAAATGTTAAATTTAATCTATTGGCTTGAAATTAAAACTAAAATAAAAGCTTCAAGATTTATCATTTTAAACCTTATGTATCGCGATTATTGGGCGGTACCTATATACATGGTTTGATGGGTAAATTTGAAAATTGCTGTACTGCTTGGCATTCTCGCCGGAAGCTCCAATAAAAACATTTCAGAGTGTTTGGACGTCAATCTGTGGACAGTGCAGAGGATTCGGAAAGAGTTGGATGAATCTAATAATGATTACGAAGGTACGGCAGCTCGGAAAACTGACTCTGATCGTTCTGATAAGAAAAAAACTCCGGAATTTGTTGGTGAGGGCCTCAGACTCAACACGGATGCCGATATCAAGTGTCTTGAAGAGGAAGTGCTGCCCTGGCTCAAGAGAAAACGTAATATAGAAAATCTGCTCTCTGGCAGTGTAAATAGAATCTTGCTGGGCAATGACATTCTCTGTGACTGAGTGGTATAAATCCGGCCAGATCAAACAATGGTGTGCGCTACAAAGGGAGACGTAGGTAATTATTTTCCCTTTTAGCTATATGCGCTATCCATTTTAGTTGTTTCTGCTGCTGTGAGTGTTCTAGTGATATTGTTTCTGCTATTTTGTAAAATTCTTTGTGATTCTGTAGCGTCAGTCTATAAGATCTGCTCAAGGATTTTCTTCTTTAAAACTTAGAATATTCATTGGCCTGATTCCATTTTTAATCATTCTTCTGAGAAAACGGGTGTATGGCATTTATATACAAATGGAACACTTTTGCAATAAGAATATTCTTCTTAGAATTCTTGTTTTATAAATTAATAAAAATGTCACATAGTTTTTATGTTTCCAATTACATGTTTGTCATAATTTTCGAATAATTTAAAGTCACTTACATTAATTAATCATATATGTAAAATATAATTCTGTAATAACTTTATCGTGAAATGATTAAAATTGGTATGTTACTTAACTAGATAATGTTTTTATAGTTAAAATAAATAACTATAGATTTACAATAACCTGACACGTTAACTGTAGTATCTAATGCGATTGTCATTAATTTATGAAAAAGGTTTAGTGTCGTTGCAATAAAACTGTCACCTCTACAAGTATCGAAATGTATAGGTTCACAAACTAATTATTATAATAAAAAGAAAACTGAAGTTCTCAAATTATATAATAATAAATTGATAACCAGTTGTTCTTCTATACAAATTAAAACCGATCCTAGCGAAATTATTTAACCGCTTCTTGAAGGAGAAATCACTCCCAAGTCTGTGGAACGTGTGAAGTGTATGCCGTTTTCAAGAATGCGGTGAGCGCTCATTCCCGGCACAGTATAGAACCATCAGCCTCTTCAGTGTCATTAGCAAACTTTTTGAATCTATAATCAACAAGATTGTTGATCACCTCAATAGGAACAACTCTTGAACGGCAAACTGTACGAGTTTAGATCGGCTCGGTCCACTGCTGATATCCTAACTGACATTACTCACAAAATTATAGAGGCACTAGACAACAAATACATCTCAATGACGACGTATTAGATGTTTCAAAGGCTTCTCAAAAGGTGTCGCATAAAGGGTTACTTCACAAGCTCTCTAACTATGAAATCACTCAATTGTAAAGTCCTTCATAATGGGTAGGACCTTAAAAGAAGTTATTAACGGCCAGACTTCCTAGACCCAAGCGATCAATGTCGGCGTTTCCCAAGTTTCACTTCTCGGTCCAACCATCTTTCTACTTTACATAATTGTTCCGCCAAAGGGTATATACACTGATCATTTGTGAATATCTATGCTAATGATAGAATGGTATATGGGTGTACCTCTCAAACTCTAGATGACCAGAGCTTGGTAACTCACCTCTCTTCTGACCTAACTCTAACAGCTCAGTGGGGGGAGGGGGGTACTGACTGATCACATTCAATGTCTCGCAAAGCAAACTAATGACGTTCTATAATCACCGAGCTGTTCCAGAACCGTCACTGATCACGATGAACGGGATCTCCCCCAGGCCGACTCCGTGCCCCGAGTGCCTATTGGGACTTACTCTCAACCAAGACCTCAAGTGGAACTCGTGTATGTACGATCCATTGCTTAAGATGCTGGGAAAATGGTCAGTTCCCTGTACCGCTACAGTAAGTACCTGGCCCCTCCTTGCTATCCTCTACCTTTACGAGAGAGAGAGAGAGAGAGAGAGAGAGAGAGAGAGAGAGAGAGAGAGAGAGAGAGAGAGAGAGAGAGAGAGAGAGAGAGAGAGAGAGAGAGAGAGAGAGAGAGAGAGAGAGAGAGAGAGAGAGAGAGAGAGAGAGAGAGAGAGAGAGAGAGAGAGAGAGAGAGAGAGAGAAGAGAGAGAGAGAGAGAGAGAGAGAGAGAGGAGAGAGAGAGAGAGAGAGAGAGAGAGAGAGAGAGAGAGAGAGAGAGAGAGAGAGAGAGAGAGAGAGAGAGAGAGAGAGAGAGAGAGAGAGAGAGAGAGAGAAGAGAGAGAGAGAGAGAGAGAGAGAGAGAGAGAGAGAGAGAGAGAGAGAGAGGAGAGAGAGAGAGAGAGAGAGAGAGAGAGAGAGAGAGAGAGAGAGAGAGAGAGAGAGAGAGAGAGAGAGAGAGAGAGAGAGAGAGAGAGAGAGAGAGAGAGGAGAGAGAGAGAGAGAGAGAGAGAGAGAGAGAGAGAGAGAGGAGAGAGAGAGGAGAGAGAGGAGAGTGAGAGTTGTGGAGAGCGGTCGCCGAAAATGGGAGTCATTGTTGCCATAGATGGGCCGGAGCTGCCAGTACTTTACTTTCCCATTCTCTATAGAGTCCAAAGGCGTCTCCGTGTCCTTGTGAGTCACGGATTATTTTTATTTTAACGCTGCCTACACACTTCTTAGATGGCAGCAGATTAAAAAGGTACATACGAATGCCGTCTGTGCAAATGTTTATGAACGCACATGTATACATTTGTACAATGAATGGTGAGAATTCGTTTTAAATTCCATCATGTCTTCAAAGGCATTTTCTTGAATCCAAAAAGTAAAGACAATGCAATAATCACCGCTTCTACTCTCATCCAACATCCTTAAAACGTAACTCAGCAAAAAAGGACGAGAATGGTTTATTCGTCTATCGCTTAGGACGGTGTCTCTGAAATATCTACTCGTTGTCTATTCTTGTCAACATTTTTTCATCTGCTAAAATATCCTGATGAGCTGCTATCTCTCTGATCAAGTACAAAATAGGGATTCATTTCATTTTTATGCTTTCTTCTTTTTTTACGTGAATCTTATCTTATCTTTCACAGATTCTCTCTACCTCTGCCGTTATCAAAATTACAAGTACATATCCACACGATTCGGCCTGGCCTAGTTTAAGGCCAAAGTTGTGAGAATCTTGGGATGTGCGGATGGTGTAAGGGATATACAGGGTGCGATGGGTAAATTGTCGCCATTTTATATTTTAAATACCGCGCATGCGCGGTTTTTGTTTTTGATTTTGTTGACTGCACAGGATAGTAGGGTCAGTTGTGCGCAGACTGAGAAAAATGAACCATAACGCAATTTACTCTGCCAGAAATTTGGAAATAGCATGCTGTACTGCTTGGCATTCGTGCCGGAAGCTTCAATAGGAACATTTCAGAGTGTTTTGGTGTCAATCTGAGGACAGTGCAGAGGATTCGGAAAGTGTTGGATGATATATCCAGTCAACATCATGGTGTTTAGAGTGATCACTAGCGATGCCTCCATTCATACTCCCACAGGGCCTCAAACTCAACACAGAGGTATATATCAAGTGCCTTGAGGAGGTAGTGCTGCCTTGGGTCAAGAGGGTGGCTGCTAGAAGACCCTATGTCTGGCAACAGGACTCTCCACCATAGGAGAACCTAGTCATGGCTACCAGACAATGCGACCACATCACTACTTGCATATGGCAACTTAACTCCCCAAACTGCAACCCCTTGGTTATTATGTGTGGGGGTCCAGTTCAGCGAGAGACCCAAAAACTCCTTGTGACACCAAAGTTGATCTGAAAGCAAGGATTACGGCAGCATTCACCAACTTAAACAAGGAGATCGTCCAGAAGAGATGCAAGAGATTCCGAAGATGTCTGGAGGCCGTGGTTGTAGCCAATGGTGATTTTATTGAATAAATTTACTCTTTCGTATTTCAAGATTTTTTGTGTAATATATCTGTTAAAATGAGATGTCAGTGTTATTTTCATTTTTGCGTAATTTAGACGACAATTTATCCATCGCACTCTCTATATTGGGGTAGAAAGTGTAATCAGCGGGCCGAATCCAAAGTCTGTTGCGCTCACATTCGCTCAAATGTCCTTAGGATAAAACATGAATCCGTCTCTTCTCCCAGCTATGGTTTAAATAGCAAGGCAGAAACTGGGCCCACTAGCCTAAGATGGCAGGCAGCCAGCCTAAGAGAAAGAAAATTCCAAACTATGGAGAAGGCAACGGGGAACCAATTCATTGTCATTTCAAATAAGTCCTGGTAATTTACAGATAAAAAAGACAATGGATATGTAGAAAGGGATTATCGCCTAAGTTCTGAAGAAGTATATTATCTTTTTCTCGAAATGAGTATGTCAGTAAGGATCGAACTTATTAACAATGGCTTTTAGATTTAGCTAAAGTACGATGGCGCTGATGCACGTAGCATAGGTATTTATAAAAGTCTGACTGGTCCAAGATAACAATATGAAAGTCTCAAACCATCCGAAAGTGAATCCTGTTGACTATCATTCTATAACTGGCGCCTTTAACGGATAAATTGTTGGATTAAAACTCAGACAAAAAGCCAGATACTCAAGGTCATCTTATGAGCATCGGACTAATTAGTAATTGCCCGAATGTGTAACGGTTATCGGCGAATAAAGTGGAATTGGCGAGCTGAGTTCAAACCCTGATCGAGTCTATTACATTCCCTTTCGCATTAATACCCCTAAAAAAAAATATGATATCCAAGGGACGCTAACACAAAACAAAATAATTGAAAAACAATATATTAGCATGCTGTTCTTACCTTGCGTGTATTTTTGAACATGAAATATTCTATTATGTTAATACGGGGAAATACCTTTATTGGAGTTTTGAATACCGTTGGTTAACATAATGGAATATCACATTAGTAAGTAAGAGAGATCAGGCTGCATATCCGATAAAAATATAAAATCACATTTTGTTTTGCTATAAGGGAATATTACCCACTAAAACCAAATAATTTCTTAAATTACATGTGTTAATCTTCGTTTGTTTCTTTTTCTTATGCAGAATAGGTCAAAATATGATTTTTGCTTCACTTTGTAATTTAAAAAGCCTAATTACATAATTGGATTCACTTTTGTACACATTAAAATTCACCAACGTACTCTTCAGTTTTCTTTTTTTTTCTAAATTTCAACCAACACGAGGCTCAAGAGCCACCCAAGTTAGAGGGCTACCGAATGAGGTGTGTGTTATGATTGTAAGAGGAGGTAGTAGACAGGGAAGATTTTCAAGATAACTTGAGCCATAACTTGAAGATAAGATCGTAGTGTTCAGGAAAACATCTACGCAGCATTCCGTTCCACGAGTAGCAGTTCATGGGAAAAGTGTGCAAAATTTGTGAATGGGTTTGACTTTTAACCTAGTTAATCTGGTAAAAGACCAAATGAAGTAGAAGAAATGTTACGTCTATATTCCAAAGTGGTGAAAGACTTCTTACCTTGAAAATCAACATTAGCAATCCTGGCTTTTACTTGAAATTCGATCCTCGTTTACAGGTATATATATGTATACACTCGTGCCTCGCTATTACAAAGTTTGAAGCAGTCACCTCAGTTTGTAAGTCGTGCGCTCTACAGATTTCACTTTGTATTAATACCCTTTGGAAAAACAAGAATCCTTCTCAGAAACTATGAATGAAATAGCAGAGTAGTCTAGACCCCTTTAACCTTGAGTGGCAGCCAGTTTAAAAGGTCAACTCTGAATTCAAAAACGCAATAGAAACTACTCCAGATTCCGTCACCATAAGTCATGGCAATTCACAGACTTTTTTTTTTTTTGCTACTGTTCACCCAATACAAGGCCTAAGTGCCACTCAAGATAGAGGGTTACTAAAGTTGCAAGGGTTGCATATTATGAGAATATGTAGAATAGATAATGGTTAACCTCGACTTAAAGAGGTTAAAATGCTAGCGATCAGGGAAGCATCTCCTCGGGAGGGAGTCCTTTCCCACATTGCAACAGTTTATAAAGAAAAGGAATCTATGATTAGAAGTTATTTTTTTAAATTATGATGGGAATGCATTTATTGATTCTCGTTTAACGCATGTGATCTCCCTGGTCGCCCAACTTGTAGTAAATTTGCACAATAATAGTCGCCATAGTTAGATGTTCGCGACAGAAAGGCGAATGTTTCTATCGGAGAAGTAGGTTTTATGCGAGTCGGCATATTGAATGCGAAGTATGAAAACGAGGCTAGAAATGTGTTTGATTTTATCATCGTCTCGTGGCCTCTCGAAATCAAGTGTGTGTAACAACGACTTGGCAGGCGAAACACTCTTGAGTCACTTCGGTGCGGACATGTGGCGTTGGCAGAGAAGAAGGCAAAAACAATCCTTGTTAGTAGTCCAACAATGGCGTGAAAAAGTTATTCTTGTGCACATAAAAGATTTCAAAAATGAAAAACTAGATATTTGTTCGCTCTAGAGAAGTAGTTAGCAAACTATTCTCGTACGCCATTAAAATTAAGATCAACACTCAGCGCCTCGTATATGTAGCCTTGTACTAAACTAAGCTATATTTAGTAAATATTTATTTCAGAATCCTCGTTACGGAGTAGTGTTGCGCGCGCATCATTACTTTTATATTCTGTGTCCTTTCAGGCTGTCAGTGCTGATGGTTCTCTATAATTTCCTATCATTTGTCTTTTTTCCCATTAATGTTTACCTCCTTTCTATCACTACCACCTGTTTTGCTATCCATTTACACAAGATCTCTAGGTAAGTAACTGACTCTTTCCCTCTTCCTCTCTTACCGTCAATGTCCTGTGAGTGTCAAATAAATTACTAAATGTAACCGTACGTTGTATTCTAATAGTTTCTTCTCTCGCACTTCTCACCTGTGGAACTCTCTTCCAGTTTCTTGGGGTGTTTTGTTGTTTTTGTTTTTTTTGTTTTTTGTCAACTGCAATCTGTAAAAATTTAAATGCGATATAAATTATCGTCTTTCCCCTTGATTCCTGTTTTTTTTTTTATTGTTGTTTCTCCTTAGTAACCGTTTCTTTTACTTTATTGTCTTTCATCCTCGGTACCCCCCCCCCCCCGTGTCTTAGTCGTTTTATCGCCTTGCTTGGAGTGAAATTATTAACAAGAATGCGCTCTCTCCTCATTGTGTATTACAGAAATTTCAACTGTCTGTTTCTTATTTCAAGTAAAAGTGACTCTTTTGTTTCCATCTTAATTAAAACTCCCTCATTATTCACATCCTCCCATATTCTCAGCATCCTTCCATAGAACCATATTTCTGTTGCCCGTAGTCTCCTCTTCATATGTGATGAAATTGTTTAGCATTCATTACTATATAGGAGGATTGATCACATACCATTGTTAATGTAATAGATTCGATCCTGTTTTATAAAGAAAAGGAATCTATGATTACAAGTTATTTTTTTTAATTATGATGGGAATGCATTTATTGATTCTCGTTTAACGCATGTGATCTCCCTGGTCGCGCAACTTGTAGTAAATTTGCACAATAATAGTCGCCATAGTTAGATGTTCGCGACAGAAAGGCGAATGGTTCTATCAGAGAAGTAGGTTTTATGCGAGTCGGCATATCGAATGCGAAGTATGAAAACGAGGCTAGAAATGTGTTTGATTTTATATATACAACTTTGTACAGTAGTAATCTATGTTTATTAAAAAAAAAGATATCATTATTTACTTCGATTTCAAGTCTCTGAGCAAAATTAAGTAATTTTTATTGGTGTCTTGTCGTAGCGCAGTGTTTATCAAGTTTGTTTCACCGATCAATATGATTGTAGTTAATCTGATGCTTACTAAGTGACTGAGACTTTTGCGTTACTATAAAAGGACAAAAATGTACATATTTTACTTTAATTTCCCGAATGCAAGGCCAATAATCACACCTGACATACACAATATGATTTTGGTTGTCCCTAGCTTTGCAACATTTTCTTACTATCAAAAGTCAGAAAATTTCTCACGGACCTCAAATTCGCCAAGCTAAAATCCAAGATGATGGCGCTTATGGTGTTTTTTTTAATAAAATGATTTTATAAATTTCAGCCGACAGTAACACTGAATACCGAATATTTCCTGCATGAAAACAGTTATTTCCCCCCTTATCCTTACAATAAAATAGGCATTACTTTTGTAAATGTGAATTGAACGCATACTAGTTCAATTAGAATTTGAACTCGGATCTGCAGATTCCGTTTTCTGCGCCAAGAATTGCTAACTTGACTGATTTTTAATTAGAAAAGCTAACTTAAAAAAAAGATGCGTCCAGGCTTCTGTTTACTTGAAAAAATATCTTCATCATCATTAATTATGTATTAACTTTTAAATGCTGTTAATGTAATTTATCCAAACGGAAACATTAATTGATAACAATATCATTAATTAACGTTTTCTTAATTTAATTTTGGTTACTTAAAATAATCATTATAAAGAAAATTTATATATATGTTTTTCTTATTATCAATTGAGTCTGTTTTTATTTTATTGCAAATAGAATTCACTCATATCAAAATACTTCCCCGCAAAATACTTTCTTCCTATGATATATTCTGATAACAACCAACATTCCCAACAAGCCGATATCCAAACTCATGCCAAACTTTCGTAGTACTTAATACGAGAACTGATCAAAAAGTATCAGGACTTCTGCAATGATAATGGGGCTATGGTACGCAGTGAAGCCGCTTGACTCAAATTGGCCTTGAGTTCTGCCGCGCAGGCACACTAACTTATAATTCCGTTGTCTACGGCAGTGTTTGGAAGGAAAGTGTGTAGAGTATGACCGGCTCACCACACCACAGAGGTTCCATCAGTGACAATGACTTGTGCAGCAGTTTTGGGCCAAAATAACATTCCCCAAGTCCGACAACCAACATATTTCCTAGATCTCGTCCCTTGCGACTTTTTTCTCTTCAAAAATCTGAACCCACTTGAAAGGAGCAAGATTTCAAGACGTCGAGGAAATCTAAGCAAACGCAATGAGGCGGCTGCTCGCTATCGCATAAAAGAAGTTCCAGTAATGCTTCTATCAATGAAAACGACGTGTGAAGCTTCAGAAGGGAATTACTTCGATGGAGATTAAATGCCGAATTGCTATGCGATGTAGTTTTCTTTTTATAGCACGACTTCCGATACTATTTGATCAGACCTCGTACACGTTTTTATACAACAGTATACACAAACAAAAACATACAGATTTTATTAGTTCCAAAGATTTTTATTGCAAGGCAAAGGTCTCCTTTGTTTCAACATTGTTTTCCTTTCTCATATATATCATTTTTAATGATAAGCTACAATGTGTGAGCTGAGCAAAGATGTACACGAAAAATGATCACTTAACAGCAATTTTAGTGATGAATGTAGAGCTACATTGGAGAGAGAAAAGAGGTTGAGTCCTTCATGATGTAAAGAGTCAACAAAAATAAATTACAACACATCAGTGGGTAGGTGGTGTAATATTTTAGACTATTATTACAGGCAGTAAAACTATTTTCTTTTTCTATGTACAGTGTCTCTTCATGATGGCGGCAATCTTGGCTCTCCACAACATCCTTTCTTTGTAGTTGTAGGTAAGGCTTGTCTTTTTGCTAACTCTCTTCACCCCTGTTTTGTCGACCATTTACACAAGCTCGTTATGTAGGTTATTCGCTGCTTACCCCTTAGCATCAATATGTCTTGTGCATGTTCCGCAAAGCGTTCCGCATCCTTGTGGTTGACGAATTATTTTCCACCCTACCACCCCTTTCCCACGAACGAAACGTTGCAAATCTCTCGCTGTCCTGTTGCTATTTCCATGGAAAGCATCCAAACGATATACATTCCTTAGTATCACCAGTTCTAACCTTCTCGGCTAAGATCCGCTATACTACACACATTGATTCTCTTTTTATTCCATTGGTGAAATGTAAGTTCCCTCGAGCAGCTTTCCACAAACCGCCGCTTTGAGGAATTGACTATAAAGAGGCTACTTCCCCGATCACTACAATCTTAATCTTTTCAAGTCTCAGTTCAACCGTTATCTTCCCCACATATCCCCATAAACTATGTCTCTTACTCTGTAATCCTCTACCTCGAGTGGCTCTTGGGCTTTGTACAGTGTGAACATCATTGTAAAAAATGTTTTGCTAACAGTAGTAGGGTAACGGTCAGGTGGCACTTGTTTCCCATGTCCCCCACTTACCGAGTTAATACCAATGGGCTTAACACCCTTCACGCCGTTATCTCTGATATTAATATTGCTAGTAGCCATGAATGATCTTGGGATTGATTGTGGAGTGGCTTTTCGTTGTCTTCTCCACGGTGATTTTATTTGGACACCACGTGTAGTTAGCTTGCTATTGATTCATCAAGAGTTTTTCTGTTCTTTGATAGGCCTTATTTTTCATCCTACAAGTTTGTTAAACACCCTCCTTAGTTGAAATAAGTTGGAGTGGAGAAACCGGTTTAGTCGCAGTTCTTCTGACAAAAGATTGCCTTTATATATATTTAAGTTTCAAATTAAAGCTCTAAACATTTTTTTTTATCTTCAAAGTAACATCTTGCCTTGATTTTTTCGAGATAATAGTGAGAGAGAGAGAGAAAAACACCCACTATTTTGATTCAAATAAAGAGTCAAAAAGTGTAGCTGCTATCAGAAACATAAAATTAAAAAAATAAAATTTGTATTCTCTATTTTTTTTTTATATCTCCACGTGTGGGGGGTGCAGTTAGCTAGACAAATGTAAGTTTCTGACAAAACATTACGATGCCAAGTCACATCCAAACTTGTTTTTTTATATCCGTGAAACTTAGACAAAGAGCCAAATTATTGCAAATTTAATTTCATTTATTAGTATTAAGTTTCTGTCTTTTCACATTGAGCATCATAATTACTCACACACACGGACACACATACACACACAGATAGATAGATAGTCTTGTGGGCTCCGGGATGAAATCCGGTATCAAATAATAACAAACGCCAAGAATGAATATAGGAAATAAATGTATTCACGTAATAATACAAACTGGTAATACAGGTTAGTAGTTCCAGGAATGCGGCTTAGTAGGAAAATATATATACAGTCTTTGATATCGACGTATCGCTGTATGACTTCTTACTGAGTCTAAGTGCTCGTGACTGTGACTCTTGCCGCTACGTTATTCTACCGAGCGACTCAACGTTCTACTGCTATTACTGTCCGACTTGACTTAACGTACTTACTACTACTACTACTACTACCCGGGTATTCACTAGTAGTAGTATATGTATACCTTGGGTGAGTCCATTTGTGTAAAAAGGGGAGACCCCTCAATAGATAGATAGATAGATAGATAGATAGATAGATAGATAGATAGATAGATCGAAAAAGTTAAGAATGCATCTCTTCTCTCAGCTATGAGGGAATAGTACGATAGGCGTACTACACACTGTTCAAGAAATAAGAAATAGGGCGTCTGTTTCAAATACGAAGCATCCACTATAATAAGGTTTGAAGTAATATAGATAAATATATAACATGTCCCATGTGTGCATGTGCAATTGTGGATATGTGCATATGCTCAAACAAGCAATTATTTTGCAGTAACGTATACAGATGCATTCTTTTCAAAATGCATTCTTTTCAAAATGCATTCTTCTGAGTACATATTTCTCTCTGTCTCTCTGTCTCTCTCTCTCTCTCTCTCTCTCTCTCTATATATATATATATATATATATATATACACACACATATATATATATATATATATATATATATATATATATATATATATATATATATATATGCATAAATATCAATTGAATGATGTATGATGGTGCCTAAGTGTCTTCTCGAGGAGTTCTACTTAAGAAATCGGCAGGAAGTGCTTGTCAGTCACTTTAGGAAAAAAAAACTAAACACATGGTTGAACAACAAATATTTTATACATTAGAACAGCTTTATCCCATCTTCTATTCACGGCATTTTGACCAAATTTCTGCTTTTTTAGTTTTTACACAAGATCTAAGTGGAAATTGTTTAATTATCCCATATATCTTTTTCAGATTATTGTCTTCATTCTTATTGTTTCTAACATATTTCGGTCAATATATTTTCCGGTCTTTTATTATTGTTTAAACTTCTTATATTAAATATTTTCATTAGTACAGATATTTTTCGAGCTCTTGTCTTTGCTGTTTTTAACTCAAAGTTGTGGACGATATATTATTTGCACTTTTTCGGCTGTATATTACGACCGGTCTTCAGAATTCGTTTAGTATATCTTACTTATTGCAATAATAAAACAATAATATGTTTACTCCCAACTTAGAAACGAAAGAAAATTTATTTAATTCATAATAGGCTTGTCTCTGATGTTTTTGTAAATTTACTTTGTATTTACTTAATTTTAAGCGAGTCGGACAAATGTTTATTTGGTTTCTTAAGTAAATATGAAAGGCTTATTTTTGCACATTATGTTTTATTTAATATACACTACAGTTCAAAAGTTTGAGGACACCACTGGTAATTTTTTTAAATTGGCTTCAAAAGTTTTTGGTTTGTACTTTAAATTAGAGAAAATTATTATACATGGTTAAAAAAAGTGACACCTATTTTTTATTAGAATATTTATTATGACAAAAAGAAAAAAAGCATTTTATGATTAAATTTTGCTCTCGTCAAAATATCCTCCTTTAGCCTTGATTACTGCAGCACTAATCTTTGACATTCGTTGCAAAAGTATCCCAAAATATAAGTTTGATAATTGATTCGATTATTTTTCAATTACCCTAAGAGCTAATTTTTTTCACTCTTCTGTCAAGTTCATCTCATGCTAATTCTCATGGCTTCAAACGTTTGAATTGTAGTGTATTTGTTATTTTGTTCCACTATGTTTTACCATTATTCATCTAACTTCATGATTACATCCCCTCATATCTTTTTACCCTTCTCAACAAAGAATTATTCCAACTGCCTTTTTGCAGTCTTACAAAGATAATCAGAAATACTGTTCATTAAGGGAATTCTCCAAAGACCAGAATAAATGCTCATTCGAAGGTATAGTATCTGATAAATCGGGTGGATAAGTAAAAACATCCAAGCCAAGCTGTTAAGAATCATTGATTACAAAAGAAACATTCAGTCTAATCTAGCGTTGTCCTGATGGAATCTTAAGTCTTTTCTCCTAATTCTGGACGCGTTTCGTCCTTTGCTGTATTTATTTGGTTTAACTCGTTCTAAATAAAACAAAAAGAAACAGTTGACATTTCTGGGACACATATTGAGGAAAGAGAGTTGAGAGAATTTATTACCCCCAGATGATACTGAAAGCAACAGAAGCACAGGGAGACAATGAAAAACCTACTTAACGAGTTTGTGTGAATAAATGAAAGAACAGGGACAGAGAGGGATGGCAAAGTGTTAATTAAAAGTTACTTAGAGCAACAAAAGACGGTAATATGGGAAGAACCATGATCGCCTATGTCCTGAAATGGCATGACACATAAAAGAAGATTAGTTCCAATTGTTTTGTCTTCGACAAGGCGCTTATAATAGATGCCTCTCTTTTAATCTCACTCATATACAAAGTATCACCTTCTTTGACTGAAGACCGGTCTTTGCATGCCTCATGATCTTTTGCCTTCCATGTTTTTGTTAACTATCCGTTAATACTCTGGAGCATTATCATAGTAATAGTACCGTAGCTTTTCAAACGCAATATTTAAAATATAGATATATCGCAGAAATAAGTTCAACTATAACTTTGCTCTATAGAATGTCACACTCATCAAGAGGAAATAACTTTCTTAGACGGAAAGTTCTTGAGAGTGCAGCTATCGTTTCTTGCCAAAATGTCAACATATGACCTGGATTCTTTCAAATATCTCGTTTCTTAAAAGAAATACTCCTTACCCAAGCCAACATGCATGACTATAATTTTTTTTTAAATGAAAAGAAAACGGTTAACCTTCTATTATTTAAAATAAATAAATAAATACATAATTAAAAATAAAATAATAAATAATAATTATATTAATAATACAAATAAATAATTATAAGCAAATAAGAAAATAAAAATTCAATAACGACATTAACAGAATTGACTCACTTTCGTTTATTAGGCATTAAATTAAATCATTTAACGTCCCCCATAGTTTACCTTTACATTTTAAAGCGTTCATAAATTTAAAAATATTGAAAACTTAACGATATTTTTACTTCCTTTTATAAATACATGTTGCAAAATAAAATCCTGACATTCACCTGAATAAAGTCTCTCAGTGAACGAAACGCGTCGGTTAAGAAAAATTAGTTTGGTCTGTATTCATATATCATTTAGTTCTTAATTTCTTGTTATAATCATGAGCGTTCTTTCTCGCTTTTATAGGATAAGTAAAAATGAAAAAGAAGGTTTCATTTTTTAGAAATCGAATTAGAACGCTAAAATTCAAAATTGTAGAGTCAAACATTCAAATATACAAAAATAGGTTTCAGTTTAGTTTCAGTAAACAAATACAACTGTAATTCACATAAATATTATGACTAAAACCAGAAATTCCTTGTAGTTATTTGACATAGCTATTCAGAAAGCTACTTAAGTAACCATGAACATTTGGTTTGTTACTTGCTAGTTATTAAAAAAAACGTTTAGTGGGCTGTTGGAACATCCCACAGGACTAACACCAATATTTGTAAAAATTAATTTTCAGCCAAGAGCATGCAGAAGTAGGTGAGGCAGAGGATGCGATGTCCCCGGGCAGCCATATTGGGAAGGCATCCAATCAAAGAGTGGCATAACAATTAGTTTATATTTAATTTGAATAAAGTGTTTATTTCATGTTTCATCTGTTTTTACATATTTAAAATGTCTTCCTTTCTCACATTTCTCAGTACCCTATAGCCCCCCACACACACACACACACAAAGGGGCATACAATCAAGTAGTTGGCCCCGGGTATCACCAAATATAACCAAACCTTTGCACGTCACTATCTTCAGCATCTTGATAATGTTAATGGTAATATTAGCCGTTTCCCTATAGGGAAATATTTGACATTCATTGACCGAGCAGCCAGTACTGTTTACGGCTGAAATTTATAAAAAAAATTCTCTAAAAACATCTATTATTATGTCATTATTTTCTCTTCAAGTTACATATGCTATCCATTTTAGTTGTTGCTACTGTTGGCAGTCCTCAAGTGATATGGTTTCTGTTATTTGATACAGATCTTTGTTCGTGATTCTGTAGCATCAGCCCACAATGTTCAAAGCAAGATGATCTTTACCAAGACCGCCTGGTTTTACTCGCTCAAAGACTTTTTTCGCCATTGATCTTAGAAAGCGGTTGTATACAGCTGACAGTTTAGATATTTCTGAACAGGTTTGGCCCCATGCATGACATCCAAATGAAATTTTCGATCTGACAAGGCTATTTAAGGACATGACTCGAGCTTGTTAATTGTTAACCGAGTAAAATTTTCAAACGAACCTTTCTCATCCTCGTTAGGTGTGGTTGGTGGTCTAGACCTCTTCTAAAAGCAAACCCAATGCACGTTTGTGGTGCATTATTTTCTATATATTCCAAATTCAGAAATAATCGCCCCTGGAATTAAATGTGAGTAGAAACCAATACCAATGAATTTCCAGGCTATCATTGGCTGTTTGGAAATAGATTAGTACGTGTATGTTTCTATTAGTGGCCAAGTGGTCCAAACGTTAACACCCCGACCCTGAGACAATCTCACAATGTTCAAATCTCACAATGATAAAATTGTCAAGGTGCTGATCTTGATAGCATCGGCCTGGGGAGATGATCCCAGCCTGCGGTGCCGTTGGGGAGTGCTTGAAAAACAATACCTTTCTGAGTGAAAGTAGTTGTGCGAAACTAAAATATATATATATATACATATATATATACATATAGTTTTATAGTATTCTATATTTGGGAGTACAAGTGCTTAGTATCAGAGATAGAGCGTATGTAAATATAAAAGTGGCCACTAGCAGGGGTTTTTAATATCATTTTTTCTTTGGATCTATTTCCAAAGGTTCTGTGAACTTTCTTTTTCTGGACGATTTTCTTGGTTCTGGCATTGTTTGCGGCCTTTTTATATCAAATGTAACGAAAATCGTGTCCATCATCTCTTCTTGAGGTGGACTGTTAGCATCCTGTAACGGTCTCTTCCTTATTTGGTTTACGTGTCTTCCATGTTAGAATTTTTGTCCCTGTACTATGTAAACCATATTGCCGATTCTTTTCTCAATTGTCCCTTGCTCCCAGTAAGATGTATTATTTTTATATGCTTTAAAAAAAAGTTTTTCTCCTGGGAGGAATTTTCTTCTTTGTGCGTACGACTGTGTTCCTTGTTTCGTTTTACTTGGTAGCAATTTATCAAATACAGATCTGATTTTACTAGCAAAAATCACTTCTACGGCTGATAATGTTAATGGCGTAGCATTATTTGGTGTAATTCGATATACCTGAAGAAATTGTTGTAATGCTTTTTTCCGTAGGCACATCGTATGCTTTTCGTAACGTTCTTTTGAGTGTATCAACAAATCTCTCCGCTTGTCCATTTGATCTTGGGTGATAAGGCGGGGATTTTATGTTTTACTTGATAAATTTCACAAAACTCTTGGAAGTCTGCTGATGTGAATTGCGTTCCATTATCTGTGACTAGGCAATCCACTACTCCAAATCGAGCGAATAGTTCGTGGAGGCAATTTATGGCAGTTTCCGCAGTAGGATTTTTGAAACAAAACACCTCCGGCCATTTACTATAGCTATCCACTATGATTAAATAGTAGAACCCGTCAATTGGTCCTGCATAATCTGCGTGTATTCTTGACCACGGACGATCAGTCTCTGGCCTTGGCTTATGGATGATTGGCGGTGCTTTGACTGCTAAGTTACAACACTTGCACATATCTACCATCTGAGTAATATCCTGGTCCATATTTTTCCAATATACATAGCTTCGCATAAGCGACTTCATTCTATTTTTTCCAGGATGTCCCCTGTGGAAATCCTTTAGGATTCGCCTTTGTAGTGTTTTGGGAATTACAACCCTTTCGTTGTAAAGTAGCACATTATCGCATAGAGAAAAGCTGTCCGATATTTGCTTATCTTTTTCTGCTATTTTTGCTTTTGTTTCATTTATGAATTCGTCATTTTTGGCTTCATTTTTTATGTCTTGTAGTGTGACTGGGAGGTTTCTAACTGTACAACATAGTACTGTCCTGATATCTTCTTCATTTCTTAGGGTTGCGATTACCGTATCTTCCAATGGATCTGTCTTTGTTGGTATAAGTCTCGACAGACCATCGGCGTGCCCGATCTTTTTCGTTGGTAAGTATTCCAATCTGAAATTGTAGTTCAGAAGAATTGTTCCCCATCTAAGTAACCTATTTGCAGTGTAAACCGGTAGACCTTTTTTTTCGAACCAAAAATTGTTAGTAACGGTTTGTGATCCGTCTGTAGAGTAAAATATCTGCCATAGATATACCCATGAAACCTTGTGACTGCGAAGATAATTCCTAGAGCTTCTTTCTCTATTTGTGAGTAATTTTTCTCCGCTGGTAACAGGGTTCGAGAAGCATGTGGGATGGGTTTTATTGTCCCATCTGGCATTTTATGTAATATACACGCTCCGACTCCGTAGGCGCTCGCGTCACTTGCTACAATTATTTCTAGTTTAGGATCGTAGTGTGCCAAAAATAAATCTGAAGTTAACGTCTTAATTATTTTTTCAAATGTTACCTGGCATTGATCTGACCACTGCCAAACTTTTTCTTTCTTTAGCAGCTCGTTCAGTGGTGCGCGAAGTTTATGCATGTGAGGTATGAATTCCTGGTAGTAACTCACTAAGCCTAGAAAACATTGTAGTTCTGTTATGTTCTTAGGAACTGGCATTTTTTTATTGCTGTTGCCCTTTCAGGGTCTGGTCGTCTACCTTCTTCTATGATATGGCCAAGGTATTTAATTTCCTTCATGAAAAAATCGCATTTGTTTTCTTTTACTTTAAATCCATAGCTTTGTATTCTCTTAAACACCTCTTGTACATGTTGCCAGTGTTGTTCAACGCTTTCGCTATTTATCAATACGTCATCCAGGTATGCAATCGTGTACTCTAGTCCGGCAAACATCATATCCATTGTCTGTTGGAATATAGCCGGCGCGACCTTCATCCCAAATGGTAGTCTTTGGTATTTGTGCAATCCTTTGTGTGTGTTTATGTACAGTAGTTTTGAACTTTCCTCATCGACGGGAATTTGCAAGTACGCTTCACTTAAATCTATTTTTGAAAAAAATTTTCCGCCGTTTAATTTAGTGAATACTTCTTCTGGACTGGGTAGAGGATAGTGGTAGTCCTTTATTGATGCGTTCAAAAATTGTAGAAAAATCAGCGCAAACTCGAATTTCTCCTGATTTCTTTTTGACGTAGACCGTCGGTTCGGCCCATTTACTGTATGCTACTTTTGTCAATATGCCAGTGTTTTCGAGTCTAGCTAATTCTTGATCATTTTTTCTATTGACGCAAACAGTACGCTCCTTTTTTTCTTGAAGATAGGTTGAACGTTTCCTTTTATTTCGATATTTGCTGCCATTTTCTTACATCTTCCGAGACCTGCTGAAAATATTTCGGGAAAACTCGTTTTTAGTTTCTCTTTTAATTTGTCTGCCTCGGTTGATAAGTTTTTTACATTTTGGCAGTACGTACTTATTGGTAAGTCCCACAGTTCGAATTTTTGAATCCAGTCCGTTCCGAATAGGTTTTCTGTATTTCTTAACACGTACATTTTTAGTTTTTTCGTCATTCCATTAAATGTCACGTTTGTAATTACTTCACCCTCAAATTTTATTTTTCTCCCCGTAACTGATCTAGCAATGTTATCCGTTTTTAACATGGCAGGTTTGTTCAGTTTTCTCCATGTTTGTAGGTTTATAATAGTTAAGTCTGAGCCAGAATCCAGCTGTAGCCTGACTTTTCTGTTTTGCATTTCAACTTGTACGTATTTTCTTATGTTAGTCTCATCAGCTTGGTCAGTCCTCGTGATTCTTATTCTGCTTTTGCTTTCTCTTCTAGACCAACAATGAGAACTTTTTTTGCATGTTAGACAAGTTTTAAAACGGTATGTACAGTCTTTAAATCAATGCCAAGTCTCACAGCGATAGCATGAACTGGAGGTAGTATTTTCTGATATTGACTTTTAGAGTTAGAAAATTTTGTTTTACCTGTTCTTGAGGGGGGGATTGGTTTGGTTTGTTTCTGTGGAGGGAAAGTTGGTTTGTCTTCGTACTTTACGTATGTGTGCTATGCCAGCTTCTTCTATGTCTTTGAGTCTTTCTTCACACTGATGCATCTCTGGCAGTCTTCGGCTAGTTTTTGAAGTGTCAAATCTTGTTCACTCTCCAATTTAGTAAGGATTCTGCGTCTCATTTCCGCGTCTTTGGTTGAAACCAGGCCTTGGACGTAAATTAAACATTTGAAATTGTCCGCGCTGAGTTCTGATAATTTGAAGTCGTCACAATATTTGTTGACAATGGACACGAAATGTAATCTTCGTTATGTAATCTTCGTTGTCCTTTTTGTTAGGTTCAGACACTTCCATCTTTTGTGGAATAGTGAGGTATTATGGCTGAAAAGTTCTGTTAACAGTTTTATGGCTTCTTTGAAAGTTAGCTCATTTGTTTTTCTTGGAAGGATATAATCTACGAATTTGGTATATTCGCATGTGCCTTATTTTCTTAGTAATAGACGTACTTTTCGTGCGTCTGACCAATCTTTGCAGTCAAATTAATATAGATCTTCGTATCTTCGGAAGTAATTTGCAAAAGTTTTATCTTCGTCGGGTGCGTACGTGAAATCTTCGATAGTACTCCAAATAGCGTCTTGTGAGAGAACTGTTTCGTTCTCGGATTTTTGCTCTTTGGATTTTATCAATGACCTTGAGACAATTAGAAGGGGCTCCAGACCATATATGGCAGCAATACTCCATGCAAGGGCGAATGGTTGATTTGTATATTTGAAGGATCGACTCCGGCATAGGGAGCCAACTTTCCTAGCGGTGGACGAAGCTATTAACTCAATGTATTCGTTCCATCTCAAGTTAGCGGACAATGTGAGACCGAGCAGTCGCAAAGAGATGCCCTCGTGGAGTTGAGCGTCAGACATTCTAATGGGAGGCAGTGATGGTTCTCTCTGGTGAGTAATAGAAAGCAGTTTTGTTTTTGAGGCATTAAAGTTAACCAGCCAATACCTGCCCCAATCCACAACCGATTGGAGGTCCTATTCAAGATAAACGGCAAGGTTAGTTTTGTCGGCGACACTAGATTTGTTTTGAGGCAGGAGTAAATAGTAGTGTCGTCCGCATAGATGCCTACTTAGGAACCTATGACAGCATGTAGATCGTTAATGAAAATAAGGAACAGATTAGGGCCTAGGATAGAGCTTTGGGGAACACCTGCGTTCGTGGGATAGGAGATGGAGGAGAATCCGTTGAGAACGACCTTCAATGTACGGTTCGACAGGAATGATTGTATTAAGTCGAACAATCGACCTATAATTCCATAACCCCGAAGCTTGCGAAGAAGGCCGGTATGCCAAACGCTATCAAATGCTTTGGAGATATCAAGAGCCACGGCACGAGCTTCTCCGTTATTATGAAGTGCTTGGTAAACAATTTCAGTTATGGCCGTAAGCACATCAGCTGTAGAAAGGGTAAAGCGAAAACCATATTGCTTGTCGGAGAGCAAATTATGGGATGTAAGGTGCATAACCACTTCGGCGTTGATTAAAGCTTCAAAGACTTTACAGAATAGTGGTAAGAGACTGATAGGACGGTAATTAGAAGGGTCAGAAGGGTCGCCAGAGTTCTTAAAGACAGGAACAACGGAGAGGACTTCCAACAGGGTGGAAAACAAGACTCAGTGAGGTAGTAGTTATATAATTTGGAGAGGGCATGGGCTAGTTCAGGCGCACATTTCTTCAGGGCAATGACTGGTATCCCATCTCCACCATTAGCCTTGTGGGGTTCTAATTTAGAGATGATGCCCAGAACCGATGACGGGGTTATGTGCAAGTCGTTCAGGTGAGCCTCAGTTCGAAAGGGGAATCGGGTATGGGTAAACCGGAAGAGTCGAGCGTTGAATTAAATGAGAATTTCCGAGCAAAGCATTCAGCCTTGTTGGTAGAAGAGGTCAGAACCTCAAACTGGTTGAACAAAGGAGGTATAGGAGGGTTGCTATTGTTAAGTACGCTCTAGCAGAGACGCCAACAATCCTTGGAGCCGAATTTGCGAGATGCAATACGTTCTTTCATTCGAGCAGCATACAGAGATGTTGCTTTATTGAGGACACGCTTACACTCGTTACGGGCAGAGACAAAGAGA